>CM073591.1:8220586-8823086 GCA_037074705.1 Zhengitettix transpicula | reverse complement strand
CATGTAGCCTGTTGCCCTTAAAAAGAATTTGAAATGTAAGGAAAATTCGGGACTGTGTAGCTGCCTCCTAAACTGGTCGAAGTACGGAGAAGGGAATGCTGCGTCCCCACAATAAACTCCTCTACCGCCATCCAGGGAATGGCGTGGGACAAGTACCCAATGCCCGACCTACCTGATGCAGGTTTTTCTAAGGTTTTCCCTGCATTACTTTTAGGCGAATGCCGGGTAGGATCCTTAAACCACAGCCCCGGGGGCCCCTAGTTAACCCTTGGATACCTTCCTCTACCCTTCCGCATCCCCCCATTCAAATCCCTTCCTATGCAACTAAAGGGAAGTTGCCGCCATGTGGATTACCTTCATGCAGCCTGGTACCCTAAAAAAAAGATGAATCAAAGTTATCAAGGATGTAAAGTAAAATTTTCCGACGAGCCAGGAATCGGACGCGGGACCCGCCATGGACCGGGAAGTGCTCTAGCCATCTGAGCTACCCCCTGTAACGATCCGCGCTGCGGTTTATTTTTTATTCCAATTCCGTAGACGTGAATGCAGACTCGCGTTCAAAATTATTTTTTTTTTGACAGAATCACAATTAATTCTGAAACCCTGGATCAGTTTTTTGTGTATATTAAATTCCGTCCTTCATTTCAGGTCCTAAAATTTATGTCACGGAGCAATTGTGATTTAATGGATGGAGGAACTTCGTGCAGCAGATCTGGAGCTCAGTGGGTACAGCTTCCAGCTCCCTGGGGCTCGATTTCTGGTCCCGGTCGACCTTTCTTCATCCTTGATCCTTTAACACCTGTTTTCTCTCTGATGGTGGATGCTACAACTTTATCCTTAAAAACATTGAGGCCTCGTTCATTTACGCAGGTTTCGGGCTTCAACGGAGTCGTTCACCCAATAAGAATAAATTTCTCCCTATGAACTACATTCTCTGTGTTTCTGTTGACCAGTCTTCTGAGAGAATTTGAACTGCTGCTGGAGACTCTGTCACGTGGTTTCCTTAACATACTATCTCTCTCTCTCTCTCTGTGTGTGTAACTGTTCCGTCGTTTGAGCTTCAGCCTTGTTCCAGCTGCGGGTGTTTTCGGAACCAACACCAATCATGTATAACATGTCGTCGTGCGTGTCCGGACAGGGATGGTGCAACTATAGCACGAGTCAGTAAGGAAGGCGGGTGTCACGCAGATCTCCTCTGAGGGTGAGTAATTACAGGCTTAGGGCCATGACGTTCACTTCGGCCAATGACGTGGTCTGAAGCCCGTAAATTACCCAGGTGCAAGCCAACGAGAGTTACTTACACAACATCTTCACGGGGGGGGGGGGTGGATCTTTAACGAGTCAGATCGTTGTTCACGATGAAGCAGCAGCCTGCGTGCACGTGTGTGTGTGTGTGTGTGTGTGGGATAAAACACTCAGCTCACTGACATGCTAAAACCATCTAACGCGGTCAAGCTCTAGCTAGTAGAAAGAGTCGATAAGCGAGATTGCGGGGCTGGGGGGGGGCTGGAAGTTTATTACCGTTATTAGACGCGGATACTCTGACGGTTATTGACGGCGGCGTATCTCACGCATGTCTTGAGACTATATATATTCATATATATTACCCAAGGGGTTGGAGAAAGATGAAGAAGTGTCCCTCGGCTCAAGAGGTCCATAATTCACGTGCCCCCTCTTGAGAGGGTTTTAATAAAACGTCACCAGATGGTAGAGCGTCGTCTTCAGACAGTAACAAAAAGGACAATTTTTCTTGGATCGTCAACATGATTCAGAAAGCCGTTAAGAAGAAAATAGACAGACTTGTCACAAGATGGCGGCACTGCTGCACTTGACGTCCAGGAAATTGTATCGAAATCGCCCTAAGACTAACTACGAGTATGTAAAAATTGTTACTCTCTGAGGCAAGTATCCCTGCAGCCTCCATTATTTTTAACAGGCTACACAAGGGTAATCCACGTGGTGGCAACTCCCCTCTTATAGCATAGGAAGGGATTTGAAAGGGGGGATGCGGAAGGGTAGAGGAAGGTAGCCAAGGGTTAACTGGGGGCCCATCGGGCTATGGTTTAAGGATCCTATCCCGCGACATTCGCCTTAAAGTGACGCAGGAAAACCCCTAGAAAATCCTGCATCAGGTAGGTCGGGCATTTGGTACTTGTCCCACGCCCTTCCCTGGATGGCGGGAGAGGAGTTTACTGTGGGGACGCAGCATTCCATTCTCCGTGACTTGGAACAGTTTAGGAGGCAGCTGGCCGACTGTTCCAATGGGAACAGAGAACAACTCTTACCGTATGCCCAAGGTCTGTGACCCCGGAACATTCACCTCTCAGGGCAAGCCTCGGCGTGTGGGAACCTTGGTTCAAAAACGGAGACGGTTTTGACGTCCAGGAAATTGTTTTTTAATAGCATAGGAAGGGATGTGAAAGGGGGGATGCGGAAGGGTAGAGGAAGGTAGCCAAGGGTTAACTAGGGGACCCCTGAGCTATATTTTAAGGATCCTCCCCGGAATTCGCCTAAAAGTAATGCAGGACAAACCCTAGAAAAACCTGTATCAGGTTGGTCGGGCACTGGGTACTTGTCCCACGCCCTTCCCTAGATGGCGGGAGAGGAGTTTGCTGTGGGGACGCAGCATTCCCCTTCTCCGTGCCTTGGAACAGTTCAGGAGGCAGCTGGCCGACTCTTTCAATGGGAACAGCAAACAACCCTTACCATATGCCCAAAGGTCTGTGACCCCGGAACATACACCTCTCAGAACAGGCAGAGGTTATACACACACACACACATGTATATATACATATATATTATCCCCCATGTACTACTTTACCGAGTAACGTGACCCATCTTGTTTCATTCTACCAACATTTCAGCGAAATATTCGGATAATTTTAATTATTATTATTTTTTATTTACGGACGTTGGATTCGCTTCAATTTATGAAATATTAAAAAAAATAGAATACTAGGAAATTCCATCACAATATATATATATATATATATATATATATATATATATAATAAAGATATTTGGAGTATTTAAATTATTATTTTGGAAGTAAATCCAGAGCCTTTGGAAAGTGAGTCTCCTTATCATTAAAATGTCTTAAATCTTGCCCGTACTTTCGCTTTAACCTGACGATGACTCCGATGTTAGGGCCGAAACGTTGTGATGTCTCATTGTCTATAAATGCATTGTGAAATTTTTAAAACCCCTTTTCTGACTGGGTTGCTGCAGTATGTTTATGTATTTACTGATGATAACCACCCTTTTAATTTTTTTTATATCACTTTCTATCATCTTTGGAATGTGCTGAATGTGCTTTAACCGTCAATTGTTTCTAAAAAAAAAGTATAAAGTAAAAAACATGTGTTGTTTTATTTGAAACAAAGAATGTCCCAACATTTTTATCGTTATATCTCTTTTTTTTTAAAAAAAATAAAATAAATCGTGTGGGTACTTTTGGGGCACCCTGTATGTGAGTAAAAATATTAATAATTATAATTATCCTTAATGTTTTCGATTTTTACGAAACAAATAAATCGGCTAAAATCCGTATATGGAAACTTTAAACGTTACAAATTCAGAACGTTTTTTTTTGTTCTTAATTTGTCCATCGTCAGGGTGATTATAAACAAAAAAACAATGTAGGCAAGAAGGAACGGAGTCCTTATAATGAGAGAATGAAAAGGAAGTTGTATTATAACATGGGGTCCATTGGATAATTAAAAGAGTTATCCCGTATCTGATCGGCGTTGTGTTGAAGTTCAACGGACTAGGCGGAGCGCGGGATCTGAATACTTACATCCGCAACGTATTTTCTCGTGTAGTTGGTCCGGATGACAACCAGCGCGTGACGTCACGCTACTGAGAGTCAGAGATAACTGTGTAAGTAAGCATAACCCGTATCTGATCGGCGTTGTAGTGAAGTTCAACGGACTAGGCGGAGCGCGGGATCTGAATCCTTAATGAGAACATAGTTTCCTCGTGTAGGGATTATGACCAGTTAGTGGAGATGACGTCACGCGACTGAAACAGTCAGAGATAACTGTGTAATTTCCGGACGACCCCCCCGTGGTGTTTTGTAACAGAGTTTTATTCCTCGTTCGATATCAGGAATCCATTTTCCAGGAAATTGTTGTAGTCGAATTTTTTCTTTTCCCACCCCCTGTACAGTTTAAATAAACAAATACCCGCAATACCTTTTTATATATGGTCTTTGTTACAGGAAGAGAAACCCCCCCCCCTTTCCAAGGAGTTTTTTTTTAGCAAACTGTTGTTGTACGTCTCTGCCTTTGTTGTTTCACGGTGTAACGAAGCGGGAATGAGACTTGCCTCCTTTAAAGGGAAGAAAGACGCCATTGTTCTCCCCAGCGCTCGCTGGCATTACCATTGAAACGCCGATTGCCTCGCATGGAGGAGATTTGGGTTTTACTCCTCTTCTTCTTCCTGTGATATAAAGATATTTTTTCCCCCGTCCTCCTCCACGACTGGAGAGTGTATTACAGCGCCCCCGCACCCGCCCCGCCACCATGTGAAGTGGGGGTAGTTTTGTCAGACTGTTGAATTCGAATTGAACGACCGACCGTCGCTTCAGTGTGACGTCTCCGTCTCCTCCTGCGCGCGTGGCCGGGTCCTTGTGACGTCACGTGGTCCGGTTCCTTCTCCTTATGCTCGTTCCCTATTTCTGTCGCCCTGAGGTGGAAGGGGGGGGGAGGTTGTTGTTTGTGTCTGCCAATCAACTCCGTTCTACGTCCTCACAGTTGAAGACTAATAGTGTGTGTTTCTCTGTTCTATTATTGAAAAACATCCCCGCGGCGATGCGAACCCGAGTTGCTCCGACACGTGGCTACTTTTCCTCATTTATATATATATATATATATATATATATATATATATATATATATATATATATATATTGTGTAGTGAATAACATCGGTAAGTGGCCGCCATTTGTCCGCGGGCCTGAGAGGGTCTCGGCGGAATTAATTAAAAGTGAACGTGCGCCGGAGAGGCCCCAAGAAGCCGAGGGTACGTGTCCCTCCTTTTTTTGCATTGTTTGTGAAGGGGAGGGGCGGAGAAAGGGTATATACTCCGCACCCGGGAGAAAGTGGACAGACAGACAGAGAGGAGAACTGAAATGAAGTGAGAGAGGCGAGAGGGTGGAAAGTTTGGCGAGCTGTAAGGAACAAGAGTTTAGGATTGTGGACGTCCATCGCGTGGAGGCCGAAGAAGGAGATCGTGGGGCTGCTACAAGACCAGTGATCCTCTGCTGATGCTACGAGGTAAATTAAGGGTCACCATTAATGTAATGCAGACGGCTATATATATACATACATATATATATAAGCTTAATGCAGACGTTGCCTGAGTGTTCGGAATTAACCTCAGCGACATCCATAACCCCGGATTCGCCTCTAATCTCCTTTGTTGTAGCGTTATTTTTATCTAACAGTGATTCACGTTACGTTCAACATGCCACCTACAATTGTTTTTCTTTTGAAAATTGGACGGGTTTGTTTCATGCATTTTTTTATTACTTTTCTTCATTCAACATTACCTTCTTCCTTTCTTGGCCCTTTTTCATTTACTTCTCCGTTTCACCATTAATGCCTTCAGACACAGTACGGAACTAAGCTCTGTTCGTGAACAGCTACATTACCTTGTAGAGGAGGAGGATTTCATTAACCAAGCAGGAGCTAATTTTTTTTCGCAGACTATATATATAGCTGCTGGCGCCCAATTAATTTTTTAATGTATTTTTATGGAATTAAGTTTTTTATATGTCGTCATAAAGTCTAATCGTTACAATATATATATATATATATATATATATATATATAAATGAGCAAAATCTTTCACAGTTTTCACTACAATATATATGATTTTTTTGCAATGTTTCTAATTTTCCCTTGCAACATGGCAACGCTGTATTTTCTCAAACTAGTTGGTCAATTCCAATGAGATCGGTCTCAAGAGAGTCATCACACCTGGTTCCTGAATTATATTTTTCTTTACTCGTTTAACAACAATTATTCATAAAACAACACAAACGGGTAAGTTGTAATAAACCTCCCCCGCCATCCTCATGACAATTAAAATTGAAGTATCACAAGAGGAAGATATTTGATAGTAAAACTGAGTAGTAATCGTCAATGATTTATACGAGTAAGTAAGTATATTATCATTCCGGAAAATTACTGACGGGAGTGGTCGCAGTGGTCGGTGCCCGCACCTGGACCGAAGATACGCTACTTCCTCTTCTTTTTTTTTCAAACGTCGTTATTTTCTGAGAAACTACGGTTATATTTTTTTGGAGTGTGTGTGTGGGGGGGGGAGGCTTGTGAAGATTATTGTAAACACATTCCTCTCTGATATGTCATAAAAGGGTGATCACTGCATCTGACCTGGCTCCGGAGATCTCGCTGGACATAGCCCATGACTAACAAGTGTTTTAAAATCGGGGGAGGGGGATTTCTTATGCTGCTAGTGAAACAATTTTTTGGTGAGACATTTAATTACAGTCGTGAAAGAGGGCGCGTTAATATTCGGGATACTCCTTGCAACAACAGTGGGATAGACTCTACACAGCGTTGCTCTACCTCCCTCAGAGATCCAGACACGTCCATCCGCGTGTTCTCTGCGTTTGTGTGTGTGTGGACCCCTTGTGAAGATTATTGTAAACACATTCCTCTCTGAGATGTCATAATAAAAGGGTGACCTCTGCATCTGACCTGGCTCCTGAGATCTCGATGGATATAGCCGCGACTAACGAGTGTTTTTCAAATCGGAGGGCTTTGTTATGCTGCTAGTGAAACAATTTTTTGGTGGACATTTAATTACAGTCGTGAAAGAGGGCGCGTTAATATTCGGGATACTCCTTGCAGACTCTACACAGCGCTGCTCTACCTCCCTCAGAGATCCAGGCACGTCCATCCGCGCGTGTGTGTCTCTGGAGCTCTAAGCTGGCAGTCATGTGGCAGTCATTTAGGATGCGTTGGAGCGGGGGCGGGGGGAAGGGGACTAAGATGGATATAAACATCGTGCAGCGGCACGGGAATTGAGGACTGAGGGCGCGACGTGGGATGGGAGGGAATCAGACCGTGGGACAGGAAGAGTTACTGGAAGGCCGGTCAACTGCAGCAGATTTTCGATATTAATGACATCGGTATTTGTAACTCGTACACGCTTGATGTGGGGACGCAGCATTCACTTCTCGGTGCCTCAAACTAGTTTTCGGTTAATATTATCCCTAATATATCCAATGTTTCCCCCAAAGCTGAAACGTTGTCCCACAGTTCTGGAGCGGAGAGGGGGGGGGGACTTTATATATATATATATATATATATATATGTAAAATAAATTATATTTCTCGTTCCGTCGGTTTTATTATTAATATAATAAATTAAAGAAATTATCGACATTTTTGGGACATTAAAAATACTTTAACGGCGACGTTTCAAAACCTTTTCATCGCGTCTTCGATAACAAATTCTGTGTGTGTGATACAATATATATATTTTTTAAAAAAATTCGAATTTTACCATTTAGAAAGTAAACACGGACTTCAAAATTACCTCCTCCATGGTTGTGTAATTTTAATTTTAAAAAAAAAATTTCAGGCTGGCAACATTGAATTATTAAATTTTAACATTGTTGAAAAAAAAATCAAGAGAAAATAATTACTGTAAATTTTTTTTTGGTTTCGAAATACTTTGCTACCCCGCACTGAACTAACAACTGTATTCAAAACCGCAGATGAAAATTTGAAAGAAGAAAAAAAAACGGACCCGAAACGTCGTTATTAAAAAGTCTTAAAATACTAATATATATTTTAATACCCCTAATGAGTATATTTACTGTAAGTTCACGTTAACTGCTCCGCTGTTAAATTAAGTGGACGCACAACGACGTTTATTGATGCACTCTTGCATCGTTGTTATTGACTGACGGAGCCGCATATGTTGTTCTTCAATAATTATAATTGTCGTTCGGAGAGCGCCGCAAGGAATCAAGTATTCTTTTGACTGAGGGAGTCGTTTACAATTTTTTCTTCTTCAATTTTTTTTGTATGAGGTTAGTTTGCCGTGAGAGTAGCAGGCCAAAGTTTCACGGAGTTCGGAGTCTGAGTAATCCACGTGGTGGCAACTGCCCCCTTTAATAGCATAGGAAAGGGATTTGAAAGGGGGGATGCGGAAGGGTAGAGGAAGGTAGCCAAGGGTTAACTAGGGGCCCCTGGAGCTATGGTTTAAGGATCCTACCCGGCGGCATTCACCTAAAAGTGATGCAAACCCCCCTAGGTAGGTCGGGCTCTTGGGTACTTGTCCCACGCCCTTCCCTGGATGGCGGGTGAGAGGGTCGTTTGCTGTGGGGACGCAGCATTCCCCTTCTCAGTGCCTCGACCAGTTTAGGAGGCAGCTGTTACAATGGAGGGGAAAAAATACTGACATAAGAAAGTAAATGAAGGTGAAAATGCAGAGAGAGCGCGCGAGAGAGAGAGAGAGAGAAAGAGACAGAGAGAGAAAGAGACAGAGAGAGAAAGAGAAAAAGAAAGAGAGAGAGAATGACAGAGAAAGAGAAAGAGAGAGAGAAAGACAGAGAAAGAGAGAGAATGAGAGAGAGAGAATGAGACTGAAAGAGAGAGAGAGAGAAAGAGAAAAAGAAAGAGAGAGAGAAAGAAAGAGAAAAAGAAAGAGAGAGAGACAGAGAAAGAGAAAAAGAAAGAGAAAAAGAAAGAGAGAGAGAAAGACAGAGAAAGAGAGAGAGAAAGAGAAAAAGAAAGAGAGAGAGAGAGAGAAAGAGAAAAAGAACGACAGAGAGGAAGACAGAGAAAGAGAAAGAGAGAGAAAGACAGAGAAAGAGAGAGAGAAAGACAGAGAAAGATAGAGAGAATGAGAGAGAGAGAGAAAACAAGTAGACGAGAGAATTTGAAAATACTAAAATAAAATACAAATTCGGAATTAAAACTGACAAATGAATGTGACAATACATACAGTAACTGGAAACACAAACGGACCAGAAAATACAGAAGAAAACATACGTAGTTGGGAGAATCCGAAAATAAGAGAAAATACTTAGATGGAAGAAAAAAATCGGAAATAAGGTAAGAAACGAAGCTGAAAAAAATACAAGTAAAATTATAGACGAGAGAATCCGAAAATAGATGAAAAATACGGAAATAAGAAAACAAATGAACGAGACAATATAGAAAAAAATGAAAACGAGAGAACCCGGGGAAGAAAAGAGGATAATAATAATAAAGTGGAAAAAAACAAATACGGAAATAACAAAACAAACGAACGTGAAAATACAAACAGTAACTCGGGGGAAAAACTAAAAATTAATGAGAAAATACAGAACAACTGTAGACGACGGAATCAGAAAATTATAAAACAAATGAACGAGAAATTATCGGGTAAAAAAATTCAAGTCGATAAAAATCCGAAAAATATTTCGAATAACAAAAGATAAAACATATAATAATAATATCTCTGGCGTTAAAAAAATATACTAATTAGATAAATGAATAGGCGAAAAGACGACCATATTTAAAAACGACGCTTCTGCGAGACTTTGTTGCTTTCCACGGGTTTAATTGAAGGAAGGAAGACACCATCATCTTTAATCACTGTTGTATTGGTATCTTTAACGTTGCTTTATATTATTGACTTTTGTGTCGAGAGACGAGTGAAGTTGTGTCGCCCTAGGCTCTTATTATTAATTTTTTGTACAGTTCAATGTTTGTAGTTGTTACATTTTATTGTTATCTCTGATGACGACGCATCCTGTTTCCTCGATCGAGTACTAGTGGAGTGAAACTACCAACATGGCCGCTCACTAACCCGTGATTCATCCCAGTTAGCCCTTTGAACGCACGTTGCTCACGACGCGGGGGACTGACGCTGTGTGGCTGTGCTGCTGCTGCTAAAGAGAGCGACATCGTCTTCGCTGCAGTCCAGGAACTGTGACTGTACTTCTACGGCGCCGTCGGCGTTTTGTTTGCCGCTCATTCACCCGAGATTCATCCCAGTTAGCCCTTTGAACACACGTTGCTCACGACGCGGGGGACTGACGCTGTGTGGCTGTGCTGCTGCTGCTAAAGAGAGCGACATCGTCTTCGCTGCAGTCCAGGAACTGTGACTGTACTACTACGGCGCCGTCGGCGTTTTGTTTGCCGCTCACTCAGCCGTGATTCATCCCGTTAGCCCTTTGACGATGTCGCATTACCGGCCTTCTGAACGCACGTGGCTCACGACGCGGGGGATTGACGCTGTGTGGCTGCTGCTGCTGCTAAAGAGCGAGGCAGCTGCGTCCAGGAACTGTAACTGTACTTCTACGGCGCCGACGCGGTTCTTTTTCGGCGGCCTTCTGTTGCTGCTCTTGACTTTACCAACGCAGAGACAGAGACTATGAGCGAAACGTCGTTGACGGACGGAGCGTTGCCGTCGGTGTTTTTGTTTTACAACCCCCCCGTCGCGCGACTGTCCAAAGAGTTAAATGAAGTTTCACGACTCGTTCACAGGCTCCGCGCTGGTTGTGATTATATCATCTCTGGAGTTGGTTTGTCCGGGCCCCGCGTAAACCCAGATGATCCAGAGTAATTAATTGCGTGCGTCATTTAGCACGCGACATCGATGAACTTGGTTATTACTAATAATTGTGACTCTGTGCGTGAGGGGGTGGGCGGGGGTGGGAGGGGGTGGAGCTCAATTGACCATTAACAATGTTTATTACGTAATGCAAATGAATTAACGTCGGGTCGGCGCTCGAAATAAAACCCCCCTGATTATCGAGAATGGCGCTAGGCGGTCACACGAAAATAAAATACGGGCCTCCGCGATGATAAACCAGACGAATTAAACAAGGGTGGATTCATTACCCCGAAAAAAAACGGATTTTTTTTTTACCTCTTGGAGGAATGAGTTCCTAAGAAGAGGAGAATATGTAACTGAATGTCGAGGTAGTCGTGGAGCCTCCGAAAACTATAAAAATTCCAAAATAATAAATATATATACCACAACAGCGTTTCTGGAACTCCTTGTTCCTTTCTTCAGGTGTCCCTCTAGGGTCTTAAAACATTTTCTACACCTGAAGAAAGGAACAAGGGTTTCCCAGAAACGGTGTTGTGACGTTTATTCCTTATTATTGAGGTCTTACATATTTTCTACACCTGGAGAAAGGAACAAAGGTTTCCCAGAAACTGTGTTGTGACGTTTATTCCTTATTATGGAGAGAAAATTCTAATCCAGGGTTCGTCCTATTTTACTTTTAACCCAACAACTGATCGTTCTGACCCCATTCTTTCCTATTCAACCTATTTTTTCCCCCGTTGTTATGCAGAGCTGTCAACTGATTCCGTAGCTCTTTTTTTCCCGCTTCATTTGACGAAAGGATTTTACTTTATCACATCCCCTCTGTGTTTTTTTCTGTGTTTTACCCTACGACTCACTTCTCCACGGCCTAGTTTAAACTTAAACTTAATTTTTCAATCCTCATCCTTTTCTTAGTTTTTTTTTTAATTCCTTCCCTTTTAGTTACTTCTTGTCCTTTTCTACCAGAGTATCTTCTGGTCTACTGGCGACAACCCCCCCCCCCACCCTTTTTTTAATATCGATAGTTTTCTGATCTTAAGGGTGGTTGTTATAAAATCCTTGAAATAATACGAGTAGACTAAAATAAAAGCAAGGCCAAATAAGAGAACAAAATTAAAATGGAAATTACTTGTTGCTTACGTCAGGTTACTAACTAGCAAGGACAAAAAAAAAAATTAAAATTTTAATTACTTAAAATTTGCCTCTAAAATTTCTTTATGTAACATGAATTTAATACAATTTCAAATGCATCTGATAAGGACCCAAATTTTTGGATCGAAACGTTACGTACGCCAGGTTTTTTTTCCCTTATGCTGAAATTTTCTCTTTCTTTCCTATTGCTATTTTGCCCTGTAAATGGGCTAATTCATTTATTTTTATTTACCTTTACGTCAGATAAACATCAATTTTTTAATTTCTATTAGAAACAAACAACTAAAAGGTATGAAATAATAATAAAAAAACTTTATTAAAGGATGAGAATAGAAAAATTAAGTTTAAGTATAAGCTAGGCCGTGGAGAAGAGAGTTGTTGGGTAAAAACAGCCAAAATATTAGGGAGGAAGAAAAGGGAAGTGATAAAGTAAATACTAGACAAAAACGGGTCAGCGACCATTTTGTTTCCTTTCGTCAGGTGGTGATTTAAAAAGGTGAGAAGCGTGAGAACGAACTCAAACAAAAAAAAAGCAACAACACCTGACGCAAGTCACAAGGAATAAAGTCTTCTGGAGGTTCTAAAACAATTATATTCGCGGCGACGTTTCGATGACGTTCACTGCCTTCAAGTGTTTCTAGCAAAAATTTTCCTATTTCTGACCCTCTTTGCGGAAACAAGAGACAAAGAGAAAAACAGAGAGAGAGAGAGAAAGAGAGAGAAAGAGAGAGAAAAGAGAAGAGAGAGAGAAAAGAGAAGAGAGAGCGAGAAGGAGAGAGAGAAAGAGAGAGAGAAAGACAGAGAAAGAGAGAGAAAGCGAGAGAAAAAAGAGAAGAGAGAGAGAAAAAGAAAGAGAAAGAGAGAGAGATAGAAAGAGAGAGAAAGAGAGAGAAAAACAGAGAAGAGAGAGAGAGAAAAAGAGAGACAGAGAAAAAAGAAAGAGAAAGAGAGAGAAAGAGAGAGAGAAAAAGAGAAGAGAGAGAGAAAGAGAGAGAGAAAGAGAGAGAGAGAAAGAGAAAAAGAAAGAGAGAGAAAGACAGAGAAAGAGAAATAGAGAGAAAGAAAGAGAGAAAAAGAGAGAGAAAGAGAGAGAAAAAAGAGAAGAGAGAGAGAAAGAGAGAGAAAGAGAGAGAAGGAGAAAAAGAAAAAGAAAGAGAGAGAAAGACAGAGAAAAAAGAGAAGAGAGAGAGAGAAAGAGAGAGAGAAGGAGAAAAAGAAAAAGAAAGAGAGAGAAAGACAGAGAAAAAAGAGAAGAGAGAGAGAGAAAGAGAGAGAGAAGGAGAAAAAGAATAAGAAAGAGAGAGAAAGACAGAGAAAAAAGAGAAGAGAGAGAGAGAGAAAGAGAGAGAGAAAGAGAAAGAGAGAGAGAAAGAGAAAAAGAAAGAGAGAGAAAGACAGAGAAAGAGAGAGAGAAAGAGAGAGAAAGAGAACAAGAAAGAGAGAGAGAGAGAAAGACAGAGAAAGCAAAAGAAAGAGAGAGAGAGAGAGAGAGACAGAGAAAGAGAGAGAAAAAAGAGAAGAGAGAGAGAGAAAGAGAGAGAAAGAGAGAGAAAGACAGAGAAAGAGAGGAGAGAGAGAGGCAGTGAGCAAGAAACGAAGTTCTTCGCTTGCAGTAAATCTCTACGTCTGTTTTCCTGATCTTTCTCGTCAACACTCTTTTAACGTGCCACTTTTGTTTCTGTTGTTCTATGCTTTTTCCTTTTTTCCACCTTTCCTTGCTCCCCCTTTCTTCTCCAAGACAATGGAATACCCCGAATAATCTAAAATAATAATTACAATAATGTTACGTCAACGAAGTACGAATCGAGATCAAAAATAACACGTACGATTGATTGTAATCGGCCCCACCGTTACCGTTGTGAAGCAATTAGCCGGATCCCAGGTTCGCTCCCCGCCAGCGCCAGCGCTCGTAAACGGCCCGCTGAAGTTTCATTAGCGCAGGCTCAGAGGCGCGCGGCCCCGCGTTTCTTTTCAGTTCTCCCAATTACCGCGAGCTTGTAATTAGCCGCCTCACTTGAAGGCAAACACTGAGCCGCCCCCCCCTGTCTCCCCCCCCCGCGGGGCTCTTTCATGAACCTTGCATTGCAAAGCCTCCCAGAGACTGAATAAAACACACAGAGGCCTCTGCTTCCTTCCTTCACCCACGCTGCCTCCTGACCGTCCCTAAATACCTTATCCTAAACCATTGATCAGGTTGCAGTCTCCGACCCCTTACCGCAGCCTCTGACTCGACACAACACCAATATATATTAAAAAAAAAACAATAGGCAAATAATTAGGGTGTAAAATCACAAGACAAAGTCACATTCAAACACTAGAGAGACAGAAAAATAAAATTCATAAACGACTCCCTCAGTCAAAACTGTGTTTGTCTGTATCATTAAAGGACATATGCGGTTCCGTCAGTCAAGAAGGAAGCCTTTGACAACATCTCTCACAGGTGAAGTTTCCCAGAGAGCTCTGATGGTGGAGGCTACCTTTAGGGATGCCTTCTCCTCTCTCTCTCTCTCTCTCTCTGCGTTTTTGAACTAATGTTCCACAAGCGGCGGCCTGTTTTGAGAGGTGCAGGCTACCGGGTGGAGGGGAAATCGCAGACCGTGGGCATAAGGGTGAGAGTTGTCCGCTGTTCCTATTGCAATAGTCGGCCAGCTGCCTCCTAAACGGGTCAAGGCACGGCGAGAGGGGAAAGCTGCGTCCCCACAGCAAATCTCCTCTCATCGCCATCCAGGGAAGGGCGTGGGACAAGTACCAAATGCCCGACCTACCTGATGCAGGTTTTTCTAGAGTTTTCCCTGCAACTCTTAAAGGCGAATTGCCGGGTAGGATCCTTAAACCATATCCCGGGGGCCAGTAGTTAACCCTTGGTTACCTTCCTTTACCCTTCCGCATCCCCCCTTTCAAATCCCTTCCTGTGCTATTAAAGGGTATTTGCCACCATGTGGATTACCCTCATGGAGCCTGGTACCCTAAACAAAATAAAAAAGGGGATGCCTTCTCCTCTCTCTCTCTGCGTTTTAGAACAAAGGTTGTCACAAGCGGCGGCCTGTTTTGAGAGGTGCATGCTACTGGGGGTCGCATATCTTGGGGAATACGGTAAGAATTGTCTGCTGTTCCCATTGTAACAGCCGGCGAGCTGCCTCCTAATCTGGTCGAGGCATGGTGATCGCGAATGCTGCGTCTTCACAGGAAACCGCTCTCCCGGCATCCAGAGAATGACGTGGGACAAGTACCAAGATCCCGCTGTAACTGACGCGGGTTTCCTAGTGTTTGCTCTCCATCATTTTTAGGCGAATTGCTGGGTAGGATCCTTAAGCTACACCACGGGGGCCCGTAGTTAACCCCGCTTGGCTACCTTCCTCTACCATACCGCATCCCCCCTTTCAAATCCATTCCCTATGGATTAAACGGGAGTTGTCACACTACATATAGAAAATATAAAAATCCGTTCTCTATTTGAGTAATTTCTCGCAACGGGTCTAATGGATGGAGGATTATCGCGTAATGCTTCTGTAGAGAACGCGGGGGGTAGCTCAGATGGTTAGAGCGTCCAGGCCCGGTAAACAGGTACAAGACAATAACGCGAATACAACCGAGATTGGAGTCAAATCCGCTGTTATGGATGTCGCTGAGTTTGATTATGACATTCAAATTGCCATTTAACCCACAGGGGACAGGGGTGGAAATTTTGAAACATGAAAACAGGGTCCATATTTGTTTTAAATAAATATTTTTCAGCGTTAATTAGATCGATAGTATTTCTCCCGATGTTGTTTGTGTACAATTTCAACCCCCTGACAGAATGAGAAAGGAGGACGCTTAGGGGTGGAAGTGTGAAGGGGGGGGGGTTGCATAAAAATAATATAAAAGCAACCGATATCGGGCGTGATGGATATTTGACAACCCGGGCAACGCCTGGCACCCAGAAAATAAAAAATCATTGTTTAAATAAGAGTAAAGAGTATTTTAGTAGTGGAACAGTTATGGATGTCGCTTTCTATAGCCAGGGCGAATCCGCACGGCGTCGTCTAAGAGGGTAAGAAAGAATCGATAGACGCTGCACGGAAACGTGTTGCGTTCCGAGGAAATATAAAGTAATGAAAAAGGGGTTGTAATGTACGGTACGTCGTTGGTCAAGCCTACTGCAAAAATGATAAATAATTCAGGATGTTGGTAGTGAAGCAAGGTGAAGCCATGCATAAAACATGGAGGAAGGAGAAAGAAACGGCGCAAGCGCTCGTGAGCGAGAAAAACGGACGGATTCAGGACGAAGGAGCCATAAATATATACAGGTAAAGCGCTGCGTGGAGGCGGGAGGAAAATAAATGGAAATGGACCTGGGGAAAAACAAGCGAGCAGCGGGCATAGATCACAAACTACGTGAAGGGACTCGGGCGCAGGAGCTGGCAACCGCACAACCCCGTCATCAATGCAGTTACCTCATAACTCGTACAAAGACATGCTCACTGCTTACCCCGTCCACATCCCCGCCTTCCAACACTTATTTCTGCCCTTGAAAGTTCCTACGGGGTTGGATGTGAAAACGTGAGGAATTATAAATACGTGGGATACCAAAAACATGGCAGTTATCTATAGACATTTCTCACCCCATCCGCATCCCCGCCTTCCCAACCCTTTTTAGCCTTTGATATTTCCTAACGGGTTGTATGTGAAACTATGGTTGTACCATGAGAAAATATAAATAAGCGGAAATACAGAAAAAAAATAGGCAATTATCCGTAGACACATTCCACTACATCTCACCCACGCCGTATCCCCGCCTTCCAACTCGTTTTACTGCCCTCGAAACTTCCCTGGGGTTTGACGTTAAACTGTTGAGTACCACGAGAAAGTAGAAATACGCGGAGTACAAAAAAAATTATGGCAGTTATCCGTGGACAGCGCTCACCACTCCGCATCCCCGCCTTCCAACACTTTTCTGCCCTTGAAAGTACCTACGGGGTTCGATGTGAAACGATGAGAAATTAAAAATACGCGGGATACAACAATCATGGCAGTTATCTATAGAGATTCCTCACCAAATCCGCATCCCCGCCTTTCAATACTATTTTTTGGCCCTTGAAATTTCCCTAGCAGGTTGTATGTGAAACTGTGGTTGTACCATGAGAAAATATAAATAAGCAGAATACAAGAAAAAACACGGCAATTATCCCTATCCCCGCCTTCCAACTCTTTTTACTGCCCTCGAAACTTCCAGGGGTTGGAAGTTAAACTGTTGAGTCCCATGAGAAAGTAGAAATACACGGAATACAAAAAAAAATTATGGCAGTTATCCGTGGACAGCGCTCACCACTCCGCATCCCCGCCTTCCAACACTTTCTTTGACCCCTTTGAAATTTTCTGGGGTTGGATGTGAAAACATGAGAAAATATAAATACGCGGAGTACAAAAAAATAATAGGCAGTTATCCGTAGAAACTTTCCACTAAATATCCTCACACGCCGCATCCCCACTTTCCATCACTTTTATTGGCCCATTGAAATTCCCTGTGGCGGGAGGAGATATTATGTTATATCATAACAAAGGACAGAAACAGCAAATACTGAAAAAATATATATGCAGTTATCTATAGACATTTCTCACACCATCCGCATCCCCGCCTTCCAACACCATTATTGTTTTGGGCCTCTGGTACGTGTAACTCAGCTGTACCATGAGGAAGTAGTCAAACACGGAATACAGAAATAAAGACATGACAGTTATTCGTAGACACTTCTCACCCTCACCGCATCCCCGCCTTCCAATACTTTTCTGCCTTGATATTGCATGGGGGGAAGGAAGGTATGGAGGCAACGTTTGCCGTACCAAGAGAAAGTATAAAATACAAAATATATTTAACTACTTTCAGTAGAACGTTTCGTCCCGGGACATCTTCAGGTTATATGAATTTAGAGCGGTTACAAAGCGTCGTAGGGTGCGCAGTTCACATCCATTCTTCTAATTTAAGACCCGGTGGTTGACGGGGATTTCCACCCAGGGGGTGAACGTGTAGTAGTAATTGCACGACGTTTCGATAGCGGACACTGCTGACACCTTCAGGTGGACCACAAACACGAGGGGGGGGAGGATGAAAAGCCTTCGTTCTATGATTAAGACTCTATCATGTTGAACCTTCTGTCTAATAAGCCTTATTCTGCCTGCGTTTATCTTGTTACCTATTTTTTCCTACCTTCCTCTGTCGTTCTCCTTCGTCTTTCTCAGTTTTCCTCCCCTTTAACTCGGACGGTCAAGGTTTTAAGACCTGTTTTCCAGCTCGTTTCAATGCAATCCAGTTCCTTTTGTGAAAATATAACGTTAATTAAGGTATGTGGATGGAGGACGCGGGGGAATAGGCCCAGTGGTCACAGCAACTGCCCGTATATAAGCATGGCCGAGGCTTATATCTATGACTGCTTCCAGGAGATGATCAGCTTCTTCCCGCAGACCCATAATTCAATCCCACCCCCGGGCGCCTCTTGCTATCGTTATGGCCGACACTGCAAACGGCCCGCAAATAATCCGCCCGGGGGTGGTGGAGGAGAATTAGTTCTCATCTGCGCCCGCTTGATGACGCTTCGGTATTCGGCAAGTTGTTTCCCGCGAACGAACTATGCGTCATTGGTGGAAGTTCGTCCTCGGCCAGGCGTCGGGCGGTAAAAAACTTGCTGCTGGACCCCGGGGGCCGAGGCGTGTGACGTAGGCGGTGACGTCACACACGTGCCAGCTGAGGCGTGAACGCGCTGATAAGGCGCCTGCCTTCAGTAGTCGTATACACGTAGTGGTGGGGGGGAACTAATGACCGTGTGTTATCACACACACACACACACTTGGTCGGAGATAAACAAAATGGCGCCTTGCGTCGTGAACCACTTGCGGTTGCTCTACCCAACGATTTCATCATTGCACGGATATAATTATACTTTTTATTCAATAAAAATATTTAATTACGATATAAAGGAGCTATTTCCTTTCTTGTGCAGTGACGTCCCTTCAATTAAAATATGTAATTACGAAATAAAGGAGCTATTTCCTTTCTTGTGCAGTGACGTTGTCCCCCTCTCGAACTGCTGCTGGATGTAATTATACTTTTTATGTCAATTAAAATATTTCACTACGAAAATAAAGAAGCTATTTCCTTTCTTGTGCAGTGACGTTGTCCCCCTCTCGGACTACTGCTGGATATAATTATACGTTTTATGTCAATTAAAATATTTAATTACGAAAATAAAGGAGCTATTTCCTTTCTTGTGCAGTGACGTCGTCTCTCTCGCTGTATCGCGGTTATAATTCTTTCCACCTTTTCAACCGTATTTGACCTTGAAGCTCTTCTTCCTTGTGCCGTCCCGATAATCAAACAAATCACGTGCGATTGTTGCCTGAACCTGCTGCTGTGCGCGCCAGAGGGCGTATTGTCGTCAATACATTATTGACGACGCGGCAAAGGTTCGTCTGATTATCTCTCATTGGTCTCATTCATTCGCTGACGGCCTGGAATGGCTGAAAAACTATTATATATATATATATATATATATATATATATATATATATATATACATACATCAATGCCCAAGTTATTAAACGCAAAGGGTACCAATATTTATCCAGTACCAACTATAATAAGATAAAATACCCAAATACCGACAGAAAAAGAACGAAACTACAACGTTGCCGGAAACCTTGTTCCTTTCTTCAGGTGGCATAAAGAAAACCCCCGTAAAAAAAGCCTAGAGACACACATGCACACACACACACACACACACAAGTGCAAGAGTCACTCTTACGGATTATTTCTGAGCACCTGAAGAACTTCCCTTAATTAAAAAATTTTTTATCCCCCAATCTTTCTATATAATAATAATAATAAAAAGGATGTATGTATGTATGTATGTACGTTAATCTCTATACATATTTAAACGCGTGGACAGAATGCAACAAAAATTTGGTACACGTATTCTTCGAACGAGTGGGGAGGGGGGAGGAACGGTGCTGTCGGGGGGGGGGGGGGTGAGAAACCTGTAGCAGTAAAGGTTTTTTAAAAAATGTGATCATTTTGTGTTAAAATAACAGAGACCGTGACGTCACAGCACACCGCGATACAGAGAGAGAGAGAGTGAGACGACGTCACTGCACAAGAAAGGAAATAACTCCTTTATTTTCGTAATGAAATATTTTAATTGAAATAAAAACTATAATATAATCCAGCAGTACTCCATGGAATGACGATGATGAATAAAAAGCAATACCAAAGATTATACTAGCTCTGGAAACTAATTTTCTTTTAAATAACTTGACTATTAAATGACTGACATGGCAGCCTCGACGTTTTTGAACTAAGGTTCCCACAAGCACCGAGGCCTGTTCTGAGAGGTGAATGTTCCCGGGGGGGGTCACAGACCTTGGGGCATACGGTAAGAGTTGTTAACTATTCCCATTGGAATAGTCGGCCAGCTGCCTTCTAAACTGGTCGAGGCACTGAGAAGGGAAATGCTGCGTCCTCACAGTTAAACCCGCTCTCCCGCCATCCAGGGAAGGGCGTGGGACAAGTACCGTAATGCCCGACCTACCTGATGCAGGTTTTTCTAGGGTTTTCCTTGCATCACTTTTAGGTGAATTACCGCGGGGGTAGGATCCCTAAACCATAGCCCGGGGGCCCCCTAGTTAACCCTTGGCTACCTTCCTCTACCCTTCCGCATCCCCCCTTTCAGCTCCCTTCCTATGCTATAAGAGGGGAGTTGCTACCATGTGGATTACCCTCATGTAGCCTGGTACCCTTAAAACAAAACTGACATGGCATTATAATTTTAATGTCCTAAAACTGTCGAATCATATTGGGTGCATGTGTGTGTGTATCGTTACAGTTTCCCATCTTTGATTGTAAATGTGTAAAGAACGACTACCCCGGGCAACGCTGGGCACCCAGAGGGCACGAGGCCTGATAAAACCCCCCCTTTGTGATGAATGCAGTCTTTGACGCCTTCGATGTCAGGCAGAGATGCTGTGCACAACATGGATGCAGTTGCACACAAGCAAGGGAAGGAACAAAGGCAAGAGCGCCGCCCCCCCCCCACCCCCACCGCCCCCAACACACATGGAGCCGCTCTTCCGTAAAGCAAGTGAGTGAGTCTCGTGCGGTCCCTGACGCATGCGCACTCGGCGGAACTCTTCAACCCCCCAACACACGAGACACACAGATGCTTCACTTCCGCAAACAGTGGGGGGGGGGGGGGCGGAGAACAGATGCCTGCCGCTCACTACGTCACGACGCACCTGTACAGAAAGGGAAAAACTACTACCAGAACGGGCAGGAGGGCGGTATAATAAGTGCAACCAGGGTAACCTCAGAGGGTCTTTCCAAAGATACCCCATGCCCTGAGAGCTCTGGCGGAGGCTTCCTTTAGGGATGCCTTCTCATCTCTCTGTTGTTGTTTTTTAACTAAGGTTCCCACATGCCGAGGCCTGTTCTGAGAGGTGCATGTTCCGGGGTCACAGACCTTGGTAAGAGTTGTTCACTGTTCCTATTGGAACAGTCGGCCAGCTGCCTCCTAAACTGGTCAAGGCACGGAGAGGGGGAAAGCTGCGGCCCCGCAGCAAACCTCTCTCCCGCCATCCAGGGAAGGACGTGGGGCAAGTACCAAGAGCCCGACCTACCAGATGCAGGTTTTACTAGGGTTTTCCTTGCATCACTTTTAGGTGAATTGCCGCAGGGTAGGATCCTTAAACCATAGCCCGGGGGCCCCTAGTTAACCCTTGGCTACCTTCCTCTACCCTTCCGCATCCCCCCTTTCAAATCCCTTCCTATGCTATACGAGGGGGAGTTGCCACCATGTGGATTACCCTCATGTAGCCTCCTGTTACCCTAAAACAAACTAGGACGAGCCGCACTGGACTTGGTCAAGGGAAACGTGGCGTTGAGGACCATCTGTGGGTCCTAATGACGGTGGGACGGGGAGGGGGATACCCCGAAAGGGGGTACATGGAGGAGTAAGCCTTGACATGCATAAAGTACCAAAGATGAGGAGGATACGTTGACGGTGCAGACTCCACGAAACCAGCTCAACCAACGCCATGCTCCAACCAGTCGTCGGTTGTGACACTAGACTCATGTTTGACCGCGGGATGTCGTGACTTAAGACCGCGTCCAGAGATCACACACACACACACTTCGTGGCGTGAAGAAAAGATCAGCGAATAATATATATATCAGAGATGCTTCACATTAAATCAAACACCACGGCCGTTAACGTATAGAAGACAGGCGCCACTGTGCAAACTCAACAATAGCCACGGTCCCTCATTGTTACGCTCAACCTTCGGCTCTCCCATTGTCGCTGCTCCCTCATTGTTGTTACGCCAAGAAGCCAGAAGGTCGTTGTTGCGCTTTCTTCGCTGCTTTAGAATTTTCGCCGACTTGACCAGTGCAGTTGTGTCGCTCCAGGTCCTTCTCAGCACCTTGAAGATAGGGGAAAACAACGATCCCAGAAAGACGTTGTTATGTGGTATTTATATCATCACCTTTTCTTTTTTGTCTGTATTTGGCCTATCTTTATTATTCTTAATACATATATACACATATATATGTCGTAGCGGGTCTGTCGGTTTCATTTTCCCTTACTTAGTGGTACTATTACGTCATAAAACACAATCACAGTCTCCGTCCACTCGCGAGGAACGTTCACCGGAGAGAGAACAGGGTCGGCGGCGTTGAACTCCCCCGTACACGTCCAATGACTTGACTTCACGTTAGAAATATTCTACGATATTTTATACGACAGAAAGGAAGAAAAAGAGAAGTGAGGTTATTCATTTTTTTAGGGGGGGGGAAAGGGGGGAGGGCGGTGTTTTCACTGCTCGAAACCCTGTAAGACGGTCACCAACAACAATAAAAAAGGGCTTGAAATGAGCGTGAGGGACGCCGGCGGAAGGGACTGGAACAACCGTCCAGCCACATCTACTACTGACGTCTACAAACTCAACAGATGAAGTATGAGAAGAATCCCGTGACCTAAAAAGACACGAAATTTTGAGACACTCTTCCAATTTTTCGCTGATAGCAGAAGAATGAAGCGTCCTACAGAAAATAATGTACTGGAATGAATTGTAGAGGATGAAATTCTGCATGTGATGGTGGACTCGAGGACGGAATTAGGTGCATGGAAGAGGGAGAAATCCTGCGTCAAAGTCACGGAAAATGGCTAGGTGAGCCTGAAAAACAACGAAATACTGGCACCTCTTTTCAGTTTTTCGCTGATAGCAGAAGAATGAAGCGTTGTAGTGAAAATAATGTCCAGTGATGAATTGTAGAGGATGAAATTCTGCATGTGATGGTGGACTCGACAACGGGATTGGGTCCAAGGAAGTGGGAGAAATCCTGCGTCAAAGTCACGACATTTTGTAAGAAAACGCAGCTTGTCGTATTTCTAGTGCTGATATCTGCAAAATGGCCGCCAGTGACGTCATTAGTCACGGAGTAAAGGTCGTAGAGGATTTAATTCTCTTTGCAACGCATGATCTGGTTTTAACATTCCGTTCAAAATGGCCGCAAAAACACGCATGTTGCTGTCTGCACACACGGGGCTGACGTCGTGGCGCTGAGTGACGTCACGTGCTGCTTGCTGGTCTTTCTTCCTTGCTGAAGTATGTAGATGCTCTTTGAAACGCTGGACTCTTTCTTACTCTTAGACATGTTAATATTCTCTGCCACACAGACAAGTGACGTCACTCAGCGCCACGACATCAGCCCCGTGTGTGCAGACAGCAACATGCGTGTATCTGCGGCCATTTTGAGCGTATTTTCTTAAAAACCAGATCATGCGTTGCAAAGAGAATTAAATCCTCCACGACCTTTACTCCGTGACTAATGACGTCACTGGCGGCCATTTTGTAGATATCAGCACTAGAAACACGTCAACCTGCATTCTCTTAGGAAGGGTCGTGACTTTGACGCAGGATTTCTCCCACTTCCTTGGATCTAATTCCGTCCTCGAGTCCAGCATCACATGCAGAATTTCATCCTCTACAATTCATCACTGGACATTATTTTCTCTAGGACGCTTCATTCTTCTCCTATCAGCGAAAAACTGGAAAAGTGTCTCAAAATTTCGTGTGGTTTATTTTTGTTTTTAGGATCACAGTAGCTTTTCCCCCCGGGGCCTTCTAAAAAATTTGGAAAACGTTGTGTGTATTTTTCAGTAATGGCCACGACGTGTACAAGGTGGCCGAATATAAAATTTCACTGTTATAAAATCATTATTTCTGCATTCGTTAATAAATTGATTAACCCTGAAGTTTGACAGGAGTATTTGGCAACGTGGCGCCTGTGTGTGTGTGTGTGTGTTGCCCTTAACCTTGTTAGCTGATATCAGCAACTTTGAGGTTCCCGCACGCCCTGCAGTGTAGAGTTACCAACCCTTCCCTTCCCACCCCCACCTTGTGAGGACACTTGGCGTCGCAGAAGAGTGTCTGGAGGGCGCCTCCCCCCTGCCTAGGATCTGGAGTGAAGGCTTGCGGGGTCACTCACATGCACATGTCTTGGCTACTGGCGGCCACAGCCTGCATCAGTGGACGCACCACCGCGTGGGTGGAATACAGAACAGGGAGAGTTCGTACCTGGGACGGTCGTGATGACGATGATGGCGGTACGGAGCAAATAAAAAGGAAAGCTTTCATACTGAGGCGTAATTTTAAATTCCCCCCCCCCCTCCTCCTTTTAGTCCCCCTAAGAGACACCCACCAAAGGTCAAGACAAGCAAATAGCAACAGTGACTTGACCATCCACCAGGGATATTTATAGAGTTCAGACACGCAGGGAAAATAAGAAAACTTAACCAGGGTCTGCGACACAAAATGTTGCGAAAACTGTCTGTGGTCTGCGGGCTGGATTGGATTATTAGCAGGGGGCAGAACCGCTCAATGTTTGGTGTTGGAGGAATTTTACAAAAATAAAAGAGCGAAACGTTGCATTCCGCAGTTAAAAAAGAAAACAAACAAACACAAGGAAGTGAGGTACAATTTTAAATCCTGGGATTGTTACAAAATCTGTCCAATGGAAAAAACCCTATCAATGGTTGATACAGCAACGAACAAAAATGACGTCTCGATTAACCGGGGATATTTATTCCTTTTACACACACACGCGCGCGCAGGGGGTTCGAAAAATTTTACAAGGGTCCGCGACACAAAATGTTGAGGAAACTGTCTGTCGTCCGCGGCCTGGATTCGATTATTAGCAGGGCAGCATCGCTGAATGCTCGGTGATGGATAGATTGACGATGGAAACGTGTACAGGGTTGAATTTCGTAAGGGGTGGGGGTGGGGGGGTTGTGGGAAAAAAACACAAGGAAGAAGTTTAAAATACCTGGTTAGTTACAAAGTCTGGCCAACAGAAACCTAACAACGGTCACGACAGCTTCACGATCCAACGGGAGTATTTATTGATTTTTAGACGCACAGGGCAAGGACAACACTTAACCAGGGTCTGCGACACAAAATGTTGCGGAAACTGTCTGTCGGTCACGTGCTGGATTCAATTATTATTTGGTGATGAACGCGACGCGGTCTGGGTCTGGGTTACGTTGTAAGGAGGCCTGTGTCTCCTAGAGGTCGTGCAAGATTTCCAGTGGAAGAAGCGTACAGACAAAGTTCACAGACAAGGTAAGACGCAAACTGAATTATTTTTAATATATATATAGAAATCAACTGCCTCTCTCTCTCTCTGTCTCTCTCTTTGTTTCCTTCGCTTGGAGTATACCTCTACATCGTTTTTGTCCCCAGACCTCAGAAGCGGTCTGCGACGGCTATTCTCTCGCAGGCAGAACCTTGTAGGAGAGACACGAAGGGGCTACCTTTGGGGATGCCTCTTCCTCTCTCCGTTTTTGGACCAAGGTTCCGACAAGCTGAGGCACTTCGGCCTGTTCTGAGAGGTGTAGGTTCCGGGTTGACAGACCTTGGGGCTTACGGTAAGAGTTGTCCGCTGTTCCCATTGGAATAGTCGGCCAGGTGCCTCCTAAACTGGTCGAGGCACGGAGAAGGAAATGCTGCGTCCTCACAGCAAACTCCTCTCCCGCTATCCAGGGGAAGGGCGTGGGACAAGTACCTCAAATGCCCGACCTACCTGATGCAGGTTTTTCTAGGGTTTGTCCTGCATTTCTTTTAGGCGAATTGCCGCGGGGTAGGATCCTTAAACCATAGCCCGGGGGGCCCCTAGTTAACCCTTGGCTACCTGCCTCTACCCTTCCACATCCCCCCCTTTCAAATCCCTTCCTATGCTATTAAAGGGGAGTTGCTACTATGTGGATTACACCCCCAAAAAAAGTCCCTCAGTCTTTCTAGACGATCTTTCTCGTCATCTCTTTCTTTCTTTCTTTTTGTTCTTTGCTTTCCCTGTTTCACGCTCACTTTTCTACTGCAAGACAATGGAATACCCGGCGCGCGCGCGCGCGTGTGTGTGTGTGTCCGCAGGCAACGTGGAGCAGGGCCACGGCGCATCCGACGTCGCGCAGCGTTCGGGAAGGCGAAATCGTCGCGCAATCGCCGACGCACGTTGCTCTTCACTTGTTTTTTGTTGTGTTTTGTTTTTTTCTCAACGAAATGTATGTAAATATAGTCCCGTGCAGAGCGTCACACGCCGTGGATCACCTGACGCGAGCATCAACGTCGCCGTTGTTACAGTGAGGACAGGGACAGGGACACGTGAGGACCGTGCAGAGAGCAGAGATGATACGCACCTAGTGGTAGAATCCATCGTGGCCGTGGCAGGCAGCGAGTCTCTGCGCAACCGCCTTGGCTCCTCCAGCCACAGGTCCTTCCTTCCTTCACTGCTGCATCAGGAGCGACACTGACACTGACTCACTATCACACACGCACACGACGCCGGCGACAACCAAGGCAACGCGCAAAGGAACACACACACACACACACTCACAGTCTCGCAGAATCACAAGGCGGCGACGGCACAACAACAGGCCGGAGAACGTGCTGCCTCTGGCGGTCGATATCGGCGTCCGCGCCACGAGGGTGGGGCCCCGCAGCGAGCGTGAACGCCACGGCCGTGACTCACCCGCCGGCCTCGTCGGGGCAAGCGAGAACGAACGAAACTGTGTGCGAGCTCTTTAATGTCACTCAGATACAGATCAGGAAAGACTGGAAATGAGAACAGTGGAAAAAACAATATGGGACTGACAAATCAGAAGAGCTTCATACACTTACGAGTATGGCGCAAGGAGGCGTAGGAAAAAACCTTCAGTGCGGGGGCCCAGGTAACTCTAGAGGGCGAGCAAAGGTAGGGAAGATTTATTAGGGAGTGGGGAGTCTTTGGCAACCAGACTGGAGGAAGATAGACTTTGCCCGCACTTTTGAAATCATATACGGAGGGAGGGAGGGTAAGAATGCGTGAGGAAGACGCACACACACACAGAGAGAGAGAGAGAGAGAGAGAAAGAGAGAGAGACAGAGACAGGGAGAGAGGCAGAGAGAGAGACAGGGAGAGACACAGAGAGAGACATGGAGAGAGAGGCAGAGAGAGGCAGGGAGAGAGACAGAGAGAGACACACAGGGAGAGAGCCAGAGAGAGAGGTTGGGAGAGACACAGAGAGAGGCAAGGAGAGAGACAGCAAGACAGGGAGAGACACAGGGGGAGAGAGGCAGGGAGAAACAGACAGACAGGGAGAGACAGAGAGAGTCACAGTGAGAGAAAGAAAGAGACGCAGAGAGAGACAGCCAGAGAGAGAGGCAGGGAGAGACAGAGAGAGACAGAGAGGGTCACAGAGAGAGAAAGAGAGAGACAGAGAGATAAGGGAGAGAGAGACAGAGAAAGGCAGAGAGAGACAGGGAGAGATGCAGAAAGGGAGGCAGAGAGAGACAGGGAGAGATGCAGAAAGGGAGGCAGAGAGAGACAGGGAGAGATGCAGAAAGAGAGGCAGAGAGGGAGACAGAGAGAGGCAGGGAGAGACAGAGAGAGTCACAGAGAGAGAAAGAGAGAGACACAGAGAGATACAGGGAGAGAGACAGAGAAAGACAGAGAGAGACAGGGAGAGATGCAGAAAGGGAGGCAGAGAGAGACAGAGAGAGAGGCAGAGAGGGAGACAGAGAGAGGCAGGGAGAGAGACAGAAAGGGAGGCAGAGAGAGGCAGGGAGACAGGCAGCGAGAGACAGAAAGACAGGGCGAGACGGAGAGAGAGACAAGGAGAGAGACAGGGAGAGGGGCAGAGAGAGGGGAAGGGAGAGGCGCAGACAGGGAGAGAGAGAGAGAGACACAGAGAGACAGAGAAAGAGACAAAGAGTGAAAAAGAGAAAGAGAGATAGAGGGAGACAGAGAGAGATAGAGGAGGCGGGCGGATGAGATAGAAAAAACCAACGTACATTGTCAGAGGCTCATCACAAATTTAAAATCGAAACGAGACCGCAAAAAAAAAGGAAGTACGTAGGGAAATTCCCATTCACTGAACAGATCGATCGATGGGGTGATTGTAACACCCACTCACCTGCAGCCACTGACGGAGAGGAGAAGCGACCCATAACAAGGATAACAACATAGATACAGTGGTCAAGTGTATTTTTTTAAATTATGTAATGTAAATAAGGTGATGTCTACAGTAATCTATAGTGAAGTTAAGTGAAGTTTGGAGGCAGCGGACGAAGTTTTCAGGACAAATATATAAGACTTCATTTATTATTATTTCTTCTTCTTCTTCTTCTTTCAAAATTTTTTTTTTTTGTTTATATGTTTCTATCTGCCTGTCACCCGGGAACGACGTAACACACGTGTGCATCACCCGCGGATCCTGCAGAGCAGCTGAGCCTCAAGGGACGTGGGACGAGTCAGAGAGTAAATTTATACCGTTAATACTGTGACAATACCGTCTGATTGAAAATAATGAATAAGGAAGACAGACCAAAAAGAAAGGTGATGATATAAATACCAGACTACAACGTTTCTGAAATCCTTGTTGCCTTTCCTCAGGTTGCGGAAAACAGCCTACAGCGACACAACTGCACTCGTTTTTTTTTAGGGCAACAGGCTATAATCCACGTGGTGGCAACTCCCCTTTAATAGCATAGGAAGGGATTTGAAAGGGGGGATGCGGAAGGGTAGAGGAAGGTAGCCAAGGGTTAACTAGGGGGGCCCTGGGCTATAGTTTAAGGATCCTACCCGGCAATCGCCTAAAAGTGATGCAGGGAAAACCCTAGAAAAACCTGCATCAGGTAGGTCGGGCTCTTGGGTACTCGTCCCACGCCCTTCCCTGGATAGCGGGAGAGGAGGTTACCTGTGAGGACGCAGCATTCCCTTCGCCGTGCCTTGACCGGTTTAGGAGGCAGCTGACCGACGGTTCCAATGGTAACAGCGGACAACTCTTACAGTATGCCCCAAGGTCTCCGCCCCCACCGGAACATACACCTCTCAGAACAGGCCTCGGCTTGTGGGAACCTTAGTTCAAAAACGGAGAGAGGAGGAGGCATCCCCAAAGGTGGCCCCTTTGTGTCTCTCTTACAAGGTTCTGCCTGCGAGAGAACATCCCTCGCAGGCCTTGTTGACATTAACAAAGAGCGTTTTATATTTTAAATCTCCACACTCAGATGAACGATAACCAGAGATGACCTGAAACAGGTTCAAGAGTCTCCCTAGAGTCACTATCCATGACGATTTTGTATTCTAGAGATTAAAATATTATCTCTGAAGCAACAAACCGGAAATTGCTTTCGAAAATGACCTGCGAGAAATCGTGGCACGCCCTCTGGTAGAAATCAGAACAACGGAACAAATATTATCTCTGAATCACGAAGAAGGAAATACACAGACCCCGCAAATCTCACACTTTGTCAGTGATAAGTCTGAAGGCAATAACCAGAGATAAACTACAGGAATGACGTCACTGGCTCAAATACCTCCCGAAAGAACATGTACATATTATCTCTGAATCAATAACCACAGATGAAATCACTGCGCGGTCTCAGTATTCTCCTTCCGGAGGAGTGAACGTCGCAGGAAGCTACTGTGAAGAAAGGCAGTTACGTCACAACAAGATGGAGGCACCGCGGACGCCGACGACCGAAGACGCCCACAGGAATCACCTGGGGGTTAAACAAGGCCCGGAAAGTCCAATTCCAAAGACATCGGAAAACGTTTCTGTGAGCCTTGAAACCCACGAAACTTTGCACCGCTTTCCAGTTTTTCGCTGATAGCAGAAGAATGAAGCGTCCTAGTGAAAATAATGTCCAGTAATGAATTGTAGAGGATGAAATTCTGCATGTGATGGTGGCCTCGAGGACGGAATTAGGTCCAAGGAAGTGGGAGAAATTTTGCGTCAAAGTCACGACATTTCCCTAAGAGAACGCAGCTTGTCGTATTTCTAGTGCTGATATCTGCAAAATGGCCGCCAGTGACGTCATTAGTCACGGAGCAAAGGTCGTGGAGGATTTAATTCTCTTTCCAACGCATGATCTGGTTTCTAAAAAAATCCTTTCAAAATGGCCGCAGATGGACGCATGTTGCTGTCTGCACACACGGGGCTGATGTCATGGCGCTGAGTGACGTCACTTGTCTGTGGGGCAGTGAATATTAACATGTCTAAGAGCATCGTTGTTCTAAGAGGAGGAAGAAAGAGTCCAGCGTTACAAAGAGCATCTATATTATATTGCAAGGAAGACAGAATAGCAATCAGTACGTGACGTCACTCCCAACATCAGAGCCATAATATGACCGCAGTCGGAAGAAAGTTGGTTTTTTTCAACTATCCTTATTGGGTTGGTAAAACCAGATCGTGCGTTGGAAAGAGAATTAAATTCTCTACAACTTTTACTCCGAGACTAATGACGTCACTGGCGGCCATTTTGCAGATATCAGCACTAGAAACACGAGAAGCTGCATTCTCTAGCAAAATGTCGTGACTTTGACGCAGGATTTCTCCCACTTCCTTGGACCTATTTCCGTCCTCGAGTCCACCATCACATGCAGAATTTCATCCTCTACAATTCATCACTGGACGTTATTTTCTCTACGATGCTTCATTCTTCTGCTATCAGCGAAAAACTAGAAAGGAGTCACCAACCTTGGTGGGGGTTACAGGCTCACAGAAACGTTTCCCCGAGGTCTTCGGCATTGGAACAGTTCGGTTTTTTTTTTCACTAATGGCGCTGATGTTTTGATATTTGAGGCCTTTCTTGTCCTCCACGGCACTGGAACAGGACGACGCTTTAGTAATTCCGACCAATGTAGCACATACGGAAGTCTCTGGTTGCCCTTTGGTCCTCCAGCCTCGAGGCTTCGTATTTACAACCCCGGGGGTGTGTAGCAGCAGTGGATTTTTGTTAAAACCAGATCATGCGTTGGAAAGAGAATTAAATACTCCACGACCTTTACTCCGTGACTAATGACGTCACTGGCGGCCATTTTGCAGATATCAGCACTGGAACTACGACAAGCTGCGTTCTCTTAGGAAAATGTCGTGACTTTGACGCAGGATTTCTCCCACTTCCATGGACCTAATTCCGTCCTCGAGTCCACCATCACATGCAGAATTTTACGCTCTACAATTCATCACTGGACCTTATTTTCACTAGGACGCTTCGTTCTCCTGCTATCAACGAAAAACTAGAAAGGAGTCACCAACCTTCGTGGGTGTTGTTGAGGCTCACAGAAACGTTTCCCGAGGCCTTTGTAATGGGTTAACGTTGGTTTTTTCACCAATGGCCGCGACTGGGCTACTGGAGCTACATTTTAGGACTGACGTATTATATTTTAATTTGAACCCGTGTCCGTTGGAGCGTGTTCCAAGTGCGCAGTCAGCCTTCATCGTAGTAACGTTATAGAGATTACCCGTCGTGCACTACGCGACGTTTAGCTTCAGGGTGGTTTCATTCCCACACACACGCACATGGAGGAGGGGGGGGGTGGCACGTGCGTGTTGCAGAGCAGCTGCGGGTGCGATAGACAACTTTGCGCAATGGCGGAGACTGGTGAAGTTTTCTTGAAGCACCCCCAAAGAGCGCGCACAACTTGCGAAGGAAGCGCAAGGGGGAGAGGCCAGGGGGTTGGAAACAGCACGAGCGTAATAACACACGCACACACACACGCACACGCTCACGGAGAACAGGAGGGATCGTGGACGCTCATCAGGAGTCACAAAGTACAGAGGGGACCTACTGTAACCTACGTCATCAACGCTCCAGCTGCAGCGGCGGACGCAAGGACCTCGCTAACACTGTGTCAAGACACGCTGCTGTCACGTCACGCGCTGTCACGTGACTCAACGTCAAGTCTCAACGGTGAGCGCTGCAACCTTCCCGGCCTTAGAGAGACGCTCTACTATCACGGTCACGTCACGTCACTGCCCTGTCACGCGCTGTCACGTGTCAGCGCTCTGACGTCACGCCACGTCGCAATCTGTTTCCAACGTTGCTCAAAGGCGCGACTGTCAGCCATTTTGTCTCTTGTCAGGGCCCATCAAGTCTTAAACGTCTTCCCATCATCTTTTCCTAAGGACTTTCTGAACCGAGCGTTACGGTGGAGACACGCTGTTGTCACGTCACGCACAGTCACGTGACTCAACGTCAAGTCTCAACGGTGAGCGACGCAACCTTACTGGCCATAGGGAGACGCCCTACCACTGCGATGTCACGCGCTGTCACGTGATCCAGGCTCTGACGTCACTCACTGACCTGTCACTGTCTGTCACGTGTACGCGCTCTGACGTCACGTCACGCCAACATCTGTGTTCTGTTTTCTTTGCTGGGAAATATCCCTGCTTCTTCAGGTTAATAGTAAGTTTAACTTCAGCCGCGACGGTTCCCTTGACAGCGGGGACACGCTGTCACGCCCTGTCACGTTACTGTGGCCTGTCACGTGTGTGTGCGAAGCTGCCTGTCCCAATGTTGTGTTGTGGGCCAGAGACACTCTTCTATCACGGTCACGTCACGTCACTGCCCTGTCACGCGCTGTCACCCGTCCGTGCTCTGACGTCACGCCACGTCACCATCTGTGTTCTGTTTCCAGCGTTGCTCAAAGGCGCTACAAACAGCCATTTTGTTTCTCTGTCTGTCACAGTGCAACAAACTCTTGACCGTCTTCCCATCATCTTTGCCTGAGAAGGACTTTCAGAAACCGAGAGTTAAGGTGGTGACACGCTGCTGTAATGTCACGTCACGTTCTGTCACGTGATTTAACGTCAAGACCCAGTAAGTCTGCGACGCCGCCTGCCCCAATGTCGTCTTACGGACCAGAGACGCTCTTCTATCACGGTCACGTCACGTCACAAGCCTGTCACCTGCTGTCACGTGATCCAGGCTCTGACGTCACGCCACGTGGCAATCTGTTTCCAACGTTGCTCAAAGGCGCGACTGTCACAGTGCAACAAAGTCTTGACCGTCTTCCCATCATCTTTGCCTGAGAAGGACTTTCAGAAACAGAGAGTTAAGGTGGTGACACGCTGCTGTGCTGTCACGTCACGTCATGTCACGTGATTTAACGTCAAGTCCCGGTAAGTCTGCGACGCTGCCTGCCACAATGTTGACTCGTGGACCAGAGACGCTCTTCTTTCATGGTGACGTCACTGCCCTGTCACGTGCTGTCACGTGTCAGCGCTCTGACGTCCAGCAACGTCAGAATCTCTATTCTCTATTCCACGCTGTCAGCTCCAGTGTCGTCTCGTGGACCAGAGACGCTCTTGTACCACGGTCACGTCACGTCACGTGATCCAGGCTCTGACGTCACGCCACGTCACCATCTGTGTTCTTGTTTTCCGACGTCACTACAGGCGCCTGAGGATCGCTGGTCACTTTGCCCCAGGTAGAACAGAGGATTACGTCACTTAATCACCCTCAAGTGTTATTATTTACTGTTGAAAGGCGTGACTCCTGATGGCTCCACAAATGGCCGCTGCTACACTAATTTCTCATAGGAGGAAAGTTGTGGAGAATTTTATCCTCTTTCTAACGCACTTTTTGGGGTTTCAAGAAATCATCTACGACCTACGGGAATTCACCTAAATGCAGATGAAAGACACGAGTCATCATCACCAGCCCTACTCAGTCACGTGCAGGGCCTGTCACTGTTATTTAACAACGCCACCACATGAGCCTTGAGTGTGATATTTAGAATCCCCCACACACGTGACAGCAGCATCTCTGGAATGTTCCACGTCACTGCTCTAGCGTACTTGGTGCTAGACTAGAGGCGTGATGGCCGACAGACGTGACGTGACAGGCCGTGACAGTGACAGCTACACCCTACCGGACTATTTTCCGACCTCCGCCCCGTGTATAATAATAAACTACGGTCATGTCATCAAAGCAAAATACCGATGAAAGCTCATCCGCTCCGATCCTCCAGCAAAACGAGACGCGACTGTTCCTGTGGGGCCGCAGAGTAGAAACGTTAGCAAACGATTTCCGGGCTGTTCCGAGGGAGGAGGCCCTGGGAGCAGGTGGCAGCACTTGCAGACTAATGTATGCGAATGGCGCTGCATTATCCGCGGCATCTGCGCAACCACCTCCTCACTAAACACTAATTTAGGACCGTAAACCAACCCCCTCCCACCCCCCCCCTCACCTACTACTCCTCCACACTATAAAACTTGCACGGCGCAGCAGCTCTTAACCAACGTCAAGTTCTCTCAGCTCCTTCACATGAAAACGTCATCGAAACGGTCCACGGGGGCTCGTAAAATAGTTGTGACGTCACGGGTCCATGTAACTGTCCTGCCTTGGACGGAAATTGGGGTGAATAAGAGGTTTTCAGTAAGTCAGAAATGTACTATATTAATAAAGGCCGCCAAACACAGACAAAATAATTCTAGCTATCAAAGATCGTTTAGTCCGGCCGATGTAACAATATCACTAACATGATAAATGTGTTGCTTCTCTGACTCCCCCCCCCCCCGCCAACCGACGAGTGCAGTTGTGTCTCTCTCTTTTCCGGCTCTGGCTCTTACACATAATTTTTTTTCTGCACCTGAAGCAAGTAACAAGACAACGTCCGTGTGGTATTTATGTCACCGCTTTTCTTTTGTCTCTGTATTTGGCTCCATTTCTCATTAATGATATTCAATCAGGAGGTACCGTTTTTCGTTTCAATAATGATCGGAGACAGAGGGAAATATTCTCTCATTGTTGACAACAATGCTTTCCTACGTCGCCTAATTGTTGTCGATTTTGATCAGAGGGAAATATTCTGTGATTATTGACAACAATACTTGACGAGAGAGAAGAAAACTCCTTCATTGTCGACTCGAATAATTTTGATCAGAGGTAAAAAATATTCCACGATCATTGACAAGAAGACATGAAAATGTTTCTGGGTTAATTTCTTGTATTTTAATATGACAACGTTTCGCTGGAATAGTCCAAGGACGTGTACAGCAGCTTTCAAAAGAAAAAGAAAAAAAACGACATGAACCAGAAATGGGTTGATAATTTCTATTGTTTTCCTGTCTCAATGGAAATGATCTTTTTTTTTGTGAGGGGGAACAGGATGAAGCCTTTTCCTGTTTCTCTGGTCGTGTCTTGAGGAGTTGTGCAATGAGACAGGAAGACGGCAATTGTGAATACATGACTGATCATGCAGCGCCCTCCCCCCCTCTCTCTCTCCCTCTCTCTCTCTCCCTCTCTTTCTCTCTGTCTCTCTCCCTCTCTCTGTATATATATATATCCAAATTCAGATACAAGAAGTGATGATATAAACACCACACGTTTCCTTGTTGCTTTCATCAGGTGCTGAGAAGAGCCTGGAGCGACACAACCGCACTCGTCAGCAGTTGACAAACAAAATAAAAAGCCTGATCCCTGAATATATTTATTCGTGTCGACAACTAGGTGGTATTTCTCTCTCTCTCTCTCTCTCTCTCTCTCTCTCTCTCTCTCTCTCTCTCTCGTGAAGTATTGTTGTGAGTAATGAGAGAATATTTCCCTGTCTCCGATTAGCATTATTTAAATGAACGACCACACGATAATGTCGCTGTCTCTCGTGAACAACAAAAAAAATCATTTCTGATCAACAAAAGGGGAAATATTTCCCTTATCAATAAACGAATTATACTCGTCAACAATGAGGGAATATTTTCAATATCTTTTCAATTATCTTTGTCGCCAACCGAGGAATATTTTTTTTCCCTCTTACAAAATATATGTGGAATATTTCCCTGTCTTCAACTGTTTCTATCAACAATCGTGGAATATTTCCCTGTCTTCAACTGTTTCTATCAACAATCGTGGAATATTTCCCTGTCTTCAAATATTTCTATCAACAATCGTGGAATATTTCCCTGTCTTCTACTATTTCTATCAACAATCATGGAATATTTCTCTGTCTTCAACTGTTTCTATCAACAATCGTGGAATATTTCCCTGCCTTCAACTGTTTCTATCGACAATCGTGGAATATTTCCCTGTCTTCAACTATTTTTACCAACAATCAAGGAATATTTCCCTGTCTTCAACTATTTCTATCAACAATCGTGGAATATTTCCCTGTCTTCAACTGTTTCTATCAACAATCGTGGAATATTTCCCTGTCTTCAACTGTTTCTATCAACAATCGTGGAATATTTCCCTGTCTTCAACTGTTTCTATCAACAATCGTGGAATATTTCCCTGTCTTCAACTATTTCTATCAACAATCATGGAATATTTCCCTGTCTTCAACTGTTTCTATCAACAATCGTGGAATATTTCCCTGTCTTCAACTGTTTCTATCAACAATCGTGGAATATTTCCCTGTATTCAACTGTTTCTATCAACAATCGTGGAATATTTCCCTGTCTTCAACTGTTTATATCAACAATCGTGGAATATTTCACTGTCTTCAACTATTTCTATCAACAATCGTGGAATATTTCCCTGCCTTCAACTGTTTCTATCGACAATCGTGGAATATTTCCCTGTCTTCAACTATTTTTACCAACAATCAAGGAATATTTCCCTGTCTTCAACTGTTTCTATCAACAATCGTGGAATATTTCCCTGTATTCAACTGTTTCTATCAACAATCGTGGAATATTTCCCTGTCTTCAACTGTTTATATCAACAATCGTGGAATATTTCACTGTCTTCAACTATTTCTATCAACAATCGTGGAATATTTCCCTGCCTTCAACTGTTTCTATCGACAATCGTGGAATATTTCCCTGTCTTCAACTATTTTTACCAACAATCAAGGAATATTTCCCTGTCTTCAACTATTTCTATCAACAATCGTGGAATATTTCCCTGTCTTCAACTGTTTCTATCAACAATCGTGGAATATTTCCCTGTCTTCAACTGTTTCTATCAACAATCGTGGAATATTTCCCTGTATTCAACTGTTTCTATCAACAATCGTGGAATATTTCCCTGTCTTCAACTGTTTATATCAACAATCGTGGAATATTTCCCTGTCTTCAAATATTTCTATCAACAATCGTGGAATATTTCCCTGTCTTCTACTATTTCTATCAACAATCATGGAATATTTCTCTGTCTTCAACTGTTTCTATCAACAATCGTGGAATATTTCCCTGCCTTCAACTGTTTCTATCAACAATCGTGGAATATTTCCCTGTATTCAACTGTTTCTATCAACAATCGAGGAATATTTCCCTGTCTTCAACTGTTTATATCAACAATCGTGGAATATTTCCCTGTCTTCAACTATTTCTATCAACAATCGTGGAATATTTCCCTGCCTTCAACTGTTTCTATCGACAATCGTGGAATATTTCCCTGTCTTCAACTGTTTCTATCAACAATCGTGGAATATTTCCCTGTCTTCAACTGTTTCTATCAACAATCGCGGAATATTTCCCAGTCTTCAAATATTTCTATCAACAATCGTGGAATATTTCCCTGTCTTCAACTATTTCTATCAACAATCATGGAATATTTCCCTGTCTTCAACTGTTTCTATCAACAATCGTGGAATATTTCCCTGTCTTCAACTGTTTCTATCAACAATCGTGGAATATTTCCCTGTATTCAACTGTTTCTATCAACAATCGTGGAATATTTCCCTGTCTTCAACTGTTTATATCAACAATCGTGGAATATTTCCCTGTCTTCAACTATTTCTATCAACAATCGTGGAATATTTCCCTGCCTTCAACTGTTTCTATCGACAATCGTGGAATATTTCCCTGTCTTCAACTATTTTTACCAACAATCAAGGAATATTTCCCTGTTTTCAACTGTTTCTATCAACAATCGTGGAATATTTCCCTGTCTTCAACTGTTTCTATCAACAATCGTGGAATATTTCCCTGTCTTCAACTGTTTCTATCAACAATCGTGGAATATTTCCCTGTATTCAACTGTTTCTATCAACAATCGTGGAATATTTCCCTGTCTTCAACTGTTTATATCAACAATCGTGGAATATTTCCCTGTCTTCAACTATTTTTTGATCAACAATCGTGGAATATTTCCCTGTCATCAACTATTTTGATCAACAATCATGGAATATTTCCCTGTCTTCAACTATTTTTATCAAGAATCGTGGAATATTTCCGTTTTTAAATATTCTAGTCAACAACAGAGGAATATATAATATGGATTAATTGGTATGGAATTCATTTTGTCATTCTTTTGTCTGTATTTTACTATTTTTCTTATTAGTAATTTTCAATCCGACGTCACTTTTTTCTGTTTGTATGTCTGCGTGTATCTTTTTCTGTCACCTTTGTGCCTCCTGAGAGCCAGTTTTCCCGCTCCCCGGCCTGTCCATACAATAAGACGTTTTCCTATCGTAATTAGGCAGCGACTTTGTTGATCCTTCTCCCCCCCCTCCCCTTGCGTAGTCGTGCCTGTTCACAGTGTTGCACGTTTAAGCGGCGAGAACTTTATTTAGTTTACCGTCGGCGCCACACTTGAAGTGTCCTTCACAGATATTGCTTTCCCTTTTAACGAGGTTTCGTCAGAGTTGGTCCTGAGTGAGTAAGGAGGCATAATTATTGCGATACAGCGCGGGTCCCGCACTCTCCACCCCCTATTAGCCTCGCGCGGGGGGTTCAAGGAGACTTTTGTTTCGCGCCAAAGTTGGTAGCAATTTGTTGCGAGCCCTTGGGGTCGTCGTATCGAGGACGAGAAGAGGTGTCGCTCTCTCGCTCTCCCTCTGTGCTTTTAGGTTTATTACTGCCGATGCCCGGGGTACGGGACGGAGGTGAAGAGGAGCTTCTCAGGGGCCCTGCTCAGGTGCGTCTGAGTAACGCCGGCCCGGTTTATGAGCTTCATTACCATACCGCAGACATTACGCTGATGCATGTCCTTAATAAAGCCGTGCAAGTGTTTCATAATCTCTGGAAGAGGGGGAGGGGGAGGGGGAGAACCACCCCCCACTGTATGAAGAAACATCCGCTGGCCAGCAGCCACGGAAGAAACCTGTGTTTTAGGGTAGACCCAGTGATCTATCCTCAACACTCACCTACATCATTCTACTATTCTCTGTTGCCTTTATATTTTCCTTTTGTCAAGGATTTCCTTATATTTTCCCATGAAAGTATATTTTTTTCCTAGTAAATTTGGTTCTTCTTACTTCTATAATATTTTTTCAAGCTTTCTCAACAACGATATATTTTAATTTTCTACTTGACCTATGTTTTTCTGTGCATCCTTCACTCGGTTATACAATTTTCCATTATGGTTATTCTGAGCTGTGAACACATTGAATTGAATTGATTCTAGAAGAGGAAGCGCAGCTCCTCCTCCAGGCCTGTAGAAAACCGGTGGCAACTCCCATTTAATAGCACAGGAAAGGGACTCATATTGGGGATGCGGAAGGTAGTCAACGGTTAACTAGGAGGAACCCGGGCTGTAGTTTAAGGATCCTACCAGGCATCCACCTAAAAGTGGTCCAGGGAAAACCACCCCCCCCCTAGAAAACCTGCATTAGATAGGTCGGGCATTGTTCTTTCCCATGGTGAGAAAGTGGTTTGCTGTGAGGACGCAAGGATTCCATTCTCTATGTCAAACCACTTTAGGAGGCAGCTGGCCGACTGTTCCAATGGGAACAGCGAACAACTCTCACCGTATGCCCCCAAGGTCTGTGACCCCGGATCATAAAACCTCTCAAAACAGGCGCCTCGGCGCTTGTGGGAACCTTTGTTCAAAGAACAGAGACAGAGAGGAGGAGGTATCCTCAAAGGTAGCCTCCTCCGGAGTTCTCTGGGAAGGTCCACCTGCGAGAGAACATCCCTCGCAGGCTTCCTTTACAAAGATTTTTTTATTAAAAGGGTAACAGGCTACATGAGGCTAATCCACGTGGTGGCAAGTCCCCTTTAATAGCATAGGACAGGGACTCATATTGAAGATGCCGAAGGTAGCCAACGGTTAACTAGGAGGAACCCAGACGGTAGTTTAAGGATCCTACCCGGCATTCGCCTAAAAGTGATGCAGGAAAACCCCCCTAGAAAACCTACATCAGGTAGGTCGGGCATTGTCCTTATACCATGGTGAGAAAGGGGTTTGCTGTGAAGACGCAGGATTCCCTTCTCCATGTCAAACCACTTTAGGACGCAGCTGGCCGACTGTTCCAATGGGAACAGCGAACAACTCTCACCGTATGCCCCCAAGGTCTGTGACCCCGGATCATAAAACGTCTCAAAACAGGCCTCGGCGCTTGTGGGAACCTTTGTTCAAAGAACAGAGACAGAGAGGAGGAGGTATCCCCAAAGTTAGCCTCCTCGAGAGCTCTCTGGGAATGTTCACCTGCGAGAGAACAGTCCTCGCAGGCTTCCTTCACAAATAATTTTTTTTAAAAAAAATGGCGACCGGGAGGCAACCAGAATAGCTGACTGCTAACAGCGGCTGCGTACTAAGCGGATTCACATTAATCCGTTACTCTTGGAGACCATCTCTGATTATTAGGCGTGATATATATATATGTTATTTGGCTATTTTATCTCACTAGCATATTCACAACGTTGGAAATAAGGTACACGATGACGTGTAGATTCAAGATGGAGTCCGCCAAATGAGCCTGAATGGTAATGGCCGTCGAGTGGGCCCCCGGAAGTCGCGCGAGCGGTCTTTGATCACCGCCCACTCGTCGCTCTCTCTGGAGTGCGTATTGTTTCACTCCGTGCTCGGGTTTCACCCTGCCATAAATCCTCTTCTTTCTTTTTTATCTACACACACACACACACACAGGACGGAAGCGACGAACATGGACGAGTACTACTGTGACGTCATGGGCCACAAGTCGTTAAGCACCAATGAGGAAAAATATTCCAATCGATTTGTATTGATCGCTTCATCGATTCCCTCATGCAACTGTTTTGTTCCCTTACTAAATTAAAATTCCTCTAACATTCGCCTCAGCTGCCTTCACTGTAGCAGTTTCCTGTGTCTTGAACCCAATTTTCCCCTCCGGTATTTTAATTTCCTACCCTTTTTCTTCTGACTTACGTATCGTTTTCTGTCAACATGGCGGCTGACAATGTACGGAAACGGGGGGGGGGGTTTGTTTTACAACTAAGGATGAAAAAACAGTCATCGTAATCGGCCCGACCGTTTTCTTCCGAATTTTTTTTCGTCTTAGCAGGTTCTGGACCGCGGGTTTGTGTTTTATAAACGGTGAAATAAAAATCTTGTAATTGTAATCGGACCGACCGTTTTTCTTTTTTCCCCCCTGTTTAAAATCTACAGGATTTTGTGTGGGGGGGGGGGGCGAAACGGACCCGTGGATGGTGACAGATGACGTTCTCTTAGCAGCTTCTTACGAACTGGTTTTTTTTCAATAATAACAGGGGCCTAAGAATCTGTCATCGTAATCGGCCCGACCGTTTTATTGTGAAAAAAAAAGATTATCTAAATCACAAGGGATTTTGGGAAACGGTTCCGTTGTTTCCGACTTAACAAGGATTGTCTTAAAATCTTCTTAACAGGGGTTTGTATAACAACTAGGGTAAAAGAAAAGTGTGTCGTCGTAATCGGCCCGTCCGTTTGCTTCATAGCAGGTGAGGAAAAATCTCAATGATTTTGGGAATCGGACTCGCATTTTCCGGATGACAACATTTGACGTTGTCCAGAAACCCTCCCCCTGCGGGGTTTTGCATCACAACGGGGAATTACTGGTGCGATCGTAATCGGCTCGACCGTTTTCTCTTGAAAAATCTGATAAGAATCACATGGATGTTGTGGAAGAAATCACGCGCCAGTTTAGTCTGAAGGTGGCTGGTGACAAACGTTTGACGTTGCCCTTGAGTGTGTACAGCGTCCTGTGGGGGTTAAAACGAAGGGCGTTGTAATCGGCTCGACCGTTTTCTCGCGAAAATCTTATCAAAACTCACATGGATGTTGTGGAAGAAATCATGCACCAGTTTAGTCTGAAGATGGCTGGTGACAATCGTTTGACGTTGCCCTTGAGTTTGTACAGCGTCCTGTGGGGGTTAAAACGACGGGCGTTGTAATCGGCTCGACCGTTTTCTCTTTTAAAATCTGATAAATATCATGTGGATGTTGTGGAAGAAATCACGCGCCAGTTTAGTCTGAAGATGGCTGGTGACAAACGTTTGACGTTGCCCTTGAGTGTGTACAGCGTCCTGAAGAGTTAAAACGACGGGCGTTGTAATCGGCTCGACCGTTTTTACTATGAAAAGCTGAAGAGAATCTCAAGGGATTTCAGGAAAAGGACCCGTTATTTTCGACCAAAACATAAATGGTGACAAGGACGTTGTCTTAAAAGCACTTCTTACGGCGATGGAATAAAAAGGTTGTCAATCGTAATCGGCTAGACCGTTTTTTTTGCAGACCTCAAGGGTTAAAGTGGAAAACATCCGCAATTTTGAGTCCAAGATGGCGGAAGACGTCAGGAACCCTTGTTACGGGTTTTCTATTACCACGGAGAATATAAATGTGTGACCGTCATCGGTCCGACCGTTTTCATGTGACCACTGTTATTTTTGTATTGGGACGCCCACGGACTGTTCCTTAGAGCTGTGGATAACAACGAGGAAAAGTTTCGTTTGAACCGGTGGTTGGCTGGACAGAGGATCATGGAGGTAAGACACGTGGTGACGTAAACCTGTCGTATTGGCCAGGGGCGGGGGGGGGGGAGGGAAGCGGCTCCGTGCCACCTGCGACCGCCACGCAATTACGACCGCGGTCTCTGTGCAATCGTCCCGCGCCGTGTGGATGATTTGGGAGACTTTTAATTGGTGCGAGAGCTAACGAGGGTCTTGTCTGTCCGCGCGTCCTCCCCAGAGACGACCTCGGCAGCCACGCAGCCGGCAGTTTGCATAATGGAATTACGGCGCGCCCGTGTGCTTCATTAGGGATCCAGGAGGAAGGGACGCGGCCGGGATGGACAACTTTGCGCACAGGAGGCAGCTCCAACGGCACGAGCAGAAACACGGAGCAGTATTTAGCCGTCGCGGTCGTTAACTCAAGGTCGGGGAAAAAAATTCTCCCCCACCCCTGGAAACCCCACCCCGTATCCTCTAAGCCCAACACATCAGTGAAGACGTCCAACGTCCATCTGTAACCCCGCGGAGCCGCTCACATCGGTGTTTGGCATCATTACAGTCCAAAGTACCACTACAACATATATATATATATATATATATATATATATAGTACCAGGCTACATGAGGCTAATCCACGTTGTGGCAACTCCCATTTAATAGCATAGGACAGGGACTCATATTGGGGATGCCGAAGGTAGCCAACGGTTAACTAGGAGGAACCCAGACGGTAGTTTAAGGATCCTACCCGGCATTCGCCTAAAAGTGATGCAGGGAAACCCCCCTAGAAAACCTACATCAGGTAGGTCGGGAATTGTCCTTATACCATGGTGAGAAAGGGGTTTGCTGTGAAGACGTAGGATTCCCTTCTCCATGCCCAAAGCACTTTAGGAGGCAGCTGGCCGACTGTTCCAATGGGAACAGCGAACAACTCTTACCGTATGCCCCCCAAGGTCTGTGCCCCCGGATCATAAAACCTCACAAAACAGGCCTCGGCTTGTGGGAACCTCAGTTCAAAGACCAGAGACAGAGAGGAGGAGGTATCCCCAAAGGTAGCCTCCTCCAGAGCTCTCTCGGAAGGTCCACCTGCGAGAGAACAGCCCTCGCAGACTTCCTTCACAAAGAATTTTTTTATTAAACGGGTAACAGTCTACATGAGGGTAATCCAAATGGTGGCAACTCCCCTTTAATAGCATAGGAAAGGGACTAAAATGATGTGTAAGGGTAGAGGAAGGTAGTAAAGGGTTAACTAGAGCCCCCGGACTGTGGTTTAAGGATCCTAGCCGGAAATTCGCCTAAAAGTGATGCAGGGGAAAACCTGCATCAGGGAGGTCGAGCTTCTGATACTTGTCCCACGCCTTTCTCTGGATAGTGAGAGAAAGGGGTTTGCTATGGGGACGCAGCATTCCCTTCCCCGTGCCTCGAACAGTTTACGAGGCAGCTGGCCGAGTGTTCCAATAGGGGCAGCTGGCCGAGTGTTCCAATAGGAACAGCTGACCACTCGCGTCGTATGCCCAAGGTTTTGGACCCCGGAACATGCGCCTCTCAAAAGAGGCCTCGGATTGTGGGAACCTTAGTTGAAAAAAAAACAGAGAGAGGAGGAGGCATCCCCGTATCACCATCAGTCTTGTACTATACTTTAAAGTTTCACATTTACACCTTCAGGAAAATCTGGACTCGTACGTGTCGTGGCCATTTACCTTCGGGAATAACTTTCACTCAGCCTCAAAACCACGAAATTTAGTTTTTCGCTGATAGCAGAAGAATGAAGCGTCCTAGTGAAAATAATGTCCAGTGATAAATTGTAGAGGATGAAATTCTGCATGTGATGGTGGACTCGAGGACGGAATTAGGTCCAAGGAAGTGGGAGAAATCCTGCGTCAAAGTCACGACATTTAGACATCATTTGGAAGAGAATGCAGGTTGTCGTATTTCCAGTGCTGATATCTGCAAAATGGCCGCCAGTGACGTCATTAGTTACGGAGTAAAGGTCGTAGAGAATTTAATTTTCTTTCCAACGCATGATCTGGTTTTAAGAAAATCAGTTCAAAATGGCCGCAGATACACGCATGTTGCTGTCTGCACACACGGGGCTGACGTCATGGCGCTAAGTGACGTCACTTGTCTGTGGGGCAGAGAATATTAACATGTCTAAGAGTATCGTTGTTCTAGGAGAGGAAGAAAGAGTCCAGCGTTGCAAAGACTATCTACATTATATTGCAAGGAAGAAACAGTAGCAATCAAACGATGACGTCACTCCAAACGTCAGCGCCATGACATCAGCCCCGTGTGTGCAGACAGCAACATGCGTGTATCTGCGGCCATTTTGAATTGATTTTTTTAAAAACCAGATTACGCGTTGGCAAGAGAATTAAATTCTCTACGACCTTTACTCCGTGACTAATGACGTCACTGGCGGCCATTTTGTAGATATCAGCACTAGAAATACGACAACCTGCATTCTCTTAGGGAAATGTCGTGACTTTGACGCAGGATTTCTCCCACTTCCTTGGACCTAATTCCGTCCTCGAGTCCACCATCACATGCAGAATTTCATCCTCTACAATTCATCCCTGAACATTGTTTTCACTAGAACGCTTCATTCCTCCGCTATCAGCGAAAAACTTGGAAAAGAGGTGCCTAAACGCCGTTGCTTTTAGGCTCACAGCAAGTTTTCATGGAGGGGGGGGGGGCGCGGGGGGGGGGGGTGCGTCTTTGGTTTTTTTTTCACTAATGGCCACCACAGGTACAATTCCCGGCCATTTGGCACTGTAAGATGTACGTAGCTGCAGGGCTAAATGTTATATTAATTTGTTAAAAATTACTCCCCCCCCAGTTTAACGAGCTCCACGCGTGACGTCATCAAGTCAATAATGTCTCTGCTTTCTAAATGAACCAGTTTTGTGAACAGGGACGAGTCTGGACGATTCCGGAAGTTTGATTGCCCGCTCCCTGACGACGCCTCGCGGATAGACGTGTGTGTGTCTGTGTGTGTGTGTGTGTGTAGACGCTCGACGCCGACGTCGGTCAATAAAATAATCCGCTTTTACGATTCACGAGCACGTCTGGGCGTCCGACCCCCCCCCCCCCCCCCGCCCCCGCCCCCAGAGCTTCCACTTAAATGTGCTGGATGTGATATAAAAGGATCAACGCCATGGCGCGGCATAATAAAGTTCGTTCTTTTAATTCTTCTTAACAATGGCCGCCCCCGGGGCCGCAGCCTGAAGAGTTGGCGATAAGGACGCGGACGGGTTCGAGATGAATCGATACTCGCAAGAGAGACAGAGAGAGTTTCTACGGGATTATCGGTCTAATTGTAATATGGGAGTCGATCGCCGTCAGAAGGTGGCGCCATTCATCACAGGAGCGAGACGGACGAGCAATCTCTCTCTCCCTCCTTCTCTCTCTGCCTCTCTCTGCCTTTCTCTGTCTCTCTCTCTGCCTTTCTCTGTCTCTCTCTTTCTCTCTTTCTGTCTGTCTCTCTCTTTCTCTCGCTCTGCCTTTCTCTGTCTCTCTCTTTCTCCCTCTATCTCTCTCTTTCTCAATCTGTCTCTCTCGCTCTCTCTGCCTCAGTCTCTCCCTGCCTTTCTCTGCCTCTCTTTCTCTCTCTGCCTCTCTCTTTCTCTCTCTGTCTCTCTTTTTCTGTATGTCTCTCTCTTTCTCTCTCTCTGCCTTTCTCTGTCTCTGTCTTTCTCTCTCTGTCTCTCTCTGCCTCTTTCTCTTTCTCTCTCTCTCTATCTCCCTGTCTCTCTCGCTCTCTCTGCCTTTCTCAGCCTCTCTCTTTCTTTCTCTGTCTCTCTCTGCCTCTCTCTTTCTCAATCTGTCTCTCTCGCTCTCTCAGCCTCTCTTTCTCTCTCTGCCTCTCCCTTTTTATCTTTCTGTCTGTCTCTCTCTTTCTCTCTCTGCCTTTCTCTGTCTCTCTTTCTCTCTTTTCTCTGTGTCTCTCTCTTTCCTCTCTGTCTCTCTCTTTCTCATTCTGTCTCTCTCGCTCTCTCTGCCTCATTCTCTCTCTGAGTTTCTCTGCCTCTCTTTCTCTCTCTTTCTCTCTTTGTCTCTCTCTTTCTCTCTCTGTCTCTTTCTCTCTCTTTCTCTCTCTGTCTCTCTTGCTCTCTCTGTCTTTCTCGCTCTCTCTGCCTTTAACTGCCTCTCTCTCTCTCTCTCTGTCTCTCCCTTTCTCTCTGGTTCGTCACCCACGGCTCCTAGTCCCAGTATATATATATATATATATATAAACGTTTGAAGAATACAGAGACACTTTCATAACCTCGAGACCATGAATTAAATAGAATTAAAGAATCAGGATGGCGGAGGAAGGGGGGGGGGGTTGGGGGAACCCTCGACCGACCGGTCGAGGAATCGAACCCCGGGACCGTCACAAAGAGAATAAATCACAGAGAAATTATTTAAGGTGTAGACAGGCTACACGAGGCTAATCCACTCAGTGGCAACTTTCCCCGCTCTCATAGCATAGAGGAAAGGGAGTGAAAGGTTGGGATGCGGGATGGGTAGAGGAAGGTTGGCAAGGGTTTAACTAGGAGGCACCCCCGGGCTGTAGTTTAAGGATCCTACCCGGGGCCTCAAAGTAATGCAGGGGAAAACTCTAGAAAAACCTGCATCTGGTAAGTCGGGCTCTTGGGTACTTGTCCCACGTCCTTCCCTGGAAAGGCGGGAGAGCGTGTGGTTTGCTGCATGGTCGCAGCTTTTCCCCCTCGCCGTGTCTTGACCAGCTGGCCGACTATTCCAATGGGTGCAGAAGACAACTCTTACCTTGTGCTCCGAGGTCTGCGACCCCCCTCATCCCCGGAAGATACACCTCGGCTTGTGGGAACCTTAGTTAAAAAACCAGAGAGAGAGACAGGAGAAGGTATCACCAAAGGTAGCCAGCCTCCTCCAGAGCTCTCTAGGGAAGGTTTACCTGCGAGGGAACAGCCCTCGCAGGTTTCCTTTACAAATGGTTTTTTTTAAAAGGGCAACCGGCTGCATGAGGATAATCCACATGGTGGCAACTCCCCTTTAATATCATAGGAAAGGGATTTGAAAGGGGGGATGCTGAAGGGTAGAGGAAGGTAGCCAGGGGTTTTCTATGGCCCCCCGGGCTATGGTTTAAGGATCCTACCCGGGGCCTCAAATTGATGCAGGACACACCCTAGAAAACCTGCATCAGGTATGTCGAGCTCTTGGGTACTTGTCCCACGCCCTTCCCTGGATGGGGCGGCCGCTCTACCACCTGAGCTACCTTCAGACCCGATCGCAGCCTCGTCTACCACAACATCACATATAGACCGTGTACGGTGGCCGCAGGAGCAGCAGACTTTCCTCCGCGGCTAATTGTGTCAATAAGGCGAAGCGTTGCAAAACGAAGAAGCTGAGATCAATTAGTCGTCGAGTAGGAGGACGAATTGAGGACATTCTGAAGGGGGGGAAGGGGGCGGGCGGCAACTGACTTTGCCTGTGAAGAGGACAGTCACGGTTATCAGCCGGCCCGGAGAGTCTGCAAACAGGACGGGGAGATAGCGACAGAGCGAGCCTGAGTTGCCCGCAGCCTCCGAGGGGAAGCCGTGACGACCTCTGGACCTGAAGGAATGCAATAGGCAAGAGCGAAATGTCTTCAGTTCAGAGACGCAGAAGCAGGCAACAGTGAAGAGTAAACTACGGAAACGACCGCGAACGATCACTGAGGGATCAAACTAAACGAAGCAAATAGTAAAAGAATAAACAACTCGTCTCCAGGGAAGAAGAACTCAGTAGCTAGACACATGGGACAGTCTCCCTTACTCGCTGACTAGGCCCCAATCCCGATGCTGTCCTCATCCACATCCCCGCTTTCACAGATGTATTTTGCTCCACTGTCACGTCCTTTTCCTGACTGTTATCTTTCACATTACATGTTATTTTCTCTTACAGTTCCAGAGATTACTTCACCACTATCCGTTTATACTTCTAAGTAAACCCTGTGCTTACTTTCCACCTCCTCTGAGAGCCTTCAGCACTGTTTAAGGGGCCTGGAGTCGACACGTGTAGCTCAGTTCGTAGAGTTTTCCTGGTCCCCGTGGGAGACCTTTTTCCATCCTTCTACCTTTATTTCAATTTATGATTTGTTTGATTTTACTTGTTAAATATATATATATATATAGATACACTACTCCACCGATGACGTCAGCTTTCGATTGTTCCATTTGTAAATTAATATTTACTAACTTCATCTGTGACCCCCACCCCCACCCTCTGTTTTTCGTACCGCGTAGTCTTGTCAACGTAATCGTTTTATTTTCAAAAATCGCGGCATCCATCACACTGGGTATTTTTATAAGAGATCCTAAACTAATCTTTTTTTTTACTTCGGACTATAATTGACTGTCTCTTTGACCTTAATATTTTATACAATAATAAGAAAACACAGTCATAAATGGTTATATTTCCCCGCTGTTCCCATTGGAGCAGTCGGCCAGCTGCCTCCTGAACTGGTTGAGGCCAGCAAATCCCTCTGCCTTTATCTGGTTGAGACCGATCTACCAGATAGAGGTTTTTGTAGGGGTTTTGTCCCGGATTTATTTTAGTCGAATGATTAACTCTTAGGGCGGGCATTGCTTTCCTCTTCCACATCCCCCATTTCAAATCCCATTCCTGTATGATTAAAGGAGAGTTGCCACACACGCGGATTACCCTCAACATAACCATTCACGCTAAATGAAAACGCTGGAGCTTTCCGATTCTCTAGTCTATATTCATCAGTACCTTTCCGTCAGGTGCTAAGAAGTACCTAGAGCGACACAACTGCACTCGTCAGTTGACAAGACTCATTGAAAATATTTTTTTCCTCTTTCATTTTAATTATTATAATTTATTAATCCTTACGGTACCGAAAAAAATATATATACAGTAGTCTTTGGTACGATTTCCTCGTCGTGACGTCACCGACGTCGTCGTTGTCGTTGTAACGATCATCCTTGCACGATCAATCACACCAGTGGAAAAAATAAAATCGTAGCTTAACGCAGCGCTCCCTTTAATAATATACGAAGGGATTTGAAATGGGGGATGTGGAAACGGAGAGCAGTGCACCTAAGACTTTTATTCTCTGACAACACCCCCCCCCCTGTTTTTTGTACCGCGGATGATTTTTTAACCGTGTTTATCGGTCCAAGTAGTCTGTCAATGTAATCGTTTTATTTTTCAAAAATCGCGGCATCCGTCTCACTGAGTATTTTATAAGAGATCCATAATTAATTTCTTTTTTACTTGGTACTATTATTGACTGTATCTTTGACTATAATGTAATCATAAGAAAAACAGCCCCTCACAGTCATATATTTTACGCTGTTCCCAGGTGCTAAGAAGAGCCTAGAGCGACACAACTGCTCTCGTCAGTTGACAAGACTCATTGAAACTATTCTTTTTGTCTTATTCATTTTAATTATTATAATTAATTAATCCTTACAGTACCGGAAAAAGAAATTCAGTAGTCTTTGGTACTTTCCTCGTCGTGACGTCATCGTCGTCGTTGTTGTAACGATCATCCTTGCACGATCAATCACACCAGTGGAAAAAATAAAATCATAGCTTAACGCAGCGCTCCTTTATCGATAATATAGGAAGGGATTTGAAATGGGGGATGAGGAAACGGACAGCAATGCACCCTAAGAGTTACGCATTCGGGTAAATGGGATGCGGGACAAAACGTCCATCAGGTGGAGCTCAAATCAGATACAGCGGTGGAGGGATTCGCTTGCCTCGGCCAGTTCAGGAGGCAGCTGGCCGACTGCTCCAATGGGAACAGCGGGGAAATATAATCATTTATGACTGTTTGAGGCTATTTTTCTTATTATTGTATAAAATATTAAGGTCAAAGATACAGTCAATTATAGTACGAAGTAAGAAAATTAATTTAGGATCTCTTATAAAATACCCAGTGAGACGGATGCCGCGATTTTTGAAAAATAGAACGATTAGATTGACAGACTACCTGGACCATGTGGTAGGTCGGCCTCAATCAGAGAGTGGCAGAGGGAGTTACTTGCCTCATCCAGTTCAGGAGGCAGCTGGCCGACTGCTCCAAAGGGAACAGAGGAGAAATATAATCATTTATGACTGTGATGGGATATTTTTCTTATGATTATATTATATTCAAAGATACAGTCAATTATAGTACGAAGTAAAAAAAATTAATTTAGGATCTTATAAAATACCCAGTGAGACGGATGCCGCGATTTTTGGAAAGAAAAATATTACATTGATAATATACTTGGACCATGTGGTAGGTCGGCCTCAATCAGAGAGTGCCATGGAGGAGGTACTACGTGTGACGACAAATCGTCAACGGGTGCGAAACCCCCCCCCCCTCCCCCTTTGCAAGACGTCCGCCACGTTGCCAGTAATCGCCGCGAGCTCACAATAAATCGCATTACACAAACAAACATGGCGACAAAACGCTTCCACGCGGAAGGCAGATATATATATATATGTACTAAACACCCACCCGCACCAACCCGCGGGCTTTTTGTTTCGTGTGATTAAACAGGCTTTAGCGAGGAGGCGGAGGCGGCGGCGGCGGCGTCGAGCTTTTGTGACAAACGAACGATCGTTTTCACCAGCAGTTATTATTACTTAAGAGACAGAGGAAACGCGTCTGAGGCTGAGAGCTTGAAAGCAAGGACCGGTAACACGCCAGGGGGCGCGCTGCGAAAGAGACAGTGCGCAATTTACCACCACCACCACCCCCCACCAGGAGGAGGCAAGGGGGAAAAATAAAAGTGTCACTGCAATTATGGAGAGGAAACACAAGCGGATGGATATGAATCGTTGGTAAAAAAAATAATAACAATCATCATCATCGTCATCGACTATTTAAATATTGGAACGAGAAACAAAGCAACGAGGGGGTGGGGACGGTGTCGTTCCAATTGTAGCTAAAACCGACGCGAGAAAGAAGTTCTACTCCGCGGTACAGATAGAACCTTCTGGAAGGACCTTCTTACGTTACCGTGGTTGTAATATAATAGTCTACACGTGCCCTCTTATCATAACGTCTCTTCAGCATAGCGGACCTAAGAGGGCGCAGATGCAGTTAAAGACATCACTTTAGATATAGTGAGTAACGATACGCACAACAACAACATAAATCTTCACCCCTTCCGCCTAGGCAGCTGTGATGACGCTGCGACTAATGAAGTCAGCACTTTAAGTGCCTTATGCAGACATGCACACGGCAGCAGAAATCTTCCACCCTGTAAGAGCTCCCATTGGAGACTTAAAATCATCAGGGAGGTGGAAAGGAGTCTTCAAATTGTTCAGAGCTTCTTGGGAACGACAGTCGTGATCCAACCTCCAGACGGGTCGGTGGCTCCTGGTGCTATCCGCCAGTTTGTCTTCCTTTATTTTATTTCTAACTATTAAATCTCTCTATTCTTCATCAACTCTTATTTGACTGAAGTGCAGCGAAACACCAACCACTACGCCTAGGTTCAATTAGTTGAACCCGAACCCTCACGTTACCGACTTTCCTATATCCTGTTCTTAATTCTTCCTTTATCCTCTAGATCGGTAGCCACGTGAGCTGACGGAGGTATAGTTGGTCAACGATCTATCTGGACTTCCCATTTCCAACTGCTGGAATGTTACATGTTCACAGTGGTGGAATGTTACATGATGGCAGTTTGGGATGTTACATGGTCCTGTGACAGTCTGGGGGGTCCTTTAACCCCTTTACTGCCCTCCCCCCCGCCCCTAGTGTAGCTGCATATATAGAAGAATCCACACTTGAATAACTAAAAAAACAACGTTTCATCAACTTGGCGCCCAACGTGGAGACAAAACTCTGCTGATTTCTTCATATAATAAGTCAAATAAGGCGTAAACATCGTCACGTGACACAAGCACGTCACATTATAACTATTTTACTCTGTGAAGGACCTGTCTAAAGGGGGGGGGGTCACTTAAACCCCTCTCTAGTGCCCAACCCCCCTAGTGATGCTATATATATGCAACATAACCCTTTAGTATCGCCCTGGCAGAGACATCTGTTGCTTTCTAAGAGGTTGTGATGCAGATATGAGACAACATGCACTTAAAGGTTAATAAAACATGCCTGTCCGAGCTTTCTGTGAGGCAACCCCAAAGCGTACAGATTTTGCTACACCTTCGGACAACTTCGGAATATTTATTTGTCAGTGTCAATTGATTTTTTTTGTATAAAAAAAGTTTTAGTTTCCTCATACAGTCTGTTAGAGTTTTTATTTTACGTCTGTTTTCGAATTAAAAAATTCACTCAACGACCTTGTACAGACACACTAATTTTTTATTTTACAGCGTCACTACGTTTCGATACGTGTCTGAATCTTCTTCAGGTATTATTCTAAGCAGAATAAATATTTGCAAATGTTTACTGTGCGTAATTAGTTCATATGTCAATCATTTGTAAATATCTCCTCTTTAGGATAATACCTGAAGATGATAACAACACGTATCGAAACGTCGTAACGGCTTAGATAAAAAAAATGAAAGTGTCTGTTCCAGGTGATTCAGTGATTTGTTAATAGTAACATAAAAATAACCCTCCAAAAAATTTATTATGTTGTGACGTCACGCACAGTGGAGGTTGTCTCATATCTGCATCACAATCACTTAGAGACCAACAGATGTCTCTGTGGGGGGGGGAATTAAAGGGTTATGTCGCATATATAGATATTCTGCACAGTCTGTAGATATATATATAACATGGCGAAGTAATGAAACAGGCTACACGAGGCTAATCTACATGGTGGCAACTCCCCTTTAATAGCAGAGGAAGGGATTTAAAAGAGGGGATGCGGAAGGGTAGAGGAAGGTAACCAAGGGTTAACTAGCGGCCCCCGGGCTATGGTTTAAGGATCCTACCCGGCATTCGCCTAAAAGTAATGCAGGGAAAACCTTAGAAAAACCTGCATCAGGTAGTTCGGACATTGGGTACTTGTCCCACGCCCTTCCCTGGATGGCGGGAGAGAGGGTTTGCTGTGGGGACGCAGCATTCCCTTCTCCGTGCCTCGACCAGTTTAGGAGACAGCTGGTCGACTGTTCCAATTGGAACATCGAACAACTCTTACCGTATGCCCCCAAGGTCTGCGACCCCCGGAACATGCCACCTCTCAGAACAGGCCTCGGCTTGTGGGAACCTTAGTTCAAAAACGGAGAGAGGAGGAGGCTTCCCCAAAGGTAGCCCCTTCCTGTCTCTCCTACAATGTTCTGCCTGCGAGAGAATAGCCCTCGCAGACAGCTTATTCATCCAAGTCGAGACATTTTTTTGGGTGTAGCCAGGCTACATGAGGGTAATCCACATGGAGGCAACTCCCCCTTTAATAGCATAGGAAGGGACTTGAAAGGGGATATCCTCAGTGCTTTGCTGAGAAAAGCGGACCAGACTGGGACTGCGAGAGAACTGTCACTGTGTGTCTCGACCCTCACACCGGCGCTGACGTGGAGGCTTCTGATTGGTGCCTCGGCCTGTCGACTCTGGCCGAGTCTGTATGAAAAGGTTTCAAACTTCTACGTCATAACTGAACTCGGAGCGGGGTTTTTAATTATTAAGAGGGTGAAAAGGCTGAAAATAGTTTTAAATTGGTTGTCAAAGTGTTTCTGAAAAACTCATTAATAGCTCCTCGAAACGGAATCTTTTTTAAATTAAGGGCCTGGGGTGGTTGGTCTCGCGACGTTGCCAGATACACTCCTGCATCTCCTCACAGTTCCGCCTGTTGGAAGTTGAGAATGTCCTGGACTTGTGTCCCTTCTGATCCGCGACACCCTCCGTGCAAGAGCAGGGATTAAAAACTCCCCGTCGCTGCCCTCGGGGGCTGAAGGGGGGGGGGCGGCAAGCTGCTGCCTCCACACTCGCAATCAATACAGGAGGGACGTGGACACGCGGAGAGCCGAGCTCATAACTACACGCACGTTCACTGACTCTGGTCCTCCAGTCCCTGTGATGGGCACCGTCACCAGGTACTGCAATCCACGCTCAGCTTCAAGTGTCCTATGGAATGTTCCCTGACACCCATGGATTGCATTGGTCGCTTGTAATCTCAAGCGATGGACGTCCTGTGACGGGACACCAACGTCATCACCAGGAATTACAACTCATGGTCACATCATCCTCTGGAAAAGCCTACTTTGGTCCAGATACGCCCCTGTGGTCTCTTCTATCAAATGGCGTTGATTTGTTCCGCTTGGTCACTTATCGACTTGTGAAGGATAATCATCAGGAGCGGGTACAACGCACGTTTACCTGTCGTCAGGAATGGACTTTTGTTTTGGTCCAGATAATCCGTACGACCTGTGATTTCTTCAATCAATGGCGTTGGTGGTTCCTCTTGGATCGCTCAACGTCTTCTGGTTGGTCGGCTTCCTGTTATGGATCATCACTGCACCCGTCAACATCATCAACAGTCCACGTTCGATGGCTTAAATCTCATTTTCACCTTTCAGTTGTCCTCTAGGATGGGCTTATTTCCGTCCAGATGATCCCTGGTCCCTTCTAGATCCATCTATGGTGGTGTTGGTTGCTCCTGGATACAGTTTGTGGTCCTGTGGGATCGATTTACTGTGTATAAACACCAGAGTAGGTTCCATCAGCATCACAAGGTATTACAACCCAAACTTTCAACCTGGTCACTGGAACGGGATTGTGTCGGTACAGATGATCCCTGGTCCCTTGTAGATCAATCTATGATGGTGTTCGTTGCTCCTGGATAAAGTTTGTGGTCCTGTGGGATCGATTTACTGTGTATAAACACCAGAGTAGGTTCCATCAACATCAGCATCACAAGGTATTACAACCCAAACTTTCAACCTGGTCACTGGAACGGGATTGTGTCGGTCCAGATGATCCCTGGTCCCTTGTAGATCAATCTATGATGGTGTTGGTTGCTCCTGGATACAGTTTGAGGTCTTGAGGGATCGATTTACTGTGAATGAACACCATAGTAGGTCCCATCAACATCACCAGGTATTACAATCCACGCTTTCAACCTGGTCACTGGAACGGGTTTGAGTCGGTCCAGATGATCCCTGGTCCCTTGTAGATCAATCTATGTTGGTGTTGGTTGCTCCTGGATACAGTTTGTGGTCCTGTGGGATCGATTTACTGTGAATGAACACCATAGTAGGTCCCATCAACATCATCACCACAATGTATTACAACCCACGCTTTCAACCTGGTCACTGGAACGGGCTTGAGTCGGTCCAGATGATCCCTGGTCCCTTGTAGATACATCTATGATGGGGTTGGTTGCTCCTGGATACAGTTTGTGGTCCTGTGGGATCGATTTACTGTGAATGAACACCAGAGTAGGTCCCATCATCATCATCACCACAAGGTATTACAACCCACACTTTCAACCTGGTCACTGGAACGGACTTGTGTCGGCCCAGATGATCCCTGGTCCCTTGTAGATGCATCTATGATGGTTTTGATTCCTCTTGGATACAGTTTCTGGTCCTGTGGGATCGATTTACTGTGTATAAACACCAGAGTAGGTTCCATCAACATCATCACCACAATGTATTATAACCCACACTTTCAACATGGTCACTGGAATGGGCTTGAGTCGGTCCAGATGATCCCTGGTCCCTTGTAGATCCATCTATGATGACGTTGGATGCTCCTGGATAAAGTTTGTGGTCCTGTGTGATCGATTTACTGTGATGGAACACTCCCTTCTACATCATCACCAGGTTCTAGACGATCTTCCACGTCATGTCTTCAACCTGCCTCTTTCTTTCTGTTTTTCTTCTTTTCTTTGCCTTTTTTGACTTTTCCTTGCTCAACTTTCTGCTCCAAGTCAATGAAATACCCTTATAATCTAAATAATAGTATCAGCTATTGATCAACCCTTTTTCCACTCGCTTTCTATCTTCATGTTCCTCATCTTCAGCCCATCTGCTCACCCTGTGGGGTGTTTATTCCGGGATGTAGGACGACTGCCGCGATATTACGTACGGGACGTTGTACTTTACTGCCGAGAACATAACATGTAATTTTTTCCCCCTCCTCCTTTCGCCCGCGGCAGTTAAGCCGTAAAGCTGTAGCGCCGGTGCGCGGCCTCGGAAGTTCCTTGTCACAGGACGAATTTACCACCGCAACGCAGAGGTATTTAAGGGGCTTCCACGAAACCGCAGACTGCCAGAAGTCCAAAAAACATGGCAGCAGAGCAGTGGGTAAGTAAACACTCAGGCTGGGCGGTTGGGTGGATGAAATAACGGGGCCAAAGCAAGCGGCGCTCACTTCCTACGGTCAGTCGGACATTAAACATGGCGACTCCTAATTAATTAATAATAGTTTCTGTCATATTGACTGTATTATTCACAAGGGGTAGTAGTAATAGCCACAATTGTTACGTAATGAGTATCTTTATTTATATAATTATCAACTATCCGGGTGTTCGGCGTTGCCCGGGGTTGTCATATATCCATAACCCCCGATTTTACTCCAATCTGGCTCATTTTGGGGCTATTTCCTAGTAACGTCACTTCACCCCCACCCTTAAGGGTGGTCCACGCCCAAGCTGAAAGGGGTTGAAATTATACACTGTATCTCGTTCACCCCCAAAAAATATTCATACGCCGCAAATCTCGGCCAGTTGACATATTTGAACATTTCTACCCCAGCCCCTAACCTCCGCCCGGCCGCTCCTACGCCGGCCCATACCGCAGACGTATCCCAAACTGTCAGAAATGAACTCAGCGATATCCATAACCCCCGGATTCGACTCCAATCTCGATTGTTTATCCGTTTTTCTTATGTAATTCCCCTCCACGCCAACCCCCAACGGTGCTCCTCTCCCTCAAGCGGAAAATTATACACAGAAAACAGCAGGGTAGAAATACTATCAGTCAAATTAACCCCTGTAAATGATTTATGCTACGGAAAATCGACCGTTTTGGCAGGTTAGAAATTTTCAAACCCCGCTCACCCTGGGCGTTAAATGCAAAGTTGAATGTCTTAATAAATGCAGCGACATTCACAACCCTGGATTTGACTCCAATCTCGGTTGTATTCGCGTTGTTTTCTAATAACGTCCTTCCACTCCCACCCCCTAAGTCTTCTTCCTTTCCCACGCTGTACGGGGCTGAAATTATACTCGGATAACATCGGTAGAAACACTATCAATGTCTTCGACCCCCGAAAAATATTTATCTGACTTAAATATCGGCCGTTTTGACATGTTTGAATATTTCCACCCCCTACAAACTTGGGACAGTTAGCAAGCTAAATGTAAATAAAACTCAGCGACTTCCATAACCACGGATTTGACTCTAATCTCGGTCTTATTCGCGTTATTTTCATGTAATGCTCCCCCACCCCCTAAGGGTGTTCCTTTACCACGCTGTAAGGGCTGGAAATTATACTGAGATAACAACAATAGAAATACTATCAATGTCTTTGACCCCGAAAAATATTTATCTGACTTAAATATCAACCGTTTTAACGTGTTTGAATATTTCCACCACCCCACGCCCCCACAAACTGGGGAATAATTCGCAAGTTAAATGTCAAAATTATACTCAGCGACATCCATATCCCCGGATTTGACTCCAATCTCGGTAGTATTCGCGTTATTTTCATGTAACGCTCCCCCACCCCTAAGGGTGCTCCTCTCCCACTTTGAAGGGGCTGAAATTAGACTCAGATAACATCGGTAGAAACAGTATCAATCTCTTTGACCCCATAAAATATTTATCCGACTTAAATATCGGCCGTTTAGGCGTGTTTGAAAATTTCCACCCCCGCTCCAGGGGGGTTGTAGATGTGTCTCACCCTCACAGCACCCTTTCAAGCGTTTCGAAGAATATGTGTACCAATTTTTGTTTCAATCCGTCCTTCGCTTTTAAATCTGTATAGAGTTAAATGTAAATACATACATACATACAAACACATGCCCTTTTTATTATATAGACAGATTAATTGTACCTAATAACAGGGGCATTGGCAACCTTCGCTGTCTGTCCGGAAGGACGTGGATGGTCCTCTTTAATTCACAGTGCGGACATAAGTGTTATATGACATGTACACAACCTGGGGGGGGGTGGCCGGACTGACGGGGGCTGATACAACACGCGCTGCGGGCATATTTTGTAAACCAACACCCCCCCCCCACCTCGCCTAAAACTATTTTTAATTCGCACCCCAACCCTCGCGTCACGATATCAACCACCATTTACAATTCCTCCAATCAAATTACAGCGCGAGTTAACGTCCCGTAATGCTCGCTTAGTGGCGGCCCTGATTGCGCCCCTGGATTCGATCCTGGAATGGACACGCAGGGGGGGGGGGCGCCAGTTGTGCCGCGGCTAATCACCCGTGACGCAATACAGTGTTGCTGCTGGTTACACCGTAACTGACAAATATGACGAAAGACACCCCTGTATTTTTACACCCGTGTATACATTTCCAGACACATTACAAGAGAAATATGGCGGCTGTTAGTCAGGGGGGGGCGGGGGGGGGGGGTAAAAAATTAAAAACATAACAAAGAAAATCAAAGAAGACGTTTCTTCCCTGTTACAACATTTAATTACCTAAACTAAATAAATTGAGAAATTTCTAATTGTTTTCTCCCCCACGGCATAGTTGACTTGTTATATTGGCAGAGCTGCTACGAGCATGACTGAAATTTATCATAACAATCGAAATATAAAAATTTTCTATGATGCAAACAGACAGATGACAACAGTAAACGTCAAGGATGGCAGCCACCATTGCAATAGTATTGGACCATAAGTATATATTGTAATAACAATTAAAGAGACCATGAATTGTTTTAATTGCACTGGATTGTTAGCGGTGCGAGTTGCCAAAGAACGACAATGGACGGTAACTCTGTGTCGGCGGAGCCTTTGTTGTGTGAACTGCGTTCTGTACGAGAGTTTAGTCAGTCTGCGGCGAGAGGCGAAACAGATCAGTTCGACGAAGGTAACGGGAGAGCGAGGAGGAGGCTGCTGAATAGCGCGGTCCAGGAAGTCCAACTGCGAGATCTGTTAGTTTACATTAAACGCGAGTAAACAGTTTTGACGGAGGGACTCACATAATAATCGCAAAAATGTTTTGCTTCACACAGACTGAACTAGATTCCGCACAGAGGCACCAAGGAGACCTAGTAGGTGCGAGGGCTGCTGACTGAGGGGCGGATGATCCCAAAGTTCCAGGTGGAATAACAACGAGACCATCGACCGAGTGTAATGTGTAGAATCAGTGAATAACGGCCCTGTTTAGTGAGTGTTGTCCTCAAGCTCCAAGAATCAGATCTGGTACCAGAAAGACAATTCGAGAGTACAAAAACAATTATTTTTAAAATCTGTAAACGAGGATTAAAGGTGGAAGTCAGGTTTCGTTCGTTCATCTTCATATTGTATTATTTTAGCTTCAACGAGTTTGTTTATTAAACTGGATTGTTCTTACTGTCAAACACAGTAATGACCCTGAGGTAAAGAGAATTTAGACGGATTTGATTGTAAAATATTAAGTTGTATTGTTCCTAGAATATTTGTTTGTTAACTTGATGAACTTCGGCGTGTAAAGTAGGGGATTACTAGTTGGTACCTTTAAAGAATAAATTTTTAAATCTTATTAATTTTGTTAATTAATTCTTTTAATTAAGACCACCTCTATTAGTTATTTCATAAATTGGCTTCATCAACGTGGGGCTAATTGAATTAATTTACTCCTGTTAATTATTACAATATATATATATATATATATATAAATATATATATATACATATTTGTATGTATTGACATAAATAGTCCTATATATAATAGTATGGAACTGTAAGGATATATATATATATATATATATATATATATATGCATAGTGGCTGCCATCCATGACGTCATCATGGCAACGTAGCAAAACATCTTTATATATATATATATATATATATATATATATATATATATATAATTTAACATTACATATGTAACATTATATATATATAATTCTTTGAACGTCATACAAGCCTTATTGTACAGTCTGCCCTTTACACTATATATATATACATATATATATATATATATATATATATATATATATAAACAATCTTTCCAACGTTGCCATGTATGTGCTCCTCACAATATTCTCATCAAAGATAATAAATTATTCCGAAACCCTTTACACCGAAACACCTCTGGATGACGTCATTACGAAGGAACTGTTTATATATATATATATATATATATATATATATATATGGATGACGTCATTACGAAGGAACAGTTTATATATATATATGGATGACGTCATTACGAAGGAACTGTTTATATATATATGGATGAAGTCATTACTAAGGAACTGTTTATATATATATATATATGGATGACGTCATTACGAAGGAACTGTTTATATATACATATATGGATGACGTCATAACGAAGGAAATGTTTACATATATATATATGGATGACGTCATTACGAAGGAACTGTTTATATATATATATAAACACTTCCTTCGTAATGACGTCATCCAGAGGTGTTTCGGTGTAAAGGGTTTCGGAATAATTTATTATCTTTGATGAGAATATTGTGAGGAGCACATACATGGCAACGTTGAAAAGATTGTTATATATATATATATAGTGTAAAGGGCAATATATGTATATATATATATATATATTTCAAAACAAAATTTTAGGGATGTATTTATGTCAATACATATATGTACATATTGACATAAATAGTCCTATATATATATATATATATATATATGTAAGGTAATTTTCTGTGCTGCCACGATGACGTCATGGTCGAGAGCAAACTACAAAAATCAGTTCACAACTGTACTTATCTGTATATATAAAATTTTATGTAAGTTATCCTTGACAATTGACAACAGGAGTGGCAACGTCGCCCCACGGTTGTCTCATGGGGGAGACACACATTGTTAACATTCAGAAACCATTCTTGTAAATCCAAAATATGTTTTTGGAGACAAATGAATTAATTTTTTTTCTTTTTTTGCACGTCATCTTAATGTTAATCGATTCTTAGTTGTTTCTTTTTTTAAAAAAAAAATAAAATAAACAACCACATCGTTTCGTCTGTCCGATATAACAATCAATAATATTTACAATCTAAAAATAAAAGCATCGTTTTAAATCAAAAATATGTTTTGGAGACACATGAATTATTTTTTTGGATGTTATTTTCATTTATTCTTAGTATTTTATTTTTATTAAAAAAACAAGAAGAGAAAACATCGTATCGTCTGTCCCATATAACAAGCATTTAACTAATTTCTTTATTAATAACATAACCTTTTTGTGTTCGTCTACACCTGCTAAATTTGTCCTTAATATTTTTTTAACTAAATTCATTGGAATGTGTGTTGTTTTTTTTAAAAAAAACAATCCGACTGTCAATTGTTATTAGTATAAATTTATATTGTTTATTTTCTTAAAAATAGGGGGCAGGGGAAGGTTTGGTATGTTAAAAAAATTATTTTTAGGGAGTTTTAATTGGATAATTGTCGTTACCGCCCTTTTTTTATATATTTTGTAAAAAAAATGGTAACGGGTAAGAATTAAAAATTTCTGATTCAGGTTTTTTAGAAAAAAAAATTGGCTGAACGTCCTTTTTAGTAGTTTTGCTGAGGGGAAAATTTCCGTTTCAGCGTTTGTTACCCTGTGTGTGTGTGTGTGTTTAACAACGCGCGCGCCATTGTGTCCCTGTATTTTTGGAAACGCCGCTATTGTTGACGAACAATCGCTCTCAGTCCCGACTCCGGGGGAACGTTCCTGATCCAGTCTCCGTGGTGCCACGGGGTTTGCCGTGCGTCAACTGTTTCCCTCACGTCATCAGCCACGGTTTTTTTTCCCCCAACCCTTCGGCGGGGTTTCCTCACCCCCCACCCCCACCACACCCCCACCCCGATATGGTTAAAAAAAAGTCCAGCTCCATCTGAAATGATGATGTTTTCCTTTTTTCATGGCTGTACTTGTCGATGTTTGAGGTTACTCTTTGGCGATCAGCTTCCTCGTCGTTTAAATAATCTCTGTGGAAGCGAGCAAATACAAAATAAAAAAAAGTGGGGGAGCAGCGTACAAAAATCACCACCACCAGATGGCTTTGAGATTTTTATTACAAAATATACCGGCAAATATAAATCGGTAAACATCACAGACTCGCCAACTTTCAGACTCATCGTATTAATTTAGCCCGGGTGTGTGGGGGGGGAGGGGGTGAAAACGTCATGTGACTGTGTGTGTTCAAACCTTCTGGGTTCGGATTATTTTTTTATGGAGAGTGAAAAAATAAAAAAGCCTCCCTCTACACATTTAGAGGCCTTCAACCGAAGTTGTTAGTAGCTTCTTTTAAAGCCATGAATGTATTTTGCAGGGGTTTTATTTGCAATATTATTTTATTAAAGACCGTACGTTTGTGTGTGTGTGTGTGTGTGTGGAAATGTCACCAAATTTCCTACAGGTGTTCCTTGCGATCACGAAACAAATACTGTAGGGGGTAAGACACGATAACCGGGGTGGGAGGGGGGGTTGAAATTTTCAAACATGCTCAATCGGCTGATAATAGCGTCGGTTAAATATATTTTTTGGGGGGGTCAACGAGATTCTTAGTTTTTCTCCCGATATTTTTTGTAAATTAATAATAATAAGACAAGTAGCCGAACACAGTCGACGCGTCGTCCGCGAGACGGCGCCATCTTTGACAACATGTCCGCGCTTGTAGAACCAACGCGGCCTTCCTTAGGAACAGAGACGATACTGTGAGGCGTTACAATATGTCATCCACGAGTGTGACAGTGGCTCTGCGGCGATGGTGAAAACATCCGCTCAATATCATCTCTGGAAGCGAGCTGGTTTGTGTTGTGAAGCTGTTTAAGAGGAGGAACTCGTAAATGTTTATTCTGAGCGCTCTGACGGACGCTCTTTGGCGTCCATTAATTAAAATCCGCTGACGAGGGTCACGTGGTGGTGCTCGACGATGCAGGCCGGATTAATTACGGCAATTGAGTGGTGCTCGGCCCGCAAGGTTCCTCCGGAGGGAGCTTCGACGAGCCTCGATGAATTTACCTCTCATTCAAAATTAATAATACAGACAGCCGAAGTGATGATATAAATACCGCGACAGGGATCCTTGTTCCTTTCTTCTGGTGATGAAAAAGCGCAAGGAAACTAGAGCGACAAAACTGCGCAGTACAGTTGAAAAAACTCGGAAAATTCAGATGGCTTGGCGTAACAATAAGGGAAGCTACGCCACGACAATGGGCGGGACAACTGAAGGTTCAGCGTAACAATAAGGAAAGCAACTCAACGACAATGGGTGGGACAGCTGAAGGTTCAGCGTAACAATAAGGGAAGCAACTCAACGACAATGAGTGGGACACCTGAAGGTTCAGCGTAACAATAAGGGAAGCAACTCAACGACAATGGGTGGGACAGCTGAAGGTTCAGCGTGACAATAAGGGAAGCTACGTCACGACAATGGGTGGGACAGCTGAAGGTTCAGCGTAACAATAAGGGAAGCAACTCAACGACAATGAGTGGGACAACTGAAGGTTCAGCGTAACAATAAGGGAAGCAACTCAACGACAATGAGTGGGACAACTGAAGGTTCAGCGTAACAATAAGGGAAGCAGCGACACAACAATGGGCGGGACAGCTGAAGGTTCAGCGTAACAATAAGGGAAGCAACGACACGACAATGGGCGGGACAGCTGAAGGTTCAGCGTAACAATAAGGGAAGCAACTCAACGACAATGGGCGGGACAACTGAAGGTTCAGCGTAACAATAAGGGAAGCAACTCAACGACAATGGGCGGGACAACTGAAGGTTCAGCGTAACAATAAGGGAAGCAACTCAACGACAATGAGTGGGACAACTGAAGGTTCAGCGTAACAATAAGGCAAGCAACGACACGACAATGAGTGGGACAACTGAAGGTTCAGCGTAACAATAAGGGAAACTACGTCACGACAATGGGCGGGACAGCTGAAGGTTCAGCGTAACAATAAGGGAAGCAACTCAACGACAATGGGCGGGACAACTGAAGGTTCAGCGTAACAATAAGGGAAGCAACTCAACGACAATGGGTGGGACAGCTGAAGGTTCAGCGTAACAATAAGGGAAGCTACGTCACGACACTGGGTGGGACAGCTGAAGGTTCAGCGTAACAATAAGGGAAGCAACTCAACGACAATGAGTGGGACAACTGAAGGTTCAGCGTAACAATAAGGGAAGCTACGTCACGACAATGGGTGGGACAGCTGAAGGTTCAGCGTAACAATAAGGGAAGCAACGACTCGACAATGGGTGGGACAGCTGAAGGTTCAGCGTAACAATAAGGGAAGCAACGACACGACAATGGGTGGGACAACTGAAGGTTCAGCGTAACAATAAGGGAAGCAACTCAACGACAATGAGTGGGACAGCTGAAGGTTAATCGTAACAATAAGGGAACCGTGGCAATTGTTGAGCTTCACAGTGTCTGTTTCTACGTTAATTGTTGTGACGTTCGGTTGGTTGTGAAGCATCTCTGAGATGTTACTCTAGGCTGGGCGCGACGACTAAAATCTCAATTTGGTATTTTGCTGATCAAATTAATTAATGATTGTAATCGATGATGTGTTTGGAGACTCTGATGTCCGACATTACGTTCCTCGATACGGGGACACTGAGGGAACGTTTTGTTCGCCCCATGTAGCAAAGGAATTACAAGACATTTTGTAACCTACACACAACGTTTACCGTACAGATGAACGTAAACTGGGTCCTTGTGGTTTACTTCCATCACTAAGCCTTTTCAGGTCCGCCATCGTCGTTCCGTTGTCTTGGCTTTTGACTTTTGTCAACTGACCAGTGCAGTTGTGTCGCTCTATGCCCGTCACAGCACCTGCAGAGAGGAACAAGGCTTCCAGTAACGTTGTTGTGTGTGGTATATCTATCACCATCACTGCTTTGGTGTTGCCTGTGATGTTTGTTGTTGTTGTTGCAGTTGCTGTTGTTCCTGCTGGCGACGGTGACGACGGGTGGAGGCGGCGCGTGGCCCGTCCCCCAGCAGCACGGCAGGAGAGGCCTGTTCGACCCGCCTCTGCCACCGGCGCCGCCTCCAGGGCCACACGCGGGTAGGGGCCTGCCGCCCCCGCAGTACAGCCACCACGTGGAGACGGTGCACACGGTCACGGTGACGAGGCACGTGCCGGTGCCGGTGGCGGTGCCGGTGCCCATGGCCGGCGGCTACAGGGACAGGCCCCCCATGGGCTACGGGTTCCCGCCGCCGCCTCCACCGCCGCCGCCGCCGTACTGAACTACGACGCTCTCAAGACCAGCTTATCACTAAAAAAATCCCACACAGATCCAAAAACAGCCGTCGTGACGTCATCAGACAACCCAGCAATTTATTTTGGATCGAAATTTGATTTACGTCACACTGACGTCACTACTTACATTTATCTCATCTCTTTGGAGTTGTAAATAAATTAACCAGCCACCAAATTTGTCAGAAATAAGTATTTTCAAAAAATAAACTATAGTCTGCGCCACGAAAATGTAATACCAAGGCCCCGGAGTCTTCCGGCTGCGTTGCCAAACATTATCCGTTCCCAACCGGCGCCAGTGACAGTGACCTTCTGTTAACGGGTACTGCACAATTTGGCAACACCGTTGGACGAGGGATCGGTGAAACTTAAACCTTGATACTACATTTTCGTGGTTCCGACTATATAAAAAAAATATTATTAGAACGCATAAAAAAATATTATTTCTTTTTTCTATGTGTATTTAATATTTCAAAAAATAAATTATAATTAGACTTGTAAAAAAAATTGTTTTTATTTGCACCTGAAGACGTTATCCGAATAGAAAAACGGGGAACGAAACGTCGTGACAAAATTTTTGTTTTTTTAATAGCATGGTCGATTTATTTATTACGTTTTATTGGAATATATGTCAGACTAACATGGCTGGTCCTTTATAAATAAATAACAGTCACCTTGAAGACAGAAAAAGGTAATTTATTAATGAAAAATTAAACTACGTTTCGTCGCTAAATTTTCGACCCCTTCAGCAGTATTAAGTATAGCACAATTTTGATAGCCAGGCCGACTGCCGTGGCCGAAAAAAATTATTGAAAGGATTTGAAAGGCGGGGATGCGGATGTGGCCTACCCGTCGAAAAGTGATGCAGAACAAACACCCTTGAAAAAATTGAATCAGGTAGGTCGGGCATTGGGTACTTGTCCAACGTCCTTCCCTGTATGGCGGGAGAAGGGCTTGCGCTGCGGGGACGCAGCATCCATATTCTCCGTAGCGTCGACGACCAGGTTAGGATGGCAGCTGACCGACCATTACCAATGGGAACAGCGGACAATGCTTACCGTAAGCCCCAAGGTCTGCAACCCCGGAACATACACCCCCCAAAGCAGGGACTCGGCTGGTGGTAACCTTGTTCAAAAACAGAGAAGAGAGGAGGAGGTATCCTCAAACATAAACCTCTATATATATATGTAAATATATATAATTAACTTTATAAATGTCTGACGCGGGAGAGGGGTTTACTGTGGGGACGCAGCATCCTCTTTTATGTGTGCCTCAACGACCAGGTTAGGAGGGCAGCTGACTAACCGTTACCAATGGGAACAGCCGACTAGTATACCGTATGTCCAATGTCTGGGACCGCTCAAATCAGGCCTTAGTTCAGAAACAGAGAGAGGAGGAGGTATCCCGAAACGTAGACCTCAATATATATGTATATATACATATATAATTAATTTTATAAATGTCTGATGACGCGGGAGAGGGGTTTACTGTGGGGACGCAGCATACTCTTCTCTGTGTGCCTCGACAACCAGGTTAGGAGGGCAGCTGGCCGACCGATACCAATGGGAACAGCGCACTAGTATTACCGTATGCCGCAAGGTCTGCGACCCCTCAACCGCTTAAAACAGGCCTTAGTTCAAAAACAGAGAGAGGAGGAGGTATCCCCAAAACGAAGCCCTCTCCTATATATAGTTTTATAATTGTCTGTGTGCTTTCCCAAACTCCCTCACAATAACCTTCAAATATCGATCTGAAAACAATCGTATACGCGACGTTTCGTCTTCAACACTTTTCCTACGAGACGACGGCGGTGAACGTGACCGAAACGTCGGGAATACTCGGGTTAGTAAACTCCCCCCCCCCGAGGACACTTTATTGTTCTATCTAAATTTTATATATATATATAAAAAAATAATAATAATAATTTATATCTGTAAATATAACACAGTGACGCGTGTGATGACGTCATCGCAGAGGGAAAAAAATTCAGTTACTTCGGTAACACAGACACAACAACAAAAGTATTGGCATTCGGCCGACGGCCTGGATGACGTCATCACAGCTGTGTTTGGGAGAGGGGGGGGGGAAGATTTGAGACTAATTGTTCCAAATATAAAATAAATTAAAATTGTTATTCTAGTGTTCTTACCTTTTCCCCCAAATATTATTTTACAACGGTTGCCATTTTGATTTTTCTTATCGGACGAGTAATGACGTTTGCGTGACGTCACCAGGGAGCGAAGCAGGTTTAAAGTGATTATAAGTGGTAGTAGTAGTTGTTGTTGTTGTTGTTGCAGGGGGGGGGGGCGGACCCTCGATCCTCCATTAGCCGCAGACGTTTAGGACCACGTGACCGTTTGTTGCTTTTTTTAAAAAAATAATATAACGAACTGCAATAAAGGGGAGGGTGGAAAAAAAAGGCCACTCAGCCAACAAGTCACGTGGCGTAACGTGATTCTGCGTTCCCGTTATTGCAGCGTGTGTGTCCGTGGATTGCCTTCCAGTTGTGCGAGTTTTTGAAGAGTTTCGCCCCCCCGCCCCCCCCCCCCCACGGACATACGGCAGCCGCTTAGTTGCAGCTGTCGCCGCCAGGGGCGCAGCGCGCGCGCGGGCTCCCTCACACACACACACACACACGAGCACCGGCGTCGTCGCTAATTTCATTAATTTTTGTTTCCGGTGTCGCTCAGAATGCAGATGAAGGGTTGACCGTAAGCACCCCCCACCACCCCCACCCCCACACACAGGCCTGATGAAACTCTCCAACCCCTGGCCCCTGGAGAATAGCAATCAACCACCACTCCCGTGCGCGCTCTCTACCTGGTGGCCGCTCACTTCTCACAGTCATATACGTCGAACCGTGAAGAAGGACGAGTAATTTTTTCCTTTGTCCCCCACCTTTGTACATGTCGTGGCCATTAGTGGAAAAAAAACCTCCAAGTTCTCCAATTCCAAACGCCACGGGTAATGTTTAGGTGAGCCTGAAAAACCGCGAAAAACTGGAACCTCTTTTCAGTTTTTCGCTGATAGGAGAAGAACGAAGCGTTTTAGTGAAAATAATGTTCAGTGATGAATTGTAGAGGATGAAATTCTGCATGTGATGGTGGCCTCGAGGACGGAATAAGGTGCATGGAAGAGGGAGAAATCCTGCGTCAAAGTCACGGGAAATGGTTTCGGTGAGCCTGAAAACAACGAAATACTGGAACCTCTTTTCAGTTTTTCGCTGATAGAAGAAGAATGAAGCGTTCTAGTGAAAATAATGTTCAGTGATCAATTGTAGAGGATGAAATTCTGCATGTGATGGTGGACTCGAGGATGGGATTAGGTCCAAGGAAGTGGGAGAAATCCTGCGTCAAAGTCACGACATTTCCTAAGAGAATGCAGCTTGTCGTGTTTCTAGTGCTGGTATCTCCAAAATGGCCGCCAGTGACGTCATTAGTCACAGAGTAAAGGTTGTAGAGAATTTAATTGTCTTTCCAACACATGATTTGGTTTTTAAAAAAATCCAAATACAATGGCCGCAGATACACGCATGTTGCTGTCTGCACACACGAGGCTGATGTCGTGGCGCTGAGTGACGTCACGGACTGCTTGCTCTTCTTTATTCGTTGCACTATAATATAGATACTCTTTGAAGCGCTGGACTCTTTATTCCTCTCTTAGAACAACGATCCTCTTAGACATGTTAATATTCTCTGCCACAGACAAGTGACGTCACTCAGCGCCATGACATCAGCCCCGTGTGTGTGCAGACAGCAACATGCGTGTATCTGGGGCCATTTTGAATTGATTTTATTAAAAAACAGATCATGCGTTGCAAAGAGAATTAAATCCTCCACGACCTTTACTCAGTGACTGATGACGTCACTGGCGGCCATTTTGGAGATATCAGCACTAGAAACACGACAACCTGCATTCTCTTAGGAAATGTCGTGACTTTGACGCAGGATTTCTCCCACTTCCTTGGACCTAATTCCGTCCTCGAGTCCACCATCACATGCAGAATTTCATCCTCTACAATTCATCACTGGACAATATTTTCACTGTCATGCTTCGTTCTTTTGCTATTAGCGAAAAAGTGAAAAGAGGTGCCAGTATTTTGTTTTCACTAATGGCCACGACATGTACAAGTACGGGGAAGGGGAGGAGGGGGGGAGGAGGGATATTAGTCTAGCTACTGGACCACGTGTCCCAGCGGAATGGGAAACAAGGGCGTGGTGTCCAGAGACGCTCCTGCAAGCAGCACAAGAAGTTGTGTCTCTTCCTCCTCCTCCTCCTCGAGGGCGAACGCCGGGAGAAGTAATGGAGCTGCCGTGTAAGACGCTAAGTGTGGGAACGCCGACACCTGAGATCCGCCTCCCTCCGCTATCCCACAGGTTGGCGCGCCGTAATAAAAATGATTTCCCACCCAGCCTCACTCAACTGCAGAGGAAAGTCTTCCAGCGGCCTTCTGAGAGGTGTTGCATATTTTATAACCCCGAGGAGATATCCGTGGGACAGTCAGTCTTCTGCGTCTCGTCGTGTGTGAGATTGAGCGCCGTTGCCACGTTGTACGCAGGTAAAAACAAAAATGTCAGTGTCCGCGACGCAAAATGTTTTAACTGTCGTCTGCGGGGGGCTGGGACCATTAAGGACGAGCTAATGTTCTTATTATAGAGACATACAAACCTGAGGCATTATTACCACGAGCCATTTTTCTTATTGAAGGTTAAACTAAGGGGGAATAAGTCTGCAACTGAACACAGACCAACGCTGTGTTGGTTGCAGACTTCGAAGGGGCTCGGCAGGTGAAAAAGTTCCCAGACAATCCAACATTCCGTAAGAGAAGAGACTTTTTCATGTTGTTTCTTTTGTAAGTCCAGAAACCCGCTGAGAGTTACATAAATACTATCAGGGTGCCCGACGTTGCCCGGGGTTTCATATATCCATAACCCCCCTCCATCCCCCGTGATTAGACTCGAATCACGGTTGTATTTCCAGGTAAGGCTCCTCCATCCGCACCCGTAAGCGTGTCCACAAAGGGGTTGAAATTACGCACAGACAACGTCGGTAGGAACACTATCAACCACTTTTAACCCCTAAAAATATTTTTTTCGACGCAAATATCGACCGTTTTAACATGACCACCCTCTCCCCTCCGGCACTACCCGCTCTCAGGTGTTAAAACCGCAAGTATGACAACGTCCTAATTAAACTCAGAGACATCCACAGCCCTGGATTTGACTCCAATCTCGGTCGCTTTCGCGTTATTTGTGTTTCTGACGCCCGTCCACCCCCACCGCTAAGAGTGGACCCCTCCTGATGCTTAAAGGGGGTTGAAGTAATACTACAATCTACGTCGGGAGAAACACTATCCATCAGGTTGAACACAAAAAAAATAATCCGACGCAAAAATCGACCGTTTAATCACGTTTGAAAATTTCCGATCCCGTCCCCTCGGAATTAAACAGCAAGTGGAATGTCATAATGAAACACAGCGACGTCCATAACCGCGGATTTGCCTTCAATCTCGGTTGTTTTTACGTTAAATGTTTACGGTAAGGCTCCTCGATCCCGACCCCTAAGGGTGCTCCCGTCCTCATGCAAAAAATTGGTTGAAATTATACACTTACAACATCGGGAGAAATACTATCAATCTCTTAGACCCCTAAAAATATTTTTTCGACGCAAATATCGGCCGTTTTAACATGTCCACCCTCTCCCTGCGGCACTACTCGCTCTTTGGTGTATAACGTCCTAAACTCAGAGACATCCACAGCCACGGATTTGACTCCAATCTCGGTCGCTTTCGCGTTATTTATGTTTCTGACGCCCGTCCAACCCCCGCTGCTAAGAGTGGACCCTTCCTGATGCCTAAAGGGGGTTGAAGTAATACTACAATCTACGTCGAAAGAAACACTATCCATCAGGTTGAACACAAAAAAAATAATCCGACGCAAAAATCGACCGTTTCATCACGTTTGAAAATTTCCGATCCCGTCCGCTCGGAATTAAACAGCAAGTGGAAAGTCATAATGAAACACAGCGACGTCCATAACCGCGGATTTGCCTTCAATCTCGGTTGTTTTTACGTTAAATGGTCACGGTAAGGCTCCTGAACCCCGACCCCTTAGGGTGCTCTCATCCTCATGCAAATAAAATTAGTTAAAATTATACACTTACAACATCGGGAGACATGCTATCAGTCTCTTAGACCCTAAAAATATTTTTTCGACGCAAATATCGGCCGTTTTAACATGTTTCAAAATTTCCACCCCCCTCCCTCCCGCTCCTGGGGGGTGGTAGACCTGTCTCAACCCCCACAGTGTTTGTTTCCTGGTTGCAAGGAACACGTGCACGACGAAATTTGGTGAAATTTTCTCGACGGGTGTAGATTTGTATAAGGAACACACACACACATACATACATACATACAGACACTGTTGTATTTATTAGCAGAAGACACAATACACCACGTGTTGATTTTTCTGGGCTACAACAGCGCAGTCAACTGACTTCTTCTTATCGCGCAAATCTGCAATAAAAACAATTTGGGGTTCCCCTTTTAAAAAAAATAAATGTTCAACCCCCATTGAGGCCTCCAGGGAGTCGAGTTTGATATCGCTGAATTGTTTTTCGTCTCTTTAAAAAAAATCAGGCACGTGTCGGATCCAAAGAGTAAGTCTACCTGAAGTGTTAACCCCTCCTGTGGTTTTATATTTTTTTTACAATCACTGCCTCACAAAAAAGGGGGGGGAGGGTTGAAGCGCGGCGACACGATCCCTCTGGGAAGTTATTTAAATCGAACGCCGCCGTCGTCAGGAGGAGAATATTTGGGGGTCCAATTAGAGAGACAGTGAACGGAATATTTTAGCCCTGCCCCTGCTGAGGGTAGCGGGTGGGTAAACACGGGGAGCAGCGGGTGAGGTGGTAACGAACTTGCCTCGACCTCAAGACGTCATCAGTCAGGGAAAAGGAACAGATTGGCCTGGGGGCCGGGGGGGAGGGGGAGGGGGGGGGTTGCTCCGCCAAGTGAAATGTATGCAGGTTCATCCTTTCCCGCCATGTGTGACGCGCATCAGAATAATAATACTCTCACGGAGCCTCCATCACTACCGTCAAGACTCTGTGGCCGACGTCAGCTACAGTCTCTGGAGTAACCTGCTGATGCGTGCGCACGTGGTCGACGGCCACCAACGATCACGACGGATGTAAACCAGGAAAACGCCAACTGAAGCTGAGCACAGAAAGTCAAAGAAACTGAATAAAACCGGAGCACAGAAAATATATTATCTTCTGTTTGTTTGTATGTATGTATGTATGTATGCGATTCCTTATACAAATCTACAGCCGGGCAGAAAATTTACACGAAATTTCGTACACGTGTTCCTTGGAACCAGGAAACAAACACTGTGGGGGTAATACACGACTGCCACCCCCGGCGGCGGGGGTGGAAAATTTTCAAACACGTCAAACGGCCGATATTTACGTCGAATAAATATTTTTCGGGGGTGAAAGAGATCGATAGTCTCTCTCCAGACGTTGAAAGTGTACAATTTCAACCAATTTTTAGGCATGAGGACGGGAGCACCATTAGGGGTCGGGGTCGAGGGGCCTCACCGTAAACATCTAACTCGAAAACAACCGAGTTTGGAGTCAAATCAGCGGTTATGGACGTCGCTGTGTGTATCATTATGACATTCCCCTTGTCATTTAATTACTAGGGGTGGGGGTGGAAATGTTCAAACTTGATTAAACTGCCGATATTTGCGTCAGATAATTTTTTTAGTGGTCATTCAGATTTTTCAGTGTTTCTACCCAATGTATATTGAGTATAATTTCAACCCCTTTAAGCATCAGGAGGGATGCACTCTTAGCGGTGGGGGTGGACGGGCGTCAGACACATAAATAACACGAAAACAACCGAAATTGGATGTAAATCCGGGGCTGTGGATGTCTCTGAGTTTAATTAGGACCTTATACTTACGGTTTAACACCCAATAGCGGGATGAACAGGGGGGTAGAAATTTTCTAACATGTTAAAACGGCCGATATTTGCGTCGAATAAATATTTTTTGGGGGGTTAAAGAGGTTTATAGTATTTCTCCCGATGCTGTAAAAGTAAAATTTCAACCAATATTTGGCATGCGGAGGGGAAAAACCCTTAGGGGTCGGAGGACGGGCGTCACGAAAATAAAAACGCAAAAGCAACCGAGATTAGAGTCAAACCCGAGGCTATGGAAGTCGCTGAGTGTAATCGTGACATTCTACTTGGCGTTAAACACTGAAGGGTGGAGGTGGAAATTTTCATACATGCTAAAAAGAGTCAAAGAGATATTTCTCTCGATGTAGATTGCGTATAATTTCAGCCCCTTTAGGCATCAGGAGGGGTGTACCCTTAGCGGTGGGGGTGGACGGGCGTCAGACATAAATAAGGCGAAAGCAACCGAGATCGGAGTCGAATCCGGGGCTGTGGATGTCGCTAAGTTGATTAAGACAACCCTGGCAACGCCGCTCAGGGTGAATTAATTAGCCACTGTATAACAATGAACGCTCGTTGATGTTAACGAAAAACAAAGAAACCGTGGACTCCGCCCTTACATTGATGACGGTAGTGCCGATGAGCGAGCGACATTTTCGGTATTTCTCTGTAAAAGTCTGAAAACTAGTGTCGTGAAGCACCCCCGAAACCTGACGCCGATACCACAAGGATAGCTCACATGGTGAGAGCTCCCGCGCGGACATGAGTGAAAGTCTTTAGGTTAGAGGAATTTTTTGCTTACATCCCTAAAAGTCTTTCATCCAAATATAAATCCAATGAGTATTTATTTACAATGAACGAAATACACAACGTTGCGTTTGGAATTAGGAGGCACTCGGTAGGTGGCGGAAACTGTTGTTTCACAATATATATGGACCGAGGCGCTGTTGCCACATATACACACACTATACACGACCGTTCGAAAATTGTACTGTGTTTGTAACAACTCACTGGGAGGGGAAAAAAAACACCGCGATTGTTCGCCAACGCCGTTTGTCCCGGCGCTCTGTTTGATACGGATTCAAGGTCACACACGGGGCGCGTCAAGAGAGAGAGAGAGAGAGAACAAAAAACAGCCATCTAATAATCTCCCATTGCCATCAAATTTCAAATCCATGGCGGGAAATGACCTTCCAGTTGCGACAGCATTCCTACCTGTATTTTTCTCTCCTACAAGCCCTTCGTAGAGTCTTGAGAACTGTAAAGAGGCTCCTTAGTAAATTACACGCTCGTGCCGGCTGGAGATGGTTGTTCAGATCCTTCTTTCTATCAGATCTTGACTTTAAATGAGAGCGCAGTAATTAAAAAAAGGAGAAAGTAGAAGTACGCAGTTAACAAGTGGAGGGGGAACAACCTGCAAAACACTGGAGGAGGGCGAAAAAAAAAGAATAAATTGGCGACGTTGCTTCCTCGAACGTATAAACGATAAGAGCACAAAGTGAAATCGCTCTAATTACGGAGCCGAGATAAAGATCTACAGCGGCAGGGCCTCGAGAATAAATTCCCTTTCTCTCAACGAGTCCTTAGTCGTGATGCCTAGTTTCATAATTAATCCCGGGCGCCTAATCACTTTTGTACGGTTTCCCCCGTCCAGTATTGCCAAACCTACAGGCATATTATCGACTTACAGTTAAGTCGTTGTTGGTTTTTGTAGTCAAGAGACTTTCGAGCCTTCGAGTGTTGGTGTCAGGAAGAGGTGAATCACGCCAATTATCCCAAACACTTCCTTACTACGACTGTGGGGACGCAGCATTCCCTTCTCCGTGCCTTTGGAATAGTTTAGGAGGCAGCTAGCCGACTGTTCCAATGGGAACAACCTACAACTCTTACCGTACGCCCAAGTTCTGCGACCCCCGGAACAACAGATCGACAGGACACGGTTTCTGGGAACCTTAGTTCAAATAACAGAGAGAGATGAGGAGGCATCCCCAAAGGTAGCCACGGCCATAGCTATTAGAGATTTAAAAAAAAAGACTTTTGAGCCTTTGAGTGTTGTTCTCCGTACGAGGTGAAACACGCCAATTGTCCCAAGAACTTCCTTACTACGACTGTGGGGACGCAGCATTCCCTTCTCCGTGCCTTTGGAACAGTTTAGGAGGCAGCTGGCCGACTGTTCCAATGGGAACAGCGGACAACTCTTACCGTATGCCAAAGTTCTGCGACCCCCGGAAGATACACCTCTCAGAACAGGCCTCGGCATGTGGGAACCTTAGTTAAAAAAATAACACAGAGAGAGAGAGAGGAGGAGGCATCCCCAAAGGTAGCCTCGGCTATATCTTTTAGAGATTTAAAAGTGACTGAAGTGAGAACATCTAGATAGACGTTGATCAGTTTACGTTAGTAGGCCGTGACGTCACTGCATTCGGTATCTCTTCAAAAAAAATAATCGGGGTTCTGCCACGAGGGTGGTTCAATAAGTTTTATTTCAACCTTAAATAAGTAAGTTACGTGAAAATTCCTGAATCATTCTCCTCCAATCCAGGACAAGTAACAACTTCCTCAGGTCAACAGGTTGGCGGACGTATTAGACAGCGTTCTTTTGTGATTGAATTATTTAAATGCGGAAGGTGAAAGGCTGTATAATGTGTGGATGTCAGCACTGACAGATTCGTCGCTGTAACGAAGCTCAAAGGGACAAAGAACGTTGACGTCGATGGCTCGGGAGACAAGACCACGCTTTTTACCCCAGAAGCGGAATACATGCCACGGACGGAGACTGTGCTGGAATAGGGAGATTTCATCATTAGGGTTCTGCTGTGGAAAATTGCATTTAATTGTGTTGACTAATAAACGAGAGAGAGAGAGAAGAAAAATAGCAGGCACTGCTTGTTGAATCATCGTAGTTGGCAGCCGTGTCTTAATACATTTCCAATGTCCGTGGATCTAATATCTGAATGGTTTTGCTGTTCTCCGGCCCGATCTGGTCAGGGGAATGAGAAAGTTCCCGCTCATTAAAGCGGCGTTGCCTTCCTCCGCGGCCGGCGTAATGACGCGCAGAAGCTCGTGGTGGTGGTGCTGGGCCGCAGTCGTTTTCAATCTGTTTTTTTCCCTCTCTCTATCTCTATCTTCCTGCTCCACCCTGGTTGCCTGCTGCACGGCAGGAGCAGGGCTGACAACCTAATCCTCGTTTAATTTGTGCCAGCATTAGAGAGGGGGGGGGGGGGGTTGGATGCTAATGGAAGCCGTGTTAAGTAGCCTTTAATACCGCAGCGCCACTGCGATCCTCTCACTCCGTTAGATTACACGCGCCAAGGAGGGAGGAGGGGGAGGAGGAATCTTACTTGTCACTTTCTGCGGCGGAATATTAGGCCGACAACAACGTCACTTTATAAAGATTACCTGAACACCGTCATAATCCCCCGGCAAGCAAAAAGGGGGATAAATACCAAAGCACGATGCTCAACTCTTGGTCTTGAAAACACTTGATACCCGTTGAACATGTCCAGTAAGTAAAAAAACATTACCGTCGGGACAGACAACAGAGTGAAAATCTACCATCACGGAAAATTCTCGGTAAGTCGTGGCCCGACAAAGATATGCGATTCCAAGCGGTCACAAAATAAAAATTTCACACGAATCGACAGTAAAAATCGTTATTGACAGTCTTCAATGCTCAGAAAGGGATATTAAATGGTGGCTTAAGAAACGACGTGGCTTCGTTGCTTCATCGTGGCCCGACAAAGATCTGCGATTCCAAGCGGTCACAAGATCAGGCATGACAGGGGAGTGATGAAGCTCTTGTACAGCCGGAAAAGCAGAGAGAGGGAGAGAGAGTTGTCTCTGTGAATATTGCAATAATAAACTGAGAAAACAACGACAATACAGTGAAATATTGTTAAAACCGTGGCCCAACAAAGATATGCGATTCCAAGCGGTCACAAAATAAAATTTTCAGACGAATTGACAGTAAACTTTGTTATTGACAAGTCTTCAATGCTCAGAAAGGGATATAAAATAGTGTCTTAAGAAACGACGTGGCTTCTTTGCTTCATCGTGGCCCGACAAAGATCTACGATTCCAAGCGGTCACAAGATCAGGCATGACAGGGGAGTGATGAAGCTCTTGTACCGCCCGAAAAGCAGAGAGAGAGAGTTGTCTCTGTGATTATTGTAATAATATACTGTGAAAGCAACGACAATACAGTGAAATATTGTTTAAAACCGTGGCCCGACAAAGATCTGCGATTCCAAGCGGTCACAAAATACCAATTAGTAATAAAGCTCGTATATATCGGGAAAGACTGTTGAATTGGACAGTTTACAATACTTGGAAGAGGTTGAAATAAAAAAGTGTCTAAAAAAACTTCCATGCTTAATCGTCGTCCGACAAGGAACTGCGAGTCCAAGCGGTCACAGGATCAGACAAGACCTGAAATAATGAAGGTAGTGCATCGCCAATAAGGCAGCTAATTTTCTCTGCGAGTTTTCAATGGTCGAGAAGAGGTATAAAAGATGAAATGACATTGCTTAACCGTGACCCAACAAAGATCTGCGATTCCAAGCGGTCACAAAATAAAAATGGTGACAAGAGTTGATAATAAAGTGGATATATATATCTATATGCCGGTAAAAGCAGTTCCCTCTGAGAGTTTCCAAGAGGTTTGAAACAACGTCTAAAAATGTTAAAACGTGACCCGAAAAAGCACTGCGAGTCCAAGCGGTCACGAAATCAGACAAGTCCTGAAATAATGATCTCCTGGTGTCACCGGAGAGGCAACGAGGTGTCTCTGAGAGTTCGTGTTGTGTCGGAAGAGGTATTAATATACTGTCTAAGAAGCTACTCCACTGGAGAGTCGATATGTGAAGGTCCTGGACGAGCAGTGACACGTCCTTGGCCCGCCTCCGACTGTAACTTTATTAGTCCCGAGGCTCTCACGCACGCGTTCTTCTGTTGCGGGGCGTGGGCGTTTATGACCGTCGCCCTCGTTAACGATAAACGACCTCTCTGACTTACGTAACCCCCCCCCCTCTTCACAGGGCCTCGCTATAAATCTTAATAACTCTTCGGGGTGGGGGTAGTTAAAAGACGGGAACATTTATTCAGGGTAACCTTCCTAAAGGAGTCCACGGTCATCAACTCAGGCTTGTTCCAACTACAGTTATTGTACCTTGAGGACGGTCAGCGACGGATTCATCGCGGACAGACGAGCGAGAGAGCCACGGAGTATTCCCTGAAGTCAAGGCAGAGATACCGGACGAGAGAGAGAGAGAGAGAGAGAGAGAGAGAAAAAAAAGGACGGAGGAATTTTATTTAACCGTAAGCAAGAGCTGAAGTGGGTCAGTCTGCAACCCGCCAAGCAGCACGCTCGCAGCTCGACCGCCGCACGACAACGCTCGACCTACAGCGCCGAGATCCGGTCCCCGAGCAACTAAACCGCGTGCCTCTATATAGCACAGTGTCACTAAGTCACACGCCCAAAGATACCTTAACTTCCACATTTACATAAACACTCTGACAGACTTGCACAATTATTTGTTTAAAGCCGATCTCACCCTCAAGTATTTGAACTGCGGTTCCCCATTTCTATAAAGTTCTTTTAACATTTAATTTCTTTCACAGTAAATACCTCCTCGGTAGGAAAATTCCTGAGGATGATAGGAAAAGGTATCGAAACGTCTTCGCAATATAAATACAAAAACAAAAAAGCGTATGTATGAGGTCATCAATTGTTTTATTTTTTATAGTTTCTCGTTTACAATGTAATTTATTTGTTTACCTTTAATAAGTTTTCTCTCATGCGTGTTTTAATTGTAAATAACAACCATTTATCGATTTTTATCTCACTAAATTTCCTCATTTTTTTGTAATTGATATTTAATTAGCGTCACATTATATATTTAGCCATTAATTAATAATTCTCTGTATGATGTATTTCCTAATTTATGTATTATTTTTTACTTTTCTATTTTTTTTCTTTTATTTACGTATTTACTCTTATATATTTTCTTTATTTAAGTATTTTTTTACTTTTATATTTTCTTTCCATCTTGTATTTTCTTCTTTGCGTATTTTTTACTTATATATTTCCTTAATTTATCTATATTTTAACTTTTATATTTTCTTTTCATCTTATATTTTCTTCTTTGCGTATTTTCCCTTACATATTTTCTTAATTTATCTATATTTTTACTTTTATATTTTCTTTCCATCTTGTATTTTCTTATTTGCGTATTTTTTTCTTATATGTTTCCTTAATTTATCTATATTTTAACTTTTATATTTTCTTTCCATCTTGTATTTTCTTATTAGCGTATTTTTTTCTTATATGTTTCCTTAATTTATCTATATTTTAACTTTTATATTTTCTTTCCATCTTGTATTTTCTTCTTTGCGTATTTTTTACTTATATATTTCCTTAATTTATCTATATTTTTACTTTTATATTTTGTTTCCATCTTATATTTTCTTCTTTGCGTATTTTCCCTTACATATTTTCTTAATTTATCTATATTTTTACTTTTATATTTTCTTTCCATCTTGTATTTACTTATTTGCGTATTTTTTTCTTATATATTTCCTTAATTTATCTATATTTTAACTTTTATATTTTCTTTCCATCTTGTATTTTCTTCTTTGCGTATATATTTCCTTAATTTATCTATATTTTTACTTTTATATTTTGTTTCCATCTTATATTTTCTTCTTTGCGTATTTTCCCTTACATATTTTCTTAATTTATCTATATTTTTACTTTTATATTTTCTTTCCATCTTGTATTTTCTTATTTGCGTATTTTTTTCTTATATATTTCCTTAATTTATCTATATTTTAACTTTTATATTTTCTTTCCATCTTGTATTTTCTTCTTTGCGTATTTTTTACTTATATATTTCCTTAATTTATCTATATTTTTACTTTTATATTTTCTTTCCATCTTGTCTTTTCTTGTTTTCGTATTTTCTCTTATATATTTCCTAATTTAAGTATTTTCTTACTTTTATATTTTCTTTCCATCTTGTCTTTTCTTGTTTTCGTATTTTTTTTTATATATTTTCTTAATTTATCTATATTTTTACTTTTATATTTTCTTTCCATCTTGCATTTTCTACTTTGCGTATTTTTTTTTATATATTTTCTTAATTTATCTATATTTTTACTTTTATATTTTCTTTCCATCTTGTATTTTCTACTTTGCGTATTTTTCTCTTATATATTTCCTTAATTTAGCTATATTTTAACTTTTATATTTTCTTCCATCTTGTATTTTCTTCTTTGCGTATTTTGTCTTATATTTTTTCTTAATTTATGCATTTTTTTACTTTTATATTTTCTCTCCATCTTGTTTTTTCTACTTTGCGTATTTTTTTCTTATATATTTTCCTGATTTATGCATTTTTTTACTTTTATATTTTCTCTCCATCTTGTTTTTTCTACTTTGCGTATTTTTTCTTATATATTTTATTAATTAATGTATATTTATACCTTCATATTTTCTTTCCATCTTGTATTTTCTTCTTTGCGTATTTTCTCTTATATATTTCCTAATTTTCGTATTTCTTTTACTTTTATATTTTATTTTCACCTTGCATTTTCTTCTTTGCGTATTTTCTGTTACCTATTTTCCTGATTTATGTACTTTTTTACGTTTATATTTCCTCTCCATCTTGTATTTTCTTCATTACGTATTTTCCCTGTTATATTTTCCCGATTGATGTTAATTTTTAATCACTATATAAGTAAACAAAATTCAAGAAATTTCTTCATTTATTAATTTTATTATTGTACATTTTCACTCATGTAAATATCTCTCTCTCTTATCTACATGTTCCCATATTTACGTGTTTTTTTTTAATTTACACGCTTCTCCTCATTCGAACCCATTTCGTTTTTTTATTTTTATAATTTTCGTAGCCACCGTCCGGCCATTGTCGTATTCTGCCATTGTTGCATGTCCTGAATACTCGCAGGTCCACGTTCTGTGGTTCCTTCCTGTGTTGCCAGTGTTGTCCGGGTGTGTTAGGCACGCGACAACGTCTGCAATGGCGCGTCACCACGGCTCCTGTTTTTCTTTTAAAATAGGGTTGGACGTGGCCGCTATTGATGACGTCACGTCTGCATGAGGAAGGAGGGGACGGGGCTTATTTGAATTCTTGATTAGAGCCGCGAGACTCTGTTCTTAACGTCGTGGCTTTTCTCGTTGTTTTCCCCTTTTCCTTCCTCGTCGGGATCAAAGCATCTTGTCGCGACCTAACAACATCTCCTCTGCTCTCCCACCCTCAGCTACTGGTTCCTTTTGTAATGCAAACCTGGCAACTGCCTCTTCTTTCTTTCTTTCTTTTTCCCCGGTCTGAATTTCCATATTCTATGCTCTTTATTTATCTCTCTTGTATGCTCCTATTTACCTTCTGTCTAATCATCCCTTTATATATATTCATAATTTATTTCTTCCTTGCCTTCTATTTTACCTATTATTCTTAGTTTTCTCGGCTTGCCCTTCCATGTGTTCTTTCTTTCTTTATTTTTCTCTTCTCATCTTGCCTTTCTGACTTCCCTCCTTTATAATTTCTTAATTTACTTCATTCTTAACTTTCTACTATCCTTCCTTCTTGCACGGGATCGATCTGTTTGTTTATATTCCTTTCCTGCTGCATGAATTCCCTTTCTTTTGACATCCTTCGAAAGCTCTTCCGGTTTCTCTTCCATATCCTGTCTCTCTTTATTTTTTTTCTTATTTTCCTTTCGTCGTATCTGTCTTCTGTCTAATTACAGCTCCCTTTTATATTTTATTACTTAACTTAAGTCATATAATGTGATCAATCTATAAGCCTATTTTCGTCACCTTCTTGTATTGTATCTTTTAATCTTCCTTACAAGCATCCTTCCTAACCTCTTTCCTTTAATTTTTCCGTTTTCTCGGTCTGTTCTTCCCCATATTCTTTCTTTCTATCTTCCTTTTTATTCCATATATATCCTGATATCTGCTTCTCTTATTTTACTTTACTTTATGTGATCGATCTGTTTTTCCCTATTACTTCGTGCGTTCTTTCGTTCAATTTCCCATCCACATCTCCTTCGGAAACCCTCGTTTTTATGTTTACTTTTCTCGTCTTGGTTTTTAATCTTTTTTCCTTCGTTTTTGGTTTTCTTTTCTTCCAGTGTTTTCTGTCTGACCATGGATTCCTTCATATATTTCTTCCGACTATTTTTTTTCTTACTAATATGAGATCAATCTATATACCCAACTCTCGTTACGTTCTTCTATTCTTTATTTTTATCTTCTTTATACGTATCCTTTATTTTTGTTCTCCTTTTCTCTGTCAGTTTTTCACCATATTCTTTACTTCTACCTTTATTTTTTCCCCCTATATTTCGCCGTATCCTTTTCTGTGTTATTTTACTTGTATTTCATGAGATCGATCTTTCCTTCGTGGATTAGTTTTGTTTGATCACCCATCCACATATCTTTCAAAACCTCTATTCTATGTTGTTTATTTTTCTCGGCTTGGTAGTCTTCGTGTTATTCTCTCTCTCTCTTCATTTCTTCTGCCTAATCATGGTTTCTTTGTATTTGCTTTATTTTTTCTTCCCTACTTTCTTTCTTAGTTTCCTCCTTATTTTTTATCTTCATTTAGTGGCAGCAATCTATGTATCCATATTCTTTACCTTCTTTGTATTCTTTGTTTGGTTATTCCCTACTCGCATCCCTTGTAAACATATTTCTATTTTTTTTCCTCGCCCTTTTCTCGGCCTGATTATTCCTTCTTTGTTTCGGCCTATCTTTAGTTTTATTCCTTAATTGCCTCATCTCTGTTCCTTTATATTTTCTATGTATCCATATTCTTTACGTTCTTTGTATTCTTTGTTTTGTTCTTCGCTACTCGCATCCTTTGTAAACATTTTTCAATCTTTTTTTCCTCACCCTTTTCTCGGCCTGATTATTCCTTCTTTGTTTCGGCCTATCTTTAGTTTTATTCCTTAATTGCCTCATCTCTGTTCCTTTATATTTTCTATGTATCCATATTCTTTACGTTCTTTGTATTCTTTGTTTTGCTCTTCCCTACTCGCATCCTTGTAAACATTTTTCTATCTTTTTTTCCTCACCCTTTTCTCGGCCTGATTATTCTTTCTTTATTTCGGCCTATCTTTAGTTTTATTCCTTAATTGCCTCATCTCTGTTCCTTTATATTTTCTATGTATCCATTTTCTTTACGTTCTTTGTATTCTTTGTTTTGTTCTTCGCTACTCGCATCCTTTGTAAACATTTTTCAATCTTTTTTTCCTCACCCTTTTCTCGGCCTGATTATTCTTTCTTTGTTTCGGCCTATCTTTAGTTTTATTCCCTAATTGCCTCATCTTTCTTCCTTTATAGTTTCCCTCTTTTCTTGCTGTCTGTCTCCGTACCCAGCTTCCACAACTCACCCCCCCCTTTCCTGTGAGCAACTTTGGGACCCTCTCGCCCGTGTGTTGTGTTGTTTGCGCGCTCCACGTCGTTGCGCCACTTTAGGGAGGGATATTTTTTAAAGTAGTGACTTGACAGTAAAAGCACCGTACCAGAACGACCCTTCCTTGGACGTCGAGGACATAAACCCCCTTTTTGTTACCGACGGCCGATTACGAGGCTGTTAAAGTAGTAGTCAGACAGCCAATTGAAACGGTCGCCATGACAGACAGAGGGATGGGGAGGGGGGATGTGAAGGAACTTATCGTAAAACTTACCCCCTTCAAATGTAACTTTTTACGGCTGCTACAAATTAAAATGGCCGACCACCAAGCGCCTGACAACAACCACTCAGTCTCCTCTTTGCCAACTGCGTTGCGTTTTACTCGTCAGCGCTAACTAAGACGGCTCCATAATCGCTGGAGGGGGGTGGAAGGGCTGTAAAGACACGAGAAGCAGTAGTGCCAACCTGGGGGGCCACGCAGACGCAGTCAGAACCGCCTCCAGTAAGCACTGGACCAACAACAAATGTGAAAAATTTCTCGGTAATTCGTGGCCCAAAAAGGAACTGCGATTCCAAGCGGTCACAAAAAAAAATAATTTCAAACATGCTGGGGAGGGCGCCGTGGGATTAATGAAGCTCGCGGAGTGTCCAATAGGATTGAAATAATGTCCCTTTGGGACCCAAACCTGGGACCAGGAGGTTAAAAAACCAATCAAATCAAAATCAAACAACTGAATTGAGATTTTTACTCTTTTTTTTAAAAAAAAAAGAATTTAACGAGAATTCAACCTAATTATAATTTGTTAAGGGCCTACAAAAGGGGTGAGGTTAAGAGGTTACTGTGGTCACGTGACGAGCTCCGACCGGGGGAAAAAAATAGGATACACTTAAAAAAAATTATTTTCATTTTAAAGGGAATCTGAAGACAACCGAATAATTATTTTAAAAAGAAAATCAACCGGGCGCACGTGACGGAAAAATTTTAATAAGCAAAGCTGTACTTCGCCCCCCCCCAATTAAAATTGTTTCTGTTACTCACGGGAGTGGTGGGAAAAAAATGGCTAAAAAGAAAAAACCCAAGAATTATAAATAGCGTCCCATCCGAGTTGTTCCCCCTCCCACTAGACGTGGCGTCATCGACAACGCTTTTTTTGTGTGTGGTGGTGGGGGGGAGGGTTTTTCTGGAACATGTTATTTAGGTTTAATTTAAACAGACTAACCGCGTGCTTGGTGACGTCACCCTTCCCTTTTTTCCTCCCCCTACAACATTGTTGAGGTTTGGACGGCTACAGCCCGGTCGACGTTCTTCAATCACTGCAAAAATTCTTCAATATAGTTTCGATGGAACTTACGGGACACCCTGTAAGATTTTTGAGTATCCGTGACAAATAAATAATATCTGTGGACGTTATTCGTGTAACAGACAGGAGAGGGGGTGGGGGGTGGAGGGGGGAAAGAGTTAATTTAAATATATGGTGTCCACTCACCATGAGGTAGTGCGACGTTGCACGTCCCGTCATCTCCGGTCACGTCTGCAACAGAATAAAATATAAACATTAGTCGTCGACGAAAAACAGTAAAAAGTCATAGATGTTGCTAGCGGAAAGCCACAACAGGAAAATCAGTAAAGATAAAAATTTTAGAATTCTCGCTTACTTTTGTAACACCCTGTACAAAAATGGGGGTAATTTTATTGGTTGATAAGAAAATTCAAAATACATAAATAGTAAAAATTTCTGTCTTGAAAATTAATTTCTTTTTACCACGTAATGGATCCGTAATAAAACTATTTAATTCTGATAGCTTTACAAAAATCAAGAACCATAAGATACTTCATTATTCTGAACGTCTCTAAACATAAATGTGATAATTTAATTCATTCTTGGGAAAAATTTGACACATAAATGTAAAAAAATTGATTCACAAATAAGGAAAACGACTCATATATCAGAAAAATGACTCATAAATCAGAAAAATAACTCAATCATCAGAAAATTGACTCATTAATCATAAAATTGACTCATAAATCAGAAAAGTGAATCATAAATCAGAAAAATGACTCATAAATCAGAAAATTGACTAATAAATCAGAAAATTGACTCATAAATGAGAAAAATGACTCATAAATCAGAAAATTGACTAATAAATAAGAAAATTGACTTATAAATCACAAAAATGAGTCATAAATCACAAAAAAATATTCATTAATCAGAAAAAAATATTCATTAATCAGAAAAATTACTCATTAATCAGAAAGTTGAATCATAAATCAAAGTTAACTCATAAATCAGAAAAATGAGTCATAAATCAGAAAAATGACTCAATCATCAGAAAATTGACTCATAAATCAGAAAACTGACTCATAAATCAGAAAAATGACTCATAAATCAGACAAATGATTCAATCATCAGAAAATTGACTCATAAATCAGAAAAATGACTCATTAATCAGAAAACTGACTCATAAATCAGAAAACTGACTCATAAATCAGAAAAATGACTCATAAATCAGAAAAATGACTCAATCATCAGAAAATTGACTAATAAATCAGAAATTTGACTGATAAATCAGAAAAATGACTCATAAACCAGAAAAAAGACTCATAAATCAGAAAAATGACTCATAAATCAGAAAAAAGACTCATTAATCAGAAAAATGACTCATAAATCAGAAAAATGACTCAATCATGAGAAAATTGACTAATAAATCAGAAATTTGACTGATAAATCAGAAAAATGACTAATAAATCAGAAATTTGACTCGTTAATCAGAAAACTGACTCATAAATCAGAAAACTGACTCATAAATCAGAAAAATGACTCATAAATCAGAAAAATGACTCAATCATCAGAAAATTGACTAATAAATCAGAAATTTGACTGATAAATCAGAAAAATGACTCATAAATCAGAAAAAAGACTCATTAATCAGAAAAATGACTCATTAATCAGAAAGTTGAATCAGAAATCAGAAAAATGAGTCAGAAATCAGAAAAGTGAATCATAAATGAGTAAATTGACGCATAAATGAGCAACTGGACTCATAAATCATAAAATTGTTTGTAATATGAGAAAAATACGACACAAAATGGGGAGAACCTCTGTATTAAATCTCACAAAGAAAATTTAAATAAGTAATACGGGGACCTTAATAAATAATGAGAAAATTTAGAACAAATATGAAGATTACTTTGTTACTCACGACGGAAGCTCCTCAGTGATCATTTAGAAAAATTAAAAAACTGAGACAGCTACTAAAAATATTTTATTTTTATATGGGGGTTGTCCTTTTTTTTAAAAGGCAAAGATATATTTTTTTCACCCCTCCTCCCCTTCGCCCCTGAAAGTGCCAGAGTTAATTCGAGTAATGTTTTACAAGGAAAGTTTCTCCCTCCCACTGAACAGGGCTACCAACAAAATAATGTAACTTTTCCATCTCATTGTTTCCCGGAGAAACTCAAGACAGGGCCGCAACTTTCCTTTCGTTCGTTTGTTCGTTTTAATTTTAAGAAGCTTCTGCCGCGCTCCTGAGAGGGGGGGGTGGTTCTCTCCTGTTATATTTGCATCCCGCCCCCACCGCCCCATCCCACCCCCCGTGGGGCATTTCCGCTAATCGAGTTTCCTTCCATCCGTTGGAAGGCGCCGTCAAGGTTTCTTCCCGGCCGACAGCAGCAGAGGAAAATTTACGTTGCTTGAGAGGAGAGAAGGTACCGTAGTGGATGATAACAGCGTGCGTGTGTGTGTGTGTGTGTGTGTGTATCACGGCTCTGGGGGATATAAAATGGCCGAGAGAGACAGCGGACGGGGGATTTACGGATATCGAGGACACGTGATTCACACCACGACCCTCTGGACATGACGTGTACGTGCTCCATGGAAGAATTGCCTCCCGACACGTTCAGCTCACACAATATAACCTCACACTCACGTGCTCCCACATTGCGGCACACACACACACACACACACACACACAACCATCAAATCCCTTCAGGCCATGGCGGAATAAAACAGTTATCAGGCACGAGTTGGTTTGCTCTCAGATTAATGACCCTGGGTTTCTACAATCTTCAATAGTTCACAGACCCACGTGGTCATCACCCGCCATCATGAATAATAATATCATCTTTCCCCTTTTGCACCTGATGACGCCGATCATGATGATCATCGTAGAAGAAACGGTCGTGTCCTGACCCAAAACCCCAACGTGGCTCTGAACCCAGAATTATTATTATTAGGGTAACAGGCTACATGAGGCTAATCCACCTTGGGCAACTCCCCTCTTAATAGCATAGGAAGGGATTTGAAAGGGGGGATGCGGAAGGGTAGAGGAAGGTAGCCAAGGGTTAACTAGGGGACCCCCGGGCTATGATTTAAGGATCCTACCTGGCAAGTCGGCTAAAAGTGATGCAGGAGACACCCTAGAAAAACCTGCATCGGGTAGGTCGGGCATTGGCTACTTGTCCCACGCCCTTCCCTGGATGGCGGGAGACGCTGTGGGGACGCAGCATTCCCTTCTCCATGCCTCGACCAGTTTAGGAGGCAGCTGGCCGACTGTTCCAATGGGAATAGCGGACAACTCTTACCGTATGCCCAAGGTCTGTGACCCCGGAACATGCACCTCTCAGAACAGTCCTTGGCTTGTGGGAACCTTAGTTCAAAAACGGAGAGAGGAGGAGGCATCCCCAAAGGTAGCCCCTTAGTATCTCTCCTAAAAGGTTCTGCCTGCTAGAGAACATCCCTCGCAGGTACTGCCTGCGAGAGAATAGCCCTCGCAGGCCTTCCGTATCCCCAGAATTATTTATTCATAACCACATCCATCTATAATAATTATTCACCGTTTCAACGACCAGAATTAAACATAATCTCTGAAAACAGACCAATAATTGATGACACTAGAATTAAAAAAATCTGGGGTTTCTCCAGGTTGCATTAGAAAAACAAGAACTGTCTCTTAGACCACATTAAGCCACAAAATAACTGAGAATGAACAACTGTTCCTGGTTGTGCCAACTCAACTCAGTTTATAGTGCGATTAAAATTAGAAGGCACTGAGGGGTCGTTATGCCACACGAAAACGGGGTATAAAAAAACGCTCTCCCCGATTGTTCGGCAACGCTGCTTTGTCTGATGGGCGTCGTTCTCACCTTCTCTTCCCCCCCCCCTCCCCACATTTTTTAAACGTCCCCTTGGATCATGGGTTTGACTCATGGTCGGGTCTGTGGTACACGGCCAGAGAAATACGTGTATTTGCGGTTAATCTCAAACGGGGTTTTAAAAAACCAGATCATGCGTTGGAAAGAGAATTAAATTCTCCACGACCTTTACTCCGTGACTAATGACGTCACTGGCGGCCATTTTGCAGATACCAGCACTAGAACTACGACAACCTGCATTCTCGTCGGAAATGTCGTGACTTTGACGCAGGATTTCTCCCACTTCCTTGGACCTAATTCCGTCCTCGAGTCCACCATCACATGCAGAATTTCATCTTCTACAATTCATCACTGAACATTATTTTTACTAGACTGCTTCATTCTTTTCTTATCAGCGAAAAACTGAAACCGTGTTCCAAATTATCGTGCGTTTTTTTTAGCGTCACAGAAACGTTTCCGCGAGGCCTTTTGACTCCTTGGACCTAATTGTGTCCTCGTGTCCACCATCACATGCAGAATTTCATCCTCTACAATTCATCACTGGACATTATTTTCACTAGAATGCTTCATTCTTCTGCTATTCTCTGCCACAGACAATTTTCCCCCCGTGACGTCACTCAGCGCCATGACATCAGCCCCGTGTGTGCAGACAGCAACATGCGTGTATCTGCGGCCATTTTGAATTGATTTTGTTAAAAACCAGATCATGCGTTGGAAAGAAGATTAAATTCTCTACAACCTTTACTCCGTGACTAATGACGTCACTGGCGGCCATTTTGCAGATATCAGCACTAGAAATACGACAAGCTGCGTTCTCTTAGGGAAATGTCGTGACTTTGACGCAGGATTTCTCCCACTTCCTTGAGCCTAATTTCGTCCTCAAGTCCACCATCACATGCAGAATTCTATCCTCTACAATTCATCACTGAACATTATTTTCACTAGGACGCTTCATTCTTCTGCTATCAGGGAAAAACTGAAAAGAGGTGCAAAACCTCGTGGGGTTTTGTTTAGGGCCAGAGAAACTCTTTCCCGAGGCCTTTGGAATTGGGCAAACTTGAAGGGGGGGGAGGAGTTTTCGCTAATGACCACGACATGTACAATTTGTAAATAAAATCCCCGACCCATTTTCCTTTTGGACCTATCTACTGGGCTGTGTATTAGAAGGAAGGTCTCCTTTGCTGACTCGGGGCTTGTTTAAGACGGGAGGGGCTTGAACGCGTCGTGGAGGAGTTTTTCTTCACTCGTTTGGTTCCTCCCGGGAGTGTGTGTTGTGGGGGGCGGGGGGGGGGGGGGGGGTTGGACCCCGGAGTAATTACAGTGCTGTGTCCTCTGACACAGCACTTAAATTGGCCACTTGCTGGGCCGCCAGCTGCCGTCCACTGATTGGACGATGACTCTGGTCGCCAAGTTTCACTCGACCCGGTCGTAAATATGGTCTGGAACCTGGAGCGACGCCGAGATTAAACTGGAGTGGGGGGGAAGAAATAGAGCAAGTTAAGAGGGCGGAAACTTCATTGCGAGGGGGAAAAAAAGGAACGAAAAAGAGCCGAATCTCTTCACACACACACTGGAGACGCCATCCACGTCCTGTGGAGTGTTACGAAGGGGGTTGACGACGCACCCCGCGCCCTCAGGAGAATCAGAGGGAGGCGTTTCGTGGTAAATTAGAAATGCTCATAAACGTGAGCTTAGCCCAGAGGGGCAGCCATCATAAAGCCCCGGGCCAATAAGAGGAAAATAACAGGCTGATGCTTCAAATCGGATGTTTCTTTGTATGTACGTATGTAGGTTCGTCTATGTTCCTTATACTAATCTACAAACGTGGAGCAAATATCACCAGATTTCGTATACGTGTTCCTTTGGAACCAGAGGCAATCACTGAGGGGGTGGGACACGTCTACCACCCCTGGATACAGGGGGTGGAAATTTTCGAACCTGCCATAACGGCCGATATTTGCGTCGGATAAATATTATATGGGGGTCAGTGAGATTTGTTGATGTTCCTGTCGATGTTGTTAACGTGTAGCTTCAACCCCCTTATTGGTAACGACGGGGAACACCCTTAGGGGTGGAGGTGTAGCGGGCTTTACATTAAAATAACACGAAAACAACCGACTTTGGAGTCGAATCCGGCGTTATGGGTGTCGCTGAGTTTAATACTGACACTATATTTGCCACTTTAATCTCCCAGGGGGGTGGGAGTGGACGCGGGGCGGAAATTTTCTGACATGACGGAAAAACTGCCGATATTTGCGTCGGATAAATATTATATGGGGGGTGTCAGTGAGACCTGCTGATGTTCCTGTCGATGTTGTTCGCGTGTAACTTCAACCCCCCCCCCCTTACTGGCTGCGGCGGGGAACACCCTTAGGGGTGGAGGTGTAGCGGGCTTTACATTAAAATAACACGAAAACAACCGACTTTGGGGTCGAATCCGGCGTTATGGGTGTCGCTGAGTTTAATACTGACACTATATTTGCCACTTTAATCTCCCAGTGGGGTGGGAGTGGACGCGGGGCGGAAAATTTTCTGACAGGACGTAAAAACCGCCGATACTTGAGGCAAAAAAATATTTCTTGCCGTCAAAGAGACAGGTAGCGTTTCTCCCGATGTTGTGTGTGTGTGTGTGTGTATAACGTCAACCCCTTTCGTGAATGATGGTGAAGAAGCATTACATAAAAATAACGGGGAACCCCACCGAGTCCGGGGATATGGATGTCGCTCCGTTGAAATAAGACAACCCGGGGATAGCGCCGGGGAGTTCTTATAATAAAATCCAAAGTATAAAATGTAAAAAAGGCTGTTCATAATGAGGAAGAGTCAACACGTGTGTATAATAATTCCGGATTAAAGGAACCCACGAAAAACAACTTTTCGTCAACTTGGCGCCCAACGTGGGGGTAAAACGTTGTTGATTCCTTCATATAATCAATAAAAAGAAGGCGTCACGTGACACAAGAAGCATGTTGCCCCGAAACTATGTGAAGGAAAGAAGTTTTAATCCCTTCAGTGTAGCTATATATATATATATATATATATATATATATGCAACATACCCCTTTACTATCAGTCTCCAAAGAGAGACATCTGTCGGTTTCTAAGAGACTGTGATGCAGATATGAAACAACAAGCCCTGTCCGACCTTTCTGTGAGGCAACCCCTCAAGGGACAGATTTTGCTACCCTTCGGGAAACTTCACAATATATATTATATATATATATATACTTTCTCTGTTTTTTGTTGTTTTCTTCATTTTCAAGACTATTCTAATTACACTTAAGCTCACAATTATCTAATTAATATGAATTATTGATAAAGCTGACCTAATTATCTTTATTTGCATATATAAATAGAGCTGTAATTATTTTTAATAAATTTCTATTGTTGATCCCAATTTTTGTTTGTCAATTTCATCAAGAATAACGTTTAATAAATTATATCTTAATTTTACTGCAACCCAAAATTTTATTTACAAAAATACCTCACCCCCCCAAAACAAAAATTGCTTAAACCCTTGCAGTTCTACCTTGACGACCCTCCTTCACATTTAGAACCTCCACTGTGCATGACGTCACAACATAATAAAAATTGTTGTGTATAAATATTTCGAACCATATTTGTAGGGGGTAGAGGAAGGGGGCGGTGTTATTATTAACATACTGTTAATAAATCATTTAATGGCCTCATACGGACACTTTAATTTTTTTATAGCCGTCACGACGTTTCGATACGTGTTGTTATCATCTTCAGGTATTTTCCGAAAAGAGGAGACACTTACAAATGATTGACATAGGGACTGATTACTCACAGTAAACATTTGTAAATTGTCTTCTAGTCAGGGTAACACCTGAAGATGACACGGACACGTATCGAAACGTGGACACTGTGAGAAAAATAGCCGATGTTTACGTAGAAAAACGTTTTATTTCGAGGTCAATGAGATTGATAGTGTTTCTCCCGATGTTGTTTTTTGTGTAATTAAAATCCCTCACGGTTAGGGTTGGTTGGTCAACATGCAAAGACTTCTAGTGGTGTGAGTTACGCAGTGACTTGGCCTGCGAGGGCTATTCTCTCGCAGGCAATACCTGCGAGGGATGTTCTCTCGCAGGCAGAACCTTTTAGGAGAGATACGAAGGGGCTACCTTTGGGGATGCCTCCTCCTCTCTCCGTTTTTGAACTAAGGTTCCCACAAGCCAAGGCCTGTTCTGAGAGGAGTATGTTCCGGGGTCACAGACCTTGGGCATACGGTAAGAGTTGTTCGCTATTCCCATTGGAATAGTCGGCCAGCTGCCTCCTAAACTGGTCGAGGCACCGAGAAGGGGAATGCTGCGTCCCCACAGCAAGCTCCTCTGCCGCTATCCAGGGAAGGGCGTGGGACAAGTACCCAATGCCCGACCTACCTGATGCAGGTTTTCCTAGGGTTTTCCCTGCATTTCTATAGGCGAATGCCGGGTAGGATCCTTAAACTATAGCCAGGGGCCCCTAGTTAACCCTTGGCTACCTTCCTCTACCCTTCCGCATCCCCCCTTTCAAATCCCTTCCTATGCTATTAAAGGGGAGTTGCCCAATGTGGATCACCCTCATGTAGCCTGTTGCCCTAAAAAAAAAGAGTTACGCAGTAAGACAGAGTCTGTGCGGATAAACGTGCGAGGAAGACCGCAATATTTCTGTAGGGATTAGACGACCAGAATTAAATACGTGAAAGGAGAACACTTGAGAGAGACCTTTGTAGAGGAGGTGTAAATACGACAGGGATGGTTGGGGGGGGGGTTGGTTGGGCGACAGAAAAATGATGTGGATGACCTCACTTATGAGAGACTGGATGGAGGTGATTACGCTGCGCCCATTCCAAAGACTTTACGAGGTGGCCGCTGATAACGACGACCGGGGGAGGGGGGGCGGAAATTTGATGAGGAATTTTTGTTACGTGCTGTATTACCCGTGAGGGGGGGCGGGGGGGGGCGGAGAGGAAGGGAAAGTGGCCATGTGTGGTGGGATATGAGAACGTGAATGCGCTTCTGTAATCCACGAGTAAGCTGCAACTACGTCATAACCGAAACGTGACAACGCCTGAAATGCAAAGATTGTAGAAAAGGTAAATTGTAGAGGATGAAATTCTGCATGTGATGGTGGACTCGAGGACGGAATTAGGTCCAAGAAAGTGGGAGAAATCCTGCGTCAAAGTCACGACATTTTCCCTAAGAGAATGCAGCTTGTCGTATTTCCAGTGCTGATATCTGCAAAATGGCCGCCAGTGACGTCATTAGTCACGGAGTAAAGGTCGTGGAGGATTTAATTCTCATTTCAACGCATGATCTGGTTTTTTTAAAAAAATCAATTCAAAATGGCCGCAGATACACGCATGTTGCTGTCTGCACACACGGGGCTGACGTCATGGCGCTGAGTGACGTCACTTGTCTGTGGGGCAGAGAATATTAACATGTCTAAGAGTGTCGTTGATTCTAAGAGAGGAAGAAAGAGTCCAGCGTTGCAAAGAGTATCTACGTTCCTTTAACAAGGAAGAGATAATAGCAATCAGAACCTGGGGACTTGAATCCGATCACTTTGGTAATTCTTTATTCCTTAGGGGTAGGGGTGGAGGGGTCGTTACAATATATATATATATATATATATGGGAATAACAAGGTGAATCGAGCATTGAATGACTTAATAACTTTACACGTGCCATGCATGTCTACTAATATATATATATATTATTTGCGGTGTTGCAATTCTCACAATACGCCCCCAAATCACTCGTAGTGCGTTCGTACTTGGGAGCTGCGTTACTGATCGTGACGTCATCCGATGACGTCATTCTAGCTGTGTACCCGCACACGCTGTTAAGACGAGCCCCCGGGGGGCCACGACGGCCATTTTTTAATCTAGTTCTGATAACGTTAAAAATACATATGTTTGTGAAGCTGGGCGGGGGGGGGGGGAAACAACTACATGTCCGAAATCAGTGAATTTAATAAAAATGCAACAATTATAATTTGTCAGTGAAGATCTTGTTCATGTTGGCAGCCATAGTACTTATGAGACGGCGTTGCAAAGAGAATTAAATCCTCCACGACCTTTACTCCGTGGCTAATGACGTCACTGGCGGCCATTTTGTAGATATCAGCACTGGAAACATGACAAGCTGCATTCTCTTAGGAAATGCCGTGATTTTGACGCAGGATTTCTCCCACTTCCTTGGACCTAATTCCGTCCTCGAGTCCACCATCACATGCAGAATTTCATCCTCTACAATTCATCACTGGACATTATTTTCACTAGAACGCTTCATTCTCCTGCTATCAGGGAAAAACTGGAAATGAGTCACGAAACGTGGTGGGGTTTTAGGCTCACAGGGGCAACTTTTGCCCGTGGCTTTTGGAGTTGGAAAACTTGTTGTTTTTTACGCTATTGGCCGCAACATGTACAAGTTGGAGGGGGTGGGGGGCAAATACCCGACCTTTTCGCAAGTGGTAAGACGTATGGAGGCTACTGGGCGTGGAAGTGAGGACGCTGCAGCGCCGCTGTAGGAGAGGGAATGGAAGAAGATCCTGGGGAACAGACAATCAAGACGGACAAGGTTGATTTAATGAGAAAAACAATGACAGAATAGGGGATTAAAATTAAGCACCCGGCGTAGGTTCCCCCCCCCCTCCCCTCACTCACAGACAGAGAGAAGCGGAAACGCCGCCGCTTGAGTGTTTGTGCGTGGGGCATTTCCGGTGGTCTTGTATCACGCGTCGTGAGGAACGATGTTATTGTTGTTGCTGGAGAAGCAGAACCTCGGCCCCCGATGATGCATCGTATGTGTGTGTATGTGTGTGTGTGTGTGTTACGGCGATGCGTGGAGGAAGGAAAAACAAACCGTGGCTCTGCTGCTGTTGTTGTTGGGGCGCGGCTACGGCCAGCTGGATGATCTCCTTACCCTGGCTGGACTGCATTGTGTGTCGGAACTGTCCAAACAACAACCTGCGCTGCACGGACACGGAGCTGCGGTGATGTGATGGTTAGTTACCTGCGGAGGACACGTGGCAACGCTGGAGTAGCTTCAAGCTGCTATAAAATAGGATTTTTATGTCCTTTTTTAAAAAATAATAAAACCAGATCATGCGTTGGAAAGAGAATTAAATCCTCCACGACCTTTACTCCGTGACTAATGACGTCACTGGCGGCCATTTTGCAGATATCAGCACTAGAAATACGACAAGCTGCGTCCCCTTAGGAAAATGTCGTGACTTTGACGCAGGATTTCTCCCACTTCCTTGGACCTGATTCCGTCCTCGAGTCCACCATCACATGCAGAATTTCATCCTCTACAATTCATCACTGAACATTATTTTCACTAGAACGCTTCATTCTTCTGCTATCAGCGAAAAACTTGAAAATGGGTGAAAACTTCCGTCGTTCGCGGAGGCTCTTTTTTTTTTGGACACAGCTACTGCGCTGTTGTTTTTTTTAATCCGCAACTGTACAACAACTAAAAAAAATGTAAGAACCAGTTAATTGTTCCGTTGCTAAAACCAGGAGGAAAGGGGGCGGGGTCAGATAAGATATTGCAAGTAACATAAGAGAAAGTAGTTCCCTGATACCAAGTCGAAGCCGTTATTTTGAAACAACGAAGGAGAAAAGTCTACAGAAGGATCATACAGTTTAATTAAAAAAATTAATCGACACAGTAATGCAGTCAAAGAATTACAAAAAAAATATTCTTATCCTATCTACACCTTCTTGTTCCTCGGTCACAGACCTCGAGCCTTATGGTAATATTGGAATAGTCGGCCAGCTGCCTCCTAAAGGTGTGGACGGGCGTCAGGAGAAAATAACGTGAATACAATCGAGATTGGAGTCAAATCCAGGGTTATGGATGTCGCTGAGTTTAATGTTGACATTTAACTTGCTATTTACCTCCCCAGTATGCGGGGGTTGGAAATTTTGAAACGTCTTAAACAGACTATTTTTTCCAATAAATCGATAGTGTTTTTCTACCGATGTCATCTGTGTTTAATTTTCATCTCCTAACAGCGTGGAAAAAGGGGCTTTCACCCTTAAGGGTGGGGGTGGATGGGTCGTTACAGGAAAATAACGCGAATACAATCGTTATTGGAGTCAAATCCAGGGTTATGGGTATCGCTGAGTTTAACTTTGGCATTTAACTTGCTAAGTATCCCCCAGGTGTGCGGGGGTGAAAATATTCAAACATGCTAAAACGACGGATATTCCAGTCGGATAAATATTTTTAGGGGTTTTAAGAGATTAATAGTGTCTATACCGTTATCTGTTTTTAATTTCAACCCCCGTAACAGCATGGTAAAAGGGGCTGCACCCTTAAGCGTAAGGGTGGATGGGGCGTCACAAGAAAAAAACGCGAATACAATCGAGATTGTAGTCAAATCAAGGGTTATGGATGTCGCTGGGTTTAACTTTGACATTTAAATTGCTATTTATCCCCCCAGTGTGCGGGGGTGAAAATATTCAAACGTGTTAAAACGGCAGATATTCCAGTCGGAGAAATATTTTTAGGGGTTTTAAGAGATTAATAGTGTCTCTACCGTTATCTGTTTTTAATTTCAACCCCAGTAACAGCATGGGAAAAGGGGCGCACCCTTAAGGGTGGGGGTGGTTACAAGGAAATAACGCGAATACAATCAAGATTGAAGTCAAATCCAGGGTTATGGATGTCGCTGAGTTCAACTTTGACATTTAACTTGCTGATTATCCCCAACTGTGCGGAGGAGGAGGGGTGGAAATCATGAAACGTCTTAAACAGACTAATAATAGCGCCAGATAAATATTTTGCGGGGCCAATCAGATTTCTAAAGCTTTTTTTGTGTATAATTTCAACCTCTTTTGGCACAGGGGGGTGGGGGAAGCACCCTTAAGGGTGGGGGTGTGACATAAAAAAATACAACCGAGATTTCAATCAGATCGCGGGGAATATGGATGTGTGACAACACCCCCAGTCGGTTATTGATAAGAAAAATGCTCGAATACCACATTGCAGCCTTTCTGGAAACCTTGTTCCTTTCTTCAGGTGAAAGAAGAAGAAAAAAGGAGCCCAGCGCGACACAGCTGCACAATTACTGTTGACAAGCCTGTTTAGAGTTATTAATCGATTGTTTTGGTAGTTTCGGGTCACCCTCATAATATTATATATATATATATATATATATATATATATATATATATATATATATAATATTTCCGTGAAGTGACGAGTCCGTCGTAAATCGACTTCCACAGGGGGGTCACTTTTACCGGATCGATGTTTCCTGTCGCCCTGAAATTGGCCCGTTCCTTTTTTGTTTCGTGACGCGGAAAACACACAGAGAGACATTTTCCACCCCCCCAACCCCCCGCCCCCTCGCAACCCACCCCTCGCCCGGAGATTGTGAAGTCGTTATTGAATGTCGCGAGCATTCCAGAGAGTTTCTCCCTTCTTATCGACCTTAATAATAAAAAATATATACCCCCCCTGACTCCAAACGACCGTGAATAAAGGACTCCTAATAATATCCCGTGAGAGTCGATGCTGGAAGAAAACTGGAAGAAAAAAAAAATGATGAAACCCCCCCCCCAAAACCACCTTTTATTGATAAAAAATAATAATAAAAAAATCGAGAAATGAAACGTGACTGATTTATCCGGGGGAGGGGAGGGTAAATAATATAGACGTAGTCGAGCTCCGTGTCACCTTATTTCTTTATATATATATACCAAAATCAACCCTTATTGATGAGACCAGTGCAACTTAAATAATCTTTATTCTCAACCCCTTCACCTTGATAAATCTTATATTAATATTTCTAGGACTCTTCAACTATTATCACAACCCCCCCCCCCCCCATCAACGGGGTTATAAAAACATTTTTTTAAGGGTTAGGAATAAAGAATAATTACCATCAGCAAGAAAACAGAGAAAATGCATCAGGAACCTCTTTTTTATTCTTTAGAAATATTTTCTGTGGAAGGGGGGGAGGGGGTGAGGTAACCCACCCCCTCCCCAATTTTTCCTGTCGTAGAAGAATATAGATTTATTATTTATCATCCTTGACCTTGACGCGCATTATTGTCTCTCGTTTCAAAGATTTTTTTTTGTCTCCTGAGACACCACCACGGTTAATTCTTCTGGAAATTATTAATGAGGCTAAAAATGAGACAATGGGAATATCCCAAGGAGTTTCCACATTAGGAATGAAACATCCCGTTAAATTAAATTAAATAAATTATAATTATTAATCGACTGTCTCATTAATAAATTTTACTTCATATGATTTAACTCTATATTTCACTCCTCGCTCTCTCTTTTATTTTGCTCTCATTTTTAATTTTAGCCATACGAAGACGAAAATTAATTTTTATTTAATTGAGCAAGATGTTTGTGTCGTCGTCATGTATTTTTTTAAAAAATTGTGTCTCTTCTTATTTTTTTTTTTTAATTTTACAAGATGTTTCAGACCTAATGTGGACCATCGTCAGGAATTTTCGTCGGGTTTCTTTTTTTGATCTCATTAACAGTTTAAACTACACAGGAACGATAAAAAAAATATTATTTAATTAATTTAATCGAACATTATGACGTTTAAGTCCTCGACAGGATTTCTAATTGTCTCCTTTTTGTCTCCTTAATACTTTAAAATATGAAGTAACGATAATAATTATTATTTAATCGAACATTATGACGGTTGAGTCCTCGACAGGATAACTAATTGTCTCCTTAATAATTTAAAATATGAAGTAACGATAATAATTATTATTTAATCGAACATAATGACGTTTGATACCCGACAGGATTTCTAATTGTCTCCTTTTTGTCTCCATAATAATTTAAAATATGAAGTAACGATGATAATAATTATTTAATTAATTTAATCGAACATTATGACGTATGAGTCCTCGACAGGATGTTTAATTGCCTCTTTCTTCGTCTCATGAATAATTTAAATGATTAAGAAACGATAATAATTATTATTTAATTAATTTAATCGATCATTTAGACGTTTGAGTCCTCGACAGGATGTTTAATTGTCTCTTCCTTGTCTGATTAATAATTTAAAATAAGAAGAAACAATAAAAAATTATTATTTATTTAATTTAATTGAAACTTATGACGTTTGAGTCCTCGACAGGATTTCTAATTGTCTCCATTTTGTCTCCTTAATAATTTAAAATATGAAGTAACGATAATAATAATTATTTAATTAATTCAATCAAACATTATGATGTTTGAGTCCTCGAAAGGATTTCTAATTGTCTCATTTTTGTCTCCATAATAATTTAAAATATGAAGTAACGATGATAATAATTATTTAATTAATTTAATCGAACATTATGACGTATGAGTCCTCGACAGGATGTTTAATTGCCTCTTTCTTCGTCTCATGAATAATTTAAATGATTAAGAAACGATAATAATTATTATTTAATTAATTTAATCGATCATTTAGACGTTTGAGTCCTCGACAGGATTTTTAATTGTCTCTTTTTTGTCTCATTAATAATTTAAACCATACAGAAACAATAATAATTATTATTTAATTAATTTAATCGATCAATTAGACGTTTGAGTCCTCGACAGGATTTTTAATTGTCTCTTTTTTGTCTCATTAATAATTTAAACCATACAGAAACGATAATAATTATTGTTTAATTAATTTAATCGAACATTATGACGTTTGAGTCCTCGACAGGATTTCTAATTGTCTCCTTTTTGTCTCATGAATAGTTTAATCTATGCAGAAACGATAATAATAATTATTTAATTAATTTAACCTAACATTTTGAGGTTTGAGTCCTCGGTAGGATTTTTAATTGTATCCTTTTTTGTCTCATTAATAATTTAAACAATACAGAAACGATATAAAAATATTATTTAATTAATTTAATTGAAACTTATGACGTTTGAGTCCTCGATAGGATTTCTAATTGTCTCTTTTTTGTCTCATTAATAATTTAAACCATACAGAAACAATAATAATTATTATTTAATTAATTTAATCGAACATTATGACGTTTGAGTCCTCGACAGGATTTCTAATTGTCTCCATTTTGTCTCCTTAATAATTTAAAATATGAAGTAACGATAATAATAATTATTTAATTAATTTAATCGAACATTATGACGTTTGAGTCCTCGACAGGATGTTTAATTGTCTCCTTCTTCGTCTCATTAATAATTTAAATGATTAAGAAACGATAATAATTATTATTTAATTAATTTAATCGATCATTTAGACGTTTGAGTCATCGACAGGATGTTTAATTGTCTCTTCCTTGTCTCATTAATAATTTAAAATAAGAAGAAACAATAAAAACAATTATTTATTAAATTTAATTGAAACTTATGACGTTTGAGTCCTCGACAGGATTTCTAATTGTCTCCATTTTGTCTCCTTAATAATTTAAAATATGAAGTAACGATAATAAGAATTATTTAATTAATTCAATCGAACATTATGATGTTTGAGTCCTCGAAAGGATTTCTAATTGTCTCCTTTTTGTCTCATTAATGGTTTAATCTATGCAGAAACGATAATAATTATTATTTAATTAATATAATCGAACATTATGACGTTTGAGTCCACGACAGGATTTTTAATTGTCTGTTTTTGGTCTAATTATTAATTTATTTATAATTTACAAGACGACTGAGCCTTAATGTGGACTTCGCCAGGATTTTTAATTGTCTCTTTTTTTGTCTCATTAATAGTTTAAGCTACACAGAGACCGAAAATAACAGATTTCGCCTGGAATCATCCAAAGCGTAGCTTACACTAAAAAAATAAACCATTTTTTTCCGTTTAAATAATTCCTCGTTCATCCATGCTTTTTTTCAAATATTTTCTCATACGGGTAGTTTGTTATCCTTCCCCCCTCCCTTCCTTACGTATCTCTAGTTATGTTCCTCTTCCCCATTTATGTATTTCATGTGTTTACTAGTCCAGGGTCCTGTAAAGGACTCAGGTCCTTGTATGACAGCGACATCAGTTCACTTTCCCACTGTACCGACGGTAGAGGAACAACTGGAATCAATCAATACATATGACGTAAAGAGCCACGCCATGTGTGTGTGTGTGTTTAACAGTCACTCCGGCATTTCCCGATGAATTAATCCGTGTGTGCCTTGAGAGGGGGAAACAAACGTTTCAATCAGGCAACGGTGACGCAAGGGACTGATTGAGGACGACGGCCAACTTCACACGCCACTTTATCCACCAGTAAACGCGCTCTTCAGACGACACACACACACGCCAAGACACTTCACATCAGCGCTGCGGGGACAACGCACACTAGGAATCAGGCTGCTGAATGCGAACACGACGTATTATTATTATTATTATAAAGGGGTTGTCGTGACAGTGACAGTTCCTGTTGATGTAAATCGGGAACCTTTTTTGGATCTAAACCCCCAATTAAGCCGTCTGGGTTCTGAAAATCAAGTGGAAACCAATTGTTTCTGTCACCGTCCACCAAGTCTCAATCCTCATGCCATCATCCTTTTTTTAAATCAGAAAAGCACCGTTAAGGTGGAGGGTGACACGCCGCCATCACTGTCACGTCCTGTTACGTAATTTAACGTCAAGCTCTCGTAAACTCCGTGACTCTGCCTGCCCCAATGTAGTCTTACGCTCTTCTATCACGGTCACGTCACGTCACTGCCCTGTCACGTGATCCTCACTCTGACGTCACGCCACGTCACCATCAGTGATCGCTATTTGACGCCGCCTGCGCCAATGTTGTCTTACGGACCAGGGACGCTCTGCTATCACCGTCACGTCACGTCCCTGCCCTGTCACGTGATCCTCACTCTGACGTCACGCCACGTCACCATCAGTGATCGCTATTTGACGCCGCCTGCGCCAATGTTGTCTTACGGACCAGGGACGCTCTGCTATCACCGTCACGTCACGTCACTGCCCTGTCACGTGATCCTCACTCTGACGTCACGCCACGTCACCATCAGTGATCGCTATTCGACGCCGCCTGCGCCAATGTTGTCTTACGGACAAGAGACACTCTTCTATCACGGTCACGTCACGTCACGTCACTGCCCTGTCACGTGATCCTCACTCTGACGTCACGCCACGTCACCATCAGTGATCGCTATTCGACGCCGCCAATGTTGTCTTACGGACCAGAGACGCTCTGCTATCACGGTCACGTCACGTCACTGCCCTGTCACGTGATCCTCACTCTGACGTCACGCCACGTCACCATCAGTGATCGCTATTCGACGCCGCCTGCGCCAATGTTGTCTTACGGACAAGAGACACTCTTCTATCACGGTCACGTCACGTCACGTCACTGCCCTGTCACGTGATCCTCACTCTGACGTCACGCCACGTCACCATCAGTGATCGCTCTTCGACGCCGCCTGCGCCAATGTTGTCTTACGGACCAGAGACGCTCTGCTATCACGGTCACGTCACGTCACTGCCCTGTCACGCGCTGTCACGTGTCCGCGCTCTGACGTCACGCCACGTCACCATCTGTGTTCTGTTTCCAACGTTGCTCAAAGGCGCTACAACCAGCCATTTTGTTTCTCTGTCTGTCACAGTGCAACAAAGTCTTGACCGTCTTCCCATCATCTTTGCCTCGGAAGGACTTTCAGAAACCGAGAGTTAAGGTGGTGACACGCTGCTGTGCTGTCACGTCACGTCCTGTCACGTGATTTAACGTCAAGTCGCCTAAAGTGAGCGACGCTGCCTGCCCCAATGTTGTCTTGTAGACCAGAAACGCTCTTGTATCACGGTCACGTAACATCACTGACCTGTCACGTGTCCGCGCTCTGAATTCACGCCGCGTCACCATCAGGGTTCTGCTTCCCTTGCTGGGAAATATCCCTGCTTCAGGTTAACAGCCGCGACGGTTCCCTTGACAGCGGAGACATGCTGCCATCACTGTGACGCGCTGTCACGTGACTGCAGCCTGTCACGTGTGTGCGACGCTGCCTGCCTCAATGTTGTCTCGTAGACCAGAGACGCTCTGCTATCACGGTCACGTCCCGTCACTGCGCTGTCACGCATTCACACGTGATCCGCGCTCTGACGTCACGCCACGTCACGATCTGTGTTCTTGTTTTCCGACGTCACTACAGGCGCCTGAGGATCCCTGGTCACTTTGCCCCAGGTAGAACAGAGGATTACGTCACTTAATCACCCTCAAGTGTTATTATTTACTGTTGAAACCTCAGCATTATGAAGGTTTGACTCCTGATGTCTCCACAATGGCCGCTGCTGCACTAATTTCTCATAGGAGGAAATTTGAGGAGGATTTAATCCTCTTCCTAACGCACTTTTGGGGGTTTCAAAAAATCATCTACAACCTACGATAATTCACCTATCCATCATCACCAGCCCTACTCAGTCACGTGCCTTACTCTCTCCTAGGCAGGGCCTGTCACTGTTATTTAACAACGCCACCACACGAGCCTCGAGTGTGATATTTAGAATCCCCCACACACGTGACACGTGACAGCAGCATCTCTGGAATGTTCCACGTGACTGTCTCTAGTGTACTTGGTGCTAGACCAGAGGCGTGATGTCCGACTGACTGTCTGCTGGCCGTGACGTTACATGCCGTAGTCACGTGACAGTGACAGCAGCGTGGCTCCACCTTTAACCATATTCCGTCACGACGACGACGACCACCACCACGTGACAGGCCGCGGTCACGCTTCAACTTGCTGGCAGCCGCGTCACGTGACAGCGCTCGTGACGTCACAGCAGCGTGACGGCAGCTCCTTGTCTGTCTTGACGTGTCTTTCACCCTTCACTTTATTATAGGCAAAGAATAAACTTAATCAACGATAATAATAATTTTTTTAGTACCAACGATGATGTGTCAAAGACTTGTGTAAATTCCTTGGTCTCTGGATAACAAATGACTTTTTATAAACTTAGGTAAAAGGTTGGAAAGCAAAATGGCCGCCCACGAGGGGATTTTACCAAGCACCTGATCGCAGTTACGGTGACCTGAGAGCCGTTTACTTGCGTGTTTCTCCCATGCACTCACACATAGAGGGATACAGGTGCTGAGGCGTGACGTCACGCCGCAGTGGTACCAACGTCCTGTGAATATTAAAGCAGACTGTTTGCTGTCAGTGACGTGACGTGACATGACAGACCGCAGTCACGCTCCTTCTATTTTATGGCCGTGGCGGTCTCTTGACAGTGAGTGACGTCACCGCACCTTAAGAGTTTCATCCACTTTATGAGCAGGTGACGAGACGCGCAACGTGGCGCAGGAGGTTGACGAGGTGGTGGTTGAAGGCCTCTCATAATCCTCCGTGGTCTGGGAGGCCGGGCGAAGATAAGGAAGAAAGGATGGGGCCTGAATTTGCTTGCAGCCTTGCCTAAAATTGTTACTCGTAGGATTCCGTCCATGATTGTCCCTGGACGTCGTGGTTGATGCTGGTAGAGCAGATGCGGAGGACAAAGACAGACGGACACAGCTGCCTGCAGGAAGCGGGGAGAAGCCGGCGTGGGCGCAGGGGATCCTTCCTGTTGCACTGTCGTAGGTAAAGAGGGAAAAGAAAATGGCCGACGACGATCACAGTTACGGTGACCTGAGAGCCGTTTACTTGCGTGTTTCTCCCATGCGCACACACACACACATAGAGGGATACAGGTGCTGAGGTGTGACGTCACGCCGCAGTGGTACCAACGTGAATATCGCGTTACCGGGGCGTGACGTAAGACGAGCTGGTCCTGACAACGACGTGCAGGGTAACGAGCGGGAATTATTAAACGCCCCTTTAAGTGCTGGCGCTGTTTAACGCAGTCTCGGGTCCGATAATGGCTTTATTACGTTGTTAAATTTGCTCGTTATTTTTTTTTTGCCGCCGCCGCTCTCTCTGTGTAAGGGAAAACTCTCTCTCTCTCTCTCTCTCTATATATATATATATATATATACACACAGTGAAGGTATTAAAAAGGAGGGTGTTGAGTAATTTGCTGGAATATTTTGCTTTCACGGTCGTTAATTTTAATAAACCCCCATCCCGGATTACGTTCATGGAGAGTCGCAGCTGCTTGGGCTTAAAGGGTGATAAACGCCCTCGTTGCCACGCCATTTTTACCTTTTCCCGACCATTTTACTAGCTACGGTAATGACTAAATCATAGACAGCGACGAGCTCATGTACATGTGTCAGTGTGTTCCTCATACAAGCCTACACGCGTGAGGCAAATTAGACCAAATTTCGTACACGTGTTCACTGAAAAACCAGCAACAACACTGTGGGGGTGACACACGTCTACCGCCCCCAGGGGCGGGGGTGGAAATTTTTCAAACACGCCAAAATGGCCGACATTTGCGTTAATATTTTTAGGGGCCAGTAAGATTCACAGTGTTCCCCCCGACGTAGATGTCAGTATAATTTCAACCCTCTTCCTGGCATGGGAGAGGAGAACGGTTAAGGGTGATGGGGGGTGAAGGAGTGTTACTTGAATATAACGCGGAAACAGCCGAGATTGGAGTCGAATCCACGGTTATGGATGTCGCCGAGTTTAATTATGACATTCAACCTTCCGCTGCAGTTGTACTTCTACCCCTATGAGTGGGGGGTGGTGGAAAGGGAAAACAATTTGAGTATATTTTCTCATACAAATCTGCTACGCCCATGGAGGGAATTTCGGTCTAATTTCGTACACGTGTTCCGTTTAGAACCCGCAACAAAAACACTCTCGGGGGTAAGACACGTCTAACATCCCCCAGGGACGGGGGGGTGGAAATTTTAAAACATTCTAAAACGGCTGAGTCTTGCGTCGAATACATATTTTCGTGGTTAATAACATTGATAGTGTCTCTCCCGATGTTGTTTCTGTATAATTTCAACAGTGGTAATGGGAATACCCTTAGAGTGTTGTGGGGGTGGGGGTGGATGGGCTTTACATTAATATAACGCGAATACAACCGAGATTAGAGTCGAATCCGTGGTTACGAATGTCGCTGAATTTAATTATGACACTCAACTTGCCGTTTAAACCCCACGTGCGGGGTTGGAAGGGGGTGGAAAATATCAAACTAGCTAAAACGTCCGAGACTTGCATCGAATAAATATTTTCGTGGCTAATAACATTGATAGTGTTTCTCCTGATGTTGTTTCTGTATAATTTCAGCCATAGGAATAGGACCACCCTTAGAGGGTTGAGGGGGCGGAGTGGTGTAACATAAAAATACCGCGAAAACAACCGAGATTGGAGTCATATCGAAGGTTATAGATATCGCTGAATTCTATTACGACTATAAACTTGCCATTAAACCCCCCAACTCCCCAGGGGCAGAGCTGGACGGGGGTGGATATTTTAAAACATGCTAAAACGGCTGATACTTACGTCGAATAAATATTTTTCTTGATGAATATGACTGATAGTGTTTCTCCCGATGTTTTTTCTGTATAATTTTAACCGTGGGAATGGGAAAACACTTAGGGGTGGGGGGTGCAGTGGCGTTGCATAAAAATAACGCGAAAACAACCGAGATTGGAGTCGAATCCGTGGTTATGGTTGTCGCCGAGTTTAATTAAGACACTCAACTTGCCGTTTAATCCCAATGAATGGGGGTTGGCCGGGGGTGGAAATTTTTTAACTTGCTAAAACGGCCGATACTTACGTCGAATAAATATTTTTTAGTGGTTAATAAGATTGATAGTGTTTCTCCCGATGATGTTTATGTATCATTTAAACCCCTTTCGGTGTTGACGAGATTTGAGTCGAATCCTGGGTTGTGGATGTCGCTGACCTTAATCACGGCAACGCCGGCCTTCCCAGATGTTCCATTTTTGTAATCAAAAGTCGGTGAAGCAAGGAGCTGCAGGTCAATAGAATCGTTGAAGAGGAAACCCTTCAATAAAGCAAGCAATCTCGACAGTTCTTAATTAAACGAACGGCCTGCCCGGGGGATTAGCAGCCGGCCATTGTCCGCCCCCCCCCCCACCACCCCCCGCAGTAATTCCCAAGATTAAAAACAATGACCGCCAATATTTGCCACCCCCCCTCCCCACCCTCAACAAAGCTGAAGGCTCTCTGGCGTGATTTTTAACAACCCCCTCCCCCCCCACACACACACACACACAATAATGGAACCCGATCATTACAGAAACAAAAGACAGCCTAACGCTCTCCATGAATAAGCAACAGAGAGAGGTTTAACTTCTTTTTTTTTTTTCGTTTGCAAATGTTATCGAGGCCAGAGAGATTAAACAGTTCCATCGGGCAGTTCAACAACCCCACTTTATATCCACAGCACTGGGCAACTAAAGCGGGAGGATCTGGCAACCCTGCGGCAGTGACGTTTCCCTTGAAAGCTTATTTTTTTCGTCTTTAATATTTTTAACTACATTTAAATTATTGGATGTATTTTTTTTAAAAAAAATAAAATAATTACTGAACCACGTCAATGAGTTTATATTCCACCAGCTGAGTGACCGGCGTTGTCCGGGTATTTATATACCACCACGGTTAATGCAAGAATTTAATATACTCAGCGACTGCTATAAAAATAACGCGAAAACAACCGAGATTGGAGTCGTATCTGGGGTTATAGATGTCGCTGAGTTCGATTACGACGATATACTTGCCATTTAACCCCCCAGGGGCAGAGTTGGACGGGGGGGAGGGGGGCTAAAACGGCCAATACTTACGTCGAATAAATATTTTTCTGGGTGAACAAGATTGAAAGTGTTTCTCCCGATGTTGTTTCTGTACAATTTCAACCATGTTAATGGGAAGACGCTTTAGTGGTGTCGACACCAATCTCGGTAATTTTTATTTGAACCCCTTACACCACCACCCTTACCGCTTCCCACCCTTGACTTACTCGAGTTGAAATTATAACACTTAAAAACATTCTGTAATCACACTGTCAAACTCAGCGACCCCCGAAAACGTTTTATTCCATGCTAATATTGGCCGGATAGAATTTAAATTCCACCCCCACCCACTAGAGGCGGTAGGTGTGGCTTAACCCCCCTCAGTGTTTGTTCCTGGATCGTAAGTAACATGTGTACAAAGTCTGGTATGAAATTACTACAACGCCTTCAAGTTTGTATTAGGAAATTTGTTTTCAACCCTTTTCCACACCCCTCGGAGGAATGAGAGGGGATGAACTACAACCGAAATGACGTAGTGAATATCAGAATTAAACTGAGCGACGTCTATAACCCTGGATTTGACACCAATCTCGGGGTTGTTTCGCATTATTTTTATGTAACTCCGTTCCACCCCTCCCTCAAGGGGGTTGAAATTATACACTAAAAGCATCTGGAGAGAAACTGTTAATCACATAGACCCCGAAAAAGTAAATAATCGACGCTAATATCGGCTGTTTTAGCATGTTTAAAAATGTCACCCCCGTTCACCCCGTTTTGAGAGCTTCCCTAACGCTTAGAAAGGCCGACAGACGGGGAGTGCGCACAACAACTCAGCAAAGTTTCGTCGCATTCGGAGCGCATAGGAGGGGTGGGGGAGAGACATAGACATATATATTTGTGTGTGTGTTTAAAAAAAGGGGGTTGTACTCAGGCTTATTAATTGCTAAATTATTATTATTACCGTATTTATATTTTAGCGAAACTAATGTTGATGTATTTGTAAAGAACTTGTGATTGGTGAGAGTTGTAGAAGCTCGTGTTTCGATGAAGGATGGTTATTGGCAAGTGACGTTCATCACCCGCAGTAGCCCCGGGGCCTCGTCTAATTAACGGGAAGGTCAGCGACGTGTCAGCAGAAGAAGCTCCACAGCTGCCAACCTGACAAATTATCCCCGACACTTGTTTGCTCCAGCGATGCTGCTGCTACACGGCCGGCGTCGGTCTGAGGTGACGCAAGCAGCGGGCGAGGCGACGTTGAAGGGGATTTTAATAACTGCAGGTACGCGGCGAGGCAGAGACATATTTTTCAACGCCCCCTTTTGCGCGCTAAAAGCTCGTAAATATATCTTCTCAGGCGGCGGCGGCGACGGAGGCGGCGGACATATTAAAAGGGAAGAATGCGGTGCCCTCGCAAGAATATATAACACAAACTGAAGGGAGGGGGAAAGAGAACACCCTTTTATACTGTTTAGATTTATTGGATTCCATTAGCCCTGTGTTTGAGGACACAGGACGAGTCGGAGGACAACGTAGCGGGAATCCCAAAGAGAAGTGGTGGGGGTAGAACACTACATGACGTAGAATAGACTGACAGAAAAAGGTCTAAAGAACAATGAGGCAAAATACAAGAAGGAAAGGAGTAGAACAGTAAATAACATGGGAAAAAGTGATAGAAAAAGGCAGAAAACATAGGCAAAAAAGAAGAGTAACGGAAAATCGAGGAAAGCAAACGGTATAACAGTAAATGAAGAGGAAGAAACTCATAAAAATGGTCTGCAAATCAGAAAGAATAAGTGTAAGGGAAAAGATACGAGCGCAAACACTAAAACAGTAGATAACGTCGATGAAAATGGGAAAAGAGAATAATAAAGGAAGTAGAACAGTTAACGGCGTAATTCAATATGATAGAAAAAACATAGGAAATGAGAAGAATAATGGAAAATCGAGGAAAGCGAGGGAAAAAAAACAGTGAATTGATAGGGAGAAACTGATTGAAAAAGGTTTAAACATCAGAAAAAATAAGAGTAAGGTAAAACATAGGAAGTAAAGGAGTTAAACAGAAAATTGAAAGGAAGAAACTGATAGAAAAACACATATTAATAATAAAAAAGAAGTTTAAGAGAAAACAGACTAAGGAAAACAGTACATGGCATAGATGAAGCAGATAGAAACAGATATACAAATGAGAAAAATAGAAATATACGGAAAAAGAGAATAATAAGGGGAGTAAAATAGTAAATGGCGTAGAAGAAACTAAAGATATTAAAAAAAATATGTTTAAGGTTAACGGGACAAAGGAAAGAAGTAGAACAGTGATTGGAGTGAAAGAAACTGGTAGAAAAAATTCTACTAATGAGAAAAAAAGGGTGTGTAAGGGAAAAAGAGTAGCATAGAGGTGGTAAAACAGTAAATAAAGGTGATGAATGTGATTGAGAAAAGTCTTCAAATGGGAATAAAAGACGAGTAAGGAAGAAAAGTTGCAGAACAGCAAAAGACAAGAAAGGAAGACATAGAAGGAGGTTTACAAAGAGGGGGGAGGAAAGGTGTATGGGACAATAGGGGAAGGAACAGTAAATGGCAGAGAAGAAACAGGTCTACCAATACGGGGGGAAAAAGGGGGAATGTAAAAAAGGAAAATAGAGTAATAAAAATCAGTAGAACAGTAAATAGAAATCGTTAGATAAATAACTAAAAATGGGGGGAAATAAGGTGTTAGGGAAAAGATACGAAGGTAAACAGTAAAACAGTAGATAACGTGGATGAAATAGATAGAAAAACATATAGTAATGGGAAAAGAGAATAATAAAGGAAGTAGAACAGTAAACGACGTAGTTCAAAATGATACAAAAATGCGGTAAAAAATAAGAATAATGGAAAATCGAGGAAAGTAAGGGATACAACTGTGAATGAATAGAGGAAGAAACTGATTGAAAAAGGTCTAAACATCAGAAAAAAATAAGAGTAAAGGTAAAACATGGGAAGTAAATGAGTGGTACAGAAAACGGAGTGGAAGAAACTGATAAAAAAAATTGTCTGAAAATGAGAAAAAATAAGAGTAAGCGAAAGGATACGAAGGCAAACAGTAAAACAGTAGACAACGTGGATGAAAATTATAGAAAAACATATACTAATGGGAAAAGAGAATAATAAAGGAAGCAGAACAGTAAACGACGTTGTTCAAAATGATAAAATAAGGTCAAAAACATAGGAATCAAATAAGAATAGTGGGATATCGAGGAAAGCAAGGGATAGAAACAGTGAATTGATTGGGAGAAACTGATTGAAAAAGGCCTAAACAACAGAAAAAAGAAAAGTAAAGGTAAAACATGGGAAGTAAAGGAGTGAAACAAAAAATGGAATGGAAGAAAATGATAGAATAAGGTCAAAAACATAGGAAAAAATAAGAATAGTGGGAAATCGAGGAAAGCAAGGGACAGAAACAGTGAATTGATTGGGAGAAACTGATTGAAAAAGGCCTAAACAACAGAAAAAAAAGAAGAGTAAAGGTAAAACATAGGAAGTAAAGGAGTGAAACAGAAAATGGAGTGGAAGAAACTGATAGAAAAAAAAACCTGTGAAAAATAAAAAAGAAGTTTAAAAGAAAACAGACTAAGGAAAACAGTAAAAAAACGAATATGAAGGAGATAGAAAAAATATATACAAATGAGAAGGAGAGAAAATCAAGAGAATAAGAGTCGTAGATGACACTAAAGCTTCTAGAAATGAAACTAGTGACTGGCTCATAGTGTTTCTATAATGTCAACAACATCACAGATAAAACAATAATTTTTTCCTCACAATATCTTTGAAGAATGACGAAGAACAGAAGTGAGAATGCAAATATAAATGAGGGTGGGGGGGGGTGAGACAAAGTACAGAGTATTCAGACAGTAAAAATAAATGAAACGTGAAATAAGGACGTGTAGGAAAGTGACGGTGAAGTGATGAGGATTTAGACACTTAATTAGTCTGAAGCTCTTCTGTTTTGTCTCTCTACCATTCCGCTTGGAGTCAGCGATTCCTCCGGATGTAAACAACAAGAGTACTTTAATTGGCTCGAGTTTAATTGCCGCTAATCAACTCCCAAGGCCACTTGATTCTTGGAAACTCTTCAAAGCAGTCACAAAGATATCACTAGTCCACGAGCTGAGAGTTTCCTACCACAGAGACACACGTAGAAGGGGTTGCAGGGTGGGACTTGGCTTGATGAGGACACCCGCTGGGGGGGGGGTGGAAAAATCAGCTCTTGACGAGTCGGCGTTCACATCAGTTGTCATCACGCCCAAGATTCGTCGTAAAATATTCAAGCGTCTCCTGCGCCAATCCTTCCAAAGACGTCTATATTCTCCCATCCTGTACTGGCACTGTCTCTCGAGGACAACTGATGTGAACGCCGACTCGGCGAGAGTTGATCGTAAAAGACAACAAGACGATATCAGCAGTCGCCTCTCACACCCATTCGGTTTCCGTTCCTTCAAACTTATTTTTTAACGTATGCAGGCCAAAGGGGTTCCTTACCACCCCTCACCCGCCCCCCACCCCTCGCGCAACAAGTCTGTAACACAGGAACTCTGAAACACCCTGTATATGTCTGTACGCATACTTGATCGCCATTGAAAATATTTATTTAGGTGCTAAGAAGAGCCTAGAGAAACACAACTGCCACTGGTCTCTTCTTAACACCTGACGAAAGGAACAAGGGATCCCAGAAACGTTGTGTGGTATTTGTATTGCCCTTTTTTATTGTGTGTGTGTGTGTGTGAATTTTTATTTAGTTAAATTACCTGACGAAGTCGCTAAACGGTGGACGAAACGTCGTGATTGAATAATACACTGTTGCTGTTTTCCTGTTCTTTGTCTTCTTCTGCTGACGTACAGTCGACGACCGAACCACGTCTCTGACCGCGCCACACTGTCTGTCTCCTCACTCCTTATGTTTCCTCTCCTTTCAATGCTCACTCATAACCTTCATAACCTTTCCTTAACATTAAAAATTACTTCACTCTTATCAACCTTCTTTTAGCCTTCCAGTTCCTATCCCTTTAAGTCTCATTAAATACCTTTACTACATTTAATTACCTTCAAACCTTCTTTTAGCCTTCCAGTTCCTATCCCTTTAAGTCTCATTAAATACCTTTACTACATTTAATTACCTTCAAACCTTCTTTTAGCCTTCCAGTTCCTATCCCTTTTAAGTCTCATTAAATACCTTTACTACATTTAATTACCTTCAAACCTTCTTTCAGCCTTCCAGTTCCTATCCCTTTAAGTCTCATTAAATACCTTTACTACTCTTAATTATCTTCAAACCTTCTTTTAGCCTTCCAGTTCCTATCCCTTTAAGTCCCATTAAATACCTTTACTACTCTTAATTACCTTCAAACCTTATTTTATACCTTCCAGGTCCTCTACTTTTAGACTAAAACCAAAGACTCCCTCCAGCACGTCTCTCAGCACACAACACTGTCTCCTTACCGCCGCCATTGTTGAACTGCGTCATCAATCACACACACCACCCCTGTAATTACTCACGCAAAGCCCCCCCCCCCTCATTTTCTTTAAATACTAAACGGATCCGCAGAAACAAAAGAGAGACACCGCGGCCCAATTACGGGTGTGAAACGAACTAATTGTCGCCCGCGCGTGTAATATGCAGGCTCTCCCGTAATTCCCGCGCGCCGCGAGTCCATTGTTACCGCGACGCAACAATGACAAACGACACCCGCGCAAAATTACACAAATCCTCGGCCCCGCGCGCGCGGCCTAACAAATAGGCGTAATAACCGTCCATCGGCAGAACAACCCCCGGCGCTGTTGCCAGCCTGGACGCGGAAGCGTTCGGCGTAATTGCTGTGGTGGTTGAGATTGAGCCTGGTGGAGAACTCCGCGCGCCGCAGCTCGCACAGGCGTTGTACTCCACCTACATATATATACACAACCCTATTAAGTCAGATAATTTAAAACGATATAACTCAGCGACATCCATAACCCCAGATTCGACTATAATCACGATTCTTTTCCCTTTATTTATATGCAACACTTCTCCACCCATAACAGCGACATCCATAACCACAGATTCGACTACAGTCACGATTCTTTCCCCTTTATTTATATGTAACACTTCTCCACCCATAACAGCGACATCCATAACCACGGATTCGACTACAGTCACGATTCTTTTCCCTTTATTTATATGTAACACTTCTCCACCCATAACAGCGACATCCATAACCACGGATTCGACTACAGTCACGATTCTTTTCCCTTTATTTATATGTAACACTTCTCCACCCATAACAGCGTCATCCATAACCACAGATTCGACTACAGTCACGATTCTTTCCCCTTTATTTATATGTAACACTTCTCCACCCATAACAGCGACATCCATAACCACGGATTCGACTACAGTCACGATTCTTTTCCCTTTATTTATATGTAACACTTCTCCACCCATAACAGCGTCATCCATAACCACAGATTCGACTACAATCACGATTCTTTTCCCTTCATTTATATGCAACGCTTCTCCACCTCGACCCATAACAGCGTCATCCATAACCACGGATTCGACTACAATCGGGATTCTTTTCGCTTTATTTACATTCAACGCTTCTAAACAGCCCTCCTCCCCCATAAGGGTGCTCCACGCTAATGCTGAAACGGGATGCAATTATACGTAAACAACATCGGGAGAAACACCATCAATATCATTATCTGTCGGAAATATCGGCCGTTTTAGGACGTTTGAGAATTTCCAGCTCGTCAGGGTGATTGGTGGGAGCTCGTTCTTCGTTCTTACGGAGCCTGTAACAGTCTGTAACGTGCTGAGGGGCTGAGGGGGGGGGCGGATGAGGCGCCTTCGCCAGCTCCGTGAGCGTTTACGGACGTTGCTGGGTGGTCGGGGAGGCCAGTTGACGTCTTAACCGTGTCGTGACGTGTCGAGACGATTTCCTAGGGGGCTTGATGGATGAAGGCGCGTGGTGATGAATGGAGCGGGTGACAAAGTTCTCTGGATGCGCCCGAGCGAGCTTCCAGAATAGTCTGCGTCAATCTTGTTTGCCGACGACGCTGCCAGATGTTCCCTTCCTCGGCCGCGCTAATTCAGGAAGCCACAGCCTCTGCACCCCCTCCCTCTGCTCACCAAGTCAACTTGGATATTCCCCCCCCCTCTCTCACCCCACATAAGTCACACTAACGACGACAGCGGTCACCCGCCGACTACTCTGACGTCACAGCTCCCAGCATGCGTGTGTAAGATCCCCATAGAAATCTACAAACCCTGGACCAAACCGCCACCACATTTCGTACACGCGTTATTTTGGAACCGGAAACAAACACTGTGGGGGTGAGGCACGTCTACGAACCCCCCAGAGACGGCGGGGGGTGGAAATTTTCAAACATGCTAAAACGACCGATATTTGCGTGAGATAAATATTTTTCGGGGCGGAAGGGTCAATGAGACAGATAGTGTTCCTCCCGATGTTGATTGCGTCTAATTTCAAACCCCTTTCACACTTAGGAGTGCAGGCAGGGGTGGAGAGGGCGTTACATGAAAATAATGCGAAAAACCAGTGAGGTTTGGAGTCGAATCCGGGGGGGGGGTTATGGATGTCGCTGAGTTTTACTTCCGACAGTTTACCACACTGGTTGAGGTTTAGTTCAGCCCCCTATCAGTTTGATAACTGGAAGGGGGGTGAAAGAAATTTTCTTAAATACGTACAACAAACTTATAAAAAAAATTTTTGTACACATGTTACTTACGATCCAGGAACAAACACTGAGGGTGTTAAGACACACACAACCGCCATTAGCGTATAAAAATATTCGGTTACAACGTAAATTGTTTACAGGCATTGTTTAACATTTAAAAACAACGTATTGTTGCAATTATTGATTCCTCGATTCTTGTGTTTTTTTTAAAAAACAAAAAATATCTCCAGTTACAACACTGTACAGCTCTGAATGTAGATCGACTGGCACTTGTTTACGATTTAAAATAATGCGTTGTTGCAATTTGGAACCGTTTGTTTTCATTAATAATATCAAATAATGCAACGTTGTAAATTTTGAATTTGTTTTTAAAAAAAAATAATCCATTTTTTTTACAACAATGTAACCATTGTTTCGACTGGAATTGTTTAACTATTGAATAATAACACATTGTTGCAGTTTCGAATCTTCTCTGTTCTCGTGTGTTTTTTCAAAAAAATATTCAGTTACAACAACACTGTAAGCTTCGAATAATGTTCGATTGGCGTTTGTTTACGATGTAAAGTAACGCATTGTTGCAATGTTCTCGTGTTTTTCAACAATATTCAGTTACAACAACACTGTAGGCTTCGAATAATGTTCGATTGGCGTTTGTTTACGATGTAATGTAACGCATTGTTGCATTTCCGGATATTTGATTTCCTTTATAACGTAATACATTGTTTCAATTTTTGATGTTCGATTCTGGTTTGTTTCAATAATATATATTCGGTTACAACAATGTAACTTCCGTAAATTGTTGGATTTTACATTGTTCACTCTCGTTTCCGGCCAATGTGGACGTTGTCGTAGAACCTCTTAATGTCTTTCTGTTACATTGTTTTTATCCAAATTTACAACAACAACAAATATTATTTTAATTGTTTAATAATGTAAGTAACAATATGGTACTGTCGTTTCTTTCTTTTGTTTGAAATTCAACCTGTTATTGTTTTCTATAGATATATATATATATATATTTTATTCGTTTTTTTTAAAGATACATCTGAAGATGTACCTGAATTCAGGGGACGAAACGTTTTGTCGTAAATTTAAATTGTTTTATAAATAAAAAAATTGTCTTGACTTTTGGGTCAATTTCCAGCTAATTAAAAGTTATCTTTGGTTAAGACGACCCCCTTTTTGAAATTGTTACGAATCATCCACAATGGAAGAAGTTCTCTGAAACTACGCTGTTGTGACGATCCTCACCCCCCCCCCTTTCCCCCCCCCACCCCAAAAAAAAGCTATGAAAAAGAGAGAAAATCATGAAAGAAAGGGATGGGAAAAATTTTTATTTCACGAAACCGCCAAAGATACTAATTTTCTAAATTCTTTTCCTTTTAAACTCGTACAACGTTGAATATTTTTTTTCCGACGACCAGAATCTTAAGACTCAGTAATTTAATTTCCCCGTCAGCCATTTTTTTTCCCTCTCTCTGTCTCTCTCCCTTTTTGCTCGGAATAATAAATCGACTTCTGGCCCTCTTAAAAAAAGGGGGGTGGGGGTGGGTTTTTAAAAAAAGTTTTTCTTAAAAAAAACAAAAGAAAGAGTCGCAATTTAAAATTCATAATGATTCGATAATAACTGAAGTCCGTATTTCGACGACGTTCTTCGCAGCGCCATCATAATTATTATTAACCCCTCCTTCACCCCTCGCATCCCCCGTGGCAGTGAGAAACTCTCGCATTAATATCTGTGGAGCTGCTAGTCGCGTGGGGGGGTGAGACAGAGAGACAGACACAAGAAGAACTCTGGACGGGGTGGACGAGCTGGGCCAAGAAGAAATCAGCAACAACGCCGCACAGTGGTGCCATGTGCGATGTTGCCGCGCCGCCGTCCCTCGGATATTCACTGAATTACTTCCAGTGTGATATTATTTTATTTTTTTTAAAAAAAAAAATACTGTATGTAATAAGTTTGGGGTTTTTCTTACCAAATATTTTTCCCCCTTTTTTTCATCCAATCAGGGTGTGGTAAAGAAAAAGGGTGCCAAAGAGATTAGAATTTTTCCTTACAATTAATTGAATTAAACAGCAGCATCTCAGGGGCCCTCCACTAACCCCTTTTTGTAGACAGCTTATTTACCCAGCATGCAACAGCGCCACAGTGATTGTGGAAACATTCACGACGTTGCCCTGCCCGACCTAACCCCCTCGGCAGCTAACTTCAGGGTGATGACGGGAATTCTCCTACTACATAAAAGAATAACGACGAATTAAAACGGTAACAAAGTCTGAAAACACTCCCGAAACGTTAAAGGAGTAAAGGAAAATACAACCCTTCAACTACACAGAGACCAAAATATAGCTGGTAGCTTTAAGAAAATAAAAAATATATATATACACCCCCGGTAACTTAAGACGGTCAATTGAACCACGTCAATAACTAGCCCAGTGCCCGGCGATGCCCGGGTATTTCTTTACCACCAGAATTAAACTCAGCGACTCCTATAACCCCGGAATCGACTCCAATCTCGGACATTTTATGTAACCCCGTTCAACCGCCCCACCCTTACCTGAGTGCCCGGCGTTGCCCGGGATTTTTCTTTGCAACCGTGGCTAACGCCAGAATTAAACTCAGCGACTCCATTAACCCCGGCTTCGACTCCAAACTCGGTCATTTTATGTAACCCCGTTCCACCCCCACCCTTACCGTAAGAGTGTTTCCCTTCCTTGCTTTTTGGACTTGAAATTAGACACTTAAAAATTCTAAAACGACACCATCAAATTCAGTGAGCCCCACCCCCAAATGCATCGTTTTATTCGACGTTAATAATGGCCGTTTAGGAATGATTTTAAATTCCACCCCCGACCCCCTAGAGGCGGTAGGTGTGTCTTAACCCCTTCAGTGTTTGATCCTGAATCGTGAGTAACGCGTGTATAAAGTTTGGTATTAATTTCTCTACGCGTTTAAGATTTTATACGGAAAATTTGTTTCACCTCCTTCCACCCCTATTCCTAGGGGGGGGGCTGAACTACGTCTTAACCAGTACGGTAAATATCAGAATTAAACTCAGCGACCTCTATAACCGTGGATTTGACACCAAACTCGGATAGTTTTGGTGTTATTTTCATGTAACGCCCTCTGCACCCCCCTACCCTTAGTGGTGCTTTAAAGGAGGTTGAATTTATGCATTAAAAACATCTGGATAGAAACTATTAACCTCATCGAGCCAGAAAAAACTAATTATGCGACGACGCTAAAACACGGCCCGTTTCAGAATGTGTTTTTTTTAAAAAAAAAATAATTCACCCTGTCGTTCACCTCCTTGGGAGTTTTCTAACGCTTGTAAAGGCCGACGGAAAACTTCAGGCAGGACGTGCGCACAACAACTCTCTGAAATTTTCAATCGCAAACGGAAGAGTGATTTGAGAACGGATGAGGAACAAGCAGACACACACACACACACACACACGCATACGCTATATATATATATATATATATATATATATAAATATATTATATATGAGATATATACATATTTAAAATAGGGTGAAAAAGAGTAACAATAAATTAATTCGCTAATAAAAGGTTAATTGCAATTTGAAGTCAATCGTGGCAACGTTTCAACTCATATTTTTTTGAACTTATTCAGTTGTTATTCATCGCCTGAGAAACACGTGACGGATTTACCCCAAGTGTCATTACCTTGACTGTCCGTTTCTAATTTACGAAATTAAATATATAACGTCTACCGTATTATAATAATTGAAGGACCCACGTAACAATAACAAGGGCTGATTTAAAATACAAAGACGTTCCTACGGATCCTTGTTGCTCTCGTCAGGTGAATGAAGCCGTAAATGACGAAAAGCGACGAGGATTGTTTCTTCACCGCCGCCGCCGCCATCTTGGATTTTTTGGGGATTCAAGTTTCCCTGCTGATTCCACAAAATGTTCCGAGTTTTGAGTGTGTCGGGTAGCGCCAGGCTAAAAACATGTTCATGCGGGGGATTGTGTGTGAGATATAAATACTGGGGCTCGCTCCCGAGGGCTCGGAAAGTCGCCGTGTAATTATTTATTGGAGGCGCAGAGAGTTTTGTTTGCGAGCAAAGAAGCTTCTCTTGTCTTATCTCTGATCCGGGGGGGTGGGAGAACTCTGCTTTATGCCTCTCAGAAGAGATTGGAATATTAAAGTTATTCCTGGGCATTCCTCGCCTCCTCCTCCTCCTCCTCCTCCTCCTCCTCGCCGTAGTGATTGGGTCAATCCTTCTTTAGAAAGCTCACCCTACAGAGGGAGAGAGGGAAGGAGGGGAGGGGGATGGGGAAAGCAGAAGATTGGGGGGTTGAAAATTCATTTCGCATTACTGCTAAGAGGAATTGTTCCAATAAAGCGTGGAGTCGCGGGGCTGATCACTTTAACAACTTTTAATACAGTTTTTTTTCTTCTTTCCCTCTTTTGTCTTGAGCGCTTCTGGAATAAAGTACGACGGGGGTGGCAAAGGAAAAAAAATTGGGGGGGGGGCAGGTTGGAGGAGAAATGTAGAAGGTAAAGGAATGCGCTGGGGGGGGGAAAGACTCGTGCTGCTCCACTTGAAGAAGCTGAGAGTAACAAATCTCATTGCGTCACGCGTACAATGACGAGGGTTGGTAGAGGGTAATATATATGGGATGAAATAATAGTGAGGCAGACGATGGAAAGAAGAAATAAAGGAAAAACATGAATGAAGCGAAATAAGGAAGAAATAATACAATATAGAAATAAGAAAAATAAAGATACGACGGGAAAACAAAAAATAAAACCATACCAATACGAAAGGATGAAGATAGGAAAAGCATAAATGAAACTAAACAAGGAAGAAATTATTCAATATAGAAATAAGAAAAATAAACTTACGATGGGAAAACAAGAAAAACTAAACCAATATGAAAAAATAAATAAAGGAAAAACATAAATGAAACTAAACAAGGAAGAAATTATTCAATATAGAAATAAGAAAAATAAACTTACGATGGGAAAACAAAAAAGACTAAACCCATATATGAAATACGAAGGAAAGGAAAAACAACTGAAACGAAAGAACGAAGAAATAAGAAAAATAAAGATACGATGGAAGAACAAAAAAAGACTAAATCAATATGAAAGAAAAAACATGAATGAAACGAAAGAACGAAGAAATAATACAACAGAGAAATAAGAAAAATAGATACGATGGGAGAACAAAAAAAAGAAAGAAGAAAAAAGGAAAAACATGAATGAAACGAAATACAGAAGAAATAGTACAACACAGAAATGAGAAAAATAAAGATACGATGGGAGAACAAATAAAGACTAAACCAATATGAAAGAAGAAGGAAAGGAAAAAGATGAATGAAACGAAGCAAGGAAGAAATAATTCAATATAGAAATAAAGAAAATAATCTTACGATGGGAAAACAAAAAAAAGACTAAACCAATATGAAAAAATAAATAAAGGAAAAACATGAATGAAACAAAAGAATGAAGAAATAATACAACACAGAAATAAGAAAAAAAAGATACGATAGAAGAACAGAAAAAAAACCAAACCGCTATGAAATAAGAAGGCAATGAAAAACATAATTGAAACGAAAGAAGACAAAAATAATTAAATATAGAAATAAGAAAAATAAACTTCCGATGTGAAAACAAAAAAAGACTAAATCACTATGAAAGAAAAAAGAAAGGTAAAACATGAATGAAACTAAACAAGGAAAAAATAATTCAATATAGAAATAAGAAAAATGAACTTACAATGGGAAAACACAAGAGACTAAATCAATATGAAAGAAAAAAGAAAGATAAAACATGAATGAAACGAAAGAACGAAGAAATAATACACTATAGAAATAATAAAAATAAAGTTACGATTGGAGAACAAATAAAGAGTAAACCAATATGAAAGAAAAGGGAAAGGAAAAACATGAATGAAACGAAACAAGGAAAAAATAATACCATACAGAAATAAGAAAAATAAAGATACGATGGGAGAACAAGAAAAACTAAACCAATATGAAAAAAGAAATAAAGGAAAAACATAAATGAAACGAAAGAACGAAGAAATAACACAACACAGAAATAAGAAAAATAGAGATACGATGGGAGAATAAAAAAAAGAAGGAAGAAAAAAGGAAAAACATGTATGAAACGAAATACGGAAGAATAATACAATATAGAAATAAGAAAAATAAAGTCACGATTGGAGAACAAAAAAAACTAAACCAATATGAAAGAAAAGGGAAAGGAAAAACATGAATGAAACGAAACAAGGAAGAGATAATACAATGTAGAAATAAGAAAAATAAAGATACGATGGGAGAAAGCCGTTGCAATAAAACCGAATTTCGAGTCAAATACCGGGGGTCACGGATGTCGCTGACATTAATTATGACATTCAACTTAACAACTTAACCCCGTAGGAGCGCGGGGGGTGGAAATTTTGAAAAACGTAAACACAGCCGATATTTGCGTTGAATAAATATTATTTTTACGGTTAATTAAATGAACAGTATTTTGTTTGTCTGTAATTTCAACCCCCTTCACAGCATAGAAAAAGAGCACCGTTAGGGGTGGGGATGGAGTGGCGTTACCTAAAACAATAGCGCAAAAGTAACCGATAGTGGAAACAAATCGGGAGGGAATTGGGGTTGAGGTTATGGAAATATGACAACCCTGGCAACGCTGGGGAGGGGGGGGCATCCAGCTAGTAAATAATAAATAAAATGCCGGACATCTTTCTTTTTTGATGACGTAGCTGCTAGTTGATTGCCGGTGGATTAAAGGTTTTAATGTAAAACGGCGGGGGGGCAGAGGGGGGGTAGATAAACACCCCCAGGGCAATGAGGATAGTCACGGCGATCTTTCGCTGTGACGCACGAGGGGGGGGCAGGGAGGTGTTATGTTGGTCTTACGATGCGTCGCTTACACTCGTCGCAGTTTCAGGGAACGTAGTACTGAAGAGCTCGTACGGACTGATGACGTCACCGATCGTGTCGTCATACCCGAAAGTATTTCAAAAGATTATTCCGTGTTTCCCCGTCCTGGTCTGTCTCCCCCCCAACCCCTTCCCTAACCACCTTCACGAAGCCCTTTGTGAACGAGCGACGCATCCAGGCCTGGGCCTTTGTCACGAGGAGGAGGAGGAGGAGGAGGAGGAGGAGGAGCAGGAGGATGACAGCCGGGTACCAGCAGCGTTTCCTTATCTTCGGCGTGATTGCGAAATTGTTTTGCCGCTGACGAGGAAACGCCGCGTGGTAAAAAAATAAAATTTTCTGATGACTCACGAAGGGGGGGAAATTAAATCCTTTCACCCAGGACTACTTTTTAACTTCTTTATTCCTCCTCATTTTTTAGGGTAACCCACATGGTGGCAACTCCCCTTTAATACCATAGGAAAGGGGGGATGCGGAAGGGTAGAGGAAGGTAGCCAAGGGGGTTAACTAGGGGGCCTCCGGGCTATGATTTAAGGATCCTACCCCGCGGCAATTCGCCTAAAAGTAATGCAGGGAAAACCCTAGAAAAACCTGCATCAGGTAGGTCGGGCATTGGGTACTTGTCCCACGCCCTTCCCTGGATGGCGGGAGAAGAGTTTGCTGTGGGGACGCAGCATTCCCTTCTCCGTGCCTCGACCAGTTTAGGAGGCAGCTGGCCGACTATTCCAATGGGAACAGCGAACAACTGTTACCGTATGCCCCAGTGTCTGTGTCCCCGGAACATACACCTCTCAGAACAGGCCTCGGCTTGTGGGAACCTTAGTTCAAAAACGGAGAGAGGAGGAGGCATCCCCAAAGGTAGCCTCCTCGTATCTCTCCTACAAGGTTCTGCCTGCGAGAGAACAGCCCTCGCAGAACTATCCGGTACAGAGTCTCGTAAGGAACCGAGTAGAAAATAGTTTTGACTCTCTCAAGGCACCTGGGAGTATTTTTGACGCTCTTAAGGTATTTTAGTATTTAATAACAAGAAAGATAACCTCAGATGTGGTGATGTGAAGACGACACAACGTTTCTCGGAGCCTTGTTTCTTTCTTCAGGTTGCAGAAAATATGTAAGAGCCGAGAGACACAACTGCCTCTGTTCAGTTGAGAAAATTCAAAAGCATGGTCGGTGCCGGGAGTATTTCCGCTTCTCTAAAGGTACTTAAGTTGAAATTACAGCATGGGGGGGTTAAGTCCCTTCTTGACTGAGGGGGGTTAACTGGAAGGAAACAACACAGAGAGAAGGGCGCCTCTACGTCGTGACGTTTCGAGCCACTACGGAGAACGTCGACAGATGTCTGCTTCCGGGGGTGGGTTTGCTTTGCGACGCTGTGAACACACGTGAAAGGAGCAGATAACATTCGACGTCAGCCGCAGGAGTCTCGAGACCAAGAGCGATAAGACCTGACAGGCGGCGACGGGAATCTCCAGCTGGTTTTCACGACGACGCGAGCTACGAAAAAGGTTTCTTAATCTATACGAACCCCCAAAAAGGGGTGGGGGAATGACCGTAGCCGGAAGTCTTCAGCGTTGAGAGCGGACTTGGCAACGATGTCGACAACCTGCTTCAAGTATTCTGGACCAGTTGTTGGCAACAATGTTTTCCGCAGACGGATGCTAATGTTTGACGCTTAAAAGAATATACAATATAAGAAATGGCGCCCAACGTGGGGGGGGCAAGAACATTGTAATTTTTTGGGGGGTTATCCGCAACGTGGATATGATATATATAAAAGTATCCTGTTTCCTCCTTCATTCCAAAGGACTAGCCACAGCACAGAGCTTAAAAAAATATATACAATATAAGAAATGGCGCCCAACGTGGGGAGGGGCAAGACCATTGTAATTTTGGGGGGGTTATCCGCAACGTGGATATGATATATATAAAAGTATCCTGTTTCCTCCTTCATTCCAAAGGACTAGCCACAGCACAGAGCTTAAAAAAATATATACAATATAAGAAATGGCGCCCAACGTGGGGGGGCAAGAACATTGTAATTTTTTGGGGGGTTATCCGCAACGTGGATATGATATATATAAAAGTATCCTGTTTCCTCCTTCATTCCAAAGGACTAGCCACAGCACAGAGCTTAAAAAAATATATACAATATAAGAAATGGCGCCCAACGTGGGGAGGGGCAAGACCATTGTAATTTTGGGGGGGTTATCCGCAACGTGGATATGATATATATAAAAGTATCCTGTTTCCTCCTTCATTCCAAAGGACTAGCCACAGCACAGAGCTTAAAAAAATATATACAATATAAGAAATGGCGCCCAACGTGGGGAGGGGCAAGACCATTGTAATTTTGGGGGGGTTATCCGCAACGTGGATATGATATATATAAAAGTATCCTGTTTCCTCCTTCATTCCAAAGGACTAGCCACAGCACAGAGCTTAAAAAAATATATACAATATAAGAAATGGCGCCCAAAGTGGGGGGGGGCAAGAACATTGTAATTTTTTGGAGGGTTATCCGGAACGTGGATATGATATATATAAAAGTACCCTGTTTCCTCATTCATTCCAATGGACTAGTCACAGCAGAGAGCTTAAAAAAATATATACAATATAAGAAATGGCGCCCAACGTGGGGAGGGGCAAGAACATTGCAAAATTTGTTGGATTATCCGCAACGTGGAAGCTGTATAATATTCGTTACTGACTAATGGATGAATGGGAAGCACAACCAATCAGCTGCCTGGATTAGTTTCACAGATGTAATAAGCAAGCACTGTACAGTCTATCTGCATGGGATGAGGCTTATTCTCTTTGTCAGTGCAACAGGAAGGATCCCCTGCGCCCACGCCGGCTTCTCCCCGCTTCCTGCAGGCAGCTGTGTCCGTCTGTCTTTGTCCTCCGCATCTGCTCTACCAGCATCAACCACGACGTCCAGGGACAATCACGGACGGAATCCTACGAGTAACACTTTTAGGCAAGGCTGCAAGCAAATTCAGGCCCCATCCTTTCTTCCTTACTTTCGCCCGGCCTCCCACACCACGGAGGATTATGAGAGGCCTTCAACCACCACCTCGTCAACCTCCTGCGCCACGTTGCGCGTCACGTCACCTGCTAATACACTGGAGAGACTCTTAAGGTGCGATGACGTCACTCACTCTCAAGAGACCGTCACGGTCATAAAATAGAAGGAGCGTGACTGCGGCCTGTCACGTCACGTCACTGACAGCAAACAGTCTGCTCTCATATTCACAGAACGTTGGTACCACTGCGGCGTGACGTCACACCTCAGCACCTGTATCCCTCTATGTGTGTGTGCAGGGGAGAAACACGCAAGTAAACGGCTCTCAGGTCTCCGTAACTGCGATCAGGTGCTTGGTAAAATCCCCTCGTGGGCGGCCATTTTGCTTTCCCACCTTTACCTAAGTTTATAAAAAAGTAATTTGTTGTTCAGAGACCAAGGAATTTTATACAAGTCTTTGACACATCATCGTTGGTATTAAAAAAATTATTATTATCGTTGATTAATTTTATTCTTGGCCTATAATAAAGTGAAGGGTGAAAGACACGTCAAGACAGACAAGGAGCTGCCTTCACCCTGCTGTGACGTCACGCGCTGTCACGTGACGCGCCTGCCAGCAAGTTGAAGCGTGACCGCGGCCTGTCACGTGGTGGTGGTCGTCGTCGTCGTCGTGACGGAATATGGTTAAAGGTGGAGCCACGCTGCTGTCACTGTCACGTGACTACGGCCTGTCACGTCACGGCCAGCAGACAGTCAGTCGGCCATCACGCCTCTGGTCTAGTACCAAGTCTAATACTAGAGACAGTGACGTGGAACATTCCAGAGATGCTGCTGTCACGTGTCACGTGTGTGGGGGGATTCTAAATATCACACTCAAGGCTCCTGTGGCGTTGTTAAATAACAGTGACAGGCCCTGCCTAGGAGAGAGTAAGGCACGTGACTGAGTAGGGCTGATGATGATGACTCGTGTCTTTCATCTGCATTTAGGTGAATTATCGTAGATGATTTTTGGAACCCCGTAAAGTGCGTTAGAAAGAAGAATTAAATCCTCCACAACTTTCCTCCTATGAGAAATTACTGCAGCAGCGGCCATTGTGGAGCCATCAGGAGTCACGCCTTCACAATGCTGAGGTTTCAACAGTAAATAATGACACTTGAGGGTGATTAAGTGACATAATCCTCTGCTCTACGGGGGACAACGTGACCAGGGATCCTCAGGCGCCTGTAGTGACGTCGGAAAGAACACAGAAGGTGACGTGCTGTGACGTCAGAGCGCGGATCACCTGACAGCACGTGACAGGGCAGTGACGTGACGTGACCGTGGTACGAGAGCGTCTCTGGTCCACGAGACAACATTGGGGCAGGCGGCGTCGAATAGAGAATATAGATTCTGACGTGGCGTGACGTGACGTCAGAGAGCTGATACGTGACAGTGCGTGACAGCGTAGTGACGTGACGTAACCGTGATAGCAGATCGTCTCTGGTCCGTAAGACGACATTGGGGCAGGCAGCGTCGCTCACTTTAGGGGAATTGACGCTAAATCACGTGACAGGACGTGACGTGACAGCACAGCAGCGTGTCACCACCTTAACTCTCGGTTTCTGAAAGTCCTTCCGAGGCAAAGATGATGTGGAAGACGGTCAAGACTTTGTTGCACTGTGACAGACAGAGAAACAAAATGGCTGCTTGTCGCGCCTTTGAGCAACGTTGGAAACAGAACACAGATGGTGACGTGGCGTGACGTCAGAGCGCGGACACGTGACAGCGCGTGACAGGGCAGTGACGTGACGTGACCGTGATAGAAGAGTGTCTCTGGTCCACAACACAACTTTGGGGCAGGCGTCTTCGCTCACACGTGACAGGCAGCAGTAACGTGACAGCGCGTGACAGTGATGGCAGCGTGTCTCCGCTGTCAAGGGAACCGTCGCCGCTGAGGTACTTACTGTTAACCTGAAGCAACAGGGATACTTCCCAGCAACTGACGCGTCTTCACCTCGGCTCCCTGGTGCGGATCGCGAATGTTAATTAATGAGACGATTGTCGTTTATATAATTTAAAATAAAAACTTTTCTGCACATGCAGTGGCGCCCGGGGCGGCATTCGTCCATTATAAGGATCCGAGGGAGGGGGTAGACGATTACAATAACAACGATTAATTTTATAAACAACGTTATTGGAAATCATTAAGTGTGTGTGTGTGGAGGGGGGCGGGGGGGGCGGTTTGTTGTTGTTGTTAAAATTAAAATAAGGGGAAGAATTGACAATTTGGGGGAAAACCCCCCCCCCCGGGGTGGTGTGTGCCGAGCTCTTGAGGGCGACCAGCGTGTGTGTGTGTGTGTGTGGCATGAGCACGTTGCAGGCGGCCCTCAAGGCAGGTGTTCAAGGTGAGAAGGAGGGGGGGGGGGTTCATTGCCGCGACCTCGCCAGAGCGTTTTAGCAACGTCACACAGTTCCACGGCGGTGCAGCTTCCATCGTCGGGCGCGAGGAACACACAAGAAGAAGAACGAACACACACAACTACGCGTGGCGACGAGAAATGTACCCCAGGGGTGTGTGTGTGTGTCTCTACGGTTGGAAACAACCCCCACCAACTCTGGTCGTCTTCAGGTCGAGATTCAAGAAGCACACGACGTGTAACGTACTGGGTTGAGCTCATTCCAGAGACTGCCACCAACACTTGGGGCGCCCTGAAGTGTGTCGAGTCCGCTGTAGGTCTATTTGGCAATGAATGTGCCGAGATTTAATATATATATATATATATATTTATCCCCAACTTTCTAGCCTCATGTCAGGGTTATTTCGCCAGCGGAGACAAAACCCAAACGCCGTGACTTGAACCGACAAAAACACAGTGTGAATTTTGTAACGTCTTACCGACTGACAACTGACGCGTCTTCACCTCCTGGTCCTGCCCTCAAGACCACCTACAATTTATATTCTTATTTATTTATTTTTAAAGCACCACTAAGGGTAGGGGGGTGGAGAAAGCGTTACATGAAAATAACACCGAAACTATCCGAGTTTGGTGTCAAATCCACGGTTATAGAGGTCGCTGAGTTTAATTCTGATACTTACCGTACTGGTTAAGACGTAGTTCAGCCCCCCCCCTCCTCCTAGGAGTAGGGGTGGAAGGAGGTGAAACAAATTTCCCGTATAAAATCTTAAACGCGTAGAGAAATTAATACCAAACTTTGTACACACGTTACTCACGATCCAGGATCAAACACTGAAGGGGTTAAGACACACCTACCGCCTCTAGGGGGTCGGGGGTGGAATTTAAAATCATTCCTGTTCCAATAGGAATAGCGGACAACTCTTACCGTATGCCCCAAGGTCTGTGACCCCGGAACATACACCTCTCAGAACAGACCTCGGCATGTAGGAACCTCAGTTCAGAAAACCAGAGAGAGAGGAGGACGCATCCCCAAAGGTTGTCTTCCAGAGCTCTCAAGGAAGGTTCACCTGCGGGAGAATTCTATCGCAGGCATCCTTGCTAGAAAAAATTACTTATGTTCGTTTATTATTAAATCTCTGGAGTAAGAGTCTGCGAGGGCTACTTTCTCAAAGGCAGAACCTTGTAGGAGAGATACGAAGGGGCTACCTTTGGGGATGCCTGCTCCTCTCCGTTTTTGAACTAAGGTTCCTACATGCCGAGGCCTGTTTTGAGAGGTGTATGTTCCGGGGTCACAGACCTTGGGCATACGGTAAGAGTTGTCCGCTGTTCCCATTGGAATAGTCGGCCAGCTGCCTCCTAAACTGGTCGAGGCACGGAGAAGGGAATGCTGCGTGCCCACAGCAAACCCCGCCTCCCGCCATCCAGGGAAGGGCGGGGGACAAGTATCCCAACAGCCCGACCTACCTGATGCAGGTTTTTCTAGGGTTTTCCCTGCATTACTTTTAGGCGAATGCCGCGGGGTAGGATCCTTAAACCATAGCCCAGGGGCTCCTAGTTAACCCTTGGCTACCTTCCTCTACCCTTCCGCATCCCCCCTTTCACTCCCTTTCCTATGCTATTAAAGGAGAGTTGCCGCTGTGTGGATTACCCTCATGCAGCCTGTTACCCTAAAAAAACCAACTTAATCTTTGTTAGTTTACCTCTGCCTGTCGATATTCTTTGTAACGTTCAGTGCCTCTATAAATTGACAAAGATCGCGACAGTCGATGGTTCAACTTGTGTATTGTTGACGTCGTCGTGGACAATGGCTGTGACGTTCTTCGGTTTGAACTGTTAGTGAGTGTGTGTGTGATGTCTGTGGTAACGATCCAGCGATCACACAAAGAGCGCGAAAGGTGCTTTTGTGTAGCGCCGCCGTCGCCGCCGTTGTCCTTGGACGCGACCTTCACACAGCCAAGATATTCCTTATTAGGCTGCGATCTCTGGACACACGGACTTGGAAAACCTTCCGGTTGCTCTCAACCTTTCCCCGGCAGTTGTTATTTTATTGTGACGTGTTCTTTTCAAGTCTATGAGTTGAGGAAACGCAAAGGAGCGCGTGGTCTCTGTTAATAAGCGCGTCTGAGACGAGGTTCACAGCTCTGGTACGTGGGATGACGCGATCCAGCGATCAAAGGAAACCTTGCACCAGGGTATAGATGAGGGGGGAATACTGTTCTACTGTCTGGGGACAAGGGAAAGTCTAGTCACGATCCTGACACCTCAGCATAGCTTCTAACCCTTGTAGTGCCCTTGGGGGTCGCCTCACAGAAAGCTCGGACAGGGCATGTTGTTTCATATCTGCATCACAACCTCTTAGACCCCAACGGATGTCTCTGCCAGGGTGATAGTGACGGGTGGTTATGTTGTATACACATACATATATATATATATATATATATATATATATAAATTATTTCTGAATGAATGAATAACAAAGATAGGCCAATTCAGACAAAAAAACTGATAATTAAAAACCACAACGACGTTTCTTGCGAACCTTGTTGCCTTTCCTCAGGTGTTAACAAGAGCCTAGAGCGACACAACTGCACAAGTCAATTGACAAGACTCAAACAATCATTGCCGCCACACTACAAAACCCTTTCCAGCCTTCCATGATCAGGGACTTAATTAGTAAATTCTTTTTTATAGAGAGAAATAAGGGCGGATTATCATCAATAATTCACAGTAATTTGGACAATAATGGTTTCAGTGTAAATAAAATACCCCTTGAAACGTAAAAAAAGACAAGAGAAAATAAATATTATGAAGGGGGCGGGGATTAAAATCTGTCCCTTGGGGGTTGCCTCACAGAAAGCTAGGACAGGGCTAGGGTTTTCCACATGGTGGCAACTCCCCTTTAATAGCAGAGGAAGGGATTTGAAAAGGGGGATGCGGAAGGGTAGAGGAAGGTAGCCAAGGGTTAAGTAGGGGCCCCCCGGGCTGTATTTTAAGGATCCTAACGTGCAATAAGCCTAAAAATGATGCAGGGAAACCTCTAGAAAAACCTGCATCAGGTAGGTCGGACATTTGGTACTTGTCCCACGCCCTTCCCTGGATGGCGGGTGATGGGGTTTGTTGTGGGGACGCAGCATTCCCTTCTCCGTTCCTCGACCAGGTTAGGAAGCATCTGGCTGACTGTTCCAATGTGAACAGAGAACAACTCTTACCGTATGCCCCAAGGTCTCCGCCCCCACCGGAACATTCACCTCTCAGAACAGGCCTCGGCTTGTGGGAACCTTGGTTCAAAAACGGAGAGAGAGGAGGAGGCAGCCCCAAAGGTAGCCCCTTCGTATCTCTCCTACAAGGTTCTGCCTGCGAGAGGACAACCCTCGCAGACATATGCATAAAGTATGTGAGAGGGAAGACAACTGGCAGCAGCGTGGTATTTGGCCAGAGATAATTTTTCCCCCCAAGGCCGGAGAAGGAATTCCTCAAGGTCGAGCGACGACGCGCCTCAATGCGGAAACAATAGCAATGGACCTCACTACCTGAATCCCTCAGCAGCTACACACGTCTTACCCGCGAATAGGGTATGTGTTTATATTCTACTTGTACATGACGCGGCCATTAGTGAAACCGCACCCCCCCCCCTCCACCCCTCGTCCAATGACAAACGCCTGGGGGAAACGTTTCTGTGAGCCTAAAAACCCACGAAATACTGGCACCACTTTCCAGTTTTTCGCTGATAGCAGAAGAATGAAGCGTCCTAGTGAAAATAATGTCCGGTGATGAATTGTAGAGGATGAAATTCTGCATGTGATGGTGGACTCGAGGACGGAATCAGGTCCAAGGAAGTGGGAGAAATCCTGCGTCAAAGTCACGACAATTTCCTAAGAGAATGCAGCTTGTCGTATTTCTAGTGCTGATATCTGCAAAATGGCCGCCAGTGACGTCATTAGTCACGGAGTAAAGGTCGTGGAGGATTTAATTCTCTTTCCAACTCACAATCTGGTTTTTAAGAAAATCCGTTCAAAATGGCCGCAGATACACGCATGTTGCTGTCTGCACACACAAGGAACTGATGTCATGGCGCTGAGTGACGTCACTTGTCTGTGGGGCAGAGAATATGAACATGACAAATTTGGATTTTATAATTTCTCCTCCGGGAAGTGACCTGATGAAGCTACAAGCCCGTATCGAAACGTTGGTTTTAATTCAATAAATAAATATTTCTGTGATTGGTCCAAACCCCCCCCCCTCTACACAATCTCTGATATAAAAAGTTTAAGTGTTCCACAAGGCCCCGTTCTGGACCCCCCAAGACAGTAACTAAGTACTGGGCCAATAACTAAACGACTTCTGTGAAAGTCTACTACAATCTCTTTGAAATGAAGCAATATGCGACACTTAATCCCCCAAAAAAGGACCTACTCGGTTCAATCCAAACCCTTTTTGGACAGTAAATAAGTTGTTATGCCTGTTGTGGCGTCAGCATTTTACGTCTGGTGGTTCTTCTTCATAACTGTCATAATCAGATCAAGATCCAAAATTTCAAAGTGGTTCCTTCCCCAACCCAATCAACCTGATGAAGAGTTTTGTGTTCCACAGGGTAACATTCTGGACCCCCAATACAGGTTTTTTTTATTTAAAAATACTAATTAATGGGCCAATACCTTAAGTGACTTCTGTGTCACGACTTTCTATTGAAACCGTGCCCCAACTCTCAATCCCACGCAGGACCTACTCGGTTCAATCCAAACCCTTCTGGGCAGTAATGAAGATAACATTTATTCTAGAGAGCCAACACGAACCATTACAAAGTCCTCCGTCCAAAAGTCCATCAGATAGTGTTTTGTGTTCCACAGGGTTCCATATTTTTTTTCTTTCAGACCCCTTTAAATTTATTATTTTGCTGGACCAAGAAGTACTCGACTCCTATACTCAGGGTCCACGCCTTATTTAAGATGAAGATTTGACATCCCGGTGGCCAGACTCTGCAAGCTGATGGATAGAGTGGTCTTTGTGCTCCACAGGGTTTATATTCTGGACCCACCAAGTGACAACCCCGAAACGTTCTTCTTCTTCTTCTTCTTCCATGGCGCTACCAGTCCCGTAGTAGCTTCTTCCATCCTTCACGATCATGTGCTGCTGTCCTCTTCCAAATTTCTAACACATCCCAGCTTCCGTATATCTTCCTCTACCACTCCGTCCAACCATCTTCTTCGGGAGGAGGGGGCGGGTCTACCTCGTTCTCTTTGTCCTCCTGGGGGGGTTTTCCAAGTAGAATCTTCTTCTTTGCCACCTCAGACCTCCTTCATTCGTGCTACATTGGTCTTATCCTTCCTGATCGTATCATTTTTCTGTCACTGGATCATCAGTGTATACAATTCCGTATTGTACCTTTTCCTCCACTGTCTACTTCAATAAGATAAATGTGATTATCTTGACGGGAAAACGTGATGATGGAATGTTGAAAGTAGCTGGAAGCATTGGCCAAAGATTTGATGTGGTCCTCAGGGTACTGTTTCGGGATACACCGGTGCAAAATGGATTTATCATAGTCATAAGTCATACAGAGGCTTGTCTCACTATGGTGATTGCGCCAAGCTTGACCCTGAGGAACTGACACGCCAGAAGCCGTCAAGACGGTAGCGGATCAACGTTGACGTCGTTCGTTCCGAAAGGGTCGACGTAATATGCCACGAAACAGCTGTTGGAGGAGTCATTAAGGGGATGTAAAAGGTACTTACGGAGGCGACGAGGTGGTGCAAGGAGAAGAAGACCGACCGACGGACGCTGCTGCTCTCCAGGAGCGGCCCTGGACAAACACTGACCTGACGGAGGGACGGACATTACTTGGCACTCTCGTGGTTCCTGGAACGCCGAAAGCCAGTTAGTCCGGGTCTCGACTCAACACTTCCACGAGGAAACAGGCAGAGTACCTACACACACACACACACGCTGAGGTGGTGGTCGGTGACGTCACTTCTGTGAGCCAATAAAAAAACCTGGTCATTAGAGAGGGAAAAAAACCCAAGTTCTCCAAGTCTAAAGGCGTCGGGCAAAGTTTATGGCCCTGCTTTCAGTTTTTCGCTGATAAGAAAATAATGAAGCATTCTAGTGAAAGTAATGTTCAGTGATGAATTGTAGAGGATGAAATTCTGCGTGTGATGGTGGACTCGAGGACGGAATTAGGTCCAAGGAAGTGGGAGAAATCCTGCGTCAAAGTCACGGAAAATGGTTAGGTGAGCCTGAAAAACAACGAAATACTGGCACCTCTTTTCAGTTTTTCGCTGATAGCAGAAGAATGAAGCATTCTAGGGAAAATTATGTTCAGTGGTGAATTGTAGAGGATGAAATTCTGCATGTGATGGTGGACTCGAGGACGGAATTAGGTCCAAGGAGTCTAAAGGCCTAGCGGAAACGTTTCTGTGACGCTAAAAAAACCCACGATATTTTACCATCTGTTTCCAGTTTTTCGCTAATAGCAGAAGAATGAAGCATTCTAGGGAAAATTATGTTCAGTGATGAATTGTAGAGGATAGAATTCTGCGTGGAATGGTGGATTCAAGGACGAAATTAGGTCCAAGGAGTCAAAATGCCTCGGGGAGAAGTTTCTGTGACGCTAAAAAAAGCCCACGAAATTATGGCACCTCTTTCCTGTTTTTCGCTAATAGCAGAAGAATGAAGCATTCTGGGGAAAATTACGTTCAGTGATGAATTGTAGAGGATGAAATTCTGCATGTGATGGTGGACTCGAGGACGGAATTAGGTCCAAGGAGTCAAAAGGTCTAGCGAAAACGTTTCTGTGACGCTAAAAAAACGCACGATATTTTGGCACATGTTTCCAGTTTTTCGCTAATAGCAGAAGAATGAAGCATTCTAGGGAAAATTATGTCCAGTGATGAATTGTAGAGGATGAAATTCTGCATGTGATGGTGGACTCGAGGACGGAAATAGGTCCAAGGAGTCTAAAGGCCTCGGGGAAACGTTTCTGTGACGCTAAAAAAAAGCCCACGAAATTGTGACACTTCTTTCCAGTTTTTCGCTGATAGGAGAAGAATGAAGCGATCTGGTGAGAATAATGTTCGGTGATGAATTGTAGAGCGTAAAATTCTGCATGTAATGGTGGACTCGAGGATGGTATGAGGTCCAGGGAAGTGGGAGAAATTCTGCGTCAAAGTCACGACATTTCCTAAGAGAATGCAGCTTGTCGTATTTCTAGTGCTGATATCTACAAAATGGCCGCCAGTGACGTCATTTGTCATAGAAGAAAAGTTGTAGAGAATTTAATTCTCTTTCCAACGCGTGATCTGGTTTTTAAAAAATCCGTTCAAAATGGCCGCAGATACACGCATGTTGCTGTCTGCACACACAGGGGGCTGATGTCGTGGCGCCGAGTGACGTCACGGTCTGCTTGCTATTGTTTCTTCCTTGGAAGATTCATATAGAAACTCTTTGAAACGCTGGACCCTTTCTTCCTCTCAGACATGTTGAAATTGTCTGCACCCGCCATATTTGCACGATTATGTAACAGGATGCTGTATTACAGACATTTTTATATACCAAATTTGTAGTAATTAAAACAACTGATGATCGTATACCCTCACTTTTTATAAGTTTTATTTATATCATGACGACGTTTCGATACCTTATTTTTTTTGTATCTTCTTCAGGTCTACTTCGCAACTTAATTATAAAATAAAGTAGCACAAGTAAAACGATTAACAAGTTATTAAATTCATACAGATTTGAAAAACTTGTTAATCGTTTCAAAAAACTGAAATTGTACAAAAACGCTATCGAAACGTCGTCATTATAATCTAAACCGATTAACACGTTATATTAATTCACATAGTTTTGAAAATATTGTTAATTGTTTAGTTGTGCCAGTTTATTTGATTAATTTGGAAAAATTCCTGAAGATTCAAAAAATGGTATCGAAACGTCGTCGTAATAAACTAAACCGATGAAGAAGATATTAAATTAACACAGTTTTTAAAATCCTATTGATTATTCAGTTGGCTAGCTTATTTTATTAGTTCGGAAAAATATCTGAAGAAGATACACAAAAAAAGGTATCGAAACGTCGTCATATAAAAAAATAAACCGATTATCAAGTAATTAAATTCACACTGTTTTGAAATAATGGTTAATTGTTCAGTTGTGCCAGTTTATTTGAATAATTTGGAAAAATTCCTGAAGATTCAAAAAATGGTGTCGAAACGTCGTCGTAATAAACTAACCCGATTAAGCAAGGAATTAAATTGAGACTGTTTTCGAAATCTTATTCATTATTTAGTTGTGGCAGTTTATTTGGGGAAAAAAATACCCCGAAGAAGTACAAAAACGGTATCGAAACGTCGTCACAATAAAGTAAACCGATTAAACACCTTTGTTAATCATTTACTTGTGCCACTTTATCGCCATCATGTGTGTGTGTGTAGCGCCTCCGCCATGTTGTTGACTCACGTCAGAGATGCTGCATGCGGACCACCAGGGCTCGTTGGTTCCGCGAAAGCCTCGCTGACTGCTGGCTCCGTGACGTCACCGAAGGCCAAACGTGGAGAAGGAATTCTGCAAGGCGTCCAGTCAGCGGGAATTAAGCGGAATGCTTGGGTCATCACATTTACTTTCCCGCCCCCCTCCTGCCCCCCTCCTCCCCCCCCCCCCCACGCGCGACCCCTGTACTAATAATAAACCCTCTGGATTCTCAACGACTACAATCAACTTCAACAGTAACTCAAAAATGAAGAGAAAAGTTCAACTAACGCAAAAATGAGTTTCGCGGATGCTCTAACCATCTGAGCTACCCTTTACAAACCTAAGTAACAGATATCTCTCTGGAGAAACGCACACACAGTGTGTGTATCAAGTCTGCAAACTCAACTCTGTATTGAGCCAATAAACCCAATTATATATATATATATATTCCCCCCCCCCCGTTTATAGCGTGACGACGTTTCGAAACCTGTCGCGTGTCTTCTTCAGGTATTTTTTTAAATTTTATTTCATAACGACGTTTCGATACATGTTCGTGTCATCTTCAGGTATTGTCCTAAAGAGGAGCTATTTACAAATACAGTATATATATACTGCCTGTCGTTCAGTCTTGCAACAATCTCTTTGGTCTTACGGGAATTGTGTTGCCTCGGAACTTTGTGAGTTTATTAATATTTCATCTACGGTTTGACTTTAGAGTCAAACCTGAAGATGATAGGAAGCTGTATCGAAACGTCGTTACGCTGTTCATAAAAAAGTAATAATAAAGTGTATACATAATTGTTTTATTAATCCGAGAACAGTCGTGAAATAAAAACGATTTATTGTCTCATTGATTAAGAACAAAACACTAATATATATATATAGGTAGATAGGTAGATAGATAGATAGGTAGATAGAGAGAGAGAGAGAGAGAGAGAGAGAGGCAGAGAGAGACAGAGACAGAGACAGAGAGAGAGAGACAGAGAGAGGGGCAGAGAGAGACAGAGATAGACAGAGAGAGAGAGAGAGACAGAGAGACAGAGAGAGGGGCAGAGAGAGACAGAGAGAGACAGAGAGACAGAGAGAGAGAGACAGAGAGACAGAGAGAGACAGAGAGACAGAGAGAGAGGGGCAGAGAGAGGGGCAGAGAGAGACAGAGATAGACAGAGAGAGAGACAGAGAGAGGGGCAGAGAGAGACAGAGAGAGACAGAGAGAGAGACAGAGAGAGAGACAGAGAGAGAGAGACAGAGAGAGACAGAGAGAGAGAGGCAGAGAGAGGGGCAGAGAGAGACAGAGATAGACAGAGAGAGAGGGGGGGCAGAGAGAGACAGAGAGACAGAGAGAGACAGAGAGAGAGAGAGAGAGACAGAGAGAGACAGAGAGAGAGACAGAGAGAGGGGCAGAGAGAGTCAGAGAGAGACAGAGAGACAGAGAGAGAGACAGAGAGAGAGACAGAGAGAGGGGCAGAGAGAGTCAGAGAGAGACAGAGAGACAGAGAGAGAGACGGAGAGAGGGACAGAGAGAGGGGCAGAGAGAGACAGAGAGAGACAGAAAGAGGGGCAGAGAGAGACAGAGAGACAGAGAGAGAGAGAGAGAGAGAGACAGAGAGAGACAGAGAGAGGGGGGGCAGAGAGAGACAGAGAGAGAAAGACACAGAGAGAGAGAGACTTCAATTACAAAAAAAATTATTCTGTGTTTCAAGACGCAGGGTAGCTCAGATGGTAAGAGCAACCGCTGTACTCAGCCGATGTTCCCCGGTTTCGACTGATTTTCGTTTTCTGCGCATCTCAAATGGATTTTTAACTCATCACTGTGTGTGTGTGTGTGTTGTTTTAAACATTTCTGTATAGGGTAAAACTACCTGTGGTGCCCAGCGTTGCCCGGGGTGGTTGTCATAACTGAACTCAGCGACATCCACACAACCCCGGATTCGACTACAATCTCGGTTGCTTTTTGCGTTCTTTTTATGTAAGCGCGCCTCCACCCCATTCCACCACCACCCTTAAGGGTGCTCCAGTCCCATGCCAACAGGAAAGGGGTTGAAATTATACTCAATCTACATCGGGAGAGAAACACTGTCAACCTCAGTTGACTCCGAAAAATAATTATCGGCCGTTTTGAGGATGTTTGATAACATGTTGGGGATAATTAGCAAGTTAGATGTTAAAATTCAACTTCAGCGACATCCATAACCCTGGATTTGACTCCAATCTCCATTGGAATTCGCATTATTTTACTTGTAACGCCCCCTCCAACCCTCAACAACCCCCTCCCTAAGGGTAAACCCCTGCGCTGTTACGGGGGGTTGACATTAAACACAGATAACAACGGTAGAAAAACAATATCAATCTCTTGGAACCCCTAAAAATATTTATCTGACGTAAATATTGTCTGTTTAAGACGTTTCAAAATGTCCTCCACCGAGTTAAATGTCAAAATTAAACTCAGCGACATCTATAACCCTGGATTTGACTCCAATCTCCATTGGAATTCGCGTTATTTTCCTTGTAACGCCACCTCCAACCATCAACCACCCCCCTGTCCTAAGGGTGCGCCCGTGCGCTGTTAAGGGGGGGGGTTGACATTAAACACAGATAACAACGGTAGAGACACTATCAATCTCTTGGAACCCCTGAAAATATTTATCCGACGCAAACACATAGTGTTTAAGACGTTTCGAAATTTCCACCACCGCACACTGGTGGGATAAATAGCAAGTTAACTGTCACCGTTAAACTCAGCGACATCCATAACCCTGGATTTGACTCCAATCTCCATTGGAATTCACGTTATTTTCCTTGTAACGCCCCCTCCAACCCTCAACCACCCCCCGTCCTAAGGGTGAACCCCTGCGCTGTTACGGGGGTTGACATTAAACACAGATAACAACGGTAGAAACACTCTATCAAGCTCTTGGAACCCCTAAAAATATTTATCTGACGCAAATATTGTCTGTTTTTTTTAAATGTCAAAATTAAACTCAGCGACATCCATAACCCTGGATTTGACTCCAATCTCGATGGCAATTCAGGTTATTTTCCGTGTAACGCCCCCTCCAACCGTCACCTTCCCCTAAGGCTGCGCCCCTTTTTCCCATACTGTTACAGGGGTTGAAATTAAGCACAGATAACAACGGTAGAAAACCACTATCAATCTCTTGGAACCCCTAAAAATATTTATCTGAACGAAAAATCGACCGTTTTAGCACGTTTGAACATTTCCACCCCTCGCCCATTGGGGGGTTGTAGACGTGTCTCAACCCCCCTCCCCCCACAGTGTTTATATCCCGGTCGCAAGGAACACGTGTACGAAATTTGCTCGTCGGGTGTGGATTTTCTATAAGGAGCACACACACACGCACACACACACACGCATACGTAGTCTATTTTATTTAGAAGAAGAAGAAGAAGATGGAATAAATTATAACTCCTTAGGTACAACTAATCCCATCGTAGTGTTGTTTCACGAGCGGGCGTCAACCAGAGATAACATTAGGGAAGCAGCCACGAGCCCCTGTGTGTGTGTGAATGAAGTGAATAACGCCCGAGGGCTTGTGTCTGTGCGCGTTCCTCAAGGATCTATTCTGGACCCCAATTCCTCTTCTACCTAAGAAAAGTCAACGCTTGCATTTGTTCCTCTGTTAATAGACTTTTTTTTTGCGATTGATTACTCTTTGGTATTTTCCGATATTGATTTATTGAGACTTTCCCCTGGTTTTGTTTTCTCATTTCCCCCTCCCTACCTCCTCCCCTTTTCAGATGACCGCACCGACGTAATTTATTTCCTTCCTCCAATCTACGTTCTCCAGGTGATTTATGTTCTGTTCCCTCCCTGCTTCTTATCGATACTCTGTGGTATTTCTCTGTGTCGTTATTATTATTATGTCTTTTCATGTGCAGTCTCATATCGGTCCACAATATAAATGCCCCCCACCCTTTTTTTTACATCCCCCTCAACAAAGAATTTAACTGATTTTTCCTCCCCTTTTAGTTTCATCTGTCAGGGTTTTTACATAATTTCTCTTACTTTGTATGATGTTTGTACTTTTCCTGTACATGTAGAATTTGTTGTAAATGTTTCATATCAGTTTATTGAACCAAACAGTTAGCGACTACAGCGTGACCTCGTTAGATCGTGTTTTTCTTTCGTTTTGTTTGTTTGTGTGTGCGCGAGTGTGATTGTGTTTACTTCCGCTCTCCTGTCGTGGCACTGTCGGGCTTGTCACATTTGTCCGTATCCCCCTACTACAGTTAACATTACATCATAATAAAAACAATCACATTGAACCTGTTTTTACTTTCATCTGTTTCTTCCTTATCCTATTTTTTCTAATTTTATTAATTTCTGATTGGTCTGTATCACTTGTAGTTTCCTGTATCTTAGATACTGTTATTACGTTTCTCTTCCTATTAGTTTGCGTCAGTCGTTGGCAACTACAGCTTGACCTCGTTAGATCGTTGTCGGTTTTGTGTTTGTGTTCATGTATTATCCTAGGTTGGCGTTTTGGCAACGCCCGAATTTTCCCACACCGCTAATATTCGAGCCCTCAGCTGTGGTTAACATTAAAAAAAAACAATATCAACGAATGTTTTGATGTCATGTTTATTTAACACCTTTTTTTTAATTTTATACACTTTCTACTATATTTATATTGTTTATCTTTCTTTTTCCAAGACTTGTAAAGCGACTAGAGCTCGACCTCGTTACATCGTTGTCGTCTGTTCGTATTGGTGTTTAGACTGGGCGGCGTTTTGGTGGCAACGTCGGATTTGCCACACCGCCATCTTTCGAATCCCCTGCTATAGTCCTCATTAATCTGCCTATTTAATAGCAATTTTTAAAATATTTCCTGGTTTATTTATTATGTTCGTATTTTTCATACATTTGTAATTTATTTTTCTATAGCTGCCATAATGTTTCTCTTTCTATAAAAAGTTTTGGTTAGCGACTAGAGCTTGACCTCGTTACATCGTTGTCGTCTGCTCGTGTTGGTGTTTAGAGACCGGGCGGCGTCTTGGTGGCAACGTCGGATTTGCCCACACACCGCCATCTTTCGAATCCCTTGCTATAGTCCTCATTAATCTGCCTATTTTTAAAATATTTCCTGGTTTATTTATTATGTTTTTTTTTCATACATTTGTAATTTATTTTTGTATATCTTTCATTATGTTTCTCTTCCTATTAATGTCGGTTCGGTAAGCGACTAGAGCTTAACCTCGTTACACTGTTGTCGTCTATTCTTGTTGTTGTTTAGGCCGGGCGGCGTTTTGGAGGCAACGTCGGATTTGCCCACACACCGCCATCTTTCGAATCCCCTGCTATAGTCCTCATTAATCTGCCTATTTTTAAAATATTTCCTGGTTTATTTATTATGTTTGTATTTTTCCATACATTTGTAATTTATTTTTGTATATCTTTCATTATGTTTCTCTTCCTATTAATGTCGGTTCGGTAAGCGACTAGAGCTCGACCTCGTTATAGCGTTGTCGTCTGTTCGTGTTGGTGTTTAGACCGGGCGGCGTATCGTGGCAACGTCGGACTTGCCCACACACCGCCATCTTTCGAAGTCCTGCTATAGTCCTCATTAATCTGCCTATTTAATAGCAATTTTTTAATTTTTTAAAAATAATTTCTGGTTTATTTATTATGTTCGTATTTTCCATACATTTGTAATTTATTTTTGTCTAGCTTTCATTATGTTTTTCTCTTGCTGTTGAGGTCGATTCGGTAAGCGACTAGAGCTTGACCTCGTTGTTGTGTTCACTACCCGGGGGCGCACTGTGGCAACGTCGTGTTACTGTTTATGTACTTAGTGGCTAATTAAGTTTGGACGTGTCCATTTCCCCCCCCCCGTCAAATATACAGGACTAACTAAATTCCATTTACCGGGGACGCGTGTCGAGATTAATTCGGCTTCATTTGTGGGGGGCGGGGGCGGCAAATGAGTGATGATTAACCATTGTCGGTGTCACATCAAAACAGATCAACATCATCGTTGTTAATCACCGGGAAATATCAGTCAATAAAACAGTTGTGACACGGGAAACTGATGCGATCATCATCTCTGGTTTCTTGTTATGATATATTCAACTTTGTTTAAGCTTCCAGAGAGATCCTGACATGAAAAGTCTAGACTCGGACAATGGACAGACATTCTAACAACTACTCTGGCCACTGTAGAAGGTCTCTGACTGTCTTGAAGCGCCCCTCCAGTGTTGCCGGAATACAGTCATTAATTAATTAATTCTGGTTCTAGAGGTAAAAAAAACTGTCTGTAGAAAACAGTTCACACTAGAGGCAATAATATCGCTGACTGTTTACTGCTGTAGCATTCACTTTTTGTGATCTTTTATTTTCAAGAAAAATTGTTTTGCGATTTATTTCATTTATACGGGAGAGGGGTGGGGGGTGGGGGGAGGAAACCTGCCCGTGGAAGACAGTTCACTCGTCAGTCATCTTCAGACACAGTCTGGAGCGCAGAGCCGTCAAAGTCCTTACCGTCCCTTTAACTTTTACCGGTGACCTTGTTTCACACTTGTCAAGTTGCAGCCGTGACGAAGGTTAGTGTTAACGAGAGCTGCGGGTCTACAAAAGACCGCAGGCCGGTGGACCGCTGAGCATCGCTGACGACGCATCTCTCTCCAGTTAAACGCACGACAATGCTGTCAGTGGAATGGACCAAGTTCTATCTGGAGGTTTTCCAGGCCCGCGTCGTGACGTTGACGATGACGTGGACTGTAGTCGAAACGTCTGCCCACTGGGATTTAGTCCGAAGCATCTACGCGGGCCACCCCTTCGTTCTACAAACATAATACTTATCTTTGTACCTTTAAAATTGCTTTGGATTCCCGAGAACCAGTTCTTTTTGTTGTTTCACACTTGCCAAGCTGCAGCCGTGACGAAGGTTAGTGTTAAGGTAAGCTGCGGGCCTACAAAAGACCGCAGGCTGGTGGACCGCTGAGCACCGCTGACGAGAGGCATTTCTCTCCAGTTAAACGCAAGACAACGCTGTCCAATGAACCAAGTTCTATGTGGAGGTTTTCCAGGGCCGCGTCGTGACGTTGACGATGACGTGGACTGTAGTCGAAACGTCAGCCCACTGGGATTTCGTTCGAAGCATCTACGCGGCCCACCCCTTCGTTCTACAAACATAATACTTCTCTTTGTACCTTTAAAGTTGCTTTGGATTCCATAGAACCAGTTCTTTTTGTTGTTTGACACTTGCCAAGCTACAGCCGTGACGAAGGTTAGTGTTAACGTGAGCTGCGGGCCTACAAAAGACCGCAGGCCGGTGGACCGCTGAGCATCGCTGACGAGAGGCACATCTCCCCAGTTAAACGCAAGACAATGCTGTCAAATGGACCAAGTTCTATCTGGAGGTTTTCCAGGGCCGCGTCATCACGTTGACGATGACGCGGACTGTAGTCGAAACGTCAGCCCACTGGGATCTACGCGGCCCACCCCATCGTTCTACAAACACAATACTTTTCTTTGTACCTTTAAAAATTGCTTTGGATTCCATAGAACCAGTTCTTTTTGTTGTTTTATCACACTTGCCAAGCTGCAGCCGTGACGAAGGTTAGTGTTAACGTGAGCTGCGGGCCGGCAAAAGACCGCAGGCCGGTGGACCGCTGAGCATCGCTGACTAGTCATTTCTCTCCAGTTAAACGCAAGACAATGCTGTCAAATGGACCAAGTTCTATCTGGAGGTTTTCCAGGGCCGCGTCGTGACGTTGACGATGACGCGGACTGTTGTCGAAACGTCAGCCCACTGGGATCTACGCGGCCCACCCCTTCGTTCTACAAACATAATACTTTTCTTTGTACCTTTAAAATTGCTTTGGATTCCATAGAACCAGTTCTTTTTGTTGTTTTATCACACTTGCCAAGCTGCAGCCGTGACGAAGGTTAGTGTTAACGTGAGCTGCGGGCCTACAAAAGACCGCAGGTCTGTGGACCGCTGAGCATCGCTGACGACGCATCTCTCTCCAGTTAAACGCACGACAATGCTGTTAGTGGAATGGACGAAGTTGTATCTGGAGGTTTTCCAGGGCCGCGTCATCACGTTGACGATGACGCGGACTGTAATCGAAACGTCAGCCCACTGGGATTTCGTCCGAAGCATCTACGCGGCCCACCCCTTCGTTCTACAAACATAATACTTCTCTTTGTACCTTTAAAATTGCCGTTGACGATGACGTGGACTGTTGTCGAAACGTCAGCCCACTGGGATTTCGTCCGAAGCATCTACGTGGGGGGAAGGGAAACCACCCCTGTGTTCTACAAACATAATACTTCACTTTTTACCTTTAAAGTTGCTATAAATTCCAAAGAGCCTGTTCTTTTGTTGTAGTTTCACACTTGCCAAGCTGCAGCCGTGACGAAGGTTAGTGTTACAAAAGACCGCAGGCTGGTGGACCGCTGAGCACCGCTGACGAGAGGCATTTCTCTCCATTTAAACGCAAGACAATGCTGTCAAATGAACGAAGTTCTATCTGGAGGTTTTCCAGGGCCGCGTCGTGACGTTGACGATGACGTGGACTGTAGTCGAAACGTCAGCCCACTGGGATTTCGTCCGTGGGCGGGGGGGGGGGGAAACTACCCCTTCGTTCTACAAACATAATACTTTACTTTGTACCCTTAAAAATTGCAATAAATTCCCAAGAACCTGTTTTTAGAGCGTTATTTGAAGTACACAAGAATATCTTTGTAGTAGAATAGCAATATTTCCCATCATGCACCTCATCAACTCCCCCCAAAGGGTTTTATAAATGAATGTAACGGGAAAGTGAAGGAAGGCTTCACCGAGGCAGAGAGAGAGAGAGAGAGAGAGAGAGAGAGAGAGAGAGAGAGAGAGAGAGAGAGAGAGAGAGAGAGAGAACATTGAGGCAAGTGGAGCGAGCGACTTCCTGCATTTCGAAGGCTGCAATCGGTTGGGTGACTCACACGAAACAGCTACAGCGTCAGTGCGCTATAAAGCTCACACACACACACACACTAACAACTTTAAGAAACAAGCAAGAGTCACTGAAATATGTGATCGTGTATGAAGACAGTCTGCACCACAGTAGCTACTCAGGGCGCAATATGTAATACGTTGATGGAATAAATATATATATATATATATATATATCTGTCTAAGATGTTCTCTGACAAAAAAAAACAAAGATTTTCTGAGTAATATTTTCGAAAAACAAAACTGTCCGTGGAAGACAGTTCACACACACACACACACACACACTACTACTACTACTACTACTGATAATATCGCTGATATTGCCGGAGTAGTTACCTTTGGTGAATGTTCTCAAGTAGACGACGGGCTGCCACACACACATATATATAATTTAAAAAATTAATACACAGTACATTAAGTATATTATGTACAGTTTTAACGTATTTGTACATGAACACAATGAAAACTGTGGACGAAACGTCGTAATATTGTAATATTTTATTTTCCTTTAAGGTTATAGAACACAATAACCAATTTGGCAGTTTTTCTTTGTTTATTAATTTTTAATCATTACAATATATATATATTGTAATGATTATATAGAAGATATTAATTAACCAATTAATTTGCAGTTTTATTAAACTGATATTTCGTTCTGAAACAATTTATTTTATTTTAACTAATGAAAAATTTTGGCTCCGTCTAAACATTACAAATTTGGGAGCCCCCACGTTGGGCGCCATCATGCAGTTATGGTTCCGTCGTCCAGATGTCGGTCACAACAAAGTAGCTCTAAGAGCCGCTAAACGTCCAATTATAGTCCTCCCTTCTCTAAAAGCCACTTATCCATCATTTTTTTATCTTTTTTTTCTACAAACTACTCATTAATCCCCAGTCTGAGTTGGTAAACAAATCTGATGAAATAAGAACAAAATTCATGTCCTTCTTAACTGGGTATTACAATATATATATATATATATATTGTAATGATTAAAAATTAATAAAGATTTAATCGGCACCACGTTGCGTCGCCAAAAATGTAATGATTAAATCTTTATTAATTTTTAAAATCATTACAATTTTGGCGCCCAACGTGGGGGCTCCCAAATTTGTAATGTTTAGACGGAAACCAAATTTTTAATTAGTTAAAATAAAATAAATTGTTTCAGAACGAAATATCAGTTTAATAAAACTGCAAATTAATTGTTTAATTAATATCTTACATCTAATCATTACAATATATATATATATATAAATTTCTGAGAAACTGTCCGTGGACTGACAGTTGTACACGACGGACAATAATAATAATAACGCTGATGTTACAGCCGTAGCTTCTTTGATGATCGCTTTCAGAGAAAATTCTTTGAATTAAAATATATATATATATATATATAATATAGAACCACGAGAGAGACAGACAGTGTATTAAAACCCCTGATTAAAAATGTATATAACTTGGTGTGACATTATTCCTACAACAACAACAACAACAAAATTTCCGCAGCTATAATGATTATATCTCTGACGGTCTAATCAGCTGTTTCAAGTATCCACAGCAGCCATGTTGAGTCTATAAGGTTAATTAACTAATTAACAATGTTACAAAGACAAAGACGAGGCCGTTTAAATGATGATGATGATGATTTTATTTGTTTTTTTCTTCTCAACTTCAGACGCGGACGATGACGGTCGATTTTTCAGCCTTCATATTTTATTTTATTTTTTTTTTGCTGACGTAATCTGCGGAATTTATCGAAAGTCATTGTGATAGTGTTTGGTTTTTTTTAAAAAAAAAAGAGAAGCGAACAGAGATAAGATATGACGAGACAGCCATTTAAATTCCTTCGAGTGGGGTTTTTAATCTTAACACACACGCCCAGATAACAAGCAGCAGATCAGAACGGGGGGGGGGAGGGGGAGGGGCTTAGGATCATCACGGGAAATGTGACGTAAATGAAGTTTCAAACGGTTACAACGATCACACACACACACACACACATATATATATAGTAATTAAAATATTTAGTGTATTACATTATGGCGCCCAACGTGGGGCAAATTAATTAATAATTTTATTTTGTGTATTACAATATATATATATATATATATATATATATATAACTATATACTGGATAAAGTTTTCTCTCCATTCCAACCAGGTAGCGTCGTTTAACTACCACAACGTTTCGATGGTTTGCGCCGCCATCTTCTTCAAGTGAACTGACGTAAAATACATATATATATATAGTAATAATAATTGAACGCAATTAAATCTTTAATAATTAAAATATTTAGTGTATTACATTATGGCTCCCAACGTGGGGCAAATTAATTAATAATTTTATTTTGTGTGTTACAATATATATATATATATATATATATATATATATATATATAACAATATACTGGATAAAGTTTTCTCTGGATTCCAACCGGGTATCGTCATTTAATTGCCAAAAACGTTTCGACGGCTCGCACCGCCATCTTTATTCAGGTGAAGTGACGTCACCTGGTTGGAATCCCGAGAGGAAACTTTATCCAGCAGTTACACCCGGAAAAACCTACTTTCCTCTTGAACTGTTAAATACACAGAGAGAGAGAGAGAGATGGAGGGAGGGAGAGGGAGAGAGAGAGGGAGGGAGGGAGGGGGAGAGAAAGAGAGGGAGGGAGGGAGGGAGGGAGGGAGAGAGAGGGGGAGGGAGGAAGGGGGAGGGAGGGAGAGGATTAGGGAGGGAGGGAGGGAGAGAGAGAGGGAAGGAGGGAGGGAGAGAGAGGGGGAGGGAGGGGGGAGGGAGGGAGAGGAAGAGGGAGGGAGGGAGGGAGAGAGAGAGGGAAGGAGGGAGGGAGAGAGGGGGAGGGAGGGAGGGGGAGGGAGGGAGAGGAAAAGGGAGGGAGGGAGGGAGAGGGAGAGGGAGGGCGAGAGGGAGGGAGAGAGGGGGGAGAGAAAGAGAGAGAGACGGGGGGGAGGGAACCGTAATTTTGGATTATAAAAAAAATTTCTATAGATAAAAAGTTCCTATCGATATTGTGAATTGAAAGACAGTGTTTAATTTTAAATGGTATTATCTGAGTTACATTCTTGTTTGTGGATCTGTGTACTATCTTTGGTTAATGCAGGGGGACATAATTTAAGATTTTATTTTGAGTATCATTATTTTTTGCAACCCCAAACACCCTCCCCCTACCCCCGGTCCCCCTTCTGTGATGTTGTTTAAGGGGATGGTGGGGAGGGGGGGGGGAAAGCAACTAAAAAACAATCTGTTGCTGAAAATAGAGCCAGGGTTGGTTGTTTTTTTTTCTGGTTGACCTCAGCCATTTTCTTGAAAAAAAATGGAGGAGAGGTGAATAGGATAAGGCGAAGAAGAAAAAAAACCCTTGTTGACAATAACCAGAATGGGGTTTTTTATATGCTGATATAAGAATTGAGGTAGACGTGAATAAAATAAAATGAAGGAAAAAAACGTGCTGAAAATAGCCAGAATAGGGGGGGTTGATATTGTTTGATCTAAGCAATAGGATAACCTGAAAGGAGAAAATTAGTTGAAAATAGACAGAATTGAGGTTTTTATGTTCGTTTTAAACCTTTTTTTTAGAGGAATTGCTTTAGAAAAGAATATCATCATCTGAAGATAAAACATTATAAATAGGGGTTGGCGTGAGGAATTGAGTGAGAGAACTGAATAGGGTTAAAATTGTTAAATTGTTAAATTGAAAAACTGAAGGGTTAGCAACGTAAATAACCCAGATAAGACAGTTCACACACACCACTGACAATAATATCGCTGCTGTAGCTACACTTCCACAGTGTACGTTGGGACATCACACAACATGTTACGTATACAGGTGGTTGTTTTCTTTTAATAAAAAAAAATACAGGGTTGCAATGAATAAAAAAAAACTCTCTGGTATTGGGGTGAAATTATTATTATTTTTTTAAATAATTCATCTGTGCGAAGTTGGCAGTCGTGACAATTAACAGAAGCTGGGGAAGTTAGGCAACTGCGATTTACCATAACAAACAATCACTGGACGGGGGTAGTTCAGAGGGAGGGTCGGGGGGGGGGGGTTGAATCCCCTTGGCTTTAACCACACAAAGGGAAAGGTCAAACACGGGCTAAGCGGCCTACTCAATTCGGTTCAGTTTGTACAAGGAAATGAGCTCAAGCCGTGTAACACCACCGCCACCAACCCCAACCCCTTCCTCCAAAATTAACTCTGGGAGCTCTTGTGGTGGAGCTGCTGGAGCCATCAAGGGGGCACGCGCTTGCTGCAGTTCACTCAGAACCACCTCATATATGACGTGTTAATGTCATGGCGGACCAACTACTTCATCTTCACTGCCTATGTTGACTCTTAATTCCTCTCATAGACAGTCGAGAATTGGTCCAGCTTCAACATCCCCTTAAAGTCTCCTGTAAAGCTCGATGTGGGGGGGGGGGTTCTTCCATCTTTTCACCTCGTCCGCTGACGTCACAGCATTTAATTTTTTTAACCAGAAGAAGTGCCCGGCGTTTGTCGTAATTAAACTCAGCGACACCCATAACAACGTATACGACTCCAATCTCGGTTGCTTTTGCGTTATTTTTATGGCAACGCACCTCCACCCTTAAGGGGGGTGCTCCCACTCGAAAGCCGAAATGGAGTTAAAATTATACACAAACAACATCGGTAGAAACACTATCACTGACACCCCCCCCCCGACAAATAATTATTCTACGCTAATACCGTCCGTTTAACTAGTTTGAAAAATTTCCACCCCTGCTTGGGGGCGGGGAGTGGGGGAGGCAAACGGCAAGTTGAATGTCATAACAAAACTCAGCGACATCCATAACCCCCCGCCTCCACCCCCACCCCTAAGGGTTCTCCTTTACCACGCTTTAAGGGGTTGTTATTATACACAGATAGCATCGTTAGAAACACTATAAATCTCTTTGACTCTCTAAAAATATTTATCCGAATGTCATAACAAAACTCAGCGACATCCATAACCCCCCCCCCCGTGGATTTGACTCTCATCTCGGTTGCATTCCGCGTTATTTTCTTGTAACGCCGCCTCCACCCCCACCCCTAACGGTTCTCCTTTACCACGCTTTAAGGGGTTGTTATTATACACAGATAGCATCGTTACAAACACTATAAATCTCTTTGACTCTCCAAAAATATTTATCCGAACGTCATAACAAAACTCAGCGACATCCATAACCCCCCCCCGTGGATTTGACTCTCATCTCGGTTGCATTCCGCGTTATTTTCTTGTAACGCCGCCTCCACCCCCACCCCTAACGGTTCTCCTTTACCACGCTTTAAGGGGTTGTTATTATACACAGATAGCATCGTTAGAAACACTATAAATCTCTTTGACTCTCCAAAAATATTTATCCGAACGTCATAACAAAACTCAGCGACATCCATAACCCCCCCCCGTGGATTTGACTCTCATCTCGGTTGCATTCCGCGTTATTTTCTTGTAACGCCGCCTCCACCCCCACCCCTAAGGGTTCTCCTTTACCACGCTTTAAGGGGTTGTTATTATACACAGATAGCATCGTTAGAAACACTATAAATCTCTTTGACTCTCTAAAAATATTTATCCGAATGTCATAACAAAACTCAGCGACATCCATAACCCCCCCCCCCCCGTGGATTTGACTCTCATCTCGGTTGCATTCCGCGTTATTTTCTTGTAACGCCGCCTCCATCCCCACTCCCTATGAAGGGTGCTCCTTTACCACGCTTTAAGGGGGTTGAAATTATACACAGATAACATCGTTAGAATAAATCTCTTTGGCCTCTAAAAATATTTATCCGCCGTTTTAAGCGTGTCTGAAAATTTCCACCCCCGCTCCTGGGGGTGGTAGACGTCTCCCAGCCCCCCCCCCCTTACCCCATACAGTGTTGGTTTTCTGGTCGCACGGAACACGTGTACGACGAAATTTGGGGAAATTTGCCCCTCACGGGTGTTGATTTGTATAAGGAGCATGCACACATATACATACATACATACATAGACTCTTTTATTTATTAGAAGAAGAAGAACGGTGATACGCAAGTTGTAATTAGGGTTGTGTAGGGAATAACTCACCTTTTTAACATATATAAAAATATATATTATACACTGTAGTGTGTTTTAAGAAGACTTTAAGATGGGGACATTGAGCATTGAGGTAGAGGTTTTCTTGGACGTACTGTGTGGACGCGTCAGCAGAAGTTAAGCTTGATGACGTCGTTGTCGTATTAATTACGTCGCTGTGGACGAAGCAGGAGACGAGCATTCGTCAACGAGTCTCACTCGAAACAAAACTCATGTAGTCCATTAAATAATATCGCAGCACCTGGTCGCCTGTGACGTCACCTGTGCACACGTTTGCCAACCCGCCCCCCCACCCCCCACCCCTCACAAAGACAACGAACTGTTTTGGACGTGGGGCCGTAATTTAAAAGTCGTGTAATTGGAAACGTTTGTGCAGCCGCCGAGGAAGCGGGAGCCATGTCGGGGGACGCTCGGCAACAAAGCGCAACCGCATAACCACACATTGTCAGTCATCAGCCAATGCTGCTGCTGCAGCCCTACAACTGTCACTCTGCCGCTGTGGTGGCCAAAGGTAACAACAGCCCCCCGGGGGTGGTCGATACCACCCCCAGTCCCCCACCCTCTGGATATTTGCGCATTGTTCGGACCCTTTGTGGGGACTCGTAATTAACTGGACGCGACAACAACCTGTCAAACAAGCAATGACTAATTGCAGAGACCCTACACACACACACACACACAAAGAAGGGGGCGGGGGGGTTAAAAACAAATGAATAACGAAAAAAAAATATTGCTGCGGTCGGTCGACTGGGGGCCATCGAGAGTCGTTTCTGTATTCAAAATAAAATAAAATTGGACGTTAAATAAATCACATGAAACCTTCACCCCCCCCCCACCCCAAATCAACCCTTTCAACTGGCAGCCAAAGAGCGGAAACGATTTAACCCCTTTAGCTATAAATGAGCGTCACAACCCTTCAGTATCAACCCTCGCAGAGACATCTGTTGGCTTCTAAGCGGTTGTGACGCAGATATGAAACAACAAGCCGCAGTCCGAGCTTTCTGTGAGGCAACCCCCCCCCCCCCCCAAGGGACAGGTTTTGCTAACCTTCGGATAACTTCACTATATATATATATATATATATATATATATATATATATATATTCTTTGCATTTTTTCAAAGAAAGAACATTTAATGCGTCATTCTCGAGGGTGTTCTAATTACACCAAGATCATAATTAGGCAATTAATGTGAATCATCGATAAAACAGACCTCATTATATTTATAAGCTTTAATTTAACGTCTGTTTTGAATCAATAAGAGAAAAAAAAGCAAAGGAAACGAAGTAAAATACCTGAAGATGATACAAAAAGGTATCGAAACGTCGTCACAATAATAATAATTATAAATTAAAAAGAGTGTCAGTATAAGGTCATCAATATTTTATATTAATTATATACACATATATATATATATATATTCCTACATTTTACTCTGGAGGAAAATACCTGAAGATGGTACAAAAAAGATTTCGAAATGTCGTCATTATAAAAATTAAAAAATAAAGAGTGTGTGTAAAAGGTCATCAATTGTTTTTATTAATTACATTCATATTGCTCTGTAGGAAAATTTCCTGAAGAAGACAAAAACAGGTATCGAAACGTCGTCATAATAATAATTATAAATAAAAAGACTCCGTATAAGGTCATCAATATTTTATATTATTTATAGTCATTTTTCTACATTTTCCTGTGTAGGAAAATTCCTGAAGAAGACAAAAACAGGTATCGAAACGACGTCATAATAATAATTATAAATAAAAAGTGTCCGTATAAGGTCATCAATATTTTATATTTATTATATTCATTTCTCTCCATTTTCCTGTGTAGGAAAATTCCTAAAGAAGACAAAAAAAGGTATCGAAACGTCGTCATAATAATAATAGTATAAATAAAAAGTGTCCGTAAAAGGTCATCAATATTTTATATTAATTATATTCATTTCTCTCCATTTTCCTGTGTAGGAAAATTCATGAAGAAGACAAAAAAGGTATCGAAACGTCGTCATAATAATAATTATATAAATAAAAAGACTCAGTATAAGGTCATCATCAATATTTTATATTAATTATAGTCATTTTCCTACATTTTCATGTGTATGAAAATTCCTGAAGAATACAAAAACAGGTATCGAAACGTCGTCATAATAATAATTATAAATAAAAAGTGGCCGTATAAGGTTATCATTATTTTATATTAATTATATTCATTACCCTACATTTTCCTGCGTAGGAAAATACATGAAGAAGACATATAAAGGTATAGAAACGTCGTCATAATAAAAATTAAAAAATAAAAAGAGTTTATGTAAAAGGTCATTAATTGTTTTCATTAATTATATTCATTTTCCTACATTTTCCTATGTAGGAAAATACCTGAAGATTACACAAAAAGGTATAGAAACGTCGTCATAATTAAAATTATAAATAAAAAGTGTCTGTATAAGGTCTTTAATTGTTTTATTGAATTAATTAAATTGAAACCTTTTTAAATTAAATCAAATGAAAGACCGGGAAGCGACCACGAGGAAGTGAAAGAGAAAGTTTGCCTTCTCCACGAAGTCTTAGGAGAGTTGCTTGTTTGTGCCGGGATGGTTTATGGTCCATAACGGGAAGTGTTCCAGACCAGGGGATTTCCTCCCGAGACCTGCTGGAGGGCGAAGCCGCTCCCATTCATCCATCCATCCATCCACTCCCTCACCCGGGTCTGACTCAGCTACGAAACACTCACCATCAATCACACATCACCAATGGTTCCTCAAAAACCGTGTTACCTTCATAGTCTCAGATAATCGGTGAAGAATTTACCAGTTGTGTTCCATTGTCTGTGGTGGAAGAGATGATGAGAGATATTGGGGGGGGGGGGGAGGAAGGTATCGGAACTCTGCTCGTCTGCAGAGAATCACAGCCCAGGACTTCTTTTATTTTATCCCGAATTATTAAACATTTGAGACCATCAAGGTCAGTAACGGGTAACCTGAAGCTACATGAGGGTCGAAACTCCCCTTCATCAGCATGGGAAGGGATGCGGAAGAGTAGAGAAAGGTAGTCCAAGGGTTAACTAGGGCCTACGGTAAGAGTTGTCCGCTGTTCCCATTGGAACAGTCGGCCAGCCGCCTCCTAAACTGCTCGAGGCGCGGGGGGGGGGGGAATAAGCAATGCTGCGTCCCCACACAGACATCCAGGGACTGGCGTGGGACGAGTACCTAAGAGCCCGACCTACCTGATGCAGGTATTTTTCTAGGGTTTGTCTCTACATCACTTTTAGGCGAATGCCGGGTAGGATCCTTGGCTACCTTCCTCTACCCTTCCGCATCCCCCCTTTTTTCTAGTCTCTCTCTATGCCATAAGAGGAGAGTTGCCACCACGTGGGTCACCCCTCTAAAAAGAAAGTTTCAAGTATGAATAAGTAATGAAGGTCAGTTGCTCCATACATCAGTTTCTCAAATCTACCAAAACACAGGCGCTGTCACATTCTTGACATGTATTATGTCTACGTGTTAAAACATAATTAATATGTAGATGAGACCAGGTATGACGGCATGGCTTTGTCTCCCTCCCCCTCCCCCCCCCCCCACCACCTCCCCACTGAGGTACTTTATTTGAATATCTGTATACAGGTGAAAGTAGTCCAGAGATGATAACAGGTAAGGGAAAAGATAACAAACAACAATATGTTTGTTTTGAATGGGATGGATAAGGCAACGCTGGAAACAGAACTGGTGTGTGAATGTTTTTGTTGCATGCAGCATTGAGCCAGTTGCGAAACGTTTCCTCTGCACAGAGGCGTCACATTCCACAACCACCACCTCGAGCAAGTCAAGAACACGTGCAACAACACTCTTTGGGGGGGAAGGGGGGGGGGGGAATTTGGCCTGACAGTCTCTTTGAAATGTTTCCTTGTTACAAGAGAGACATGTATAAAAGAGTTAATTGTATTTATCCTTTGGAATTAGAAAAGAGTAACATTGCTGGTTATATAAAAACAAATCATCTTATAAAGTCAGAATGATTTCAAATTGAGACCATTAAATATTAGTTTCTGGAGATCATCAGGTTCTATAATAATAAAACTACATACAGAGTCCTAATGTGAATGTATTTTAATATTCTGCAATACTGAAAATAAATATTAAATTATATCCTGTTTCTATATCATCTTCTCGTTATTATCTGTAAAAGAAAAGATACTCTGTTACGATGGAGCACCTGTGAGATGGCTGACAGGAGGAAGAGTATCTTTGTCGTTGATATTAAATTTATATACAATTGTTTTTGGAAATTGTCCAAATAAATGAAAGTAAGTAAACTGCAGACTGATTTTACTATAATTATCATCATCTGTGGAATAATTACTACAGTAAGAAACAAAACATGACCTTTGGCGAAGCCAAATTTTGAATCAAAAAATTCTTTTTTAGTTTCCAAACATCGTAACCAATAATTGTTTTTATATTTGCAAGTCGACTTTAAATCTTTTTCTTAAAAAAGTTTTATTATGACACATGTGGAGGTTTATTTTGTCTTCAGTGTTTGTTATCTCTGGTCAGTTGCCCCAAGGTTATATCCTCTGTCCCACCACATATATGATGTTGTATATTTACAGATTTAAATTCAAAACCTAGACTTTAACTGAGTTGTGTTAAATATAATTTAGTCTAAATTGGCCCCAAAAGACCAAGAATTTATTTAAAACCATTAAAATCTACAATTAACCAACATACATAACCTCTTCATATGTATAGTGTAAGGAAACAGATAGGTATTTATTTAATATTGGTGTTTATCTGTCAATATAAACACACAATACACACACACACACACACACACACACACACACACACACATACACACACACACACACACACACACACACATATATATATATATATATATATATATATATATAAAGACTGTTCCAAAGGGTTTCTTCTTCCAATATTATTATTAATTATTAAATATTGGTGTTTATCTGGCAATATCAACACACAATACATACACACACACACAGATATACATATGTAATTAATTAACAATACTTCTTGAGGTGGTTACGACAAGCATGAAAGGCATTTTCATTCAATATTCTTTATATATGATAACAAATATTTTTTTTTGGCTCTCATAATCATTGAAATAAAAAATCTTAGAAGTGTATACAATCAAATTTTTATCAGGATATTCAAACAAGAAATTTTATATTACTGTTTTATCACCTGATAAAGTCACAAACTAGTGGTCGAAACGTTGTGTTTATCTGCCTGGTTAAGAATAAATTATAAATGAAACACAGCAGCCCTTTTAAAGTCAGAAATTTATTTATAATTGAAAAAACAAATTTAATGTTTCAGACAAGTAACTCAAAAAATCTTTGTTATAACTTCAGATACCTGAAGAAGGCTCAAATTGGAAACTAAACGTTACTGTATTTTTTTTCAATTATAAATCATTTTCTGAACACTTTAAAAGGGCTGTGTTTTGTTTATAATTTATTAAAGAAGCAATCATAATATGTTGTTAAATTTCAATCAAACGATTTAACGTGGATGCTTGATGTGTCCAACCTGATTCATTACACTTAATTATTCTGACTTACTGTCAATTTTTACCTGTTTAGTTGTCTTTTAATTATAAATTGTGTGTGTGTGTAATTCCATTGCCGACAGTCTCGACAACATGACAGCGATGATAATTATTTTATTCAACATTGACGTACAACAATAAATGGTCAGAAAAGATTTATTATTAATCGATCAACAACAGTGTGATTTAAGTCACGACGTTTCGACCCCTAGTTTATAATTTATTAAACAAACAATCAAAATAATGTTGTTAAATTTCAATCAAACGATTTATCGATGAAGCTTGATGTCCAACCTGATTCATTACACTTAATTATTCTGACTTACTGTCAATTTTACTTGTTTAGTTGACTTTTAACTATGAATTGTGTGTGTGTAATTCCTCCACCGACAGTCTCGACAACATGATAGTGATAATAATTTCTTCAACGTTGACGTACGACAATAAATGGAACAGTCAGAAAAGGTTTATTATTAACCAATCAAAACCAGTGTGATTTAAGTCAAGACGTTTCGACCCCTAGTTTGTCACTTTTATCAGGTGATCAAATTGTAATGTAAAATTTCTTGTTGCATATCCTGAAAAAAATTTGACTGTATACAACTCCTAAGATTCTATATTGCAATGATTATGAGAGCCAAAAATTTTTTATTTGATATCATGTATAAAGAATACTGAATGAAAATGGCCTTCATGCTTGTCGTAACCACCTCAATGTAATTAATGTTATATATATATATATACATATATATATATATGTGTGTGTGTGTGTGTGTGTGTGTGTGTGTGCGTGTGTGTGTATTGTGTGTTGATGTTGCCAGATAAACACCAACATTAAAGAAATAATACAAGAGGAAGAAGAAACCCCTCGAACAGTCTTCTTATGAAGGGTTTGTTGCAATGGTGTCTGCATTCCAAAAATACCTGATGACCTGGGCGTTCAACTACTCAAGGCCTCTTCACGACTGTAAAATACTTGTATGTCTTTACAGATGATTGTGACACACATAATGTGACATTCGTCATAATAAGAAGAAGAATATGGAGGCATCGAGTCAGAAAAGTATGTTTGGTTACCCTCCAAAAATATAAATAAATACATAATATGATGACGTTTGGTCCTCTTTTATGATCTCCTCTTCAGGTTTAATCAACAATTTAGTAATTAACACCACAAGTTTATATAAAGCTGTTTTTTTTAAAAAAAGAGAACAATTATAAAGTATTTTAATTTATCTAAATTTTACTTTCAATTTTGTATATAAATCATGTCAAAAAAGGAATTTAGAGGCAATTTTGGAAACTAGTAGATTGAACCTGAAGGGGTCATAAAAGAGGTCATATATTTAATTATTCTTTTTTTTGGGGGGGGGTTATAATCATACTTCTTCTGAACCCAGGCCTTTTATTTATTTTCAAAAATAAAAAATTCTCGTAAGGTCCTGCCTGTCCTTTTAAAAATATAAGTGACACTTTTTTTAAAAAAAAAACAAATACAACAACAACATTGAAATAAAACTATTAAAAGTGAATTCTACAACAAGGGTTGTGTGATACAGTACAAAATTTCTTGTGAAAAATAACCCCCAGGAAAAAGCGAAAAAAAAAGACAGAGAAAAGAAAAGAAAACAAAAGAAATATCTAGGAGTAGAAAGGAGAGCAATAAAAAGTGGGAAAAAAAGGCAAAGGAAAGCAAAGGACAGAAAGAAATTGTCTGGGAGTTAGAAAATTAGACTAGGAAAAAATGAAAAAAGAAAAACAAATGAATTATCTGGAAGTAGAAAGGAGAGCAATAAAAAGTGGGAAAAAAAGGCAAAGGAAAGCAAAGGACAGAAAGAAATTGTCTGGGAGTTAGAAAATTAGACTAGGAAAAAATGAAAAAAGAAAAACAAATGAATTATCTGGAAGTAGAAAGGAGAGCAATAAAAAAAATGGGGAAAAAGCAAAGTACCCAAAGGAATTGTAGGAAAAGTGAAAAAAAACACAAAGTAAAAATGCAAAGAAAATAAATGAATTATCTGGGAGTAGAAAGGAGAGCAATAAAAAGTGGGGGGGAAGGCAAAGAAAAGCAAAGAACAGAAAGAAATCGTCTGGGAGTTAGAAAATAATACTAGGAAAAAATGAAAAAGAGAAAAACCAAAGAATTATCTGGGAGTAGAAAGGAGAGCAATAAAAAAATGGGAAAAAAGCAAAGAACCCAAAGAAATTGTTTGGGACTAGAAAGTAGAGTAGGAAAAGTGAAAAAAAAACACAAAGTAAAAATGCAAAGAAAACAAATGAATTATCTGGGAGTAGAAAGGAGAGCCATAAAAAATGAGAAAAAAGCAAAGAACCCAAAGGAATTGAATGGGAGTAGAAAGTAGAGTAGGAAAAGTGAAAAAAAAAACACAAAGTAAAAATGCAAAGAAAACAAATGAATTATCTGGGAGTAGAAAGGAGAGCAGTAAAAAGTGGGGAAAAGGCTAAGAAAAGCAAAGAACAGAAAGAAATTGTCTGGGAGTTAGAAAATTAGACTAGGAAAAAATGAAAAAGAGAAAAACCAAAGAATTATCTGAGAGTAGAAAGGAGAGCAATAAAAAATGGGAAAAGGGCAAAGAAAAGCAAAGAACAGAAAGAAATCGTCTGGGAGTTAGTAAATTAGACTAGGAAAAAATGAAAAAGAGAAAAACAAAAGAATTATCTGAGAGTAGAAAGGAGAGCCATAAAAATGGGGAAAAAAGCAAAGAACCCAAAGGAATTGTATGGGAGTAGAAAGTAGAGTAGGAAAAGGTGAAATAAGAGACAAAGAAAACAATAAATTTCTGGGAGTAGAAAGGAGGGCTAGCCCCCATTTTACTGTAGTAATTTTCTTCAATATTTCAGAATTTTCCCTTTAATTATGTTTATGAAACTAATTAAAAACAACCGCTCATTTGGTTATATCGGACAGACTAAACGATCTTTGTTAACTAGAATCATGTATTTAATGTTTTAATATATATATATATATATATATATATATATTCCACACATGCTACTGGTGGCATTGTTTTGGATCATTCCCTGGAATGTTGGCAGCACTGTTGTTATTCTACATAAAGGAAGGTAAATCTCATAATTACTCCATATTAAAGTACAACAAGTTTATTTTCTCATTTAAACAGTCTTTATGATGGTTTCTTAAACAATCCCCGTTTATTTTATCTATATTTGTATCTTTGTAACTGTGGCTGCATCAACTTGAGTCTGTCTCTAGCATTGGCAGAGATCACAACATTTATTTATGTTATTTTCTATTAAAAGGGGGGTCTTCAGGGTCTTTGGTCCGTTTGGGTTGTGCTAATTAAATGTTACATCGTTACCGAAAAACCCCCCGGTTAAGGGGCAAGGAGGATCCACAGACTATCTGCTCTCTCTCTCTCAAGTTCCTTGATTGACAATTAAAACGTTGGCGGGAAAGTAACTACCACGGTTTGTGACTCCAGCAGCAGCAGCAGCGACAATAACAAAGGAAGGTAAATAAGAGACGAACGTCGCGGTGTCAGCGTCCTGCTGGAATGTGCCAGGGGTAGAGGAGACTCTCAGCCAGCCGCGAACCCGCCCATTGTTGAGCCCCGTTCCAGCGGGGGCCGTGTGACGTCACACGTTGGAGCTTTGAGGGAAGCAGCACACACACAGAGTTGTGTCACTCACCTGCAAGGGGGAAGGCGACAGGTGCCGGCCACAGCAGTCACAGGAGTAATCCAGAGGACGCACAACAACAACAACAACACTGCACACGCGAGGACGACGGGAGCGCGGACACACAAACATTTCTCCACGGCGGAGCGCGGGTTGGCCAGGAGCCACGTCAAGACCGTTACTCGGTGAAGGAGCAGACGCGGCGGCGGAGTGGGAGTGGGAGTGGGAGGGGGAGGGGAGGGGACCACGTGACCCGGACTCGCCTCGCCTGGCTGCCTGCTACAGGTGGTGGTGGTGGTGGCGCGAGCACGTGGAGGGCGGCCCCTGCGCTAGGGAAGCACCAGGATGCCCAGGGGACGGGATAGGAGACTCATCCATATAGATGTGGATGTCAGAACATTAAATACTCATCCTTGGAAATAGGAAAATAAAGAAACTTAAATATAAGACAGTTAAATTCTTATCCTAGGAAATAGGAAAACTAAAAAACATGATATTAGACAATTAAAATGTCATTCTAAGACATAGGAAAATAAAGAAACATAAATATAAGACAGTTAAATTCATATCCTGGGAAATAGGAAAATAAAGAAACATAAATATGAGACAGTTAAATTCTTATCCCAGGAAATAGGAAAACTAAAAAAAACATGATATTAGACAATTAAAATGTCATTCTAGGAAATAGGAAAATAAAGAAACATAAATATAATACAGTTAAATTCATATCCTTGGAAATAGGAATATAAAGAAATATAGATGTGGATATTAGACAATTAAATACTAATTCTAGGAAATAGGAAAATAAAGAAACATAAATATAAAACAGTTAAATTCTTATCCTAGGAAATAGGAAAACTAAAAAAACATGATATTAGACAATAAAAATGTCATTCTAGGAAGTAGGAAAATAAAGAAACATAAATATAAGACAGTTAAATTCATATCCTGGGAAATAGGAAAATAAAGAAATATAGATGTGGATATTAGACAATTAAATACTAATTCTAGGAAATAGGAAAATAAAGAAACATAAATATAAAACAGTTAAATTCTTATCCTAGGAAATAGGAAAACTAAAAAAACATGATATTAGACAATAAAAATGTCATTCTAGGAAGTAGGAAAATAAAGAAACTTAAATATAAAACAGTTAAATTCATATCCTGGGAAATAGGAAAATAAAGAAATATAGATGCAGATATTAGACAATTAAATACTAATTCTAGGAAATAGGAAAATAATGAAACATAAATATAAGACAGTTAAATTCATATCCTGGGAAATAGGAAAACTAAAAAAACATGATATTAGACAATTAAAATGTTATTCTAAGACATAGGAAAATAAAGAAACATAAATATAAGACAGTTAAATTCTTATCCTAGGAAATAGGAAAACTAAAGAAACATGATATTAGACAATTAAAATGTTTTTCTAGGAAAATAGGAAAATAAAGAAACTTAAATATAAGTCAGTTAAATTCTTATCCTAGGAAATAGGAAAACTAAAAAAACATGATATTAGACAATTAAAATGTCATTCTAGGAAATAGTAAAATAAAGAAACATAAATATAGGACAGTTAAATTTTTATCCTAGGAAATAGGAAAACCAAAAAAACGATTGGATATTAGACAATTAAATTTTCATCCTTGAAAATAGGCAAACTAAAAAAACATAGATTGAATATTACAAATTAATTTTTCATCCTTGGAAATAGGAAAACTAAAAAACATAAATATTAGACAGTTAAATTCCAATTCTGAAGAAAAGCTAAAAAAAACCAAAGCTATGGATATTAAATAATTAAATTCTTTTCTAGGAAATAGGAAAATTTAAAAAAACATAGACAATGATATCAAAACTACATTCTAGGAAACAGGAAAATAAAATACATAGATATCAGACAATTTAATTGTCATCCTAGGATATAAGAAAACCAAAAATACGATTGGTTATTAGACAATTAAATTTTCATCCTCGGAAATAGATAAATTAAAAACAAATAGATGTGGATATTAGACAATTAAAATCTCATCCTTGGAAATAGGATAGTAAAGAAACATAAATATAAGATAATTAAATTCTTATCTTAGAAAATAGGCAAACTAAAAAAACATAGATTGTATATTACACAATTAAATTTTCATCCTTGGAAACAGGAAAATTAAAAAACATAGATATTAGACAGTTAAATTCTCATTCTGGGTAATAGGAAAACTAAAAAAATTAATATGAATATTAAATAAATAAATTCTCACTCTAGAAAATAGGAAAATTAAAAAATAAAGATATTAGACAATTTCATTCTCATCCTAGGAAACAGGAAAACTAAAAAAACAGATAAGAATATAAAAAAGTTAAATTTTCATTCCACTAAATAGAAAAATAAAAAACATAGATATAAGACCATTTAATTGTCATCCTAGGAAATAGGAAAAATAAAAACCCAAAGATATGGTTATTGGATAATTAAATTTTCATCGTACAAAATAGAAAAATTAAAAAACATAGATATGGATATTAAATAATTAAATTCTCATTCTAGGAAATAGGAAAATTTTTTTAAAAAAATATATAGACAAGGATATTAAACAATTACAATTACATTCTAGGAATTAGGAAAATAAAATACATAGATATGAGACAATTTTTTTGTCATCCCAGGAAATAGGAAAACTAAAAAATCATAGATTTGGATATTAAATAATTAAAATCTCATCGTAGGAAATAGGAAAAAGAAAAAGCATAGATATTAGACAATTTAATTCTCATCCTGTGAAATAGGAAAACTAAAAAATCATAGATTCGGATATTAAATAATTAAAATCTCATGGTAGGAAATAGGAAAAAGAAAAAGCATAGATATTAGACAATTTAATTCTCATCCTGTGAAATAGGAAAACTAAAAAATCATAGATTTGGATATTAAATAATTAAAATCTCATGGTAGGAAATAGGAAAAAGAAAAAGCATAGATATTAGACAATTTAATTCTCATCCTGTGAAATAGGAAAACTAAAAAATCATAGATTTGGATATTAAATAATTAAAATCTCATGGTAGGAAATAGGAAAAAGAAAAAGCATAGATATTAGACAATTTAATTCTCATCCTGTGAAATAGGAAAACTGAAAAGTCATAGATTTGGATATTAAATAATTAAAATCTCATGGTAGGAAATAGGAAAAAGAAAAAGCATAGATATTAGACAATTTAATTCTCATCCTGTGAAATAGGAAAACTAAAAAATCATAGATTTGGATATTAAATAATTAAAATCTCATCCTAGGAAATAGGAAAAAGATAAAGCATAGATATTAGACAATTTAATTCTCATCCTGTGAAGTAGGAAAACTGAAAAGTCATAGATATGAACATTCAGCGTTCATCCTAGGAAAATAGGAATAAATCAAAAACAGAATAAACAGGAAAACCTATATTTGTTAACGGTGTATGGGATCCCACCCTCCCTCAGCGAATAAGAAAACTTAAGAGAACGTCAGTTAATTAGATAAATATTTTTTTTAAAAAAAGAGGACGAAACGACATAGATAGAGATATTAATACATTTAACTCTCTACTCAGTAAAAAAGAAAAAAAAATACAGAGAAAAGCTTTCACAAGTCACCATAGACATTACTCTATTCACTTTCCTTGTAAGGATACATTAAAACTCAAAAATACCAGAGATATGGATATTCAGCATTCATCCTAGGAAAATAGGAAAACTTAATCTGGACGAACTTAACAAACCGCAGTTAATTGCTAGCGAGTACAGCGTTGCCGCGTGACTGACACACGAGTATCTTTGCATTTAGCAGAGACCTAATTACGACAAGTGGAAGCCGCGTGCCGTTACTTGTTTGCATAAAGGCACGTTGTTTCTTTCTTTATTCAGTCCTATTTCCAAGCTACGAACGTTTCTATTCTGCATCACTTCTTCTTGTATCTTCACAACTTTACCCGTCCTGGACCCTCAATATATATTAGGGAGATTTATTTATTTTGTTATTTAACATAATTCACGAGTTTTCCTATTTCCTAATTTATCTGTATTATAATCTATATATATTTCTCCTTTTGTTTCGTCTCTCCTTACTTGCGTCTTTATTCAACTTACAATATATTTTCCCCTTGATTTGTTGGCACACCTGTCGCGAACATTACATTACTTTGGAGAATCTCCCTCTCTGATTGTAACTGCTGCTATACAGGGCGAACTAAACGTTCCCTCAATGCCCCCGCGTGAACCAAGGGAGACATTCTGTTAGCCTCTAAACCTTGACATCATTCATTTGTTAGTCGTTGCCTCCGAAGCCAGAGATACTTCACATTAAATCCAACATCACAGCTGAATATCCATATCTCTGGTATTTTTCCTTTTTAATGTATCCTTACAAGGAGAGTGAATAGGTTAATGTCCATATATATCAATATTCCAGAGTGTCTATTAGTATTGGCCAGTACAACGATGATTTCTTCTTCTTCTAGTAAATTACCGGAAATTATGAAGGAGAAACGGTGTTCCTTTGTTATAGACACTCTGGAATATTGATATATATCTCTCCCTCATTGTTACACTTTCCTCGTCGTCGTCGTCATCCTCGCTGTTTTACCTTCTTCGGTCTTTTGAGTTTTGTCAACAGTCACCGTGCGCGGTTATGTCGCTCTCGGCCCTGGTTATTTTTTTCCCCCAATCACCTGACGAAAGGAACAAGGTTCAGAAGGACGTCTGGCTGTTTCCCCTAATTATTATGAGTTTCATGTTTCTATTTATTTTATTTTCTTATCTCTAAATAGTCTTATTTTTTTACCATGCAATTTTTCCCCCCCTCATCAATGTGTCTCCATGTCTCAGTGTATTTTCCCTACATTCATATGTTTTTTTTCTCCCCTCGTCCATGTGTCTCCATGTCTCAGTGTATTTTCCCTGCATGCATATGTTTTTTTTTCTCCCCTCGTCTTTATTTATGTAGCAGGTTTCTTTTGGAAGAATTCCCTGGCCAGTACCACGGTAATATTTTTTATTTTCTTTCTAGTAAATTACCGGAAATTATGAGGGAGAAACGGGGGTTCCTCTGTTGTTACAGACACTCTGGAATACCCGCGATAACATCCTTGACCCAATACCACAACAGGGTGATTAAAATTAGCGTGGGAATTTAGACTGTCAAACCCCCCCCCCCCCCGCGCTATGACGTGGTGCGTGCGTGTGTGTGACCTTGAATCAGAACGGCGGCGGGACAACGCTGCGTTGCCGAACAATCGCAGTGTGTTGTTGTTCACTTGTGTCGGGTGAGCTGCAGGTAGGTGGTAAGTGTGGCAACAACCACCCTGCAGCAGTGCCTATAAAAATACCTGGAATTTAAAGCAAAGATAATGCATAAAATATCTCTAAGCTTTTTTTATTTTTTTAAAAAAAGTTCAGTACTGGAATCAAAGACGTGAATGAAATATCTCTGAAGCTATTTTGATGATCTGGAATAGAAAGCAAAGCTATAAATAAATAAAATGGTCTAAGTTCTAGAATTTAAAACAAAGATATAAATTAAATATATTCCAAAAAAAAAAATTTTTAAGATCCGGAAATTTAACCAAAGATACATCCAATATTTGTTTTTAGATGCGGAATTTAAATCAGAGATATGAATAAAAGAACTCGAACATATTTTTTTAAGATCTGGAATATCAATAAAATGTCTCAAAGCTTTTTTAAAGATCAATACTTAAATCAAAGATTTGAAGCTATCCAGAGATCTGGAATGTAAAGCAAAGATATAAGTAAAATATCTCTAAACTTTTTTTAATATAAATATTTTTAATTAAGACATATATATATATATATATATATATATATATATATATATATATATTGTAATGCATTTAATATAATGCATTGGATTAAAAACAGCGCACATGTCGTAATGAGAGTGCGAGGGAAAAGTAACCGCAGGTCCTGTCACGAGGTGACAAGACGGAGCGGTAAGACATTTATCTAGGATGAGTGCTGGTGAGCGGCAGAGAGGAAGCCGTAATTTGTAGAGACAGTGTGACGGTGCGGCAATTAGGTCTAAAGGGTGATTGCGGGTCCAGTAACTTATTGATTTGGGGAACGGCGTGAAGAATTCGTAACGCAGAACGTGGGCGAGCAGATGGTCCCAAAGTGGCTATGTTAGAGCAGGCTATTGTCTCTGATGAATGACCTGACAAGTGGCGTAGTTGCTTGGGACTTGGAAGAAAAGATCTTGTGCGAGTCGGACAAAAGAGAGCAGCCAACAAGTCCTGAGTAATTGCGGGGGCGAAATACTGCAGCTGCGGGCATGTCGAATGGCGCAATTGCTTGGGATGATGAGGGTCTAGGCACTTGTTGACTTAGGATCTGGAGAAATTAGTATCGCGCACTTGTGAGGGGAGAGATCCAAAGACAAATTGGACCTTTTGCGATTGTCGGGTTTCGGACAAAAGATATCAGCCGGCGGAAGGACTCCAGCGGCCGGGACGTAAATTTCAGTAATGGGATTCTGTCACCGCGCCGTTGCGACGAAATTTTGCATTAAGAGAAAAACAAGGAGGCTGGTGGTATATATAGGGGAAATAACCTATTGTGAAGGCAGTTGGCAGTTAGCATGGGAGAGGAGATAGAGACAGTTAGCGTGGGAGAGGAACGAGAGACGGTCAGCGAGAGTCAGCGTAGGAGAGGGGTTAACCCTTGGCTACCTTCCTCCATCCTTCCACATCCCCCCTTTCTAATCCCTTCCTATGCTATTAAAGGGGAGTTGCCACCATGTGGATTACTCTCATGTAGCCTGTTGCCCTTAAAAATAAATAAATAAAATAATTTTAGATGCGTAATTTAATTCAGAAATATAAATAAAAGAACTCAAGTAAATTTTTAAGATCTGCAATATAAAGCAAAGAGATAAATCCAAATATCTTCAAGGTATTTTTAAAACCTGGAATTTAAATCAAAGATCTGAATAAAATATCCCTCAGACTGTGTTCAAGATCTGGAAGCAAAGAGATAAATCAAATATCTTGTAGGTATTTTTAAAACCTGGAATTTAAATCAAAGATATGAATAAAATATCCCTCAGACCGTGTTCAAGATCTGGAAGCAAAGGGATAAATCAAATATTTTCTAGGTATTTTTAAGACCTGGAATTTAAATCAAAGATATGAATAGAATATCTCCATGCCGCGTTTAAGATCTGCAATATAAAGCAAAGAGATAAATCCAAATATCTTCTAGGTATTTTTAAGACCTGGAATTTAAATCAAAGATCTAATATATGAAGATATAAATATCTTCGCATTATTTTCAAGATCCATAAATGGATTCCAAGGAAGTATATACATTACTTTTGATACGGAATTTTAAATCTCAGAGATATATAAATAAAAGCATGATCTCGAAGCTTATTTTTAAGATCTGGAATATAAAGCAAAGAGATAAATAAAATATCTCCAAGATATTTCAACCACTGAGTATAATATATAAGTAACTAACCGTACCTTTCCCGGTCTAACTTTCCCTCTTACCGACGCAGGTAATAATTACACTTATGGCTGTAGCGCAGGTTTTTCCTCTACAGGCTGGAAAATGGGGTTGGAGAGGGGGAATCAAAAAGGAGCATTTTCTGAGGATCTTTTCCCCGTGACGGATGCGAACACGACAAAGTCGAGATAAAGAACGCTCAATCTTGCGCCCCAATAAGATAGTGGGAGACGCATGGCCGCCATCTCTCTCCCCCCCCTCTCTCCCCCCCTCTCTCTCTCTCTCTCTCTCTCTCTGTCTCTCTCTCTGTCTCTCTCTCTCTGTGATGACGGCGCTTGCTCTCTCTCTCTATCTCTATCTCTCTCTCTCTTTCCCCTTCTCTCTCTCTCCCTCTCTCTCTGTCATGACGGCGCTTGCTCTCTCTCTCACACATGCGTCCGTCACTTTCTCAATTAAAAGCGTCTCTCCCCTGAGCTCCTGCACAGGCACAAAGAACATTCACAGAAGTTACCCTCGCCAGCTCTACATATATATATGTATGTATATAATAGCCTTAAGAGATGGACGCATCAACAGTGAAACAAGCAGGAAGTGTACTATAGTGACGCATATAATAAAATGTGTAATAACCTTAAGAGCTGGACGCATCAACAGAGAAACAAGCAGGAAGTGTACTATAGTGACGCATATAATAAAATATGTAATAGCCTTAAGAGATGGACGCATCAACAGAGAAACAAGCAGGAAGTGTACTATAGTGACGCATATAATAAAATATGTAATAACCTTAAGAGATGGACGCATCAACAGAGAAACAAGCAGGAAGTGTACTATAGTGACGCATATAATAAAATATGTAATAACCTTAAGAGATGGACGCATCAACAGTGAAACAAGCAGGAAGTGTACTATAGTGACGCATATAATAAAATATGTAATAACCTTAAGAGATGGACGCATCAACAGTGAAACAAGCAGGAAGTGTACTATAGTGACGCATATAATAAAATGTGTAACATTTTTAAACTTAAAAAACCTTTTTTAATCGCTTCCAAGGATTATGTTTAGACTCCCCCTTACGTGATGTTTTACTTTCCAAACCTTTCATTTATATTCCATATCTTATTTATAAAAACAATATCCTCCTTTTTTTCTCTTTCGATTCGAGTTCTTTTTTTTTATTAAGGCACGTAGTTGCTGGATGAAGTTTTCTCGGGATTCCAACCCCGGGGGTAGCGTAGTTTTGTAAAACGCAACGTTTCGATGCCTTGCACCGCCATCTTCTTCAGGTGAAGATTTTTTTATTTTTTACGTTCCAGATCATTGAGTTTTAGTTCCAGTTATTTATTATTATTATTATTAGATTCCAGATTTATGATGTTTACATAGCAGAAGGTTTTAACATCTCTGATTTTCAGATCAGAGATGCTCTTTACATTCCAGGTATCTGAAATTTTAAAATTCCATATCATTGAGTTTTAGTTCCAGTTTATTTTTTTATTATTATTATTAGATTCCAGATCTTTTTTTTTGTTTTTTACATAGCGGAAGGTTTTTACATCTCTGATTTTCAGATCAGAGATGCTGTTTACATTCCAGGCTCTCTGAATTTTTACATTACAGATCATTATTTATATTCCAGTTATTTGAATTTCAGATTCCAGATGTTTCATTACTAGATTCCAGTTTTTTTAAAAAAATTAGATTCCATATCTTTGATATTTAGGTTCTAGATCATTATTTAAACCCCAGCTCTTTGTTTATTAGATTCCAGATATTATTTTTGTTGTCCAGATCTTTGATTTTTAGATTCGATATTTTTTTATATATAACCAAGAGATTACTTTTTTTCATTCTTCTAGATCATTGATTTTTTGATTCTAGATTTTTAGATTACAGATCTTTTATTAGATTCTCGATCTTGGATAATTATATATTCCAGATTTTTTTAGAAGCAAGATCTTTGATTTTTAGATTCCGCTTTCTTATTTGATTACATTTAATTTGTGAACTCAGATCTTTGATTTTTCATATTCCAGTTCCCTGATTTTTCATTTTTAGATTTTAGCTTTCTTTATATATATTAAAGATCATTTTTTTTGATTCCAGATCTTTGATTTTTAGACTCTAGATATATTTTTTTTAAATCCACCACTATATTTGATTTTCTGATGACACTTTCTTTTTTATTAGATTCTAGATATTTTAAGATCTTGCATCCTTTTTAAATATCATAACCTTTTTTTAAAAATCCAGATTCTATTTTTGATTCCAAAAAATCTTTTTTATTTCTTCTTTTTTCAGATTCCAGATTTTAGTCAGATTGAAAGTTTCAATAATCCAAACCTGGAATCTGAACTAGAGTCGTACATTCTGATTCACCCTCCTATAAATATATTGTAATAAATAAAAAAGTCTTTAATTAAATTAGCCCCACGTTGGGCGCCATTTATGTAATGATTAACAAGGTACTCTTTAAGTAATAGGAATAATTAACAAAATTATTATGTATTTAAGAATTTACTGTTGCTAATTACCCAGGATAAGCCCTGCCGAATCCCGTCAATTTAGCAAACGAATATCTCTATTTTTTATTGTATTAATCCGTGGCGTTCTATGAAAATACAGCTTTATATTATTTTACACAGTCAATTACGTTGAATTCCTCCTTACCTCAGGGTCACCACTGGGTTTGACAGGAATAACAAATACAATGAACTAAAACATTAACAATCCAGACTCATTGCAGTTAACAGAATACAATATTAAATACTAAGAGTAAAAGAAACCCTTTAATTATCGTTTACAGTCATTGACAATTGTTGTGTACTCACGACAGTGCTGCTGCTACCAGCTTGAAGTCAACACCCACTAAACAGGCCATTCATTACTCACTGATTCTACACACACACGGGGTAGTTGCCCTCGTGTCTCTGCTATCCTGGAACCTGGATCATCTCACCCTCAGTCAGCCCTCGGACGTGGATCTCCTCAAAGTCTCTCTATGCGACAGTTAGTTCAGTTCTGCTTCCAGACTGCGATCTTACGAGTCTCTCCGTCACAACTGTTTACGTGTGTTTTATGTAAACTATTATCTCTGGCTGTTGGACTTCCTGGATAGCCCTATTCATAATTCTGGATCCGCAGACTTTTACTGTTTTTATTTCTCTCTACGTGGACCGAACTGCCGTGTCCCAGTTCTCCACGCAGACTGAGTTCTCTAAGCGCGCGGTCTCCAGTCTCCCATCGTTAACAAAGAAACACCCGCTGCGATTGTCGTCTTTAAGCACCCGTACCGCCAACAATTAAATTATATTAAAAACAATTAAATAGCCTGTTTAGTTGGTATTACAGTAAAAATAAAAATTTGCGTTAAAATAAGTGAGAACAACTTCACGGAAAATATTAAAACGCCATTGTTACGAGCAAAGTAACTAGACAAAGAAGTAGCGAATTATCAGAGAAACTTTAAAAGTGATGAAAATAAATGCCACAGACAACAACGACCTTGTTGCTTTCTACAGGTGGTTCCAAACCGCGCAAGAGCCTGTATAGGAACGACACGCAAGGGAGAACAAACCAGGTGAGCATCTGGAAAGCAAAGACAGTAACATAAAAGTGAAGAAGTTAGCTTCTTTATATATTAGCATCTCCTTAAGTATTCCTTTGGGGGGGGGGGAAACCTGAATACTGCCGTATGAACAATTCTACCATTACATTAATAAAGTCGAGCGGAAGAACTGAGACGCGTTACCAAACCGTTGACCCGCGATCGACAGCGCGCGGCCATTGCTCACTAACCTCCATTCACACACACACGGGCCGTGTTTACCTTCCTGCAGGCAGAAGATAACCGAGAAACGTCAGTCTCAAAATATTTACTTGAAAAATAATCTCTCATCGGTGCAGAGACGCGGGAGAAAGAAGAAAAAAAAGAGGCCAAGCACGTGAGGACGAGAGTCGCCATGTTTAAGGGACAAGAGAAAAATAATAATACTGACAAGTTTTGAATAACTGAGTGAAACCGAGAGTCGCCAGAAAGTACTGGACGTCAGTCCTTTTGTAAGGATGAGCAGGGATTAATATTGTTGTCGGGGTACGTTTTACTGGAATCTCTGGCCAACAATGACAGTGACGAGGCAACAATGGCGCAGAGTTGAAGAAGCTTCAACAACGTAGCAACAATAAGAGATAGCCAAATACAGACAAAACAAGTGACACAACGTTTCCGGAAGCCTCGTGCCTTTCTCCAGGTGCAAAGATTCTAAATAAAATCGTCTCCAACCTAATTTAAACACTAAGAATTTCAAACAAAGATATAAATAAAATTATTTCCGAGCTACCTTGAAGATCCGGGGAATCCCGATCAAAGATCTAAATAAAACATCTCCAAGCGTATTTAAAACCTAGAATATAAAACAAAGATGTAAATAAAATATTTATCCAAGCTATTGTGAGATCTGGAATCTAAATCAGAGATATAAATAAAACATCTCCAAGCTATTTTTAATCAAAAATTGGTTGTATTATATATATATATATTTATTATAAATAATATATATATATATATATATATATTTATTATATAAATAATATATATAATATATATATATATATATATATATATATTTATTTATTATATAAATAATATATATATATATATATATATATATAACAAATATATATATATATTTATTATAATATATAATATATTTATTATATATAATATAATATATATAATATATATATATATATATATATATATAATATAATATAATATATTTATATTATATATAATATATTTATTATATATAATATATTATAATAAATATATATATATATTTATTATATATATATTTATTATATAAATAATATATATTTATAGAATATATATATATATATATATTTATTATATAAATAATATATATATATATATAACAAATATATATATATATATATATTTATTATAATATATAATATATTTATTATATATAATATAATATATATAATATATATATAATATAATATAATATATTTATATAATATATATTATATATAATATATTTATTATATATAATATATTATAATAAATATATATATATATATATTTATATAATATATATTATATATAATATATTTATTATATATAATATATTATAATAAATATATATATATATATATATATATATTATATATATATATATATTTATATATTTATTATATATATATATACACATATATGTAGATGGGGAATTATAAAGCAAAGATATATATAAAATACCTCCAAGCTATTTTAAGGTCTGTAATTTTAAACAAAGATATTAAAAATATGTGAATGCTTTTTTTCATAAGAACTGGAAAGGAAAACAAAGATTCGGTATATAAACATAAAATTATGACCGTCCTCGCCTGGAATCGTTTCCCACAACTGTAGTTCCTAGGTCGATTTTTTTTAGAATGACCTGACGAAAGTAACAAGGATTGCAGAGATGTTTTTGATTATTTTTATTGTATTTAATTTTAACACTATTTTCGTCTTTTCTTATCTAATCTAGTTTCCTCATCTGTTATCCTGTAACTATTTTCCTCTTATTACAGAGTTACCTACCTGCTTAACCCATATTTTATGTCTGGATGTTGTTTGCTACTCGTCATTATTTTTCAGTTTATTTTCCCTCTTTCCAATTTATTTCTACTTAACTTCACATTTCTATCCATTTTAATAATCCCCAACCCCCTTTCTACGACCCTCTAACGTTAGCACTGAGAGTCGTTGTCATCTCTCGTCTCTTAACGTTCGTAACATTGACGGAAATATCATGAACGTACTTGGCTGTGAGCTCTTTGGTGAGAGTGCCTGATATGGCAACACCGTCGAGAAAATCAAAATAACGCTCTAGAAAGATAAGATAAATATAAAATATGATAATTCCCAGCGACGGATCTCGCAGGTTTCACGCTCTGCGCGATACCACGACTGATTGTTAACGTCTCTGGTATCTGCGGCCATGTTGTTGGTTCCACGGCTTTTTATACTAATTGATCTCTTTCCCTCCCCCTCTCTATCCAAAAGAACGTGTACCAACCTTCCCTGGAACCCTTTAAGTATGGTTTCAGCCTTCTGGGACCCACGACTGGGCTTTTTTCTACCTAAATTCGGCTTAAGATGTCTAAATACAAGTCTTGCTGTTCTCAAACCTTCCCTGCAACCCTTTTAGCACAGTTTCAACCTTCTGCCACCCACGACTCGGCTTATTTCTACCCAAATTCTGCTTAAGATGTCTAAATACAAGTCTTGCTGTTCTCAAACCTTCCCTGGATCCCTTTAAGTACGGTTTCAGCCTTGTGGGACCCACGACTGGGCTTATTTCTACCTAAATTCTGCTTAAGATGTCTAAATACAAGTCTTGCTGTTCTCAAACCTTCCCTGGAACCCTTTAAGTACGGTTTCAGCCTTCTGGGACCCACAACTCGTCTAATTTCTACCTAAATTCTGCTTAAGGTGTCTAAATACACGTCTTGCTGTTCTCAAACCTTCCCTGGAAGCCTTTAAGTTCAGTTTCAGCCTTCTGGGACCCACGACTCGGCTTATTTCTACCTAAATTCTGCTTAAGATGCCTAAATACAAGTCTTGCTGTTCTCAAACCTTCCCTGGAATTCTTTTGGCACGGTTTCAGCCTTCTGGGACCTACGACTTGGCTTATTTCTACCTAAATTCGGCTTAAGATGTCTAAATACAAGTCTTGCTGTTCTCAAACCTTCCCTGGAACCCTTTAAGTACGGTTTCAGCCTTCTGGGACCCACAACTCGTCTAATTTCTACCTAAATTCTGCTTAAGGTGTCTAAATACACGTCTTGCTGTTCTCAAACCTTCCCTGGAAGCCTTTAAGTTCAGTTTCAGCCTTCTGGGACCCACGACTCGGCTTATTTCTACCTAAATTCTGCTTAAGATGCCTAAATACAAGTCTTGCTGTTCTCAAACCTTCCCTGGAATTCTTTTGGCACGGTTTCAGCCTTCTGGGACCTACGACTTGGCTTATTTCTACCTAAATTCGGCTTAAGATGTCTAAATACAAGTCTTGCTGTTGTCAAACCTTCCCTGGAACCCTTTTAGTTCAGTTTCAGCCCTCTGCGACCCACGACTGGGCTTATTTCTACCTAAATTCTGCTTAAGATGTCTAAATACAAGTCTTGCTGTTCTCAAACCTTCCCTGGAACCCTTTTAGTTCAGTTTCAGCCTGCTGGGAACCACGACTCGGCTTATTTCTACCTAAATTCTGCTTAAGATGTCTAAATACAAGTCTTCCTGTTCTCAAACCTTCCCTGAAACCAAACTTAGCACAGTTTCAGCCTTCTAAGAACCCACGAATCAGCTTATTTCAGCCTAAATTCGGCTTAAGATGTCTAAATACAAGTCTTGCTGTTCTCAAACCTTCCCCGGAATCCTTTTGGCACGGTTTCAGCCTTCAGCGACCCACGACTCGGCTTATTTCTACCTAAATTCTGCTTAAGATGTCTAAATACAAGTCTTGCTGTTCTCAAACTTTCCCTGGATCCTTCTTGGCACAGTTTCAGCCTTTCTGATTAACGACTCGGCTTATTTCTACCTAAATTATGCTTAATATGTCTAAATACAAGTCTTGCTGTTCTCAAACCTTCCCTGGAACCCTTTTGGTACAGTTTCAGCCTGCTGGGAACCACGACTCGGCTTATTTCTACCTAAATTCTGCTTAAGATGTCTAAATACAAGTCTTGCTGTTCTCAAACCTTCCCTGGAACCCTTTTAGTTCAGTTTCAGCCCTCTGCGACCCACGACTGGGCTTATTTCTACCTAAATTCTGCTTAAGATGTCTAAATACAAGTCTTGCTGTTCTCAAACCTTCCCTGGAACCCTTTTAGTTCAGTTTCAGCCTGCTGGGAACCACGACTCGGCTTATTTCTACCTAAATTCTGCTTAAGATGTCTAAATACAAGTCTTGCTGTTCTCAAACCTTCCCTGGAACCCTTTTGGTACAGTTTCAGCCTGCTGGGAACCACGACTCGGCTTATTTCTACCTAAATTCTGCTTAAGATGTCTACATACAAGTCTTGCTGTTCTCAAACCTTCCCTGGAACCCTTTTGGCACGGTTTCAGGCTTCTGGGACCCACGACTCGGCTTATTTCTACCTAAATTCTGCTTAAGACGTCTACATACAAGTCTTGCTGTTCTCAAACCTTCCCTGGAACCCTTATGGTACAGTTTCAGCCTTCAGCGACCCACGATTTGGCTTATTTCTACATAAATTCTGTTTAAGGTGTCTAAATACAAGTCTTGCTGTTCTCAAACCTTCCCTGGAATTCTTTTGGCACGGTTTCAGCCTTCTGGGACCTACGACTTGGCTTATTTCTACCTAAATTCGGCTTAAGATGTCTAAATACAAGTCTTGCTGTTGTCAAACCTTCCCTGGAACCCTTTTAGTTCAGTTTCAGCCTTCAGGGACCCACGGCTGGGCTTATTTCTACCTAAATTCTGCTTAATACTAGTCTGGCTGGTCTCAAACCTTCCCTGGAACCCTTATGGTACAGTTTCAGCCCTCTGAGACCCACGACTCGGCTTATTTCTACCTAAATTATGCTTAAGATGTCTAAATACAAGTCTTGCTGTTCTCAAACCATCCCTGGAACCCTTTTAGTTCAGTTTCAGCCTTCTGGGACCCACTGGGACCCCCATTTTAACATAATTTCTTTCCTCCGTGAAACTGCTACACGATATCCTCAGTCAATGTCTCCGGGCGACTTCATTTAATCTTTAACAGCAGGTTTCCTCAGGCCCCGTCATTGTCTGCGTGTCTCTTGTTGGGGGTTTTTATCGCATCCGCTGATAGAAATGTAAATACACAGACAATTTCGGTTTCCTGTTCCGCCGCCGATAACGGAACATGGGAGGTGAATATTTCACCACAGCCACCACCAACGTTTCCATCCGCTCTTTGATAGATCCCTTTTTATTTACATTGCCCCTCTACAGAACGGGAGGACAATTCCCCCAGAGGAATGTGTTGCTACCCCCCCACCTTTTCGGAAAAATTTCACCGTAATATAAAATTTCATCGTCCGCCATTTCCCCGTTGCCTCCAGGCAATAAAATGGCGTCGGGCTCCGCGGCATCGTTTTAAAGCCGGAAGTTGTTTATTTCCACTTGGCGTTTTATTTCACAGCTTTGCAGAGGAAGGAAACATTTGCGGGCAGATGTCACAAGTAGGAGGGGTGGGGGTTGAGGGGTGTTGGGGGTGGCTGCGGTGGAGGCGTAAAGCTTTTATGCAGCGTCGTTCCGTTGCCAGCCTCACCCGTGACGTCATCGTGGACCAATGCGTCCGGTATTTTTATTTTTCTACTTGTACATTGATAGTGTTTCTCCCGATGTTGTCTGTGTATAATTTCTGCTAGGGGATGGTGGACTCGAGGACGAAATTAGGTCCAAGGAAGAGGCTTGATTTTAGGTAATAATAAATTATTTAGTCGTTTACTTTAATTTAAAGAACTTGCCCCACGTTGGGCGCCATTTATGTAATAATCAACTATTTAGTCGTTTACTTTAATTTAAAGAACTTGCCCCACGTTGGGCGCCATTTATGTAATAATCAACTATTTAGTCGTTTACTTTAATTTAAAGAACTTGCCCCACGTTGGGCGCCATTTATGTATTAATCAACAAGTAGGCTTTAATTAATTTAAAGAACTTGACCCACGTTGTGGTGACAAATAATTTATTTTGTTTGTTAAAGAAAATAATTTTATAATTTATTTTCAATCAATTAACCCTATTTATTTGATTATTACATTAAATGTCACCACAACGTGGGGCAAGTTCTTTAAATTAATTAAAGCCTACTTGTTGATTATTACAATATATATATATATATCGATATTTGAGTCGGATAAATATGTTTAAGTGGTCAAAAAGATTTGTAGTGTTTCTCCCGATGTCATGTGTGTATAATTGCACCCCTCCCCCCCCCTTACAGCATGGGAAAGGAGCACTCTTTGGGGGTTGGGGGTTGAGGGGCGTTACAAGAAAGTAAAGCGAATACAGTCGAGATTGAAGTCGAATCCTGGATTATAGATGTCGCTGAGTTTAATTACAGCCATTCAACTTGCCGTTTAACTCCACTCAAGTTGACGTACACAGTTTTTCCGTACTGTTCGAAACGTTGCAGTAAATCTCTACATGTTTTTTTTCTGAAGTTATTGACGATCTGTCACGTCGTCTCTCTTATCTGCCTCCTTGCTTTCGGTTTTTCTTGTTTCTTCTCTTTTCTATTTTTTACCTTTCTTTGCCATTTTTTACTTTCTTCTTCTTGCTCACCTTTTTACTACAAGCCAATAAAATACCCCGAGTAATCTAAATAATAATGTTACGTCACCATAGTCACCAAAATTTCAAATCCCGAATTAACCGTTTTTAATATCGCTTTCAAACGACACTTTGATGTTCTCTGACTGACTGGTCGTGTTGTGTCTTTCATATCGATATTTCGAGTACATCGATTGGAGACAAGAAAGAGAAATGGGCGATAGTGTTCAAATATTAGGAATTGACGAACAATTTGAGAAATTCGACCAGTAGAAATGGGACAGAAATAAAAGACTGGGTAACAACGAGACAATTGTAGAGAAAAATAAAATTATCAAATTTAAAGAGGGGGTGGGGGGGACCATAGAGAGAGAAAAAAGATAAATGTATAAGTCAAGATGGCTATTCAGACAGGGAAGCAGCTAAACGGAGGAAAAGGATACAGAAATAGACACAAACTGAGACAATCAAAAGGAAGATGGCGAAATGGAGTTATATAAACACAGAAATACGTGATAAAGATTGAAAATTGAGGATTATGGGAGACGAAAAAAAAAAGGTTTAGATACAGTGAGATTTTGGAAAGGTGAGAGGTGAAAATAAAGATGCAACAGAGAGAGAGAGATGTAAAATGTTTTTTTTAGGGTAACAGGGTACATGAGGCTAATCCACATGGTGGCAACTCCCCTTTAATAGGATAGGAAGGGATTTGAAAGGGGGGACGCGGAAGGGTAGAGGAAGGTAGCCAAGGGTTAACTAGGGGCCCCCGTGCTATGGTTTAAGGATCCTACCCCGCGGCAATTCGCCTAAAAGTAATGCAGGGAAAACCCTAGAAAAACCTGCATCAGGTAGGTCGGGCATTGGGTACTTGTCCCACGCCCTTCCCTGGAAAGCGGGAGAGAGGAGGTTTGCTGTGGGGACGCAGCGTTATCTTCTCCGTGCCTCGACCAATCTTCCAATGAGAACAGAGAACAACTCTTACCGTATGCCCCAAGGTCTGTGACCCCTGCACATACACCTCTCGAAACAGGCCTCGGCTTGTGGGAACCTTAGTTCAAAAACGGAGAGGAGAAGGCATCCCCAAAGGTAGCCCCTTCGTATCTCTCCTACAAGGTTCTACCTGCGAGAGAACAGCCCTGGCAGGTATTGCCTGCGAGAGAATAGCCCTCGCAGGCCTTCTCATATGTAAAGGGATTAACAGAGGTAGACGAAAACCAAACCGAGCTCTTTGTGGACTGCGAGAGAAATAGGTATTTAAGACACGGAGAAAGTTAGGAAACAAGGAAACGTAAATTAATAGAGACCAGAGAAAGCTGGACGAGGAAGAAAAAAAAAGAAGACTGGCTGAGGACACACACAAAGCGATAAAAGGAAAACGGATCGGAACGTAAAAGGAACACAGACAGAGAAAAAAAAATTAAGTGAGACACAAACAGACAGACAAACAAACGCGGATGAACAGGGTAATAAATTGTATGAAGAGATGCGTACAGGGAAACAGAATAAAGAAATTTTACAGAAACAAAGACACGTGGCACAGACAGTGAATGAAGAAAAAAAATGAGGTAAAAATAGAAACGAGATAAATGGAGGGGAGGGAGGAAGGGAGGTTTGTTGGGACGTGACTCCCGCCATTACAGTCGGAGGAACATGCGACTAAAGCTTACCTCCAGAGTCTCATTGCAAGGCTCCGTGCGAACTTTGATTAAATTATACAAACAGGCAGACAAAAATCACTTAAGGGTAGGGGAAGGCGAGGGGAGGGGAGGGGAGGGGTGGGAAGAGGAGGGGGAAGAAGATAAAGTGAAACTGTATATATTTAGATATATCATGACACATATTTTAAATAAATTCTTTAAATCAAATAAACTAATTGGTTTCATCGTTTCAAAACCTTTCAGTAAATTAATATTAAAATCTTAATAACATCAAAATGTTATTAATTGATCATTAAGTGATCATAAAGTGCGTTATAAAATAAAATTTAAATTACTTCATGGTTGGAATATTACAATAAATTTGGTGCCCAACGTGGGGGTTCAAAAAATGGTATATTACAATATATATATATATATTATTAACAGCACTGAAATTTAATTTCGTTTCGTGGGACGGGGGGGGGACAGGGGGGGGGGTAAAAATAAGTTAATTTAGGAATCTAAGAGAGTCACACAACACCTGATGAAGGGTGAATATAATGGACTGAAACGTCGGCGCTGCTTTCAGGTCTCTCTCTCTCTCTCTGTGTGTGTGTGTGTGTGTGTGTGTGTGTGTCGCCATTATTATGGATTCAGTGACTCGGGGTTTCACCTCAAGTACTTTAATTATGATGTTACTTACAACGGTAAGAGAGAAGCTCAAAGTCCACGTTCATCGTAGCGGCGCTCGGGCAGTCAGTTGCTTGCTGGTCATTGGGCGAGGAATTGAAGATAATGGAGTGACGTCGTTATTGGGAAGGGGCGAAGAAATGGCCACTCAGCAGCGACGGTTAAGTGGACGTAAACAACGGCGGCTGCGTGTTTGAATATTTCCCAGCCTCAACGATCCTGACGTGTCTCAACCCCCACAGTGTTTGTTTCCTGGTCGCAAGGAACGCGTGTAAGACGATATACATATCGCTGTATATTAGACCTCCACACGGCCTAATAGTTCCTACCTCCAGGGTAGAGGTGTGTGTGTGTGTGTGTTGATCCTGTCGCCTGTGACTTTAAACAACAACTCTGCATAATTGTTTTCCCCGAGTCCCGGAATTAAACATTAACATTCTCCCCTCCCCCTCCCTCCCTTCCCCACCCCGCCCCGCTAATTCATCTCTGTGTGTGTGTGAGAGGAATGTCGCTGACGGAGCGCTGTACCGCCGCCGCACTACAATAACCACTGTGCTGTGCCGTGCAGGAGCGACGCCGCGTGACATCTGGCGGCCGCGCTGAGAACTAGGCACGACGGGTGCGGCTCTCCGTAGAGAACAACACAACACACACACATCGTAAAAATGACGACCGTAAAGAAAGAGACAAGCGCACACACACACACACACACACACACAGAACATACACAAATGATAATAAATAAATTTAAAAAATCCACCAAAGCATATATATAAGACAAACGCAACCAGTCAAAGATACTCGCGTCGGAGAAAACTCTACCAGGTATAATTTAAAAGTTTGGAATTAGCAAAACAATTGATGAACATACATAGGCATTATATATATATATATATCCTAGTTTATTATATTAATTTGGGAGAATTATTGATTTTTCAATATATATATTATGACGACGTTTCGACAACTTTTATATCATCTTCAGGTATTCTGCCAATAAAATATAACACAACTAGCATATATATATTTTTTGACGATGTGTCGACACCTTCTTCAGGTATTTTCCCAATTAATATAATAAACTAGCGCAAATAAATATATATTTATATATATATATTATGAATACGTTTCGACACCTTTAAGTATCATCTTCACGTATTTTCCCAAATTAAGAATAATAAACTAGCATATATATATATATATATATACATAAATATTATGACGACGTTTCGACATCTTTTAATAACATCTTCAGGTATTATACCAAATGAATATAATAAACTAGCATATATATATATATATATATATTATGACGACGTTTCGACACCTTTAATATCATCTTCAGAAATTCTCCCTAATTAATATAATAAACTATATATATCAAGAGGACGTTTCGTCACCTTTTTATATCATTTTCAGGTATTCTCCAAAATTAATATAATAAACTAGCATATATAAATATATATATATATATATATATATATATTATAACGACGTTTCGACATCTTTTAATATCATCTTCAGGTATTATACCAAATTGATATAATAAACTATAATATATATATATATATATATATTATGACGACGTTTCGACATCTTTTAATATCATCTTCAGGTATTCTCGAAAATAAATATAATAAACTAATATATATATATATATATATATATATATATATTATGAAGACGTTTCGACACCTTTTAATGTCATCTTCAGGGATTCTCCCAATTAAATATAATAAACTAACATATATATATATATATTATGACGACGTTTCGACATCTTTTAAGGTCATCTTAAGGGGTTTTCATAATTAAATATAATACACTAGCATATATATATTTTTTATGACGACGTTTCGACACCTTTTAATGTCATCTTCAGGTATTCTCCCATAATAAACTAGCACATAAGACACACTACACACACACACACAGAGATAATTCACTTTGGTGACCAATTTCCAGGTAATATTTTTTATTAAATTAAGACAACGTTTCGGTACGTCTTTTGTAACCTTCCTCAGGTCTTTTAATTGTAGAAAAAAATAAATTTGTTGTGGGTTTTTGTTATCCGAAATTAATCTGACGAATTTACTAACAAGTGTTTGAGCAAAGTCTATTATTACTGTGTATCATTAGTTTGTACAGAGATATTGTTTAAATCCACGGCCAAATAGTGAAGGTCACTGTAAGGACCAGGGCCAGGGCTACATGTGTTGTATGGACGAGGGAGGATGGTCCATGTGTCTGCAATAACACACACACTTGTGCATCAGCAACAGCTGTTTCTCTTCTGCCCTGGGAGGGGGGGAGGGGGGTGCTAGGGGGGGGCAGAATCGGGGCCAAGTTCGAGAGGTGCCGACAGGACAGGAAGGAAGGAAGGGAAGCAAGTGTGGCGCTAATGAACACTGACAGCCACTTCACCGACGAGTTAATTAAAACAAGTAATGAAATCGGCCCCGAGCGATGCGCCCGTCCGGAGCGTTGCCATGGCGACCGCGGGGCGCTGGCGCTGCGTTGCGTTGCAGGCTATCCTGACGTAACACACACACACACAGCGGTAGAGTCGTTGCCGTGGTACTTCCACATCCAACCCTGACGGAGCGCTTTCAATAATATGCAATTATAATCATCCGCGCCATTTTGTAATCAGGTCTGCCAATGTTTTAAAACAGATTCTGGACTACTTAAATCAGTTAAAGGGTAACCTTGTTTTACGGGCGTTAAAAATGCATTACAACGTGTGTGTGTGTTATATATGTTGATTCCTAGAAAAATAAAAATAATCCAAATGCTTTAAGAAAAATTAGAGAGAAAAAAATCAAAAGCTGTAAGAAAAAGAATGAGAAAAACCTCAAAAGCTTTTAGACAAAAAGAGAAAAACAAGTAACTTAAAAGCTTTAAAAAAGGCGAAAAATTCAAAAGGTTTTTAGAAAAGAAGGAGAAACAAAAAAAACTCAAAAAATCTTTTGATAAAGAGAAAGAGAAGAAACTCAAATTATTTTCATATAATGAAAGAGAAAAAATTCAAAATCTTTAAGAAAAAAAGAAAAAAAACTAAAAACCTTTAAGAAAAAGACAAAATTCAAAACCTTTAAAAAAGAAGGAGAAAAAATTCAAAAGCTTTAAGAAAAATTAGAGAAAATTAAAAAATCAAGACCTTTCAGAAAAAGAAAGAAAAAAACTAAAAAGATTTTAGTAAAAAATAAAAATAACTTAAAAGCTTTTAAAAAGGCGAAAAATTCAAAAGTTTTTTTTAAGAAAAGAAAGGAAAATATAAATTTAAAATATAGAAAGTCTTTTTAATTTAACGCCGGTGGGTTCGATTTACTAAAACAATTGACTGCCTGATCATCGCAGACATTTTTTTTCATTTTTTTATTATGACGACGTTTCAATACCTTTTATTTTTTCAGATATTTTTTTTCCCCAAATTATAACACTGTAAAAAAAAATTTGTTGTGCCAAGTAACACAGTGAAAAATCAGTTGTGGTACTTTTTTTTACTGTTTTAATTTGGAAAAAACCTGAGGAAGGTACGTAAAGGGTTCGAAACGTCGTCATAATGTATAATAAAAGTGAAAAGTGTCTGCGATGAGGCCGTCAAATGTTTTATTAAAAGTGTAGCAAGTAAACTTTATTTCTATATCTGTGTGAGTTCACTACAATATATATATATATATATATATATATATATATATATATATATATAATAGATGTTGCAACGCCATCTTGGGCAATGACGTCGGATGCCCACAGAATCCCTGCAAGAGGGTGAAATGAACGTCGTCCTTCAAGGAAGTTAAATATTCAACAATAGGGCGGAGAAACTTTGCACATCTTTCTCCTCGTCTCTTAGAAATAATTTTTAACTTGACTTTTTATTTTTTTACATCCCCCATTTACATGTAAATTGTTCGTCCCTTCAGAATCAAATTGCGGGGAAGGAAAACATCCACCACCTTCTCACCCCCGATAATAATTCAAACTCCTGTCAACGTAAACAAACCCCCGCCCCCTAAAAGATCGTCACAGGTCGACGTTTAATACGCTTCCGTAGTTGTCAAATGAGGATGTACGTAAGAAGTGATGACGTAAGCAACGTTCCTTTCTTCAGGTGCGGAAATTATGTAAGAGCCTGGAGGGACGAGTCAGTTGACGAAACGCAAAAGGCTTCTGAGAAACAGGAAAAAACTCGAAAAACTTATTTATGAAAAGGAAAGGGAAATAAACTAAATGCTTTTACAAATAAAAGAGAAAAAACTCAAAAGCTTTAAGAAAAACAAAGAGAAAAATCTTAAAAGCTTTTAAAAAATCAAAAGCTTTAAGAAAAATAAAGGAAAAAGAAACAATCAAAAGCGTTAAGAAAAAGAAAGAGAAAAAATTAAAAATCTTTATGAAATATAAAGGAAAAAGGAAAACATCAAAAGCTTTAAAAAAATAAAGGAAAAATGAAAAAATCAAAAGCTTTAAGAAAAATAAAGGAACAAAAAACAATCAAAAGCGTTAAGAAAAAGAAAGAGAAAAAATTCAAAAGCTTAAGAAAAATAAAGAAAAAATGAAAAAATCAAAAGCTTTAAGAAAAAGAAAGGAAAAAGGAAAAATTAAAAGCTTTAAGAAAAAGAAAGAGGAAAATTCAAAAGCTTTAAGAAAAATAAGAGAAAAAGAAAAAATCAAAAGTTTTAAGAAAAATAAAGGAAAAATGAAAAAATTAAAAGCTTTAAGAAAAATAAAGGAAAAAGGAAAAAATCAAAACCTTTAAGAAAAATATAGAGAAAAACTCAAAACCTTTTAGACAAAAAGAGAAAAAATTAAAAGCTTCAAAAAAGGCGAAAAATTCAATGGCTTTTTAGAAAAGAAAGAGAAATAAAAAAAACTAAAAAACATGTTTTGATAAAGGGAAAGAGAAGAAACTCAAACTATTTTGTGATAATGAAAGAGAAAAAACTCAATAGACTAGAAAAACAGAGAAAGAAAAAACTCAAAACCTTTTAGAAAGAGAAAAAATTCAAAACCTTAAGAAAAATTAGAGAAAAATCAAAAGCTTTAATAAAAGAAAGACAAAAATTCAAAAGCTTTAACAGAAATAAGAGAAAAAATCATAAGCTTCAAGAAAAAGAAAGAGAAAATCTGAAAAGCTTTTGGACAAAAAGAGAAATAACTTAAAAGCTTTAAAAAAAAGCGAAAAATTTCAAAACCTTATTAGAAAAGAAAGAAAAAAAACTCGAGCTTGTAGAAGAGAAAAAACAAGAGAAACACCCCCACAGTGTTTGTTTCCTGGTCGCAAGGAACACGTACAGGAATATTGGAGAAATTTCTTGTACGGGTTGCAGCTTTGTTGTGTAAGGAGCATGGAAACAAACTCTCTGTGTTATTTATTATCACTTAAGGCTTTATTACGTAGATTGGATGATGACGTCATTTATCCGGAAGGAACCTTCATTGAAAGGTTATTTTTTATAACTTATATTCTACAGCGAAGGGATGAGTCTACATAACATTTAGTTTACTCAAGACGGTTGCAGGACCTGAATTAATCAATTACCTCCCTCACCGCCGTTCGTATCGTGATTATCAATTTCCTCCCTGGAGCCACCAGCGTTGTCTCTATTTTTTTAAGAAACGTGTTCATCGCTCTCGTTGTAAAACTGTTTAATAAGATTAATGGTTAATAGGCGAGACGAGGCAGCGGGGGGGGGGCTTTTAAACACAGTCACGCCGTCGCGTCTAATTGCCCCTGTCAAGCAGGCAACTGTTCGTGTCGCCCAGCGCCGCGGGAGAGTATAACTCACAGGCGCAGTCCACGTCAAACAACGTAGGACAGTCGCTGCTCCATTAATTAAGACTGGATAGTTGTCGCTACACCGTCAACACTTCGTTCAGTAGCATCTCTGACGTCTCTTCCTTCGTTCTGCAACAGATTGTTCCACTCTATAAACTCAAAACGTAGCCATTGCCGTCATTGATGGGAGTTTCCCTTCATTTTTGAATGCAATCAATGACCCCTGGGGAAGCGGATGGAACTGTCTTGGCACTCCGCGTTTCAGTCCATTGATTTTTTGGCTCCTCCTTTGCCTCAGTTGCGAAGTTATGGACACCCTCACCCCCCACCCTTGTATTCCATCAGTGGTTTTTAAAAACCCGACGGGCCTTATTGCTGTGTGGCAACGTCGCCAAACATCCCCTTCCTTCACGAAGCTCGCTGGTTTTATTCCCCCCATTTTTAAAAGAAACGCGACGCTCATCTTGCTCACAGCTTTCTCATGTACCTTGTCTGATAGCTCACCCAATTGACCATTTAATCTGTATTTTTCTTCACCATTTTGTGGTCGGTCGACCACTGCTGCCATGTTTAAACTCCGACACAGCAACTATGTTTCCTCCTCTTAACAACGAAGGTAGCTCTCGACCTTTGACGCTGAGACCTTTTTTAAAAAAAATCCCCAACATAACCACGACTACGTCCCCGCTGTTGATGGCTGTCACTAAACAAAACTTAAGTTTCATAAGGTTGGTACTTTTTTTTTTTTCAAATCAACGATTGCGCCATCTTTAATACGTCAGGGTCGGGTACTTGTGGCAACAACGCTTCGTGGGGGGTGGAGGGGGGGCGGCGTACTTAATGTCTGGGTTGTGTTAAAGCGACCGTGATGATGTGACGTCATCAACTACGTCACGCTCACTGCTGGCGAAGATGCAAACCAATTAAAAATACATCACGTTAGATAATTATCAACCTTTCATATTATATATATATATATAGAAACTAATTATTATTAAGCTAATTGTTATGTAACAGTTCCACTCCCTTTAAAACATCATTTATATATCATAACTATATGAGTGTCCCGCGTTACCCGGGTATTCATTTAAACTATCCCGGAGTAAGGAATTGATTCGCCACTAACCTCATTTCGTAAGCATTTTATTTACCCAGCATGCAACGGCGTCAGTGTTGTTTTTTTTTGGAACATTTTACGTTCCCCCCTGCCCGACCTAACCCCTCGGCAGCTAACTTCAGGACGGTCCTCAGGAATTCTCCTACCAGATATAATATAAGGACGATTAAAAACAATAAAAAATACTCCCAGGCACCTTAAAGGAGTGACCCTTCAACTACACAGAGACCAAAATATAGCTGGCAGCCTTAAGAAAATACGCCCCCGGTACCTTAAGAGGGTCAAAACTACTCCAGGTAACCTTTCATACGACCACCTCCACGAAGAGGAACATAAAATATCATAAACCACCACCGTTAATGGCGAGAATTAAACTCAGCGACTCCTACAACCCCGGAATCGACACCAATCTCGGTCTCTTACGTAATCCCCATTCCAGCGCCACCCTTACCGTAAGGGTGCTTCCCTCCCTTGTCCATAGGAATTGAAATTAGACACTTAAAAAATTCTAGGACACTATCAAGTTCAGCCACCCCCCAGAAAACGTTTTATTCGCGGATAATAATGGCCGCTTCGGAATGATCTTAATTTCCACCCCCCCTTACACGTGGTAGGGTGTGTCACAACCACCCCCCCTCAGTATTTGTCCCTGGATCGTGAGTAACATGTGTATAAAGTTTTGTGGTGATAATTGGCCTGAACATTTAAGAAAACTCGTTCTCACCCCCTTGCACCCCTCCACTCTTTACGGCGCTGATCACTACGGTCAATGTCACAATTAAACTAAGCGACTTCCACAACTCCGGATTCTACTCCTATCCCCTTCCCTCCCGCCCGCGTTATTTTTCTGTAAGGCATTCAACCCCCACCCCTAAAGGTGCTCCCTTTCCCACGCTTCAAACGGGGGTTGAAATTATAAATAAAGAACAATCGGGAGGAACACTATCAATCTGATTGAATATTTATTTTACGCCAAAAAAATATAGGGCGTTTGAGTATTTTTTTTAAAGATTTCCACCGTCCGTCCCTGTCGTGGGGTCGTAGACGTTTCCTGGGTCGCAAGGACCACGAGTCGTATTATCACCACGTGACACACAGTCGATTTTATTTATTAGAAGAAGGTTATGTTCCACATCCTTTCCTCTTTGTCTCAGGAGTGTCTCTCTCGCTCTCGCTCTCTCTCGCTCTCTCTCTCTCTCTCGCTCTCTCTCTCTCTCGCTCTCTCTCGCTCTCTCTCTCTCCCTCCCTCTCTCTCCCTTTCTCTCTCCCTCTCCCTCCCCCCTCTCTCTCTCCCCCTCTCCCTCTCCCTCTCCCCCCTCTCCCTCTCCCCCCTCTCTCTCTCTCTGCGCATCCAGATTGCGCGCTTTCCAGTGCCATTAATTACGAAGATATTCTTCTTTCCTTGAGACCAGACTAGAAGTTGTTGTTAATTGTTGTAATCGAGTTTCGCCGCCGCCGCCGCCGTAGTTGTTCGCTCGCCTTTGTTTGCTTTTCCGCCCCAGCGAAGCGCTTTTGTTAAACGCTGTTTTAAGATTCAAAATGGAGGACAAACACGGGGCAATGAGAGGGAACGAGACAGAGAGAGAGAGAAACAGACAGTCGCGCGGAAGCTGATCCAATTACGTATAACTCACGAGGAGGACGGCGTCGGATTATCCCCGTCTCTCTCTTCGCGGACGCTCCAGGAACATGCATCATGAACCAGCCTAAGAATATGTGAGTCTGGACAAACAGGGCTCCACCCCGGGGAGAAACAGGTGGGAAAATTAGGGGGCACAGGAATTGGGGGGACAACGAAAAAAAAAGGCCCAAGCCGAGAGGATTCGTCACATTTTTGTCTCTCAAGCCCTAAAAAGGAGGCATTTATACTTATTAATACCAGTTACCCATGGTTTTTAATATGTCAAATTTTCCAAATAAATTTCTTCTCCTTCTTCCCTAAACATGGTCATATATTTACTTTATATTAACGGTCTTTACATGCAGACACAAGATTTCTGTGTTTTTCTCTGTATGTTTTACCTTGTTCCTTTATTTCAGATACGGTTCCTTTATATTCTTCCCTATACCAATGTACATGGTCATATATTTACTTTATATTAATGGTCATTACATGTAGACATACAAATTCTGTGTTTTTCTCTGTACGTTTTACCTTGTTCCTTTATTTCAGATACGGTTCCTTCATATTCTTCCATATAAATGGTCATATATTTACTTTATATTCACGGTCTTTACATGCAGACACAAGATTTCTGTGTTTTTCTCTGTCCGTTTTATCTTGTTCCTTTATTTTAGATACGGTTCCTTTATATTCTTCCATATAAATGGTCATATATTTACTTTATATTCACGGTCTTTACATGCAGAGACATGATTTCTGTGTTTTTCTCTGTAAGTTTTACCTTGTTCCTTTATTTCAGATACGGTTTCTTTATATTGTTCTCTATATATGTTCATATATTTACTTTATATTCACGGTTTTTACATGCAGACACAAGATTTCTGTGTTTTTCTCTGTATGTTTTACCTTTTTAATTTATTTCAGATACGGTTCCTTTATATTCTTCCCTATACCCATGTACATGGTCATATATTTACTTTATATTAATGGTCTTTACATGTAGACATACAAATTCTGTGTTTTTCTCTGTACGTTTTACCTTGTTCCTTTATTTCAGATATGGTTCCTCTATATTCTACCCTATACCCATGTACAAAATTCATATATTTACTTTATATTCACGGTCTTTACATGCAGAGACATGATTTCTGTGGTTTTCTCTGTAAGTTTTACCTTCTTCCTTTATTTCAGATACGGTTCCTTTATATTCTTCCCTATACCCATGTCAGCATTTGTCATTTCTGAGTGTTTTCGATTTATGTAACTTTATGGTATTGTTTGTTACCAGAAGTTTCTCCGTGGATAATTACGACACGTGTGTGTGTGTGTGGGGACTCACATAACGTCAAGGAAGGTTGCCACAGCTTCACGATGGTAATGACACGTTTCCAGTCGTGACACACACATGTATATACTTTTCCAGAGGTCCTCAAGGTCCTTCCCCGAGAACAAACTATAGTTATTAATATTTCCCCCTATAATCACCAAGGATATTTCTCTCGAGGGGCCACGCGACTCGCTGTTTATAAGACGCGAGTCCTTCCAGCCCCCCTTCAGTGGACTCTTTGACCGTCGTCGTCAGCAGCGCCATGGAGGTTCGAGGAGTCGTCACCGTAGCCGTGGTGCTTATCGTGGGGTCGGCCCTGGTCTCGCAGGTGTCTGCGGTACGTAGCGAGACGCCGTCCTCAGTCACAACAACACTGTTCCAGGGGGGGGGGGGGCGTCGAATACGGTCTGAAAAGACCACCTCTGGAATATTCCAAGCAGGGGGCGGAAAATTACTCTAGGACCTGACAGGGCGGTATTGGGGCACGTGAATAAGCGAAACAACACCGCCTATACACAGCCCCTGAATATCGCCCGGGCCTAATCTGCCCAAAAAATAAAAATTAGTTGTATGTTTGTATGTATGAATCTACACTCCACATATAAATTTTGGAACTCGTGCAGCAATTTAGACACAAGAAATTCAGACTGATGGTCATTTTGAACCGTTAACAAACACCGCGGTGTGGTGGTAAGCCTCAACTACCACCCCTAGGAGTGGCTGGGGGGGTGGGGGAAAATTTTTAAAAAAGAAACCCCCCGGCCGATGTTAGCGACGAACACGTATTCTCCACACGGAGGTTGTCAATCAGATTGATTGTGTTTCTCCAGATGCTGCTCCTGTATAATTTCAACCCTTCTCAAGCAATGAAGGGGAACCACCCTTAAGGGTGGGTGTGGACGCGGGCGAAACATAAAGATAAAGCGGGGTGTGGGGGAGGAGAGAAACTAGACTGGAGCGGAATCCGGGGTTATGGAAGTCGCTTAGTATAAATTCTGGCATTTACCACACTGGTTAACATGTAGTGCGGTGTGAGGGGGTGAAATTTAAAATAATTCCTAACGGGGCCATTATTAGCGTCGAATAAAACGTTTTACTGGGGGGTCGCAGAATTTGTAAGTGTCTCTAGAAGGCAAGGGGAGGGAAACACCCTTAGGGGCCAAGGGTGGTGGTTGAAGCAGGGTTGGAGTCGATTCCCGGGGGTTATAGGAGTCGCTGAGTTTATATCTGGCATTTAATATGGCGGTAGTAAAAGAGAAAATACCCGGGCAACGCCGGGTAAATCAGATAGTTTTTGACGTGGTTTAATTGACCGTCTTAAGATATCGGGGTGTGCATTATTTAATTTGATTTTCCTTAAGGCTACCGGCTGTAGTTTGGCCTCTGTGTAGTTTTTTAAAACAACAACAACAACCAGAGAGATTGGTCGTCGTCCGGTGTTATAGCAGTCGCTGAGTTTTAATCCCGACATTCAAACCATCCCCGGGTTAAGCTGCATTTCAGCCCCATAGCAGTGGCGAGTGGTGGTGGTGGTGGTGGGAGCGGTTGAAGAGGAGGGTTTCCGCATACGATGTCGTGCACACACGTTACTTACGATCTAGAAACACACTCTTCAGGGGGTGGTTTTTTTAATTAAAAAACTTAATATTTTTCAGATGTATTTTTGTGACTCCTTTACAGACATCTTTATTTCTTTTTAATTACAGCGTCATGTATCGTCTTTCGGTAAAACCTGAAGATGATACCAACACGTGTCGAAACGTCGTGACGCTATAAATGAAAAAAAATTAATAAAGTTGTCTGTAAAAAAGGGGGGGTCATTAAGTGATTTATTGATTAATTCCCCAAAAGATAAAAACGTTAAAATAAATAAACATCAGCCAATTAATTTTTTTAAGTCAGAGACAAAAAATATTTTATTAAATTAAGAACGTTTCATCGCTTAATTTCTGGACTTTATCAGGTTCCAAAAAGAACAAAATTATAAGGATTTTTTTAAAACCATTTTATAGATAACAAAAAAAATATATATTGTGGTTGACTTAAAAGAAAACAACTAAAATTTTAATCAAAAAAAGTAGTTTCATAGGGATTAACCCTTACCGTTATTAATTTGTGGACTGTTAGAAAAGTCTGGGGCGGTGGAAAAAAAAATATTTTTAAGTCTCACAACTTTTTTTAAACACAGTAAAAAGGAAAAAAATATATATTAAGGACAAAATAGAAAAAAAATATATAAGCATAATTTTAAAATTTATGAAAATTAAATTGTCTGGATCCACGCGCATGCTACATGGGACAAGCCAAGCGTGCATTAATAAAAACCCCTAGGTTAGGAGGAGGAGGAGAGAGACAGCAAAAAATAATATAAAATATTCTGCACGGTCTAAACGTATTTATTTAAACAATCACAAATTAGATTGCGAGGGTTGGTGAGTGGGTGGGGGGGGCGTAAAGGAGGGAACGAAGTATGTCTAGAGATTAATGAGTGAACTGCTACGTCAGGTCCTGTGGTACAGCTGTCAACATAAAATAAATGACACGAACAGTTCGCGACAGTTCGCTTTTTGTAACGTTCAATTGACACATTGTTACAATTTAAAAAAATTGTCAGTTGTTCCCATTGTTAACCTGCACCCGATAATGTGTATTAATTTTTTTCCTGGGTCGTCCTGGTTTCAAATAATAGTTGTTGTTGTTGTCGTCACGTTTCGGGCCGCGATAAAGTCGGAGGAGTTTCACGCGGGTGTTTTGTAAGTCAACCACAATATATATATATATATATATATATATATATATATATTGATTTTTGTTCCCACATAATAGTGTAGGCGAGGGCTATTCTCTCGCAGGCAGTACCTGAGAGGGATGTTCTCTCGCAGGCAGAACCTTGTAGAAGAGATACGAAGGGGCTACCTTTGGGGATGCCTCCTCCTCTCCGTTTTTGAAATAAGGTTCTCACAAGCCGAGGCCTGTTTTCTTAGAGGTGTATGTTGCGGACTCACAGACCTTGGAGCATTCGGCAAGAGTTATCCGCTGTTCCCATTCGAACAGTCGTGCCAGCTGCCTCCTAAACTGGTCGAGGCACGGCGAGGGGGTAAGCTGTGTCCCCACAGCAAATTCCTCTCTCTCGCCATCCAGGGAAAGGGCGTGGGACAAGTATCTCAAGAGCCCGACCTACCTGATGCAGGTTTTTCTAGGGTTTGTCCTGCATTACTTTTAGGCGAACTGCCGCGGGGGTAGGATCCTTAAACTACACCCCGGGGGCCGTAGTTAACCTTTGGCTACCTTCCACTACCCTTCCACATCCCCCCTTTCAAACCCCTTTCCAATGCTATTAAAGGGGAGTTGCCACCATGTGGATTACCCTCATGTAGCCTGGTACCCTGAAAAAAAAAAGTTATCTGCCTAATTGTTTTTGCTGGAACCTGATGAGGTCGCCAAATTAAGTGATGAAACGTTCTCAGTAGTCATAGTGTATATATATATATATATATACGGCGAGGGGGAATGCTGCGACCCCACAGCAAACTCCCTCTTTCTCTCGCCATCCAGGGAAGGGGCGTGGGACAAGTATACCAAGAGTCCGACCTACCTGATGCAGGTTTTTCTAGGGTTTGTCCTGCATTACTTTTAGGCGAACTGTCAAGCGGGTAGGATCCTTAAACCATAGCCCGGGGGGCCGTAGTTATATATATATATATATCATTATTAAATAAAGAACTTTAACATGGTCCATTCACGAAAATACAACTTAAATAATGAAGAGGGTGTAATTATGATGAGAAATAAAATCTGGCAACAGTGCACCGTAGGGGGGTGAATTTTTTTTTGTAAATATTTTCCCTCACCATTTAGGGCTGTTTTTTTTCGCCCTGCTGGAGAGTGTTATTGACCACCGTTTGTAATCTCTGGGCTTGTAACAACCCCCCACCCCTTTGCCCTCCCCCCCCCTCCCTCTATAGGCGCTGGAAGTGGAAGTTAGGTCCTTGTGTGCGAACCGCGAAGGCTTGCGAAATGTGTTTATTGGCCCTCGAGTCGCATCGCTCAAACCCTCCTCCCCCCCCCCCGCCCCCAACCCTCCCTCTCGTTTTTTATGTTTTTAACAACCCTATTCGGATTTATTCTGAAGAGAGGAGAAGAAGAAGAAAGAAATTCAAACAGAGACCGAGAAGTGGAGATTATACGAGACCTTCGAGGATGGGGAATTTTTGGAACCACCCCTCGAAAACCCCAAAGCATCCCTTAAACGCATCTCTATTAAAATTTCTTTTTTCCATTGGCTGGAAAAATTATTTCCTATAACTATAAACGTCGGCAGAGAACTCTAGCGGACGAATGTGGACTATAAAAAATTTTTTTTAAGCGTCGAAACAGACGAAAGAAAACACCCAGGAATACCAACAAAATAAAAATAAAACCCTCACTTCAGCCAAGGAACGACGTTTGTTTTAACAACGTCTCAACCAAGGCTACCGTACTTTAAATCCGCCATTTTGTCCTCAAGTAGATTTCTGAAGCCACTAATATTCCGCTCTCAGTAGGATTAAAGTTCTAAAGCCCCATAATATATTTTTGGGGGAGGGGGGCCACGGGATCCGACTAGCCGTGGCCGCGACTTGCGAGTCAACAAGGGGGCAGGGGGTGGGAGAGGGGAGGGGCGGAAGTTCCCTCCTCAAAGACACGACCAGATCAACGTCATCCACTTCTCAGACAACTGACTGTGATGGTTGCTTCTTTTCAGGCTCTGACCATGGCGCAGATCAAGCAGATGGCCAAAGTCGTGAGGAACACGTGCGTGGGCAAGACCGGCGCCGACATAGGTAAGTCTCTCTCTGCCTTATGACGTAGGAAGGTGACGTCACGCTCCTGTTGCTTACTTCCCCGTTTTATAAAATATATTAAAATACATACAACCAGGTCGGGGAAAATTTTTTTTCCCAACTTGTACACGTCGTTGCTATTAGTGAAATCACCCCTCACCCCTCACCGCAGATATTCAATTATAAATACCTGGGGGGGGAGGGGGGAAGTTACTGTGAGCCTGAAAACCCACAAAATGTAGGTACCATTTTTCAGTTTTTCGCTGATAGCAGAAGAATGAAGCGTTCTAGTGAAAATAATGTTCAGTGATGAATTGTAGAGGATGAAATTCTGCATGTGATGGTGGACTCGGGGACGGAATCAGGTCCACGGAAGTGGGAGAAATCCTGCGTCAAAGTCACGGCATTTTCCTAAGAGAACGCAGCTTGTCGTATTTCCAGTGCTGATATCTGCAAAATGGCCGCCAGTGACGTCATTAGTCACTGAGTAAAGGTCGTGGAGGATTTAATCCTCCTTCCAAGGCATGATCTGGTTTTTTAAAAAGTCCATTCAAAATGGCCGCAGATACACGCATGTTGCTGTCTGCACACACGGGGCTGATGTCATGGCGCTGAGTGACGTCACTTGTCTGTGAGACAGAGAATATTAACATGTCTAAGAGTGTCGTTGTTCTGAGATGGGAAGAAAGAGTCCGGCGTTACAAAGAGTCTCTATAGTCTTTTCCAAAGAAGAAAGAACTGCAATGACGTCATTCCCAACCTCGGCGCCACTGTAGCCGTGGTCGGACGGCAAAATGCGTGTATTTTCGGCTATTTTCAACGGATTTTTTAAAAAACCATCATCTAAGAGAAACAATACTCTTAGAGAAAGGTACTAAGACAGGAATCAAAGAATTGAAGAGGAAAAGACCTCGGGGGGGGGGGGGGGGAAGGAAAATTCTTCTGTGAGCCTGAAAACAACCAAATTTAAAAGTTTTCCGCTGATAGCAAAAGAATGAAGCGTTCTAGAGAAAATAATGTCCAGTAATGAATTGCAGAGGATGAAATTCTGCATGTGATGGTGGACTCAAGGACGGAAATTAGGTCCAAGGAGTCAAGAGACCTCGGGGAAACCTTTCTGTGACGCTAAAAAAAACGCACGATACTTTGGCACATGTTTCCAGTTTTTCGCTGATAGCAGAAGAATGAAGCATTCTAGGGAAAATTATGTTCAGTGATGAATTGTAGAGGATGAAATTCTGCATGTGATGGTGGACTCGAGGACGGAATCAGGTCCAAGGAAGTGGGAGAAATCCTGCGTCAAAGTCACGACATTTTCCTAAGAGAACGCAGCTTGTCGTATTTCCAGTGCTGATATCTGCAAAATGGCCGCCAGTGACGTCATTAGTCACGGAGTAAAGGTCGTGGGGGATTTAATTCTCTTTCCAACGCATGATCTGGTTTTTAAATAACCCCATTCAAAATGGACGCAGATACACGCACATGTTGCTGTCTGCACACACGGGGCTGATGTTATGGCGCTGAGTGACGTCACTTGTCTGTGTGGCAGAGAATATTAAAGTGTCTAAGAGTAAGAAAGACTCCAGCGTTTCAAAGAGTCTCTATATATTTTTCCAAGGAAGAAAGAATAGCAATGACGTCACTCCCGTCACTCCGTATTAGTCATGTACATACGGCAAAATTCGTCGAATGAAAGAATAGAAGAGGAAAAGAAAGAAAAACTATTAATAAAAAGAACACGTGATATAAAGAAGATATAAAAAATTTGGGAAGAAAGATATATATATATATATATAAGGGAATAACAAGCTGAATCGAGCATTAATTGATGAGATTTCATAATGCTTTGAATTATTATAAAACGCAAGACACTGAGGCCTCGTACATAGCAACTTTACACGTGTCATGTCTACTATTATATATATATATATATATATATGCGGTGTTGCAGTTCTCACAAACGCCCCCAAACCACTCGTAGTGCGTCCGTATTAGGATATCGTGTCACCGATCGTGACGTCATCCGATGACGTCATCCTCCTCTGAACCCGCTGTTAAGACGAGCACCTCGCGACGGCCATTTTTAAAATCTAGTTCTGTTAACGATAAAAACAAAAATATGTCTGTGAATCTGGGAGGGCGGGGGGGACCACTTCATGTCCGAAATCAGTGAATTTAATAAAAATACTACAATTATAATTTGTCAGTGTAGGTCTTGTTCATGTTGGCAGCCGTAGTACTTATTAGACGGCGTGTGGGATTGGTCTCTAAAAAAAATATTTATAAGAACAATTAACAAGAATAATACTGTATATTGTGGATCCAAGTCTGCTGTAGTAAAGAAGAAAGTAAAATAAAGGTAATTTTTTGCAGCTTTTATTTCCTGCTGTAATCAATTTCTTTGTGTGTGTGCAGACAGCAACATGCGTGTATCTGCGGCCATTTTGAATGGGGTTATTTAAAAACCAGATCATGCGTTGGAAAGAGAATTAAATTCCCTACGACCTTTACTCCGTGACTAATGACGTCACTGGCGGCCATTTTGCAGATATCAGCACTAGAAATACGACAACCTGCATTCTCTTAGGAAATGCCGTGACTTTGACGCAGGATTTCTCCCACTTCCTTGGACCTAATCCCGTCCTCGAGTCCACCATCACATGCAGAATTTCATCCTCTACAATTCATCACTGGACATTATTTTCACCAGAACGCTTCATTCTTCTGCTGTCAGCGAAAAACTGGAAACAGGTGCCATAATTTCGTGGGCTTTTTTTAGCGTCACAGAAACTTTTCCCCGACGCCTTTAGACTCCTTGGACCTAATTTCGTTCTCGAGTCCACCATCACATGCAGAATTTCATCCTCTACAATTCATCACTGAACATAATTTTCCCTAGAATGCTTCATTCTTCTGCTATTAGCGAAAAACTGGAAACAGGTGCCAAAATATCGTGCGTTTTTTTTAGCGTCACAGAAAGGTTTCCCCGAGGTCTTTTGACTCCTTGGACCTAATTTCCGTCCTCGAGTCCACCATCACATGCAGAATTTCATGCTCTACAATTCATTACTGGACATTAGTTTCACTAGAATGCTTCATTCTTCTGCTATTCTCTACCAAAGACAAGTTTCCCCCCCAGACGTCACTCAGCGCCATAACATCAGCCCCGTGTGTGCAGACAGCAACATGCGTGTATTTGCGGCCATTTTGAATGGGGTTATTTAAAAACCAGATCATGCGTTGGAAAGAGAATTAAATTCTCTACGACCTTTACTCCGTGACTAATGACGTCACTGGCGGCCATTTTGTAGATATCAGCACTAGAAATACGACAAGCTGCATTCGCTTCCAAAATGCCGTATCTTTGACGCAGGATTTCTCCCACTTCATTGGACCTAATTCCGTCCTCGAGTCCACCATCACATGCAGAATTTCATCCTCTACAATTCATCACTGAACATTATTTTCACCAGAACGCTTCATTCGTCTCCTATCAGCGAAAAACTGAAAAGAGGCGCCCAAATTTCGTGGGTTTTCAGGCTCACAGAAGCTTGCACGTGCATGCTGGGTAATTTCCCTTCCTAACTCCGCGCCATGTTTTATGTCCGCAGCGCTGGTGGACGCGATCCAGCGAGGCGAGTTCACAGACGACCGCAACACCAAGGTGAGTGTTTATCTGCGACAGGCTGAGGGAAATGAGTTCAATTTCCTCCTTTCGCAAGAGTAACGGGTTACGTGCACGCGCCGGCCGGGGGTGGGGGGGTGGGGGGGCGCAGGAAGTTCCCACAACCACCAGGGGCGGCGCTGCTGGCGGACGCGGACTCTGATTAAAAACTAATGAAGCACGTAAACAGATTAGGATCGGGCAAATGCGCATTGGACTTCGACGACGTCACACGTACAGTGTTGCCACGATGAAGCTACAGCGTTTATGGGGGACTCGGTACGTAGACTCAATAAAGTCGGGCTTTTAGCCGAGAATTGTATCCGTGACGTTGCGATGACGTCATCTTGGACTCGATAAGCCTGAGTTTATCCTGGTCTCTCTCTCCACTTCAGCGTTTCTTTTCTCCGTTGTTCATTTCCTCTCCGCTACGTTTATACCATTTTTCCGTCGATCCTTCTTCTCCTTTTTCATTGCTACTTCACCTTTCTTCCACCATTATTCTACGTATTTATCCTTCTATTTCTCTTTGGTTGATTTTTTTCCCCGGCCTTTGTGTATTGTCGTCTTCATTCTCTCTTCTTAGCTATTCTTCGCTCTCCTCCTCCCTTCCCTGAGACAAAGGGGGAATAATCCGTCTGGCCTACCCTTCCTTGTTTATTCTATGTTTCCAGCCTCGTTGTTTGATCACTTTCCTTATTAGTTGGGTTTTTTTCCTCCACTTGTGTCTGTATCGTTTTTTTTATTCTCGCTTCGTGTCCTTTCTTAAAGCCTCCGTTTCCTTTTCTATATTTGTTTTTACACAGTCTCTTTTCTTACACTGTTTTCCGTCGATCTTCCTCTTTTTTCTTGACCTTTCGTCTTTTATTTTTGCCCATGAAAAAGTGGGTTATAACCCATCTGGTTTCTCGTTTCTTGTATATTTCTTCCTTTAATCATCCGTTTTCTTCATGATTTTTTTCTCCTCTGCGTGTCTGTGCCGTTTTCCCGGCGTCCTTATTCTCTTTTCACCTGCTCTGTCCCCTCCCTCCTTTCTCAGTCCCCTTCTTCTATCTTTATTTTATCACAGTCTCTTTTATCACTCGTGTCTAATGTTTTCCGGCAACCTTCCTCTGTTTTCTTGGCCTTTCTTCTTTTTTTTTCCCTATGAGAAAGCGGGATAATTCGTCTGGTTTCTCGTTTCTTGTATATTTCTTCCTTTAATTATCCGTATTCTTGATGATTTTGTCTCCTGTGCGTGTCTGTATCGTTTTCCCAGCGTCCTTATTGTATTTTTTGCTGTTTTACTCTCCCTCAGTCCCCTTATTGTATCTTTTTTATCACAGTCTCTTTTATTACTCGTGTCTAATGTTTTCCGTGGACCTTACTCTGTTTTCTTGGATTTTTTCCTTTTATTTTTCCCATGAGAAAGTGGGATATTTCGTCTGATTTCTCGTTTTTTGCATATTTCTTCCTTTAATCATCCGTTTTCTTGATGATTTTGTGTCCTCTACGTATCTGTGTCGTTTTCCCGGCGTCCTTATTGTATTTTTTCCTGTTCTCGTCTCATCCCTCAGTCCCCATTCTTGTATAATTTTTTTTAATCACAGTCTCTTTTATTACTCGTCTCGAATGTTTTCCGTGGACCTTACTCTGTTTTCGTGGATTTTTTCCTTTTATTTTTCCCATGAGAAAGTGGGATAATTCGTCTGATTTCTCGTTTTTTTTGTATATTTCTTCTTTTAAACATCCCTTTTCTTGTGAATCTCTGTGTGTCTTTTTCCCGGCGTCCTTATTGTCTTTTCTCTTATTATACCCCCCCCCCCGCCGCGTCAGTCCCCTTCTTGTATCCTTATTTTTTATCAAAGTCTCTTTTATTACACGTGTCTAATGTTTTCCGTGGATCTTCCTCTGTTTTCTTGGACTCTTTCCTTTTATTTTTCCCATGAGAAAGTGGAATAATTCGTCTGGTTTCTTAATTTTTTTGTATATTTCTTCCTTTAATCATCCGTTTTCTTGATGATCTTGTCTCCGCTGCGTGTCTGTGTCGTTTTCCCGGCATCCTTATTGTCTTTCCCGCTGTTCTGGCTGAATGACGTGCCACAGGGGGTTGTTGATAGACGCCGCGCCGCGATGCTCCACGAGGGGCAGCCCCTGATTAGTGCGCAGCCCCGCAACACAGCACAACCTCCTCCCCTCTGCCGGGCTGCCAAGTGCGACCCTCGAAGGTGCGTTGCGTGTTGCGAGCGCAGGCAGGGGCGGGAACGGGAAATATAGACAGCACACACGCGCAGAGGATCACGGTCCACGGAACAATGAAAAACCCTCCAGAGTAGAGAATAAAAGAGATTTACACGCGCACGTCACGCGGACAACCTGAAGTTGGGGCGGTTCAAGGAGCAGAATTAAGAGGATTCTGAAAAAACAAAAAAAGAAATTACTAAGTGATGATCTTTAAGACTGAAAATTATGTGGCAACGTTGTAAATATATAAACAGGTTGCATTTAAGGGCGAGTTTTAAAAATTCAAAACAGGCCAAAGACAAGGAATGTAACTACAAAAATTAAAAAAAAATATACCAAAACGTTGCAAAGGGGTAAAACAGTCAAAGAGATTCTCACTTCTGTATTTATAGTCTTTGGTCAATTAGGAATTCCTTTTCAACGTCTGTTTATTCTTTTCATATAAGAGAAACCCCCCTTCAACTTGAACCAATCAAGGCCGTGGATCTACCGCAACGTTGCCACAACAGTTTTGAAATCGCGGAATATTCCGCTCTCGGTAAACACACGAGTCCCGGGTAATGGCTTCCGTTTTTAGCCAAAAATTGGGGGGTTCTAAAGCCGCGGAACATCCCCATTTTAACAAAATGAAGCTCTGAAGCCGCGGAATATTCCGCTCTTAACGAAATAAAAAGTTCTGAAGCTGCAGAAAATTCCGATATTAGCCCCAAAAAAAAGAGAGTTCTAAAACCGCACAATATTCCGTGCGTAGTAAAAATAAAAGAACTTCTAAAGGTACGTAAGATATATTCCGTTTTTGTCGGAATATTCCGCTCTTAGTAATGAAAAAGGTTCTAACGCCGCGGAATATTACGCTCTTGGATAAAAAAATAAGTTGTAAAGCCTCGGAAATTCCGCTTATAGCCAAAAAGGTTCTGAAACTACGGAATATTCCGCTCTTAGGACGAAAAAAAAATTTCTGAAGCGGCGGCGGAATATTTCGCTCTCTGCGGACAAAAGGTTTTAAAGCCACGGAATATTCCGCTTGAAGTAAAATTAGGTTCTGACGCAACGGAATATTCCAATCTTAGCAAGAAAAAAGTTTAGAAGCCGCGTAATATTCCGTTTTCGGGAAAAAATAAGTTCTGTACCCGCGGAATATTCCGCTCTAAGCAAAAATAAAGGTTATCCAAAGCCGCGGAATATTCCGGTCTTAGGACGAAAAATATTTCTGAAGCCACGTAATATTCCGCTCTTAGCCAAAGAAAATAGTTCTAAAGCCCCGTAATATTCCGCTCTCTGGAAATAATAAGTTCTTAAGTCGCGGATTATTCCGCTATTAGCAAAAAATTGTTCTAAAGTCGCAGAACATTCCGCTTGTGGTAAACTAAGGATCTGACGTATCGGAATATTCCACTCTTTGATAAAAAAAAGAGTTCTAAAGCCGCGGAATATTCCGCTCTCAGCCAAAGAAAGTTTCTTAAACGACGGAATATTTCGCTCTTAGGACGAAAAAAATTTCTGAAGCCCCTAATATTCCGCTTTCAGTAAGAAAGAAATTTCTAAAGCCGCGGAATATTCCGCTCTCTGGAAATAATAATTTCTTAAGTCGCGGAATATTCCGCTTTTAGCAAAAAATGATTCTAAAGCCGCGGAATATTCCGCTCTTAGGCGAAAAAGGTTCTGAAACCAAACTTAGTAAAAAACAATTTTAAAAGCCGCAGAATATTCCGCTATTAGCAAAAGAAAGGTTCTAAAGCAGCGGAATATTCCACTCTTTGATAAAAAAAAGAGTTCTAAAGCCGCGGAATATTCCACTCATAGGTAAAAAAGTTCTAAAGCCGCGGAATATTCCGCTCTCTGCGGACAAAAGGTTCTGACGTATCGGAATATTCCAATCTTAGCGAGAAAAAGTTCTAAATCCGCGGAATATTCCGCTCTCAGCCAAAGAAAGTTTCTTAAACGACGGAATATTTCGCTCTTAGGACGAAAAAAATTTCTGGAGCCCCTAATATTCCGCTTTCAGTAAGAAAAAATTCTAAAGCCGCGGAATATTCCACTCATAGGTAAAAAAGTTCTAAAGCCGCGGAATATTCCGCTCTCAGCCAAAGAAAGTTTCTTAAACGACGGAATATTTCGCTCTTAGGACGAATAAAATTTCTGGAGCCCCTAATATTCCGCTTTCAGTAAGAAAAAATTCTAAAGCCGCGGAATATTCCACTCATAGGTAAAAAAGTTCTAAAGCCGCGGAATATTCCGCTCTCTGCGGACAAAAGGTTCTGACGTATCGGAATATTCCAATCTTAGCGAGAAAAAGTTCTAAATCCGCGGAATATTCCGCTCTCAGCCAAAGAAAGTTTCTTAAACGACGGAATATTTCGCTCTTAGGACGAAAAAAATTTCTGGAGCCCCTAATATTCCGCTTTCAGTAAGAAAGAAATTTCTAAAGCCGCGGAATATTCCGCTCTCTGGAAATAATAATTTCTTAAGTCGCGGAATATTCCGCTTTTAGCAAAAAATGATTCTAAAGCCGCGGAATATTCCGCTCTTAGGCGAAAAAGGTTCTGAAACCAATCTTAGTAAAAAACAATTTTAAAAGCCGCAGAATATTCCGCTATTAGCAAAAGAAAGGTTCTAAAGCAGCGGAATATTCCACTCTTTGATAAAAAAAAGAGTTCTAAAGCCGCGGAATATTCCGCTAATAGCCAAAAAGGTTCTGAAACGACGGAATATTCCGCTCTTAGGACTAAAACAAATTTTCTGAAGCCGCGGAACATTCCGCTGGTAGTAAACTGAGGTTTCGGACGCATCGGAATATTCCAATCCTAGCAAGAAATAGTTCTAAAGCCGCGGAATATTCCACTCATAGATAAAAAAAAGTTCTAAAGCCGCGGAATATTCCGCTCTCTGCGGACAAAAGGTTCTGACGTATCGGAATGTTCCTCTTGTAGTAAACTAAAGTTCTGACGCATCGGAATATTCCAATCCTAGCAAGAAATAGTTCTGAAGCCGCGGAATATTCCACTCATAGGTAAAAAAAGTTCTAAAGCCGCGGAATATTCCGCTCTTAGTCGAAAAAAGGTTCTGAAACCACTCTTAGTAATAAAAAAGTTTAGAAGCCGAGGAATATTCCGCTGGCAGTAAACTGAGGTTCTGACGCATCGGAATATTCCAATCCTAGCAAGAAATAGTTCTAAAGCCGCGGAATATTCCACTCATAGGTAAAAAAGTTCTAAAGCCGCGGAATATTCCGCTCTCTGCGGACAAAAGGTTCTGACGTATCGGAATATTCCAATCTTAGCGAGAAAAAGTTCTAAATCCGCGGAATATTCCGCTCTCAGCCAAAGAAAGTTTCTTAAACGACGGAATATTTCGCTCTTAGGACGAATAAAATTTCTGGAGCCCCTAATATTCCGCTTTCAGTAAGAAAAAATTCTAAAGCCGCGGAATATTCCGCTCTCTGCAAATAATAATTTCTTAAGTCGCGGAATATTCCGCATTTAGAAAAAAATGATTCTAAAGCCGCGGAATATTCCGCTCTTAGGCAAAAAAGGTTCTGAAACCAATCTTAGTAAAAAAACAATTTTAAAAGCCGCAGAATATTCCGCTATTAGCAAAAGAAAGGTTCTAAAGCCGCGGAATATTCCACTCTTTGATAAAAAAAAAGAGTTCTAAAGCCGCAGAATATTCCGCTCATAGCCAAAAAGGTTCTGAAATGACAGAATATTCCGCTCTTAGGACTAAAACAAATTTTCTGAAGCCGCGGAACATTCCGCTGATAGTAAACTGAGGTTTCGGACGCATCGGAATATTTCAATCCTAGCAAGAAATAGTTCGAAAGCCGCGGAATATTCCACTCATAGATAAAAAAAAAGTTCTAAAGCCGCGGAATATTCCGCTCTCTGCGGACAAAAGGTTCTAAAGCCGCGGAATGTTCCGCTTGTAGTAAACTAAGGTTCTGACGCATCGGAATATTCCAATCTTAGCAAGAAAAACTTCTGGAGCCGCGGAATATTCCGCTCTTAGTCAAAAAAAGGTTCTGAAAGCACTCATGGATAAAAAAAAGTTCTAAAGCCGCGGAATATTCCGCTCTCTGCGGACAAAAGGTTCTAAAGCCGCGGAATGTTCCGCTTGTAGTAAACTGAGGTTCTGACGCATCGGAATATTCCAATCCTAGCAAGAAAAAGTTCTAAGGCCTCGGAATATTCCACTCTTGGATAAAAAGAAGAGTTGTAAAGCCGCGGAATATTCCGCTATTAGCAAGAAAAAATTTCTTTCTGAAGCCACGTAATATTCCGCTCTCTGTAAAAAAAACTAAGTTTTAAAGCCGCGGAATACTCCGCGGCTATAGAACCTTATTTTACTACAAGCGGAATATTCCGCTCTTAGCCAATAAAAAAACAAGTCTTAAAACAACCACGCGGAAAAGTTTAAACTGTCACTACGCTACTTTAACATTTTTTATTTTCCATGTTTATTATTGCAACTGTTTAATATATATGTGTATTTATTTTTCCATGTGTCCAGTGCTACATCAAGTGCTGCATGAGCGCCATGCAAGTGGTGAGTCACGAGTTAACTCATTATAAATATATATATATATATATATACTTCACCCCGTCCGTAGACGAACAGCGTTGCCTTGTTGCATGCGGTGACGCAATATTCACATTCTAATGTTCCTTCCTCCCCCTCCTCCTCCGCCATCTTAATTACACGCGGCCACGTCAGGAACAACACCGGACGGCCGCATCAAGGCAAGGTTCTGGTGACGTCACACGCTCCCCTGTGCACCACACAATGGCGGACAAGCTCAGGCGCTACGACTAAAACTCTCCCATACCACATTGCGTTTGGTTATTGGTAAATAATGTGTGTGTTGTGTTTTAGTTTCCCCCATGCAATTTATTTTAGACCTACAAACCGGAATTCGTATATTTTTCTTCTTCTTCTTCTTCTCCTTCTTCTTCGCCTTTTCCACCCTTCCCCCCCCCCCTCCCGCTTTTTACAGGTTTGCCGTCTTCAATTTTTCCATTTCTAGTCTGTCGTTCCAAATCTCCCTCTTCCTTCCAAATTCCTCCTATCCTACTCTATTATGCTTTCCACGTGTGTTTTTTTCCTCCCCACTTTAATTTGGGTTTGCCCCGTTTATTTTTATTTTTTCCCTCGTAAGGGAGGTGGTGATCATTGGTATCTTTCTTTTTGGCCATCTTCCATTTCCCGCAATTCATATATTTTTTTTCTTCTTCTTCTTCTTCGGCTTTTACCCTATTCTTTTATAGGTTTGCCGTATTCAATTTTCCTCTTCTAGTCTCTCGTTGTCAACCTCCCTCTTCCTTCCAAATTCCTCCTATCCTATTCCATTATTCTTTCAACGTGGGTTTTTTCCCCCACTTAAATCTGGGGTCTGCCCATTTTTCCCCCCCTCCAAGGGAGGTGGTGACCATTGGTGTAATATTTCTTTTTGGCCGTCTTCCATTTCCTCTTTTTCCGTGACCGAACACCATTTTAGGGGGGGGGGTTGATTTTTGAAACCCCCCTTTTTCCTAACGACAGACGTCGTGGTTACGTTCATTTCTTTTCCACAGGAGCTTCAGTTCTAGTTTTTATCCTGTCTTGTTTGTTTTTTCTTCTCCGTCAGATAATCGAGTTCTACTGTTCTAATTTCTTTTAATTCCGTCAGGGGGCTCACTCTCCCCCCCCCCCCCCAAGTTTGACTTCCCATAACCTAGAATGTTCTTCTGTATTATGCATGCTCTTTGGTTTTTGTTCTCCCTTTTAGTTAAATTTTTATTCCTAATTAATCCGTGTAAAATCTTTGCCATTGTAATTTTAAGTTCTGCTATCTCTTTATTCACATGTTCCTCTACATTTGTAATTATTGACCGACTCCGCCCTTCCCCTTCCCCTAAGTCTTTAAAAAATTCACATTTTATTTTTCCTGTTTCCGACTGTCATGTCTTCTACATGCTTCTATGTATATATTTTTTTACATTCAAAATTACATAAAGCACACCGGTGTCTGCGAGGGCTTTTCTCTCGTTGGCATTACCTGCGAGGGATGTTCTCTCCCAGGCAGAACCTTCTAGGAGAGACACGGAGGGGCTACCTTTGGGGGATGCCTCCTCCTCTTACCGTTTTTGAACTAAGGTTCCCACAAGCCCAGGCATGTTCTGAGAGGTGCATGTTCCGGGGTCACAGACCTTGGAGCATACTGTAAGAGTTGTTCACTATTCCCCTTGGAACAGTCTGCCAGCTGCTTCCTAAACTGGTCCAGGTACGGAGAAGGGAATGCTGCGTCCTCACAGCAAACTCTTCTCCCGCCATCCAGGGAGGGGCGTCGGACAAGTACCCAATGCCCGACCTACCTGATGCAGAGTTTTCTAGGGTTTTCCCTGCATCACTTTTAGGCGAATTGCCCGGGTAGGATCCTTAAACCATAGCCCCGGGGCCCCTAGTTAACCCTTGGCTACCTTCCTCTACCCTTCCGCATCCCCCCTTTCAGATCCTTTCCTATGCTATTAAAGGGGAGTTGCCACCATGAGGATTACCCTCATGCAGCCTGTCTACACCCTAAAAAAAATAATAATTACATAAAAAAAAATTTTTTCGCCAAGCACAAATAATGTTGGACAAACCCCACCCCAACAAATCTCATGATGTTGGGGCCTCTGGTCCTATAATGACTAAGAACTCAAGAGCCCCCCCCCCAAACCCCTTGTATGACAATGACGTCATCACCAACTCGTCAACGTCAACAAGACACCATCACCACCCCCCTTTCTTTTTTTTAACTGATACCAAAATTTTTTGTAATCAAATATTCAGGTTATGGTCCCAGAAATAAATGTATAATAATGTTTGTTGTTTTTTACAGCTTAAAAACGGTCGTTACAATCACGAAATGGCCGTCATGCAAGCGGACAAGATGCTTCCGGTGGAGATCAAGGAGGAAGTCAAGAGAATCGTAACCATTTGCAAGGACTCGGGAGGTAAAGTGGAAAAGGAATATATATATATAAATTATGTACTAGCTGGGAGCCCCTCGGCGTTGCCCGGGTATTTATCTATACATATATATAATATACAATTCCACATTACTCCATTCCACCCCCCGCCTAAGGGTGTTAACGGGAAATTTGAGATTTAATAATGTAACTCAGCGACGTCCATAGCTCCATCCCCTGGGATTCGATTCAGATCTCGGTTGTTTTAGAGTTATTTTTCTGTAACGCTTCAGTTTGTCCACAGGTTATCGTACAATATGTTCTATTTTTATTATATATATATATAAATAAATATATATAGATATATATGTAATTTTTTTTAAATTATCATTTTGCAGACCTTTCTTCCTCAATCTCGTTGTGTAAATGATTGACAGAGACATATACACCTGAAGAAGCCAGAATCAGGGCACGAAACGTCGCGTTTAATATTTATTACGTTTTCAATTCAATAATAAAAGTTTTATCTGAGTATTTATCTATATGTATATACATATATATATGTTATATTTATTTATATGTATATATATATATTGTAATATACAGCATTAATTACTATTAAATATTTATCTTAATTGGCCCAAGTTAAGGCACCATTAATGAGATAAACAATTTTAATTTATTTTTGAATTGGCCCCACGTTGGGCGCCACATTATGCAATATACAACAAGATATATTATTAAATATTTATTTGAATTGGTCCACGTTACGGCGCCATTAATAAAATGAACAATAACTTCCATAATTATGTCTATTTAATTCAATAATTAATCAATAATATTCTTTATTACATTAATGGCGCCGTAACGTGGACTAATTCAGATAAATATTTAATAATATTTTTTTTTGTGTGTATAACAATATATTAATCACTTTTTTTGCCTAAGAGTCCGTATTATCTTTCTTCGTTGCTAACATCGTAACGTTGAACTTTTTGTTGTTGTTGTTGTTACAGTTAGCACCGACGACTGCGAAATGGCCTACCAAATCACAAAGTGCGGATTCGAGAATGGCAAAGACGTGAGTATTCATCACCCCCTGTCATCCCTTTACACAACCCCTTAACATTCCTGAAACATTTGTAGTTATATATATCAATATTTCTATAGTGCTAACTTGTATCACAGACTGTGACCAACTTTCTCTGGTCAGCTCGTGTCGTAGACTGTGACCAACCTTCTCTGGTCAGCTCGAGTCGTAGACTGTGACCAACCTTCTCTGGTCAGCTTGTAAAACAGACTGTGACCAACCTTTTCAGGTCAGCTCGTATCGCATACTGTCACCAACCTTCTCTGGTCAGCTCATATCGCAGACTGTGACTAACCTTCTCTGGTTAGCTGGCATCTCAGACTGTGTCCAACCTTCTCTGGTCAGTTGGTATCTCAGACTGTGACCAACCTTCTCTGGTCAGCTTGTAAAACAGACTGTGACCATCCTTCTCTGGTCAGCTTGAAATTGCAGACTGTGACGAACCTTCTCTGGTCAGCTCGTATCGCAGACTGTGACCAACCTTCTCTGGTCAGCTTGTAAAACAGACTGTGACCAACCTTCTCTGGACAGCTCGTGACGCAGACTGTGACCAACCTTCTCTAGTCAGCTTGTAAAACAGACTGTGACCAACCTTCTCTGGTCAGCTCGTATCGCAGACTGTGACCAACCTTCTCTGGTCAGCTTGTAAAACAGGCTGAGACCAACCCTCTCTAGTCAGTTGGTGTCGCAGACTGTGACCAACCCTCTAAGATCAGCTCGTACCGCAGACTGTACATTACCGACTGCTGTTGCCTACAATAGCCTGGGCCACAATATTACGCTGACAATACAAATATTAAATAATTTAGAAAATTCTTTCATTACAAACATTGGTGGTCATTACAATATATATATATATGTAGTAATAGTAGAAGCTTTTCTCTTGAAGCTCAGCTTTGAAGCTCGGTGATAATGTTTTTTCTTCAAAACTATGAAGTAAGACGGAAGAGAAACCACATTCGTCGTAGCCTTGCGAAGTTCACCGTGGTGGAAGGCGGCCATCTTGAACCAGTGTCACCGTCCGGAGTATCAGTTCTCATCACCGTATGTGAACAAAAAAAAGGGTGTTCCGCAAATAACCCACACAAGACATTTTAAACATAATAAAATATTTACTATGTTAATGGAAACTTTTTTTTGAGGATTATTTGGCTTTTACCGAAACTTTATCTTGAATTCTTTGTTTCAGATATTTTTCTTCCCCTGAGGAAACTTGGCTCACTCGGGGGATTATTTACTTTTTTTCTTTATTCTTTTCCACCTCCCGACCTTTTTCGGACACACGGACGAGGGGAGAAAAGAAAGAGAGAAAGAAGAAGTAAAGCAACCCTTCTGCATTCTTCACTACAGCCGCTGCTGCACTACGAAGAGATGTCTTCTGCAACTGTAACGTTCACACACACCTTCAAGCACTCACCACACGTCAAGTTAAATTATAACCCTCTGTTTTTTGTTTTGTTTTTTGAATAAATTGCAAAAAGCAACAAGAGTTACCTTGAGTTATTTCATCCTTGCCATTAAAATAAAAGACGTATGAGAAAAAATTGCCTTTTCGACTTCGGGAAACCCGAAAAAAGGAACACGCAAGGAGGAAAACAAAGTAAAGGCTATGATATGAGGTGTTCCTGTTCCAGAGATGATGATGTTTGGTTGCACAGGTGAAACGCATCTTTCTTAATTCTAAAGCAAAGGAAATGAGACGTCATCCAAATCCTCTTTCTGGTGTTCTTTGGAATATCCTTGAAGCAACGGGACTATGCAAGATGTAGTAGGAATGACGTCACTTATGAGTAACTTACGCTCGCTGGGTTACTTTTCTCCATTTACAGTTAAATTTTATATTTTTATATAAAAAAAAGTAGCAGTAATGGGACTGATCAATCAGTCTCACAACCGGCGAGAGGACTACTGAGTCCTGAAGTTATTACTTGGTTTTATCACGACGACAACAATTTTCTTTCTTCTTCAAATCCTTATTCTACTACTTGTCCTCATCCTTCTGATTGTTCTGCTTATTCTTATCTTCGCTTTGTTCTTCCTCCTTGACCTTCTTCCTAATCTTCTTCCCCTTTATTTTCATTAGACGTTTCTGCAACTTTTATTCTTATTTTTTTTCTCTTCGTATTTTCCTTTCTTTTAATCTTGTCATCCTTCTTCTTCGTTCCTCTAGTTCTTCATATCTCCTTTTTCCTTCTTCTATCACTTCTCCTTGTCCGTTTACACATACTTCCTTTCCCTGTCCCCCTTTCCACATTCTTATTTGTCCTCTTCTTCCTTTCCTTCCATATAATTTTTTCTCCTCCGCATTCTTCGTCTTGTTCTCCTATTCTTCTTTCCTTTCTCCTCGTTTCTCTAGTCCTTCATGTCAACTTTGTCCTTCTCCTGACTCTTCATTATTCTCGCCTTCTTCTTTTCAGTCTTGTTCCTTTTTTTTCTTTTGTCTCATTTCTCCGTCTTCTTCTCCTTCTTCCTCAGTAAAAAAACACGTTGTATTTTTTTTTAAAAAAAAGAAACGGTCGTGGCCTGAGCCTATTCTCTCGCCTTCTTCGTCCTGTCCTCCTATTCTTCATTCCTTTCTCCTCGTTTCTCTAGTCCTTCATGTCAACTTTCTCCTTCTCCTGCCTCTTCATTCTTCTTGCCTTCTTCTTTTCAGTCTTGTTCCTTTTTTTCTTTTGTCTCATTTCTCCGTCCTGTCCTCCTATTCTTCTTTCCTTTCTCCTCGATTCTCTAGTTCTTCATGTCAACTTTCTCCTTCTCCTGCCTCTTCATTCTTCTCGCCTTCTTCTTTTCAGTCTTGTTCCTTTTTTTTCTTTTGTCTCATTTCTCCGTCTTCTTCTCCTTCTTCATCAGTAAAAAAAAACACGTTGTGTGTTCTTTGTTGTTTCTTTTTTTTAAAAAAAGTAACGGTCGTGGCCTGAGCCTATTCTCTCCCCTGGACTGAATCCTGGGAAAAAACTTTCGTCCTTTGATGTCGTTTTGTTTCAGTACATACGAAAAAATTAATCAATTTTTTTTACAAAAAATAATAAACGACTCCCTCAGTCAAATCTCGCCGCTGCTTCGTTCGTTTCCGACGTCCGAGCGCCATTTAATTTAATTCTCCAGACGACTAATTGTGACGTAAACCGAGCCTCTGTGGCACACAAGATATTCTTTGAGAAGGTTCCCTCGTTTCCGGCGTGTCCGCGAGAGGAAGTTGTGTGTCGTGAGGATTAGCAACGCCTCCTTCCCCGCGCTGACTTTATTGTTCCCTCGGAAGCTTACAAACTGCGGCTCCAGATTGCCTGCATTTAATCTCGTTTCTCATTCGCTGATTCCGTATCCGAATTTACATAAGCTGCTTTCCTCTCCCGATCCCCCCTACCCGTCCCTTCTGTCTGTAATATTCCTCCTCCTCAGTTTAGCTTCCTTCTCTTTTTTCTCCCTCTCTTCAGAATTCGGATAATCACTGTGAAGTAAATTTAAAAAGAAAAGATTTAACTCAAGAAAGAACAACCTTGCTTCACCGTTAATGAGTTAAACCCCGGATGTTATGGCCTTTTCTCCAGTGACCTGTGATGTGGGCAACAACGCGGACAAACTGAGCATTGCAAACTTGCATAAACGGCTCCGTCAGTCAAAACACATCCCCGTGCTCGCCCCCTCATAAAGGACGATAAACGCATTAAAATATGTATACGGCTCCCTCAGTCAAATTTCAAGGGCTCCCCTTCCTTGGTAACTGTCCAAGACGTGTTTACGTGTCTACAAGACTCCGTCAGTAAAAAACGTATTTACCTAGTTGCCCTGCAAACGGCGGATAACCCGCCAAGTCTTACCACGAGGTGAACCCAAACATCGAAATAAGTCCATTAAAGAACATATGCGACTCCCTCAGTCAAAAACCACTCTCCGAACGGCGAACAATCATTCTCTAGGCATCCAGCTGATAAAGAGGTCAGCCCAAAACGTCGAAATAAGTCCATTAAAGAACATATGCGACTCCCTCAGTCAAAAACCACTCTCCGAACGGCGAACAATCATTCTCTTGGCATCCAGCTGATAAAGAGGTCAGCCCAAAACGTGGAAATAAGACCATTAAAGAACATATGCGACTTCCTCAGTCAAAAACCATTCTCCGAACGGCGAACAATCATTCTCTAGGCACCCAGCTGATAAAGAGGTCAGCCCAAAACGTGGAAATAAGTCCATTAAAAAACATATGCGACTCCCTCAGTCAAAAACCACTCTCCGAACGGCGAACAATCATTCTCTAGGCACCCAGCTGATAAAGAGGTCAGCCCAAAACGTGGAAATAAGTCCATTAAAAAACATATGCGACTCCCTCAGTCAAAAACCACTCTCCGAACGGCGAACAATCATTCTCTATGCACCCAGCTGATAACGAGGTCAGCCCAAAACGTCGAAATAAGTTCATTAAAGAACATATGCGACTCCCTCAGTCAAAAACCATTCTCCGAACGGCGAATAATCATTCTCTAGGCACCCAGCTGATAACGAGGTCAGCCCAAAACGTCGAAATAAGTTCATTAAAGAACATATGCGACTCCCTCAGTCAAAAACCATTCTCCGAACGGCGAACAATCATTCTCTAGGCACCCAGCTGATAAAGAGGTCAGCCCAAAACGTGGAAATAAGTCCATTAAAAAACATATGCGACTCCCTCAGTCAAAAACCACTCTCCGAACGGCGAATAATCATTCTCTAGGCACCCAGCTGATAAGAGGTTGGCCCAAAACGTCGAAATAAGTCCATTAAAGAACATATGCGACTCCCTCAGTCAAAAACCACTCTCCTAACGGCGAATAATCATTCTCTTCGCTCTCAGCTGACAAAGAGGTCAGCCCAAAACGTCGAAATAAGTCCATTAAAGAACATATGCGACTCCCTCAGTCAAAAAACTTCGCTTCTCCTTTGTCGCTGCTAGACGAAGAACAATCGCACTGTTGGCACCAGTGTTACCGATGAGGTAAGGCGAAACGGTGAACAGGTCATATACGACTCCGCTGCTTCTTCCTTATTTAACAACCGACGATTAGTCCCATGGAAGAATCCAAATTTGGGAAGAAATAACTCCCTCTTGACTTTTAGTTTTATAATGTTGGTTACTGTCTGAAACAAATACTTAGTTTTTTCCTTCCGTCTGAAACATTTGATTGCATCATGAGATGGCGCTCAACGTGGGGTTACTTTAAGGTTTGATCTGTGTTCCCTTAGACAATTCGGCTACCGTAAAACAGCGAATAAATTCATTAAAGATTATACACGACTCCCTCAGTCAAAAACGTTCCTCGTCCGATGTCCTCCATACGATAAAAAAACAATCCAATCCTTGGCGTCAACGGGTCACGAGATAAAAACAAAATGGCGAAGGAGTCCAAGAGGACAACATACACGACTCCCTCAGTCAAAAACGTTCCTCGTCAGATGTCCTCCATACGATAAAAAAACCAATCCAATCCTTGGCGTCAACGGGACACAAGATAAAAACCAAACGGCGAAGGAGTCCAACAGGACAACATACACGACTCCCTCAGTCAAAAAAAATTTTTTTTTCCCCTCTTGACGCCAGCGGTACACGAGGTAAACCCAAAGATGTTTCGCCTCGGAAGACTTTATGGATTAAGTCATAAAGTAAGGAGCAATGTCGGGGGAGTAGCAAACCAAGGTCGTGTGTGACGTCAGCGCTTTCCCATGCACGTCGCCTCGCTCTGTGTGAAGTGATATAATTTTTTTTCCCTCACTATTGGCAATGTCCAAGGTTGCTGAAACGTCGGACACACGATTACGTGTACGGCTTCCATTTTCAATTACCGTCGCCCATTAGACACCAATTATTCTCCCTCTCTCTCTCTCTCTCTCTCTCTCTCTCCCTCTCTCTTTCAGTTCCGAGCGCGTTTCCGGTTAAGATGAATCTTCCAGATAGCGCGGATTTGACGTTGATTGTTCCGCCATTGGACCTCGTATGTGACATTTCCGGACCCCCGCCGTATTTCCTCCCATCACGGCCGGAAACGGCAAAAAAAAATTAAATTGCGTAATATCGTTGTATTGGAAAGAAAAGGGGGGAGGGCGGGGTCACTGGAATCATCACATATGTATATAAATATGGCCGCCGCAGTCGGAAGAGTCAAAGCGCTCGTGTTCAAGCAAACAAGCAAAGCAAACCAAAACAAACCTGCCGAGAAGATGTTTGCTGCTGTGGTCGTCTCCGTAGCAGTTCTGCTGGTCAGCGCGCAGGTGAGTGACAACTACGTCATCACGTCTGTCCAAGTCAGGCTCAGCGTAGGTGAAAAATCAAAGAGGTTGAACGTGAAATTATAAAAAAAAATTAACACATAAACGACACCCTCAGTCAAATCGCTGAGTAAATACGAGGGTGAGAGTCAATAAGTAACGCCTACTATTTTTCTCTCTCTTTTATTTGTCAGCAGCTTAATCCCACAACATTATATGATATTATTTTTGCTTTTCAGTTTAGTCTCTGTGCTTTTCCACAGTTTTTGTTCACCTTTTAACAAAGGGCATGTATTCCACACAGAGAATAGAGCGGAATAGATGGGAATGGAATAGAATAAATCAGAAAAGAGGGGAATAGAATAAAGTGGAATAGAAGGAAATAAGAAAGAAGGGAATGACATAGAGCAGAATAGAAGGTAATAGAATAGAAGAAAATATGATCATAAATACGGGAATGATACAGACCAGAATAAAAAAGGAAAATATAAGACCGTAGGGAAAGGAATAGAGTAGATAAGATAAGAATTAAAATGAATCAAACTAGAATAGAACGGAATAAAAGAGAAAAATAACAGAGCAGAATTGAAGAAAATACAATAAGCAGAATAAAAGGGAATAGAACAGAATACAACACTATAAGACCGTAGGGAAAGGAATAGAGTAGATAAGATGAGAATTAAAATGAATCAAAATAGAATAGAACGGAATAAAAGAGAAAAATAACAGAGCAGAATTGAAGAAAATACAATAAGCAGAATAAAAGGGAATAGAACAGAAGACAGCACTATAAGACCATAGGGAAAGGAATATATCAGGACCGAAGTGAATATAATAGCAGTAGATAAGATAAGAATTAAAAAATAAAGGAAAATAGAATAGAACGGAATAAAATGGAATAGAATACAGTATAATAATACAATTAGATAAGGATAATGGGTTATGATGTAGAGCAGAATAAAAGTGATAATAATAAAACAGAGTAGTAGACATTAGAATAAAGCAGGATACAATACAAGAGAATAGAGCTGAATGTATGGGAATAGAATAAATCATAACAGACTAGGAATAAGGAAAGAATAAAATAACAGATATTGGAATGATACAGAGCAGAATAAAATAGAACAGAGCAGAAGACAACAGAATAAAGCGGAATGCAAGAGAATAGAGTAGAGTAGAAAAACCAGAACAGAATAGGATACGACGGAAGGAAATGGAATACAGAAGAATAGTAGAGAATACATTAGAATAAAATAATAGAGAAGAATACAAGGGAATATAATAGAGAACAATAAAATACTAGCCGCAGAGAAGAAATGGATCAGAATAGAAGTGAATATAATAGAGTAGTTTAGATTAGAATAAAATAAAGCAGAATAGAAAAGAACAGAATTCAAGAGGAGAATAGTAGTGAATATAATAGAGAATACATAAGAATAAAATAATACAAGGGAATATAATAGATAACAATAAAATATTAGCCGTAAAGAAGAAATGGATCAGAATAGAAGTGTATATAATAGAGTAGATTACATAAGAATAAAATAAAGCAGAATAGAAAAGAACAGAATGCAAGAGAAGAATAGTAGAGAAGAGAGAGAGGAGTACAAGGGAATTGAGTACAAAAGAATAGAAGGGAATAGATTAGATCGAACAGTCGGTGTAGTCCTACTCCGACTCTGAGAAACGGACCTTAGACCCTTCAATACTTGCCATGTTCCTGAGGAACCGGCGTGGCGGCACCACCCCTCAGTTTAACGCGTTCTGTTTCCCCTCCATATGAACACATACAGCCAGACTATTAGAAGTAACAAGTAAAATGCTAACATAACTACGTGCAGTCAGGTGTTTATATATATATATATATATATATATATTGTAACGCAGAGAAAATTGCCTGGGCGAGGGTTATTCTCTCGCAGGCAGAACCTTGTAGGAGAGACAAGAAGGGGATACCTTTGGGGATGCCTTTTCCTCTCTCCGTTTTTGAACTAAGGTTCCCACAAGCCGAGGCCTGTTTTGAGAGGCTGCATGTTCCGGGATCGCAGACCTTGGGCATACGGTAAGAGTTGTCCGCTATTCCCATTGGAACAGTCGGCCAGCTGCCTCCTAAACTGGTCGAGGCACGGAGAAGGGAATGCTGCGTCCCCACAGCAAACTCCTCTCCCGCCATCCAGGGAAGGCCGTGGGACAAGTACCCAATGCCCGACCTACCTGATGCAGGTTTTTCTAGGGTTTTCCCTGCATTACTTTTAGGCGAATGCCGGGTAGGATCCTTAAACCATAGCCCCGGGGCCCCCCTAGTTAACCCTTGGCTACCTTCCTCTACCCTTCCGCATCCCCCTTTCAAATCTCTTCCTATGCTATTAAAGGGGAGTTGACAGCATGTGGATTAGCCTCATGTAGCCTGTTGCCTTAAAAAAATTGCCTGGAGCCCGTATTAGAAATTGAGTTGAGAAACGGAAGGATGAGGACGGACGCTACAATATATATGTATATATATATATATATATATATATATATATATATGTTTTATTTATTTTTCCAGGCTGCACCAAGCGAAGACTTCAGGCAAAATTTAGAAAAATGCAAGACCGAGAGCGGCGCAAGTAAGTGAAGCCCGGGCCCGAGGCTAGTAGTAGACACGCACCACCAACAAACTAATTAACGTGCTGTTAATTTTGTTTCAGCCTCACAAAATTTGGGAAATATTGGGAAGAACGGACCGACGACGGACGTGGAGAAGGTGAGCGTCTACGGTGCCGATTGTCTCACTCGTCGACACTTTGTCACGTGAGAGGCTAACGGCAATATTTTTATTTAACTTTAAATGGCTGCTACTTGTGTCAACTACAGTAAGGCTGACACTAGAAGGCACAACGTCCACTAACTCCTTCCCTCTGCATGTTGCAGTGCTTCGTCGGCTGCGTCTACCGTGAGATGGAACTGGTAAGTCCTTCTCCACTGCACTACACTTAATAACCACACTTCTAGAATACACACAGATCCCAAGTTACAGTGATTCCAACTTAAGTAAAAAAAAAACCTCTTGTTTTTTAGTTTTATAATGTTGGTTACTAAAAATAATAGTTAAATTTTTTTCTTTTCCGTCTGAAACATTCAATTAAATTATCACATGGCGCTCAACGTGGGGGGTTTACTCAAGGTTTGAGCAGGGTTCCCCCTGATAATTCGGCTACCCAAAAAAAATTTTTTCTTTATAATATATATACCGCACTGATACAAATAACTGGACCACTGACTGTAGCAGAATACAACAAAACAGAATATGAGCGAACGGAAAAGTGCAGAATAGAACGGAAAAGGTGGAGAGAGAAAGGGAAGAAGATGATTGGAAATAAAAATAAAAGAGTAGATTATAGAACAGCCTAGATGGAAATAAAATAAAACTGAATAGAATAGAGAACAGTAAAAACAATAGTATAATTACTATGGGAATGATATAGAGCAGAGTAAAACAGAAAGTAAGAGGTGAGAATAAAAGAAAAAAAGAATAAGCAAAATCGAAGGGAATACAATAGAGAATAATAGAATGGAAGAAAATAAAATATGAAATATGGGAATGATGTAAAGCAGAATAAAAGAGAAAGTAAGAGGTGAGAATAAAAAAAAAGAAAAATCGAAGGGAATAGAATAGAGAAAAATAGAATGGAAGAAAATAAAGTAAGAATATATGGGAATGATGTAGAGAAGAATAATAGAGAAAATAATAAATCAGAATAGAAAAGAGATAAATAGAATGGTAGAAAATAAAATAAGAAATAAGAGAATGATGTAGAGCAGACACAAAGAGAAAAAAATAGAGAAGATTAGAAAAGAGAAAAATCGAATGGAAGAAAATAAAATAAGAAATATGGGAATGATGTAGAGCAGAATAAAAGGGAAAACAATAATAGAGCAGAATAGAAAAGAGAAAAATTAAATGGAAGAAAATAAAATAAGATATATGGGAATGATGTAGAGCAGAATAAAAGAGAAAATAATATTAGAGCAGAAGAGAAAAGAGTAAATCTAAAAGAAGAAAATAAAGTAAGAATATATGGGAATGATATAGAGCAGAATAAAAGGGAAATTACTAGAGCAGAATGGAAGAGAACGGAATAGAATAGAGAAAAATCGAATAGAAAAACATATTGTAAGAAATACGGGAATGATACAGAGCAGAACATAAAATCAAAAACTGTTGTAAATAAGAAAATTTAAACATTTGACAGCCTCAAGTTTAAAAACCCGGGCAACGTGTAAGTGAGCGTTACTCGCTGTGGATTGCTCCTGGTGATATGATTTCTTCCACGTCTGCGGTCGTCGACGTCTCTCCTCGTCACAACTTCTATACTTGAACCACCGACACCGTGCAGTTATATTTTTGCCGTCTCATAAATACTGAATATGGCTCATGATATAATTGGGTCTTATTTATCAATAATTCACATTAATTGGATAATTATGATCTTGGTGTAATTAGAATAGCATTGAGAATAACGCTTAAATTTTTCTTTCTTTGAAAACAAAAACAAAAAACAAACACAGAAAGTATATATTGTGAAGTTCTCCGAAGGGTAGCAAAATCTGTCCCTTGGGGGTTGACTCACAGAAAGCTCGGACAGGGTATGTTGCTTCATATCTGCATCACAATCTCTTAGAAACCAACAGATGTCTCTGCCAGGGTGATTCTAAAGGGTTATGATGCATATATATAGCTACACTAGGACACTGAAGTTGTCTGAGTGGGTAGAAAAACCTTTCCCTTGGGGGTTAACTCACAGAAAGTTCGGACAGGGCACGTGGTTTCATATCTGCATCACAACCTCTTAGAAACCAACAGATGTCTCTGCCAGGGTGACACTGAAGGTGATGTAGCATATATATATAGCTACACTAGAGGACTATAAGGGTTACAAAAACCATTAATATTCCGAAATTCGTCTCCATGTTTGAGTGGCGACCACTTAGCATTTTTTTTCTTCTTAGTTTGGTTACAGTATATAAGATCTCCATTTAAACTCTATCCTCATATACATACTCTGGTTGGAATTGTTACACGGGTAAAACGTGTTGCCTGTCAAAAGGACATTTCATCTGATGTCGCTCCAACTAGTCCGTTGTACTTCACACAACACCGATCAGATACGCCATGGAACTGAGTTGTATTCTTTTCTCTTTCCCCCCGCCAACCGTAGTTGACCAAGGAAGGCACCTTCGACCTGAAGATGGCCGAGCAGACCATCGACAACTGCCCGCACCTGTCCAAGAACAGGGCCAAGCAGGCCGAAACCAAGAGGATCATCCAGGAGTGCGCCTCCACAGGTCAGTCTCTCTCTCTCTCTCTCTATGGTGTCCACGTGGGTCGTGAGTGCGCCTCCAGATCCTACGATCTTTGTCGTGTTTCAGTCACCGCGACCGGAGTCTGTCCCGCGGGCGCTCAACTCAACTCCTGCATCCGGGAGAAGGCCAGCGGAAGCTCTCAGGAGGTAACTGGCTCGTTTCTCTCTCCAAAGATCCGGTGACGTTGACGTTCTCCTGTCACCATCCCATCCTTCTCTCTTCATTGGAAATTGGTTGGCCAGGGTGAGGTAACATTATTATTTAGATTATTCGGTTATTCCCATGTCTTGGAGAGGTTTCTACATCTCTTTTTTTTCTTCAGACCTTCTTATCGACCTTTCTCGTCATCTCTTCAACCCTGCCTCTTTCTTTCTGTATTTCTTCTTATCATTGCTTTTCTTTTATTTACTTTTCTTTGCCTTTCTTCACTTTTTCTCGATCACGAATCTCTGAAAGACAATGGGATACCTGAATAATCTAATTAATAATCCTCCTATCTTCATCCCAGTTCGTTGGACAATCTTCTTCTTGCACCAGAGGCGGAATATTCCGCTATTCGCACAGAACCGCGCTGAAGTCGCCACGTACACGGTTCGTATCTTCGAGACTGCAACTCCCCTTCAATAACATAGGAAGCGATTAGAAAGTGGGGATGCGCAAGGGTTAACTAGGGGCCGCGGGCTATAGTTTAAGGATCCTACCCCGCGGCAATTCGCCTAAAAGCGACGCAGGACAAACCCTAGAAAAACCTGCATCAGATAGGTCGGGCTCTTGGGATACTTGTCACACGCACTTCCCTGGATGGCGTGAGTGACGGTTTGCTGTGGGGACGCAGCTTTCCCTTCTCCAGTGCCGTGATCAGTTAAGGAGAGGCAGCTGGCCGACTGTACCAATGGGAACAGCGGACAACTCTTACCGTATGCCCGATGTCTGTGACCCGGGAACGTACACCTCTCAGAACAGGTCAAGATTTTTTTTCCAGGGCACCAGGCTACACGAGGGTAATCCACATGGTGGCAACTCCCATTTAATAGAATAGGAAGGGATTAGAAAGTGGGGATGCGGAAGGGTAGAGGAAGGTAGCCAAGGGTTACTCTTACCGTATGCCCGAGGTCTGAAATTCCGGAACATTCACCTTTGAAAATAGGCCGAGGTACCTCGGCTTGTGGGAACCATAGTTCAATAGTGGAGAGAGGAGGAGGCATCCCCAAAGGTAGATCTCTCAGTCTCTCCAGAAACTGTTACTAATCAGGTTGTCAATTCACCAAATAAGGGTAAGTGCTTAATAAATAACACAACAACGTTTCTGAAAACCCTTGATGCTTCAGCCAGGTGATACAAACATCCGCAAGGCCCCAGCAAGCACGTGCCAGGGTGACCAACGCAAAAGACGAGTCCCCTGGTTGCATATTGGCACGTCGTGACGTCACGCCAGTTACATTTTTAATTTTCTTTAAAAAAAAAAGAGTTGTCTATCCCGCACTGATGTTTTCCTTCGTTAACTACAAATAAATCGCCATTTTGGAGTATGAATTTTTGAACGAGTCTCGTGGTCCGTGGGAAACGTTCCGCCCTACGGACAGGAAACGAAAGATCACCGTCAGACACGGTCATAATAATGCAGCAGCTCCAAGAAACAATCGGTTGGGCCTTCTCAGACGTCGGCCGCGGAATGCTACGTTCACTATCGTGATACACTCTCTTACATTACTTGAAGTACTTGTGGGTCTGTACATGATGGTTTGTCTTTCCAGATGCACCTGCTGACCATGGACAAACTCAGCGCTTGACGTCACAGCAGGAGGTCGATCGAAACGTCACACGTCACACAGACTCACCTATAAATCATGTAACTCACCTTATTTGATCCAATAAAATGTTATTTTCCAAACTAATATCAATGTGTAGTATTTTTCCCGGTTAAATCCCCATTTTTCTTCCACATCCCTTCAAATCCCAAGATAAGAAGTTGATGGTGGTCCAGTGAACTCTGGGGTAGTATTTACTATGGAACAGAAAAGAATTTACACGTGATGCGTTCATATAAAAATAATCCCCCTTTATGTTTCATCCCCCCCCCCTTTATATCCAAGATCCAATGAGAATCACTAACAGAAACGAAGCCATGTTTGCAAACAGTCCTCCACGGGAAACGTTGAGAAAATAGTAATATCTGAGGAGAAGATAACTAGGCATTTTTTTTGTAATCACCCACCTCTTACCGGAACACTAACAGTAATTTATAACCATCTACCTTAAAAAAACAGAGCCTCGAGAACGTTTTAAAAAAATAGTCACATCTGTGGAACGGATACCCAGTAGTCGTTGTTTTGTAATCAACCACTTCTTACCGGAACACTCTCAAATATTTAAAACAATTTTTCATCAAATAGTGTCCAGAGAACGTTTAAAAAATACTCAGATCTGTGGAGAGCATTTTCAGGTTATTTTTTTTCTTTTTGTAATCAATCACTTCTTACCGGAGCACTATTAATTGTTTTTAAACCCGTTTTTAATCAGAATCGAGGCACGGAGAATGCTGCGTCCTCACAACCAAAACCCGTCTCCCGCCGTCCAGCCAGGGAAGGTAGTGGGACAAGTACCAAGAACAACGAACTACCTGATGCAGGTTTTTCTAGGGTTTTCCCTGGCATAACATTTAGGCTGAATTACCAGATAGGATCCTTAAACTACAGCCCCCCCCGGGGGGGGCAGGGGGGCCCTAGTTAACCCTTGGCTACTTTCCTCTACCCTTCCGTATCCCCGCCTTTCAAATCCCTTCCAATGGTATTAAAGGGGAAGTTGCAGCCATGTGGGTTACCCTCTGGTACTCTTACAGCAATGTATAGAATAGGGATTTGCAACATACGTAATAAAGATAACAACGTAGTAGACAAACACATGGAGGAAGACCTGCGATGCAATGGAGGATGTGAGGCGTTTAAAGGTGAATGTAGCGGAAGCCATCGATCATTATCCGGAAGAGCCCCTTCAAGCGTGCCAACCTCTCAAACAACAAGTGTCGAGCGACTGTTTACCGGATTGAGATTAATTTTTTAAGTGATGTCGATGAAGGACGATTTTCTGTCTCCCATATTATTTGTTGACACCAACCAATAACATGTGGTATTTATGTAAACCATATTTCATTTGTTAGTAATAAATAAACACATTAACACTCGAGTAAACACCCCGCACGATGGCGGTCTTTTTTTGTTGAAGGACGAATTTTCCACTGTCATTGGCCAGACCGTTGTCAAAGGTTCCTCCACCATCCCACTTTGCGTGCGTGTTTATTTGTGATACCGCTTTACGTGGGAGGGGGTGTGGGGGTGTGGGGGGGGGGAAACTATTACAGCCCCGCCTGACAATGGCGCCCAATCCAGAGACAAGTCTGCTGGGCGCGTTAATTGTACTTAGCATCGCTGACAGGACCATTCATCACCTATTATCCGCGCCGGACAAGTAGATTAACAGAGGAGACGCGCGCGCCCTCTACACTACGGCATCAATATGGCGGTAATACCGACAGGGCTCAGGAGTGACGCCATGACAAATGACAACGTCGCAACGACACGTGTCGTGGAGGAAAATATTTACCTTTGTCGGTTGTAGAGACTCGCAGCATCCACTTTGGGCCGTTCGCTCCCATCATATGTGGTGCCACAATAAACCATACAAGTTAACAATAACAAAGATAGCCAAATACAGGCGAAAGAAGTGATGATATAAAAATACCACAACAAGCCTTGTTCCTTTCTTCAGGTGCAGAAAATATGTAAGAGCCATGAGAGACACAACTGCACTAGTCACTTGACAAAACTCAAAAGGCTTTTGAGAAAAAGGATATAAAGCTTATAGAAAAATAAAGAGGATAAACCTAAAATCCATTGGAAAAAGAAAGAGAAAAAACTCAAAGGCTATTGAGAAAATAAAAATTCTAAAGCTTTTAGAAAAAGAAGGAGAATAAACCTAAAATCAATTAGAAAAGGAACGAGAAAAAGGTCAAAGGCTTTCGAAAAAAAGAATAAATTCTAAAGCTTATAGAAAAATAAAGAGAATAAACCTAAAATCTATAAGAAAAGCACAGAAAAAACTAAAAGGCTTCTGAGAAAAAGAATAAATTCTAAAGCTGTTAGAAAAAAGAGGGAATAAACCTAAAATCTATTAGAAAAAGAAAGAGAAAAAGGTCAAAAGCTTTTGAAAAATAGAATAAATTCTAAAGATTATAGAAAAATAAAGAGAATAAACATAAAATCTATTAGAAAACAGAGAAAAATCAAAAGGCTTTTAAGAAAAAGAAAAAATTCTAAAGCTGTTAGAAAAATAAAGGGAATAAACCTAAAATCTATTATAAAAGGAAAGAGAAAAAGGTCAAAGGCTTTTGAAAAAAGAATAAATTGTAAAGCTTTTAGAAAAAGAAAGAGAATAAACCCAAAATCTTCTAGATAGAGAAAAAACTCAAAGACTTTTGGGAAAAGGAAATAGAATAAACTCAAAAGCTTTTAGAAAAGTCCTAAAGGGGTTGAAATTACAAACGGAAACCCTTTCCTCAGATGCTTAGAAGAGCCTAGAGCGATACAACTGCACTAGTCAGTTGACAAAACTCAAATTCAGCGATAGACTCGGGCTGTTAACGTGTTTGACAATTTCTACCCCCCCCCCCGTCTACCTGAGCCTGTCCCTGCCACCCCCCTCCCCTCGCACGTTGCAAAAGGGTTCATAAATAAACTCAGCGACATCCATAACTCCCGGATTTGACTCGAAACTCGGTTCTTTTCACGTTATTTTCTTGTAACGCCGCTCGTCCCCTAACCCCCAAGGGGGTGCTCATTTTCCACGCTGTAAGGGGGTTGAAATTATACACTGATAACATCGGTAGAAACACTATCAATCTCTTTGACCCCCTTAAAAATATTTATCCGACTCAAATATCGGCTGTTTTAGCGTGTTTGAATATTTGTACGTGTCTCACCCCCCGCGAGAGAGTCTTTGTTTCCTGATGGTAAGGAACACGTGTACGAAATTTGGTGAAATTTTACGCTGTAGGAATAAGAGGAAGGTGAGGACCATCACTGGCTATCAGTTTGAGTTTTCCAGACCTTCACAGTTCGAAATATCCTGCACTGGAAGTACGCGCTCGCTGTGACTGTGCGACACGCGCGATGTGCAGTACAGCGACAGCCTTTCATTCATCCTCCTGCGGGGAAACATTACCGTGAGATGACGTCACTGAGTAGCGTTCGCTGGATTAAGTCACGGATTCTCTATGGGAGAGAAACAGGCCGTCGGTGAGCGCTTGCTATATGGAGCGTGCTGATACGAGCAACCACCAGAACTCTAACTTCAAATGGACTCATTGAACCACCCTCGTAGAATAGCGCGAAGGAACCCATAAAACGAATTTACAATTTTTTTCCAGTTTAAATTAAGATGTTTCCATGTCTCAAAAGTCACAGTTCTAATTTAGCGTCATATATAAGTACCCATAATCCCTGGATGAAGCTACATCCTTATTACCAGAGCGACATGTCGTTAATTCTCCACAGTTGTCCCACAATTTCGCGACAACGACTTACAGAGCTTTTGTATTCGGCGGCCACACTTGGACGAACTCTTGATTGCTGGAACGGAGTCTTCCGTGGTACAAGGAAGCGGAACTAATTGCTTCTTCTTCTTCTTGTTTCTCGTCGTCCTAGAGAGAAGACGACTCCTTGTATGTTATTTTCCCCTGATCCACGCAGCTCTTATGAGAGAGATTTATGGACGAGTTACGTCACGGGCCAAGTTACGTGTGCCTCTGAGAAGAATAATTACCGGAGGATCAAGACAGCTTTTGCAAGACGAAGCAGGAAGTGGGTCCAAGGTCTCCCAGTCGTCAAAAATGCTCGGGTTACAGGGAAACCATTAATTTATTGGGATATACATACATATATATATTGTAATGAATAAAATAGGTTAATTTAATTTAATCGGCCCACGTTGGGCGTCAATTTGTAATGATTAAAAATAGGAGATTAATTAAACAATTTATTGCCCCACGTTGGGCGCCAATTTGTAATAAATGAAATATGTTATTTAAATTTAATCGCCCCACGTTGGGCGCCAAATTGTAACAAATAAAAATAGGAGATAATTAAACAAATTATTGCCCCACGTTGAGACACCAAATTTGTAATAAATAAAAATAGGTAATTAATTAAACAATTTATTGCCCCACGTTGGGCGCCAATTTGTAATGAATAAAATAGGTTAATTAAATTTAATCGCCCCACGTTGGGCGCCAAATTGAAATAAATAAAAATAGGAGATTAATTAAACAATTTGGTGCCTCAACGTGGGCAATAAATTGTTTAATTAATCTTCTATTTTTATTTATTATATATATATATAACACGGAAAATTTAAAAGACTGTTTTAAAATCATAAGTTTAAAAATATTTACTCCTTAATGAACAGAACAAAAACATATATATTAGCCGTGATAGGTCCAATTTAATTGTCTTTCTTATCGCCGGAGCCAGGTCAGATGCAGGGATGAACTTCTACGCCGTGAGAGAAAGAGGGAGGGAGGGAGGAATGAAACTGTTTCTGCACAAGACCTTCACATACTTTGAAAAGCTAAGCGCAGTTTCTCGGGAAAATGACGTCTGCATGTGGAAGTAGCGTATCTTCGGTCCAGGTGAGGACCTGCTACTACTGCGACCAATCCCGTTAGTATTTTTTTTTCCTTCTCGTAAAAATCACTGACGATTAGTCATTTTTAGTATCAACAGGACTGGGGTGGTTTCTGTTACAACGTTCAGCTTTTTTCTGTTTGAGAACAATCCTTGGAAAATGAGTAAAAAAATATATATACTAGTTGAATAATACTCAAGATGGGGACGAAATCCGCGGTCAAAGCTTATAAGAAGACGATTACGACACCCAATGTTGTACCAGACGACGAGGTTTCAAGAATCGTCGCACTCTGAAGATATTATTTTTTCTCCACGAACCGGGTCTGATGACTCCGGTACGGGTCGGTGGAATTGACGCACTGGGGTTTAGAAGATGCTGCGTTGCCACGTTTCAAAGGAAACTCAGAGAAACAACAACAACGTAAAAGACAAGATTGTTGTGAAAACTGTGGAAGATTCTTTGTGTGTGTGTCTGTGGATCACACACACACTAACACACACACACAACAAAAATAATTTGCCAGCAATGCCTTGACAAAAGTTGACTCTGATTAATGCACTTATTATTTTTTCCCCAACAATGTAACTGTTTAGATTATGACGTTATGTGTACAGATGTTATTTAAGACGAATTTTCATCAGCGTCGTTACAAAAGTAGAATACTTTCTTTTATAAAAAATTAATATAAATTATATATATATATATTGTAATACCAATTAAACGGGCTATTAATTGTTTTTAATATAATTGAATTGTTGGCGGTACGGGTGCTTAAAGACGACAATCAAGGCAGGTCTTTCTTTGTTAACAATGGGAGACTGGAGACCGCGCGCTTAGAGAACTCAGTCTGCGTGGAGAACTGGGACACGGCAGTTCGGTCCACGTAGAGAAATAGAAACAGTAAAAGTCTGCGGATCCAGAATCAGGAATAGGGCTATCCAGGAAGTCCAACAGCCAGAGATATTAGTTTACATAAAACACACGTAAACAGTTGTGACGGAGAGACTCGTAACATCGCAGTCTGGAAGCAGAACTGAACTAACTTTCGCATAGAGAGACTTTGAGGAGATCCACGTCCGAGTGCTGACTGAGGGTGAGATGATGCAGGTTCCAGGATAGCAGAGACACGAGGGCAACTACCCCGTGTGTGTAGAATCAGTGAGTAATGAATCGCCTGTTTAGTGGGTGTTGACTTCAAGCTGGTACCAGCAGCACTGTCGTGAGTACACAACAATTATCAATGACTGTAAACGATAATTAAAGGGTTTCTTTTACTCTTAGTATTTAATATTGTGTTCCCTTAACTTCAGTGAGTCTGGATTGTTAATGTTTTAGTTCATTGTATTTGTTCTTCCTGCCAAACCCAGTGGCGACCCTGAGGTAAGGAGAAATTCAACGTCGTTGATTGTGAAGTAATATAATAAAGCTGTATTTTCATAGAACGCCACGAATTATTAAAACAAAAAATTGAAATAATTATTTGATAAATTGACGGAATTCGGCAGGGCTTATCATGGGTAATTAGCAACAATAAATTTTTAAATACATAATAATTTTGTTAATTCTTCCTATTAATTAAGACGACCTTTTTAATCATTACATAAATGGCGCCCAACGTGGGGCTAACTATCATTCAAATTGTAATTAATGTTTTTGTTTAAGAATTTAATTTAATTCACCCACGTTGTTAATTATTACAATATATATATATATATATATATATATATATATATATTTCCACTGTACATAATACAGATAAGAACGTAATAGACAAACACATGGAGTAAGACTGCAATGAGATAGAATGTGAGGTGTTTAAAGGTAAATGTATATATATATTGTAAGCTCTCTGAAGCTGTTTATCTCTCTGGTGACTCGCTGAACATCTTGGTTCATGTCACTAGAGTCTCAGTATTTTATGACTATAATTTTGAGGGATATCCTGATATTAAAAAAAAAATTGGTAATATCTTTGACAAATATTTTGAACAAAATTGGCAAGTTTTAATTAAACCAGACTTGTGATTGGACGAATTGAATTGTGTGTCTAACGTGACCAGCAAACACAACAGTCAACTGTAGGTAACGAAATGTCACCATGGAAAATTTTTTCAATCCACATTTCCGAGACTTTGACGGGGGTGGTGGTGGGGGGGGGGTGGAGACAAGAAGCTCCTCCTTTCGTCGTTCCTTTAAGTACCCGTAATTAAGCCGACAACAATGGTGGTGATTATTACGACGACGACGTCCTTCAGAGACCGCGTGCATCATCCACTTCCTCGGGAAAGGAATATCGCCGCGTCATCCTAATATTATCTTCCCCTCCCCCTCCCCCTCCCCCTCCCCCTCCCCCTCCCCCTCCCCCGACTTTTATTCTTTGTGCCATCGCGCACGTTACTACGATTTCACTTTTAAATGTCCCAATTATCATCATCATCTTCTTCAGGACAGTTTATGGGTGAAACTCCTCTGGAGTTAAACGGCAAGTTGAATGTGAGAATCAAACTCAGCGACATCCATAACCCCGGGTTTGACTCCAATCTTGACTGCTGTTTTAGCGTTATTTTTCCTGATACAACCAGCCACCGCCTCTCCTAAGGCTTCTCCTTATCCCATGCGCGAAAAGGGGGGTTGAAATTAAGCACAGACAACGTCGGTAGAAACACTATAAACCTCACTGACCCCGAAAGAAATATTTATCCGCCGCAAATATCGGCCGTCCTAGGATGTTTAAAAAAATTTCCACCCCCGTGAGGGGTTTCTAGACGTGTCTCACCCCCCACAGTGTTTGTTTCCTGGTCGCAAGGAGCACGTGTACGACGAAGTTTGGTGACCATTGGCCGCCTTCCCCCGGGGGTGTAGATGAACTTTGAACGATGCGGGGTGGGGGTGGAGAATAACCGCCCCCATCTCGTCGTGCCTCTGTGTGTGTTTTTGTTTTTCCGAGTGACCGGGAGGGACGCATGGGTGAGACTCGTGGGAGCGGATGTGACAGCAGACCGACGGAACCAAATAATTTATCCGCGGTCCCTCTCAAGGTCGGATGCAGAACGACTGCAAGGCCAACTTCCGTGTTACATCTTCAGCTGGCCGTAAAATAAAAAGGTTTCTCTCTCAGTCTCTCTCAGCGCCTACCCATAAAACCCCCCCGCGCGCTTGGATCAAGTTACGCAATGACCAGCGAAGAAGCGCAAGGGCGGAGGAGGACGAGAAACCCTGGAGTGAGCGGGAGAGATTTACCTTCATCAATTCCCGTCACTTCCACAGGTCAAAGCACCACGCCATTGACGTGGTAGACAACACAAGACAAAATAAGGGGAGGGACAAGGAAAAATACGTCAAAAACACACAACATAAAAGAGAAAAAAATCATAAACGAAAAGAAAAACATAAACACACCCTTTTTTAAATGAGAAAAATAACTATACATAATTGTAAATAAACAACAAGAAATATATGAAGTCAGAAAAAAATATTTACGGAAAAATTAAACCACCTGCCCGACCTCCTCTTCAGGTTTCAGGTGTAACAAAATTTGCAAGGGTCGTTCTCCCTTTTGACTTTTAATGAGGTTACGCAATGACCAACAAAGTACAAGAACCTGAAGAAGTCGCAAAGTTGGCGACGAAACGTAGGTTAATTTTTTTCCAGACATAAAAAAAAAATTTATGACTTTCAAAACCGTCAGTTGTTTATTAATAAGTTGTCTCGACAGTCAGTACATTTATACATATATATATATATATCAACTGTATATACTACCGAAATAAGTAAACAATGAAATGTCCGTATTCCATAATTGTTTTTTTAAAATATATATATATATATAAAGACATAAATAGAGGAGGAATAAGAAGGAAATAGAATATTTGCAAAAAAGGAAAGAAAAGAATAGAACGGAAGTGATATAAGAAAAAAATAAACACAAAGAAAAATTCACAGAAAGGAAAATCCTTAGATCGTTGATCAATACAGTTAAAAATTTGGAATATACTTAAGTGAAATCATTACAAATTATATATATATATATATATATAAATTAAGAAAACTGTCAAAAATACTAAACGAATGAAGCCTGCGAGAGCTGTTCTCTCGCAGGCAGAGCCTTCACAGAAAACCTCTGGGGATGCCTCCTCCTCTCTCTGTTCTTTTTTAACTACGGTAAACAGTAATTAAAAAAAGCCTTTTATAAAACATATAAGATGACGTTGGCCAGAGACAAGGCAAAACTGTGGCTTTTACTCTCTGGACGCTGAAAAAATTGAATTTTTAAGCACCAAAAAAAAGATCTTTCAATATTGCACCTGCAACCGTGTTTTGTTTCAAACTGTGGACGGGCGCAGGTTTTTTTTTATTTGAGTCAGAATAAACAAGTGTCGTAGTAATAATAACAATTCAAAATAACAACTATATATATATATATATATATATATATATATATATATATACATGTCTCAAAATAAGAAAAATTATTTCGACAGCTGTCTGTGAGGGATGTTCTCTCGCAGGCAGAACCTTGTAGGAGAGACACGAAGGGGCTACATTTGGGGGATGCCTCCTCCTCTCTCCGTTTTTGAACTAAGGTTCCCACAAACCGAGGCCTGTTCTGAGAGGTGTATGTTCTGGGGGTCACAGACCTTGCGGCATATGGTAAGAGTTGTCAGCTATTCCCATTGGAAAAGTCCGCCAGCTGCCTCCTAAACTGGTCGAGGTATGGCGATGGGAATGCTGCGTCCGCACAGCAAACACTTCTCCTGCCATCCAGGGGAAGGGCGTGGGACAAGTACCCAATGCCCGACCTACCTGATGCAGGTTTTTCTAGGGTTTTCCCTGCATTAATTTTAGACGAATGCCGGGTAGGATCCTTAAAATATAGTCCGGGGGCCCCTAGTTAACCCTTGGCTACCTTCCTCTACCCTTCCGCATCCCCCCTTTCAAATCCCTTCCTATGCTATTAAAGGGGAGTTGCCACCATGTGGATTAGCCTCATGTAGCCTGTCTACACCCTCAAAAAAATAGGTAATATGACTGTGGCTTCTCCCAGAGAGGTTAAGCTGCAAGTAGTTGCTTCCGTAGACATGGAAATTGAGCCTCAGAGTAAAGAAACTCAAAATCCGAATCAAGTATCATTGACAACCTTTACTGCGCCTCGTATTCAAAGAGTTTACATAACGACTACTTGTTACTCGTATGATTAAACCTCTATGATCCCTTGTGTGCTATTGAGGTCGGTTTCCCGGCCGGGGTATTCCCCCCCCCCTCCCCCATTCCATTATGGAGGTAAAGCGAACCTGATGGACGCCATTGTTCTATTCACACACACACACACAAGTTAAATAATGAAAAGAAAGAAAAAATTTAGAAAACACGACGAATCGAATTTAACGGTCACTGCGAATCGAGGTTCATTGGCCACAATTTCCGAATTGGAAAACTTGCATCATCATTACAGCAAATTGGGATCGGGATCGTTGTCAACAAACACGAACACGCAACAAATTTTCACGATTTCAAAAAAAAAAAAAAAAATTGTTGCCAACATGGCGGCGGCTTCTCAGGAACATGGCGGTCGCCAAGGCAGAGGGAATCTTCTTGTCCGTCGGAAAAGCCTGTTCGTTAAGTAAGACTACGGTGAGTGGCGGAAATTTAATTTATTCCCTTACAAACGGGGGCGGGGGGGGGGGGGACCGATTTAACCCCAAGAAAAAAACCACTTCACGGTTTTCTGCGGTAAAGAAAAAGCATTATTCCTTAGAGGTTCCCCGTACCAATCTTTAGTCAATGTTCAATTGGTACCCAGAGAGCTCTGGACGAGGGCTCCTTTCGGGGATGCCTCCTCCTCTCTGTTTTTTTTTGAGCTAAGGTTCCCACATGCCGAGGCCTGTTTGGAGAGGTGAATGTTCTGGGGTCACAGACCTTGGGGCTTATGGTAAGAGTTGTCCGCTGTTCCCATTGGAATAGTCGGCCAGCTGCCTCCTAAACCGGTCAAGGCACAACGAGGGAAAAGATGCGACCGCACGGCAAAGCCCTCTCCAAGCATCCAGGGAAGGGCGTGGGACAAGTACGACAAGAGCCCGACCTACCTGATGCAAGCTTTTGTAGAGTAGTAGGGCATTTGGTACTTGTCCCACGCCCTTCCCTGCACTATTCCAGTAGGAATAGCGGACAACTCTTACCGTACGCCTCAGGTCTGCAAATCCGGAAACATACACCTTTCCAAACAGACCGAGGTGCCTCGGCATGTGGGAACCTTAGTTCAGAGACGGAGAGAGGAGGAGGCATCCCCAAAGGTAGCCCCCGCCAGAGCTCTCTGGGAAGGTTCACCTGCGAGAGAATCCTCTCGCAGGCTTCCTTGTGGCTTCATGTGGTACTTCCTCCCTAACTTTATACTTAAAATGGTTCTTTGTAAGAATCAAAAGTGAAAAAAGTCTGCGAGGGCTATTCTCTCGCAGGCAGAACCTTGTAGGAGTGACAGTAAGGGGCTACCTTTGGGTATGCCTTTTCCTCTCCGTTTTTGAACCAAGGTTCCCACAAGCCGAGGCACCTCGGCCTGTTCTGAGAGGTGTATGTTCCGGGGTCACAGACTTTAAGCATATGTTAAGAGTTGTCCACTGGTCCCATTGGAATAGTCGGCCAGCTGGCTCCTACACTAGTCGAGGTACGGAGAACGGAATGCCGCGTCCCCACAGCAAACTCCTCTCCCGCTATTCAGGGAAGGGCGTGGGACAAGTACCTCAATGTCCGACCTACCTGATGCAGGTTTACTAGGGTTTTCCCTGCATTACTTTAAAGCGAATGACGCGGGGGTAGAATCCTTAAACTATATCCCGGGAACCCCTAGTTAACCCTTGGCTGCCTTCCTCTACCCTTCCGCATCCCCCCTTTAAAATCCCTTCCTATGCTATTATGTAGCCTGTTACCCTAAAGAAGAAGAAGAAAAAAAAGAATCTGAAGTATGTCACCTTCGTGTCTCCTCTTATTTTCACGTGTACATAATCTTTGCCCCCCCCCCCCACGTCGCCCCTTGTGAAGGTCCCACACCTTGCTTCTGTGTTCCTTCCTCCTCTCCTAAGGTAATTACGATGGTTGCTGATACCTTGGGAAAGAGAGGAGAGAAGAGAGGGAGGAGCGGGGGGGGGGGGGAGGCAAACCGTCTCGCTGCGTGCCTTTGGGTGGTAGGAGGAGACGAGGGACAATATAAAAGGCTGCTACGTGCGTTGCTGCGGCGATAGTGCAGTCAGCCAGCCAGCAAGAACAACAACAACCATGAAGTCCGCACTCGCACTCGTGGCGCTCGTCGTGGCCGTCGCTGTGGTCAGTTCATCCTTCACTACCTTCCATAAAAATACGTTATAATTTATTTTCGTTCATCTTGCATGCAAAAATAATAAAATTGTTTAATTAACTGTTGTATTGTATTATTAATATTGTAAATGATCAAACACTTAAAATAACACACACATAAGAGTTATTTTAATTAAATTTACATTAAAATGCCAGGATTTAAAATTTACACAGTCACATAGAAAATTTATGTTTTTGTAAATTACATTCAAATGTTTTTTGTTTTTTTTTCACAATTTTTAATTTACATTAATAAGTCAGAATTCAATGTTTCTTAAATTGACTCAGTCACATGTAAAGTTTCCTTTAATGTAATTTACAGTAAAATGTCAGAAGTGAATATATTAACTTCCTTACTCTTACACAGACAGATTTATAAAAAAAATTATTTGAAATTACATTAAATTGTACCTGATGCAGGTTTTTCTAGGGGTTTTCCCTGCACCACTTTTAAGGCGAATACCGCGGGGGTAGGATCCTTAAACCATAGCCCGGGGGCCTCTAGTTAACCCTTGGCTACCTTCCCTCGACCCTTCCGCATCCCCCCTTTCACTCCCTTTGCTATGCAATTAAAGGAGAAGTTGCCACCATGTGGATTACCCTCGTGTAGCCTGTCTACACCTTATGCTTCTTCTTCTTCTTCTTCGTCTGCAAACCTTTTGTAGAATTGCAATAAATATAGTCTTGTCAACTGAACTGTGCAGTTTTGTCTCTCTATGCTCTTGTTTTGTTTTGTTTTAGTTTTCTTAGCACCTGAAGAAAGGAACAAGGTTTCCAGAAACCTTTAGTGTGTTATTTATATCAGCACTTCTTTTGTCTGTTTTTGGCTATTTTTCTTTTCTTTAATTTAATTTTACTTACAACTCTGAATACAAATTACTTTGCCTGTTGTATTTTCCTTTATTTTCCTTATTTAACATAATTTTCTGACTCTAGGTCGTATATTTAAATTGGTTTAATAATTTCATTGCCATTTTCCGGCCATAAACAGTGGTCGTTTAGAATATTTTTTTTCGACAAAGGTGTCCCGCATCACCCCTTTTCAAATCCCTTCCTATGCTATTAAAGGAGAAGTTGCCACTATGTGGATTACCCTCATGTAGCCTGTTGCCCCCCTCCCCCCCCCCCCTCCCGCAAAAAAGTGAGAATTTTAAATTTACTCAGACACTTATAAAATTAATTTTAATGTTATTTATATTAAATATACCATTTCAACATTTTAAATCTCCATTAAAATGTCAACTTTTAAATTTTTTTAAATTGACTCAGTCCCTTATATAACATTTATTGTAATTGAAATTAAATTAAACTGTAAGAATTTAACATTTACATTAAAATGTCTTAAATTTTGAATTTTCCATTAAAATGTCAGAAATTTAAAATTTTCAAATTTCCTCAGTCCCCGATATGAAATTTATTTTTATTGAAATTTATATTAAAATGTCTGTTTCAAAATTTCCATTAAAATGTCAGAATTTATAATTTTTTTAAACTTTACTCAGTGGCACACATTTAAAATTCATTTCAATGTAATTTTTATTAAAATGTCTGTTTTAAAATATAAAAATTTCCTTTAAAATGTCTTTATAAATTTGAATTTTCCATTAAAATGTCAGAATTTAAAATTTACATTTAAAATGTCTAAATACAATATTTATATGAAAATGTCTTAAATTTGAATTTTCACTAAAGATGTATGAATTTAAATTTTAAAATTTACTCAGTCACATATAAAAAATTTTATTTTAATTGAATTTAAAAATTTACTAAGACACACAGAGAATTAAATTTATTGTAATTTACAATAAAGTGTCACATTTTAAACTTTACATTCAAATGTCAGTTTTTAAAAATTTATTCAGACACACATAAAATTAATATTAATATAATTTATATTAAAATGACTTTTTTTAAAATTTTAAATTACCATTAAAATGACAGAATTTAAAATTGACTCAGTTCCTTACATAAAATTTATTTTAATTGAATTCAAATTAAAATGTCTGTTTCAAAATTCCATTAGAATGTCAGAATGTATAATTTTTTTAAATTTACTCAGTGACACACATTTAAAATTTATTTTCATGTAATTTATGTTAAAATGTCTGTTTTCAAATTTAATTTTTCCTTTAAAATGTCTTTACAATTTGAATTTTTCCTTTAAAATGTCTTTAAAATTTAAATTTTTTCATTAAATTGTCAGAATTTAAAATTTACATTGAAATGTCCTTTAAAATTTGAATTTTCCCTTAAAATGTCATAATTTAAATTTTTTAAATTGACTCAGTCCCTTATATAAAATTTATTTTAATTAAAATTTACACTAAAATGTAAGAATTTAACATTTACATTACAATGTCTTAAATTTTGAATTTTCCATTACAATGTCTTAAATTTTGAATTTTCCATTACAATGTCTTAAATTTGATTTTTCCCTTAAAATGTCAGAATTAAAATTTTAAAATTGACTCAGTCCCACATATAAAATTTATTTTAACTGAATTTAAAAATTTACTAAGACACACAGAAAATTAAATTTATTGTAACTTACAATAAAGTGTCACAATTTTAAATTTACATTAAAATGTCAAGAATTTAATATTTTTAATTTTTTAAGTCAAGAGTCAGATATAAAATTTATTTTAATTGAAATTACATTAAAATTGTCAGTACTTATTTTAATGTTATTTACAACAACAACACACAATTTAAAATAGTTACATTTTTAATATATATAAATTACATTAAAATAAATTTTATATATGTGACTGACTGTGATTTTTAGGGGGGTTTTATTATTTACAATAATTAATAGTTCTTCCTCAGGTTGGCCAAAAACCTTACAGGAATTAATTAAAACCTTTTATTTTAATCAAATTTTTACCCTTTTTTCAGACACCTTCATTTATTTAGAGGGTAACAAATGTTTCCACACATGTTCCAACCTTCTTCATCTTCAGTTCAGACCGTGTAATGAATTGTTGTGTTGCCTCGGCCCACCCCCTTTTTTTTAAAAAAAAATTCAGTCTACCTTATTTAATATGCTTATTCATTTTTTAATAGTAATAATAATAATTTATAAGGAAACCCTGAAGAAGATACGAAAATGTGTGGAAACGTTGCTACACTCTGAAAAAAAATATTTTTTTTAAAAAAAAGTAGTGTCTGTAAAAGGGTCAGAGAAATTGATTTATCAAATGACTTATTTCACAATTAAAGGTCTTTGTATTGTTTTTAAAATCGATAAAAAATTCAAATTTTGTAAACAAAAAATCCAAAGGGATAAAATTCATACTACGGTTAAACGTAATGTAATTTTTTTTTAAAATTAATTGTTTTTTTTTACTGTAACGCTTGCTATATCGGCCAAACGAAGGGAGCCCATTATTGAATGTCAAAAATGAAACTAACAAAGTGAACGAATTTTTTACGTTACAGTATTGTCATAGATGTTTTATTGTTCATTTTTATTTTAATTACTTCCCTCCACCCACAATTGAGCATCTACCCAAAAATACATATATATATAAATGGCGATGAAACGTTGTGTAATGTTTTTTTGTATTTTTTTGGGGTGTAGACAGGCTATGTACAGGGTAATCCACATAGTGGCAACTCCCCTCTTATAGCATAGGAAAGGGATTTGAAACGGGGGATGCGGAAGGGTAGAGGAAGGCAGCCAAGGGGTTAACTAGGGCCTCCCCCCCTGGGGCTATGGTATAAGGATCCTACCCCGCGGAAATTCGCCTAAAAGTGATGCAGGGAAAACCCTAGAAAAACCTGCATCAGGTAGGTCGGGCTCTGGAGTACTTGTCCCACGCCCTTCTCTGGATGGCGGGAAAGGAGTTTGCTGTGGGGTCGCAGCATTTCCCTTCTTCGTGCCTCGACCAGTTTAGGAGGCAGCTGGCCGACTATTCCAACGGGAACAGCGAACAACTATTACCGTATGCCCCAAGATCTGTGACCCCGGAACATGCACCTCTCAGAACAGGCCGAGGAGCCTCGGCTTGTGGGAACCTTAGTTTAAAAACGGAGAAAGGAGGAGGCAACCCCAAAGGTAGCCCCTTCGTGTCTCTCCTACAAGGTTCTGCCTGCGAGAGAACATCCCTCGCAGTCAGCTTCTTTTGTGTAATGTTTTAATCAATGCATTCATATAATAAAAATTGTTTTCATCACTCTTTGACTGTGCGCAAAAGTAAACTCGACCACTGACGGTCATATAATGACATTTCATTCCGCTAGATGGCAAGGCTTCTCGAGTAATTACGGGCTTCTCTTTTAATTGCCCTCAAAACCATCCTTTTATTTCCTCTATATTTTGTAAGCACTGTTCTTTTGCAACAGCCGCCATATTTATTATCCCCCACAGCCTCCTCACTACTGTGTTAAAAAAATATACTTTTTGTGTTTCTGTTAAATAAAATAATTTTATTTTTTCGGGTTTCTAGGGGAGTTTCATTTCGCTTCTTTATGTGTAGGAAAACGTTTTACATTCATTTTTTTTTCTTGATCGCCATTTTATTTCTGGTTGTCTTAAAAGTGATATTTAAAGTGAATTTAAATTCTTTTGTTTTGTTTTTTCCCCTCCCCTCCTCCTAGGCCGGGCCGTCGGACAACCACGAAGAAATGATGACTATCATCTTTGACTGCAAGGAGAAGCACAACCCATCGGACGGTGAGTCGCTGAAGCCCTCTGACACTCACTAACACAAACACACTCACACAAACACACTCACACAAACACACAAAGAGAGAATATTGCAATTTTTTTACTGTGTACATTCATGAACCGCTTTCCTAAATCAAAGATGGCCGCCGTGTTTTCAAAAAAATAGTCCTGGAATAAAAAAACAACTGTACTTAGACCGGCCGGGGCGTTTCTAGTAACTAACAAGACGTTTAGATCATTAAAAAAAATGGCCGTCTGGAAACGGCTCGTTAGAAGTGTGAGGATGGACAGGAGTGGAGGGAGGGGGGGGGTTATATTGGCCGAACGAATCGGTGCGGACAATTTTTTTTATTATCAATTACAGTTCGTCGTGACAAATAAAAAAAAATGAATAAACAGAAGAGAATGCGCAAAATTAATAGTTTCGGGTCAGTCCGGCGACGTTCTTGAACTAACGCGTAGGCAGGCGCGGAAACTAAGACCACGGCGTTTCTTGACTTAGAAATGTGTAAGTTTGCATCGCTGGATAGATGCAAGAAATTAACATTTAATAACAACTAAAAGAAGGGAAGTTACAATAAATGAAAAAACAGAGCCAGTTAGTATAATTATTTTGAAAATAAGAGCTAGGTTCAGGGACAACTATAAATACATGTATATAGATGTATGTTAATTAATGGATTTATTTTTGAAAAAAAGGTTAAAGAAATATTTAATATTTTACCGGACTGAAAGGAAGAAAAGTGGAAAAATATCTGGACAATAGAGATTGACTGACTAGTTAACTGTTATAAGAAGACGAGGAATGTTACCATCTTACTTTACTTTAAGCTACAGTGCTCCATCATGAGAATCCAGCCAGAGTCTATATATATATTATATATAAACAGAGGGGCCCAAAAAAATGTATCCACTGGTTAACAGTCCACAACTTGCAAACTAATTGACGGAGTTGTCTCATTTTTGGTGGAAAGTGTAGCTCTTCAAGTCCAACTGTAGGTAGGTGTTCGAAATGGTCACCATTAACATCCACACACAAACGATGTCGCCGAACTGCAGCACGAACTACTGTTGGATATTTGCACATGAATGTACGAAGGATTCTCCAAGTTCGTCCAATGGGCGTGGCTTTTGTCGATAAACGACGTCCTTTAGTGTTCCCCACAGGTAAAAGTCCTACAGCACCTCTACGGCCTTTCCAACTTCCTGATCGAGATTGCTGGAACTACAAACTATTACAGTACCAAAAATGTGACAACTTCGTCAATTAGTTTGCAAGTTATGGACTGTTAACCAGTGGATACATTTTTTTGAGCCCCTCTGTATATATATATTGTAACATGACTGGGTTACATTGCTGGTTGTGAGTCATTGTCGACGTCTCTTGGCCGCGCGACAGCATTGTTGAGCTGAGACGGGACAAGTGTAAGAGGCAGTTGCAAGCTGGACTCGACGAAGGACGGAGCGGAGAAACTTCAACAAACCACGGGCCCTGACGACAATTTATTGCTCATGCGCGACAAATAAAAGTAATTAATTATGAAAAAGTTGTTTTTTGTGATTTTCTCCTAAAAATTACCTGGCGCCCAAATATATAAATAATCGAAAAACGCACAGATGGAAGAAGAGCTATTGCTACAATATATATACATATGTGGAGGTCTTAAAGTAAGATGGTAACATTCCTCGTCTTCTTATAACAGTTAACTAGTCAGTCAATCTCTATTTTCCAGATATCTTCCCACTTTTTTTTTTCAGTCCGGTAAAATATTAATTATTTCTTTAACTATTTCAAAATAAATCCTTTAATTAATATACATATATATATATATATATATATATATATATATTGTAGTGATTGATAATAAAGGCATTGTTCTAATTGAGAAGTTGAATTGTAGAGGACTCATTATTGGTGGATATGGAGGACGCCGCAACAAACCGGCAAGGCAAAGAAAGCATTTTTGATCGATCGAGAAGGTTCTACGCGTTCAAAATTTGCGAGACGAACGAACAGTCGGGCAGCAGACAGCGAATAGATCAGACGAAAAGTTTTACAGTCGGCAGTCAGAACGAAAGAATGTGGTCCAGTCCCAAACATGCTTTCAAATATTAAAAAGTAAACCAATATTCAGTCGGGAAGGAGACAGAGCAACTAGTGTGTAGATTCATCATGCAGGCTGGCCATAGACAAACCAATGAAGTCCATTTCCAACTAAAGTCATGAGATCTACAAACCCAGGTTGCAGTAAAGCATCGAGAACCAACCAATTTGTGTTAAACCAACTAACAAACAACGCCAATTAGAGTCTGTGAGAACTTAGAATCAGTGATGTCCCCAAAATTGTGCACGAAAAACCTAAAATGAGACCTGGGCGGCCGTAAGTAGAGAAAAACTTTAAAATCATTTGTAAACCGTGTTTAAAAGATAAAAGTCAGATCGTTCTTTAATTATTTAATTATCGATAAAATGAGATCCTTAATTCTTGATAAAATTAAAATTGTTTAAATTCAATCTTTAGTATTATTTCTTCCGCAACAAATTTCGTCTATGTTCAGACGCATTGATTCCATAAAAAAGTAAATGTAATTTTGATTATTTAAATTCTGCCATTTATCAAACCCAGTTCAAGACCCTGAGATCCCTAATATTTTGTGTATTTTATACTTGTTTTAAAATTGTTAATAAATCTTGTTTAATAGTTTTCACTTAAGTTCTTTCATTTAGAAATGCCACACACATATTATATTTTAATTATTACAATATATATATATTTATAGTTGTCCCTGAACCAAGCTCTTATTTTAAAATAATTATATTAATTGACTCTGTTTTCCATTTATTGTAACTTCCCTTATATTAATTGGTTATTAAATTGTAATTTCTTGCATCTACCCACCGATGCAAACTTACACATTTCTAAGTCAAGAAACGCCGTGGTCTGAAGTTTCCGCGCCTGTCTACGGTAGTTGAAGAACGACCCGATACTATTAATTTTACGCATTTTATTCATATTTTTTCTTTGTCACAACGAACTGTGATTTCTGATAAAAAAAATGTCCGCACCGATTCGTAGGCCAATATAACCCCTCCCTCCTCTCGTGTATATATATATATATATATATATATATATATATATTCATACATACAGAGCGTCTGACTTACCATATATTGAGAGTTGGTGTCGCCACGTTGGCCAGTAACGACAATATTAACTTTCCCACTAGTCTACGCCTCCCCACAATCCTCAAGACGGAACAGGACTGTTCCTACATACACTTAGATTTATCACCACATATTACAGTCACACCCATGAGGACGCTGTGACGCTAGGACGTTCAAAAGAGCACAGCCGACAATTTGAATACTTATTTTTCGAAGTTTTAATACGATCGGAAATTAAACATGTTTACTGCCAGGTTCATTTTCCTCCCCTCCAACCCCCGAAATTCTCCACAGTTCTTGGAATTTAAAATGACAAAACACACGCAGCGCCACGTCTTCACAGAGCGGTAAAATATTCTCCTCCATGAAAAAAAAAGTTCATCGTAAAGTATTACTGGTTTAAGAATTGTAAAAAAAACCTAAAAGAATAGAAGAGGAAGAATACCTGAGGGTGGATGTGGGGCGGTGGACAGACCAACCTCAAAATAATAGGGTGGATGTGGGCGGTGGACAGACCAACCTCAAAATAATAAAAAAAAAAGGGGGAAAAATAGAAGAAGAAACCTACCTTCCTGTGGCTTAATCGCGGGCGGGCTCGTCCGCCATTGCTGCCGACACTCTTCATGGCGACGACACAACTACGACTTAGTCCTCAGGCTCAAAACACTCGAGTAAATGTCGTAGTCCCTCGGGTGAACTCTGCAGGAGCTGCAGCAAGCCAACAACATACATTAAATTTTTTTTGCACGGTTGCCATACACCTAAGTATCTAGAATAAACCAACATTTATTTTTTTGGGGGGCGAAGGGGGGGATTTACAACTGTTTCCATGGTGACAATTCTTCTTGTTGACTGTTACAGAGGAGCTGATGGGGATGAGGTCCCTCATTATTCCCGAATCCCACGAAGGAAAGGTGAGTGAGTGCGGCCGCCATTTTGCCTTTATTCTTCTAAACCCCTCTTGAAATAAGCGCCACGAAATCACAAAAATTCTTTCCACTTCAACTTACCCTCATTATAAAAATACATTTATTGACAAGGGGGGGGGGGTGAACTCATCTTGTAAACAAAGAAATCCTCAGTCGTTACAATATATATATATATATATATATATATATATATATATATATATATTATTTGAATGTTATTTAGTATTTATTGTGAGTCTGCTGAGGAACTTATAACTAAATAGCACGAACAAGTCTCCAACTCCTATAAAGGAAATCTGAGCACTTGGCTTTTATGCCCTACTATTTAAACGCATAGAAATTAATATATATATATATATATATATATATATATATATATATATATATTGTAATACATGCATGATTTTATTATTAGTTATTGAATTTACAAACAAATAGTGCCCCACGTTGGGCGCCATTTATGTAATTAGTTTTTAATTAAGATGATTTAGTCTCACGATACGCGCCAATTTATGTAATAAATAAATATCAGTAATTGAATTGCCCCACGTTGGGCGCCAAAATGTAATACATAAATGATTTTATTAATTAATTATTGAATATACAAACAAATCGCGGCCCCACGTTACGGCGGCATTAGGTTAATTAACGGATGAATTTACTTATTCAGTTTGAATGAAAGGATGTGAAATGATTTCAGAATGTATACATCAGAAAACAATTAATTTATTTAAAAGTAATAATAACAAAATTTCCTTGCTCTGATTTATTTACATCAGTGATCTTACTATTTTACTCTTGTCACAGGGTCGTTAACTGCGTCTTTTAAACAAAGAACAAACCTTTTCCTACTCTCAAAATTAGCAAACAAAAATTTACAACATTCAACTTGTTTAGAATTAAAACAACAAAATGAACGTGAATCCTAAATCTGACGATTTGATCCTTATTTAACGTTTACAAATAACTTTTATAAAGTTTCTCTCTCTACTTACAGTGGTCTTTGCTGGTGCCAGGCATTCGTTTGGGCTGTTTGACACACTACACACTTCTCACATGTAACAGGCCGTCGTTTCACAGAATTTAATTTGTTTCAAAATCACTGCCCATAACTTTTGTATCCTACACCTGACACAATTACACACTCTCTCTATGTCTCTGTATCTGTCTCTATCTATCTCTCTATATATATCCCTATCTCTCTCTATCTCTATTTCTCTCTCTATGTCTCTCTATCTGTCTCTATCTCTCTCTATCTATCTCTATTTCTCTCTCTATCTCTCTCTATATCTATTTCTCTATCTCTCTCTCTATATATATATATCTCTCTCTCTCTATCTATCTATCTATCTATATATATATCTCTCTCTATCTCTATTTCTCTCTCTATGTCTCTCTATCTGTCTCTATCTCTCTCTATCTCTATTTCTCTCTCTGTCTCTCTCTATATCTCTCTCTATCTATTTCTCTATCTCTCTCTCTCTCTCTCTCTATATATATATATATATATATATATATCTATATCTATCTATCTATCTATCTATATATATATATATAAATATCTTTCTCTCTATCTATCTCTACCTATATATATATATATATCTCATTCTCTCTCTATCTCTCCCTCTCCAGCAAATATTGTAGTTCTCGTTCGGATTAAGGGTAAATCTGACGAAATTTTGTGACTCTTTTTATGAAACCTGCCCGCGACTTTTACTCGATGAAATCCTGTGTCCAACTGCTCTTAATGAAATCTTTCCTGCAACTCCCAGTTGTGAGCCCCGTGGCTTTTCAAACGCTCGCCGCCAACAAAGGCCCGGCCTGTACATGCTTTACCCATTGTTGTGTTTTTATTCTCACCGATAACAATTACTGCAATTGCCCAATTATCAATTCTCTAATTGCCTCTAATTATTATTACAATATATATATGTAACTCAAAAACATTAAATATTAATTATAGTTTAATACAATAAATAAGTAAATTAAATATATGAATCAGTGAATGATAAAATTTAAATATATCAGAACAGTAAAGAGCATGTGATGAACTATAATAATAATAAGAAGAAGAAGAAGAAAGATAGCCAAATACAGACAAAAGAAGTGACAACATAAATACCACACAACGTTTCTCAAAAAACTGACTCATGCAGTTGTGTCTCACTATATGACCCCCCCCCCTCGCGTTCCTCTGCACCTGACGAAAGGCACAAGGATCACAGAAACGTTTGTGTTGTGTTCATATCACCACTTCTTTTTCAGTATGTATTTGGCTGTCTTTATTTTTAATATTATTATTACATATCAAATTTTAATGCAATAAAATCAGAGAAGTAAATCCAATTTTTTTTCAAAAAATAATTATAATACAACTGATCCAGAATGAAATTAATAACATCTAAAATGGAACAGTTAAATATAGAAGCACGATTATAAGAAAAAATTAATAAATATTTCATGTGAAATTAATGGAAGGAAGAAAACTGACATACACAAACAAGAGAATTAAGACAGTTAAATGAAACACAGGTATTATTTTGAGAGAGAAGCAAAAAAAAACAATTATAGACAGGTTAATTTACAATAAATTCACAATAAAAAGGGAAAATATTAAATCCACAAATTAACGACATAAATAAGATTAATGGTGAAATTAAGATATCATTGACCTAAAACCAAATCAACACGAATGAGGTACTTATAAATAAATTAATCTCCCCCCTCCCCCTCCCAAAAAAAATATAGTGAAAATTAAATAAAAATGAGAGAGATGAAATTAAGCCGTAACATCCTCCAAAAATAATGGCAATTGAAAAACTGAAATTTCTCATTTATGTTTAATTAAGAAAATTAATTTTTACAAAAGAAACTTAATAAAATGTTATATACATAAGTTAGTAAGTAATTTATTATATAAAATTAGTTTGAAGTTAATAAATATTCACATATTTTTATTATTATTAAAGACAGTTAAATCCAGGCAACAGAAGTGACAATATGAATACCACAACAACGTTTCTCAAAAAACTGACTCAAGCAGTTGTAACTCACTCTATGCTTCCCTTTGCGTTCTTCTGCACCTGAAGAAAGGAACAAGGATCACAGAATCGTTTGTGATGTGTTTTTATCAGTGGACTCAAGTCATCTTAAGTCATCTAGATATTAAAATTAATTTTATAATTCTTTCTTTTTTGTCAGTGTAAATTTGTTTAGCTTCAAGGTTGCACAAATTGGAAAAAACTGCCATATATATATATTGTGATGAATAAACTAACGATCTAATTAACTAAATTATTCAACAAAAGACTATTTAATTAAGGTTACAATTAGTTTATTCGTTACATTTTTGGCGCCCAACGTGGGGCAAATTAATTCTATAATGAATAATTAAATTTTATTTGTTAAGTAATCTTTTGTTAATTAAAGCCTCTTAATTCATCATTACATTTTTGGCTTCCACAACGTGGGGAAATTTAATTATCTATAAGATTTTTAGTTTATTCATTACAATATATATATATATATATATATATATATATATATATATATATTGTTCCAAAAATGGGAGGACACAAATGTTTATTTACAGTAATAACAACATTCTGTCAGTGAAAAAAAAATAAACCTAACCTTATTGTTTTATTTTTTTCCCCCACAGTGTTTCATGGACTGCGTTTTGGAAAAAATGGAGATTGTAAGTAAAAAAAAAAATTTTCTATCATCTACAGAACAAATATATAATGTAACAAATAAACGTTTTCATTAACACATTATTTACATATTATTAAATAGATTTTTACAGAATGAAATGATCCTTTTATGGTTGTTGTGTAAAACACATTAAAAATGGGGGTTGGTGATTTGCTACACACACAGAGAGAGAGAGAGAGAACTTTTTTTTATTAATTAAAAACTTTCCCTCAATTTTTTGCCAAGATCGACGAGGACGGGAAATTCAACAAGAAAGCCGCCGAGGATCACGCCAAGGCCAAGATGGCGGATCAGCCCGAAGAATTGCAGAAACACATCCAACTCATAGCGAAATGCCACACGGAAAGTAAGTAGGACAAAAAAAATAATAAATCAAAACGCGAGTTGGATATTAACAATAATAATAATAATAATATTAACACCACCCTTAAAACAGACAGAAAAAAGAAAAACACTTAAACTAAGTAAATTTGAATTTTTAAAAACTTCCGGACGTTTCGACGCCGAATAAGACTGTGGTTGAACAACAAACTAAAAATCACAGATAAAAAACTTAAGTGCCAAAGAGCTCAAAACAAAGCATCATATAACATGCTGAGACTTTCTGTGCCATGTTTAATATTAACAGTATTTGTAGGGGTTTTTATTTTTACCAAAAACTGTAGATGTTCTCTAACCAAAATGGCGGACGTGTTGTCAAAATCTAAAAAAAAAAAGTGGTTAAATTTCATGCAATGTTTTACACAAGGTGACAGTTTCAAAATTAAGTTTATGCTCTTTAATTCTTGCATCTAAAGCTCCTTTTAGTTTGGCCTATATAACAAGAGTCACAATTTGAACACTTAAATTTTATGAACATGACATTTGTGGTTGGGGAAAAACACTTGTTAACAGGGTGTCTGTGCCTTTGATGATGAAACCAGGAAATGAAGGTTTAAGACTTAAAAATTACAGGACACTGTTAGATGTAGATGCCACTGAAAGGTGACAAAATAAATTCATTACACACATATATATATATATATATTTCTTATAAAATTGTTGTGGTTGGGTCCTAAATTAATTTAATCTGATGTCACTTTGGAGATAGGGTTGAGGGTTGGTAGGGGGTAAACTATGCCTGACATAGTTGAGGTTTTCTAAAATGGTGGATAGGATAGGATTGGATGATGATAATAATAATACAGTTTTGTGGGCCAGTCGCACGCTTCTGTCTTCCAGGATGGTCAGAGCAAGGCCTCAAAAGAGGGGTTTGGTTTGAGGAACCAACTAAACCTTCACTTATGATGGATCCGGTAAAGAGAAACTGATGGGTGTAATTTTGTTCACACTCCCATTGAAAACAGTTAAACATATCATCAATGCAGTTAGAAGGAATAATACCAAAAAAAAGGTATCATCAACATATCTGTGATAAGAAACAGGTTCGAAATTGAGTTTCTCCAAGGAAAATAATTTTTCAAAGTATCTCATAACTCAGCTAGAATCGGAGAAGAAGAAAGAACCAACAGTATGTGGTTGTAAAATTTGTTGTGGAAGGTGAAACAGGTGTAATGAAGCACTAGGTTCAGTCCAATCAATAAGGGGTTAAATCTTCATAAGTAGTCCGTCTGGATTTGAGACAGTTTTCAATAACCAAACTAAAAAGGAATATTAGAGAAATTAGGAAATTATATCCAGAGATAGAAATAAATGATGATTTTAATTTTTGGAAATAAAATATAAGGAATTCTTGAGACTTTCTTTATGTAAGCCTAAGGATATCATTTTATGCAGGTGGGGTTGACAAACCATACACAAAGGTCTGAGAATTATTCTAAATATATATATTTATATATTTATTGGCATGACATCAATCACTACACTGACTATAGTTGCATGCGCAGTGACGTCACCCGCGCTTCTGCGCATCTCGAAACTAGTCATAGTGGAGATTGATGTCATGTAAGCAATTTAATATATACATATGTATATATATATATACACGGACTATTTTTCAAAAATTTATTTGACGTACACAATCATTTTGAGAAATACGGGAAATAAAAAATTATTGGCATGACATCAATCACTACACTGACTAGAGTTGAATGCGCAGTGACGTCACCCGCGCTTCTGCGCATCGCAAAACTAGTCAGTGTAGTGGTTGTTGTCATGTAAGCAATTTAATATTGTGAAGGTATATATATATATATATTATAGATTTCAGGTAGTCCGTATGCTCGAGCACAATTAGCAGAAGTGATAAAAAAAATATTTATTTAATTTTTGACTCTTCTTTTCAATGGTAATGTTGAGGCATTTTGAATAAACAATAATTGGAAAGAAAATTAACAATAGCCACGGCTCCCTTATCACCAGTAGTAAATAAAACATCTGGAAATTTTTTTTAAATAAAATATTTATGGTTATTCATAAATTATATTGCCAATTTCAGTTTGTTAAAAAAATAAAATTTCCTCTCACGAGCCACTGTTTGCACAAATTAATTAACAACAGGTTCTGCACACACGGAACTACTATTAAATATTAATTTATATAAAATTACCTGTTTGCCCGTACTTATTAATTCATCAGGCCGTAGTAACGTGTGTCGAATGATTTGTATCAACATTTCCAGGCTCCGTACTGTTGAGACTAACCGCCAAAGGTATTCCTACGCCTTCCTCTCCGCTGTGATTGGTGGAAAATTCCGAGCACTATTTTTCAGACGCCTATTAAATATAACCTCGGCGCTAAATTAAAATACTTAAATTACTGTAGTTACGTCACTTTATAAAATTATTTTACGCGTAATGGTCACGACAAGGTGTGACTTTATCGGGGGAACTATATTCTCCACCTACGTCACCATATGACTTTGTAATGGTTAGCAATCAGCTGATAGCAGCGGAAGGGGCCGTAATCACTCACATATGCTTTCTACTTGAATTTATTGTTTGTGGCGGCGTCAACGACATTATGACGTCAAAGTTGACGAGGAATAAATTATTTTTTTTTGCAGAGTGACTGACAAAACCGATCTGTTTCAGTGCCTACGAGTAACGACATCTGCGTCATCGGTACGAATCTCATGAGCTGCATCAAGAACTACGCGGACGAGGTGAGTCAAACGAGCAATATGTTTATTTCCTCTGACCTCCGGTGGCCTTATAAACGATATTTTCACTCGTTCATTATTAAAAAGAAATTTTTATAACCATAATTCGTAGGTCTACCAATAACAAAAAAACATCTGTTCCTGTCCCTAATTGAGCAATAATTCTTCACCGTAAAATGTTTTTACACCTCCAGACAAATTATAATTTACTGCCAGTTTAAGAAGAAAAAAGAATTGGCTAGTACTAAATTTAAAAATAATATAATAATGAGAAAAGTATAATTGCCGTATATACGGAAAACAGAAATTATTAGCATGAAACCAATCACTACACTGACCTAAGAGTTACATGCGCGGTGACGTCACCCGTGCTACTGCGCATCATGTAGAAAAAAAATATGAAATTATGTCGTATGTTTAGATTACCACCACCACTTTCAGAAGAAGAAGAAAAAATCGTTAGATTTAAATGTAATAATCCTTTAAGTGAAATATTTATTTGCCGTACACCATCATTATGAGAGATACGGGAAATAGGAAATTCAATTGGCATGACATCAATCACTACACTGACTAGAGCTGCATGCGCAGTGACGTCACCCGCGCTTCTGCGCATCGCTGAACTAGTCATAGTAGCGATTGCGGCCTTTTAAGCAAATTTAAAATTGCGCGCGATATTTCCTGAAATAATTAAAATGGGAATATTGCCCAGTGACAAATTCTATTATTTACAACTGTATTGGGATATTTTTTTTTCTCGTTAAGAAAGTAAACTAGTCTCGGGCCCGTGCGCACACACACACGTACAGATTAACATATTACTTCCTGCCCTCGTGAGTCCTGATAATTATGCCAAGAACAGTTTATCTGCAGGGATTACCCGAGTGAAATCCAGGGTAATAAAGCCGTCATAGTAGCTCATACGGCAGAACAACTGCGTTCTTAGCAATGGTCCTTGTGTTCAATCCCCTAAGCCGTCGAGTGTTACGTCAGCCTTGCCACTGGGTGACGTCATCACTGCCACTGTCCTGGCTTCGATTCCCGGTCCCGGCGAATATTTTTTCAGCTTAATTTATGATTAAAACTCTTCAATTTATCGAGTTTAGCTTCAGTTATAGTATTTTATCTTTATTAAATTGTTATATGCTATGCTTTTTTTCATTGACATGCTATTCCTTTTTTTTCTTTTTCTAGTTTGGAATCGAACTGCCGGACGCCGACGAATGAATGCAGACTTCCCTTCCCTCTGGAGGCTCTCACAAAAGTGAGGAGGGGGAAAAAAAATTTCAAGTTTGCCGTACGCAACTACGAAAGAAAAAAAAAAAACCACCTCCTCCAAAAGGAAATGAAATATTTTAACTCGCGAGAGAGAGAGAGTTTGTATCTTATTTATTTATCTGTCTTAGCAAATACAAGCACAGTTTGTGAATAAGTCGACTTTTTGAATAATTTTTCCTTCCTCCATTAGTCATCGTAAACACTTGTCTTGTGTGACGTACGTTGTGACGTCATCGCGGTTGCTTTTTTTCAGTACACAGTAACGAAGAGAGTTTATTTTGAATGCACGTGTAACAGTTTTTACGTTATTGTTTGCACTATATAAATATATATATATATATATATATATATATATATATATATATATATACACGACCACCTCCACGAAGAGGAACATAAAATTTACTTAACCACAATAGTTAATGCGAGAATTAAACTCAGCGACTCCTATAACCCCGGAATCGACACGAATCTCGGTCTTTTATGTCAACCACCACCCTTACCGTAAGGGTGTTTCCCTCCCTTGCCTTTTGGATTTGAAATTAGACACTTAAAAAATTCTAGAACGACACTATAATATATATATATTAGTGCTAGCTGAGTTCCTTTCCCGGCGTTGCCCGGGTATTTATTAAAAACTATCCTCTAGAAGGAAGGAATTGAACTAACTTCTTTTGTAAATATTGCATTTACCCAGCATGCAACAGCGCCAGTGTGTTTCGGAACATTAACGTCCCCCCCACTCTGCTCGACCTAACCCCTCGACAGCTAACTTCAGGATTCTCGGCAATTCTCCGACTATATAAAAAAAATTTAACTGACGAATTATAACAGTAAAAAAAATACTCGCTAACTTAAATAAAGACTGTTATTGTTGTAAAGAAATACAACCTTCAACTACACAAGAGACCAAAATATAACTGGCAGCCTTAAGAAAATACACCCCGGTACCTTAAGAGGGTCAAAACCTACTCCCAGTAACCTTTTATACGACCACCTCCACGAAGAGGAACGTAAAATTTAGTTAACCACAATAGTTAACGCGAGAATTAAACTCAGCGACTCCTATAACCCCGGAATCGACACCAATCTCGGTCTTTTATGTCAACCCCTTCCAACACCACCCTTACCGTAAGGGTGCTTCCCTCCCTTGCAATTTGGATTTGAAATTAGACACTTAAAAAAATTCTAGAAGAACACTATAAAATTAATCGACCCCCCCAGAGGCGGCAGGTGTGTCTTAACCCCCTCAGCGTTTGTTCCAGGATCGTAACTAGCATGCGTATAAAGTTTGGTAAAACTTTCTTCTACGCGTTTAGGATTGTAAACGGGAAATTTCATTTCACCCCCTACCACCCCTCACTCCTAGGGGCTGAACTACATCTTAACCAGTATGGTAAATGTCAGAAATAAACTCAGCGACTTCTACAACCCTGGATTTGACACCAACCTCGGGTTGCTTCGCGTTATTTTTATGTAACCACTCCTACCACCCCAAATACTCCCACGTACCTTAAAGGAGTAAAGAAAAATACAAACCTTTAACTACACAGAGACCAAAATACAGCTGGTAGCCTTAAGAAAATCATAAAAATATACACACCCGATATCCTCAAGACGGTCAATTGAACCACGTCAATAACTATCTGAGTGTCAGGCGTTGCCCGGGACTTTTTTTACCACCATATTTAAAGCCAGAATTAAACTCAGCGACTCCTATAACCCCGGAATCGGCTCCAATCATGGTCATTTTATGTAACCTCCTTCCACCCCCACCCTTTCCGTAAGGGCGCTTCTTCCCTCCCTTGCCTTTTGGACTTGAAATTAGACACTTCAAAAATTCTAGAAGGACACTATCAAATTCTGTGACCCCCAAAATCGTTTTATTCGACGTTAATAATGGCCGCTTATGAGCGGTTTTAAATTTCACCCCCTCCCTTAGCGGCGGTAGGTCTGTCTTAACCCCCTTCAGCGTTTGTTGTGATCGTAAGTAACATGTGTATAAAGTTTGGTAAAACTTTCTCTACGCGTTTAGGATTGTAAACGGGAAATTTGATTTCACCCCCTTCCACCACTACTCCTAGTGGCTGAACTACATCTTAACCAGTATGGTAAATGTCAGAAATGAACTCACTGACTTCTACAACCCTGGATTTGACACCAATCTCGGTTGTTTCGCGTTATTTTTATGTAACCACCCTCCACCCCCTCCCTGATTGGTCCTTTAAAGGGGTTGAAATTATACACTAAAAAATCTGGAGAGAAACTATTAATCATATAGACCCTGAAAAGTAATGAATTGACGCTAAAATCAGACCGTTTTAGCATTTGTTTTTTTAAAAATTTCACCCCCTCCTACAGAGGCCGCAGGTGTGTCTTAACCCCGTCAGCGTTTGTTCCAGGATCGGAAGTAACGTGTGTATAAAGTTTGGTAGAAATTGGTCCAAGCGTTTAAGATTGTAAACGGGAAATTTGTTTCCACCCCGTACCACCCCTCACTCATAGGGGGCTGAACTACATCTTAGCCAGTATGGTAAATGTCAGAAATAAAGTCAGTGACTTCTACAACCATGGATTTGACACCAATCTCGGTTGTTCACGTAACGCCCTCCACCCTCAGCCTTATTGGTGCTTTAAGGGAGGGTTGAAATTATGCACTAAAAACATCAGGAGAGAAACTATTAATAATATAGACCCTGAAAATAATTAATCGACGCTAAAATCAGGCCGTTATAGCATTTTTTTAAATTTCACCCCCGGTTCACCCCCTTCGGGAAATTTCCTAACGCTTGGAAAGGCCGAAAGAAACCTTCGCACAGGTTCCGAGGCTCATCGCAATCGGATGAATGGCTTAGGAGCCCATACGGGACACACTGACATTTTTATGTAACCACCCTCCACCCCCTCCCTTATTGGTGCTTTAAGGGGGTTGAAATTATACACTAAAAATGTCTGTTAATAATATAGACCCTGAAAAGTAATTAATAGACGATAAAATCAGGCCGTTTTTTTAAATTTCACCCCCTTCGGGAAATTTCCTAACGCTTGGAAAGGCCGACAGTAACCTTCGCACAGGTTCCGAGGTACATCGCAATCGGATGAATGGTTTAGGAGCCCATACGGGACACACTGGCATTTTTATGTAACCACCCTCCACCCCCTCCCTTATTGGTGCTTTAAGGGGGTTGAAATTATACACTAAAAACGTCTGTGTATAATATAGACCCTGAAAAGTAATTAATAGACGCTAAAATCAGGCAGTTTTAGCATATTTTTTTTAAAATTTCACCCCCCGGTTCACCCACTTTGGGAAATTTCCTAACGCTTGGAAAGGCCGACAGAAACCTTCGCACAGGTTCCGAGGCTCATCGCAATCGGATGAATGGTTTAGGAGCGCATAAGGGGACACACACTGACATTTATATACATACATATATATATATATATATAAGGGAGTATGACGTCACTGCTGACACTAAAACTCGACTGTAGCCAACAACGGACATAAATTCTACTGGGTGGCGGTGGTAATTATTTAACTGCAGCGCGATGACGTCATCAGTGCTCACACACTGTGTGTGTCCGTGCAGCGAATAGTAAATTTCTAGACCAGGGAATATTTTTTTTCTCTCCACCTCATTTTCCCCCCCAAAAAAAATTATCTGTGACTTGTAAACGCTCCTTTTATTTACCACATATTTATTAAATTCGTCATAAATTCTCAGGATCCGCCTTCATTTTGTCACCTTGGGGGTGGTTCCAGCATTTTTTTTCTTCTTCTTCGACCATCCCCCCCCCCCCGACCGCTTTTTCTTCTCTGTCTTATTGTTCCCGGCAAATTACGAGGCTACTGCTGCCTTGCAGATATACAAAAGCAGTTAAGAGGGTGCGAGGGGGGGGGGGCGTGGATGGCTTCTGGTTCCCCGGTCCATTTCAGCTTATTCCAGGCGAGAAAATTACGACGTCTTGAGACAATGGTCCTGGGGAGGGTAGTAAATAGCCGTGAGCTGAGGCAACCCCCCCCTCCCCCACCATGAATTTCTAAGGAGAGAGAGTCTTCGCCCCCCCCACCTCCTATTCTTTGGCAATGACACGTAATTAATATCTGGCAGTGAAGGATGTAGAAGGGTTGGGGTTGGAGTTAGTTTTAAAAGGCGCCAAGACAGAGCTTGCTAATTAAACTTAATGGCGTAGAGGACTTTCGATGGCACTTACTCACTTTTCCCGCGTCGTCCTCGACGTCGAGTTATTATTTTGGTTGGCGCTGTCACAGCCCGTTCAATCCGCAGATAAATCGTCAACGCTGGAAAGTTCTTTCTCCGGGTCACTCCGCCATGTCGGTGTGACGTCACGAGACAGACGAGGAGCGGCGGGCGCCTCGAAAACATTTAACTGGCTGTCGTATTATCAGCTAAATATCTTATTAATGACCACAGATTTTACACATACATTAAATAATATTAATAAAAAAACAAACATTAAAATAAAATAAATATTTGTACGGTTGCAAAAATTACCAGGGCCGTTTTTAATGTTCCAATGGTCTGACCCCCGCGGGGTGTCCGTGATATTTATTTAGACATTTTATTAAACTTGATAACAAAGCTATGGTTTGCACCAAAATTAATTAAAAATAAGTTTATTGCAAAAATAATATTTAACTGGTGTTAATAATAATAATATCGAGATGGGGAGAACAACTGATATATTTCTGACATGATTCAATCGCTGCACTGACTAGAGCCGCATGCGCAGTGACGTCATCAGTGCTACTGCGCACGTACAAATCTAGTCGTTTAGTGAGTTGTTGTTGTGTGTGTGTGTCTCGTTGATAGAATATTCCATGACGCCAGTCAACAGCGAGACAAGAATTGCAGAGACGTCGCCATAGTTTGGTATTTAAAATATATATATATATATTAAAACTAAAAAAAAACCGGGCAACTTTTTTAAATTTTGTGAAACAAAACAGTGATTTAATGTCTGTGAAATTAATGGCTGTTTTATTTTTTCACCGTGGATGCGCCCCCGTATATTTATTTAGAGCAATGTTACGACTTTTATTAAATTGCGTTCCTAATATTTGAAAATAATAAGTAGGTAAAATACTCAAATATAATGTTGTATTTATATTACCACTTAATATCGTCGTTTATTTGGTTATTTTTATATAATTAGCGTATCTTAAATATTTGAAATCATTGTGGCTCCAAACTAAATTAAAATTGTGTTACTAGAAAAAGAAATTATTTAGTACCCGCAGATATTTGTGGTAAATAAACGTGCGAGGAGTAATTGAAATTAATAAATAAGAAAAGATAGCCATATTAGCAATTAGCGTGACGTCGTCAGTTACTACACTGACTAGTCGAGTTGGGTGCGCAGTGACGTCACCAGTGCTACTGCGCATATCAGCTAGAGTCTGCAAATTTATCAAGGGGATCGCTACGGATGTATATGTGAATTATATAAAAACAAATTAAGGTAATAGCAATAATATAATCTTATTCAATTATTTGGTTTAATATTTTTTTATCAATTTTGGCCGACCGTCCTGTTTGTGTTAATATCCTTATAATTATTATAACAAATACACCGGAATTAAAATGAAAGACACGAGTCATCATCATCAGCCCTACTCAGTCACGTGCCTTACTCTCTCCTAGGCAGGGTCTGTCACTGTTATTTAACAACGGCACCATATGAGCCTTGAGTGTAATATTTAGAATCCCCCCACAAACGTGACAGCGTCATCTCTGGAATATTCCACGTCACTGTCTCTAGTTTACCTGGTATCAGACTAGAGGCGTGATGTCCGACTGACATGCACGTGACGTGACAGTGCGTGACGTGATAGCAGCGTGGCTCCACCTTTAAAGATATCTCGTCACCACCAAGTGGTGAGATGAAACATGGCCGGCGGTTCACGTTCGACACATAAACCTTGCCATTCCCAGTTACATTTATTCACTAAGTCACGTCACGTACTGTCACGTCAAGTCCCAACGGTGTGCGATACATCCTGGTCGTAGCGACACTCTTGTACCACGGTCACGTCACGTCACTGCGCTGTCACGTATCAGCGCTCTGACGTCACGCCACGTCGCAATCTGTGTTCTGTTTCCAGCGTTGCTCAAAGGCGCGACAACCAGCCATTTTGTTTCTCTGTCAGTCAGAGTCCACCCAAGTCTTGATCGTCTTCCCATCATCTTTGCCTCAGAACGGAGCGTTAAGGTGGTGACATGCTGCTGTGCTGTCACGTCACGTCCTGTCACGTGATTTAACGTCAAGTCCGCTAAAGTTTGTGACGCTGCCTGCCCCAATTTTGTCTTGTGGACCAGAGGCGCTCATATATCACGGTCACGTCAAGTCACTGCCCTGTCACGTGTCAGCTCTCTGACGTCACACCACGTCAGGTTAGAATCTCTATTCTCTCATTCGACGCTGCCTGCCCCAATGTCGTCTTGTGGACCAGACACGCTCTTGTATCTAGGTCACGTCACGTCACTGCTCTGTCACGCACTGTCACGTGTCAGGTCTTCTCTGACGTCACGCCACGTCAGAATCTCTATTCGACGCTGCCTGCCCCAATGTCGTCTTGTGGACCAGACACGCTCTTGTATCTAGGTCACGTCACGTCACTGCTCTGTCACGCACTGTCACGTGTCCGCTCTCTGACGTCACGTCACGCCAGAATCTCTATTCGACACTGCCGGCCCCAATGTCGTCTTGTGGACCAGAGACGCTCTTGTACCACGGTCAAGTCACTGCCCTGTCACGTATCAGCTCTCTGACGTCACGTCACGCCACGTCAGAATCTCTATTCTCTATTCGACGCTGGCTGCCCCAATGTCGTCTTATGGACCAGAGACGCTCTGCTATCACGGTCACGTCACGTCACTCCACTCTCACGCGCTGTCACGTATCAGCTTATTGTCTTACACTCTTCTATCACGGTACGTCACGTCACTGCCCTGTCACGTATGAAACCTGACGTCACGTGACTCAACGTCAAGTCGCTACAAGAGTGCGACACTGCTTGACAGTGTTGTCTTAAGACCCTCTTACTATCACGGCATGTCACGTCATTGCCACCCGATGTCACGTTTCTGTACCGTGACGTCACGTACTGTCACGTGATTCAAGGTAATGTTCCACAAATGTGTGTGACGTTGCTTGACAATGTTGTCTTAAGACCCTCTTACTGTCACGCGCTGTCACGTGTTATTGCTCTGACGTCACGCCCACGTCACCATCTGTGTTCTTGTTCCCGACGTCACTACAGGCGCCTGAGGATCCCTGGTCACTTTGTCCCCCGTAGAACAGAGGATTATGTCACTTAATCACCCTCAAGTGTTATTATTTACTGTTGAAACCTCAGCATTATGAAGGCGTGACTCCTGATGGCTCCACAATGGCCGCTGCTGCATTAATTTCTCATAGAAGGAAAGTTGTGGAGAATTTAATTCTCTTTCTAACGCACTTTTCCAGGTTTCAAATAATCGTCTACGATCTACGCCAATACACCTAAATGCAGATGAAAGACACGAGTCATCATCATCAGCCCTACTCAGTCACGTGGCTTACTCTCTCCTAGGCAGGGCCTGTCACTGTTATTTAACAACGCCACCACATGAGCCTTGAGTGAGATATTTAGAATCCCCCAGACACGTGACAGCAGCATCTCTGGAATGTTCCACGTCACTGTCTCTAGCGTACTTGGTGCTAGACTAGAGGCGTGTTGTCCGAAGTGACGTGACGTCATAGCAACGTGTCTCCGTCAGTTATTATTATTTCGCCAGTAAAGGTTCCATTAATTATTATTTTTCTGCAGTTTGCGTGTGTCACGGGGGTGGAGGGTTGGTGGTTGGCAGAGACAAATTCGCGCCCGTTGACTGAGTGTTATTATGCCTCTGGATTGTGGCACTTCATAAGTTACGCTAATCGTCACCAGAGGCGCCAAGCCGCGCAATGACGATTTCCTGCTGGATGTAATTGTTACTTTTATGACTGTGCGTGGGGTGCGGGTTGGTAGGGGGGGGGGCAGGTTTCCCACCGCCCCCCCCAGCCAAAGGTCGTAAATTTGAGCAGCGGGGGTTTGAATTGCACGCTGTAAAATACTACACGCGGCGCGAACTCTGTCTCTCTCTCTCTCTCTCTCTCTCTCTCTCGCTCTCTGAAAACTGCATTCGTGGAGTTCCTGGGGAACAAGCTGTAAAATAAAATAATAATAAAAAACATTCCGCGACCGAACCAGAAGAGAAACAGACAGGAGGCGGGGGGGGGGGCGTCAAATACAAATCACCGGACACCAAACACTGAGGACGTTTCAGCCCAGTAGCTGTAAACATCTAACCGCGGGAAAGGGTCAGGTATTTTTATTTTTCCCACTTGTACACGTTGTGGCCCATTGGTGAAGAACCAAAGTTTTCCAAAACCTTTAAGGGGGGGAAAAGTTTCTGTGAGCTTAAAAACCTCGAAATTTTGTGACTCTTCTCCAGTTTTCCGCTGATAGCAGAAGAATGAAGCGTTCTAGTGAAAATAATGTTCAGTGATGAATTGTAGAGGATGAAATTCTGCATGTGATGGTGGACTCGAGGACGGAATCAGGTCCAAGGAAGTGGGAGAAATCCTGCGTCAAAGTCACGACATTTTCCCTAAGAGAACGCAGCTTGTCGTATTTCTAGTGCTGATATCTGCAAAATGGCCGCCAGTGACGTCATTAGTCACGGAGTAAAGGTTGTAGAGGATTTAATTCTCTTTCCAACACATGATCTGGTTTCTAAAAAAATCCGTTCAAAATGGCGGAAAATACACGCATGTTGCTGTCTGCACACACAAGGGGCTGATGTCGTGGCGCTCAGTGACCTTAGGTAAATATTCTAAGTACTTACTTGGCTTTGAGAATTAAACACAATCACAAGTGACACCTAGAGACGAAACGTTCAACCTAAGAAGTCACGTGCATCTTCGTAAATCAATTACACTCGCAACCAAACACCACTTAACTGGCACTGTCACAGTAACAGAAGGGAAAAAAGAATGGAAGAGCAGTAAAATAAAAATAAAAAGATAGACAGAACATAGAAAAAAGGGAAAGTGAAAAAACCCTCCTCGAATGAGTAAAGACTATTTAGTGTAAAATGAAACGTATTTTTTTTATTTCAAGAAATAGGTAATTTATTTTATTTTTTAAACTATCTGGGTGACCGAAGTTGCCCGGGTTGTCATATATCCACATATATATTACAATATGTCACATACGCCGAAAGGGGGTTGAAATCATCTCTCAAACAACATCGGTAGAAATACTATCAATCAAATGAACCCTGGAAAAAAAATATTCCACGCAAATATCAGCCATGTTTGCGTATTTTAGTATTTTCACCGCAGACCATCCCCGCCCCTGGGGTTAAAAGTCAATTTGAATGACGTAATCAAACTCAGCGACATCCATAACGTCGGATTCGACTCCAATCTCGGTTGTATTCGCATTTACGTAACGCCCGTCCACCACCAACCCCCCTAAGGGTGCTCCTTTCCCATGCTTAGAGGGGGTTGAAATTATACTCAGGTAACATCAGTAGAAACACTATCAATCTCTTTGACCTCTAAATATATTTATCGGACTTAAAAATCGGCCGTTGTAGCATGTTTAAAAATTTCCGCCACAGTCCACCCACCCCCTGAGGGGGTTAAATGTCCAATTGACTGTCCTAATTGAAGTCAGCGACATCCATAACCCCAGATTTGACTCCCGTATCTCGGTTGTTTCCGTGTTGTTTTCCTGTAACGTCCCTCCACCCCCAAACCCCCTAAGGGTGCTCCTTTCCCATGCCAAAAGGGGTTGAAATTATACACAGATAACATCGGTACAAACACTATCCATCTCTTTCACCTCTAAAAAATATTTATCCGACTGTAATATGGGCCGTTTCAGCACCTTTGAATATTTCCACCGCCGCCCCTGAGGGGTTAAATGTCCAATTGACAGAGATAATTGAAGTCAGCGATATCCATAAACCCTGATTCGACTCCCGTATCTCGGTTGTTTCCGCGTTATTTTCCTGTAACGTCCCTCCACTCCCAAACCCCTAAGGGTGCTCCTTTACCATGCCAAAAGGGGTTGAAATTATCCACAGATAACATCAGTAGAAACACTATCCATCTCTTTCACCTCTAAAATAAATATTTATCCGACTGTAATATCGACCGTTTCAGCATGTTTGAAATATTTTCACCCCCGCTCCTTACGATATGTCTCCCCGTGTCCGTCCTCTAGTTTCACCAGTCAGCGATCAGACCATAACATGGCGTTGTCGCGGTAACACCCTCCACGAGAGTCAATGAATGATCCATGATGCATGTGGCGCGTTGCGTGAAGAGGCTGCACAAGAGCTCAGGCTTCTCCTTACACCCCCACTCACCCACCCCTGGCGAGGGGGGGGGGGGGCGGGACTCGACATAAAATTTGAATAAATCACCATTTGATCGACGTGAGTGGCGAGACAACACCACCAGCCTGAAAAAGAATACGTCAGCGGTGAATTATTAAACACCCCCTGTCGGGTGACGTTCTCAACGGAAACAACCAGAACACGAGGATAACAGGGGGTTGAGTTTCACGAGTAGTACATATATATATTTCCCCCTTCACAGGACTAGATTCTGGGATATGTTTGTAATAACTGTATTATCTTCACATTGATAATAATAATAATAAGGGGATTTATATCTTTGGGTTGGTTATATCTTTGTTTAACGGTTAATGGCGAGAGTTGTTGTGCAATAAATTGATTTATCAAAGCAGACTAAAATAATTAATTTAATATGCGTACCGGGATTCAAATGAAATGAACCTGGATATAAAGTTGAACAATAATTTAAAGTGATGAATAACTGCTCTGACGTCATAAAGGATTCATCCTTTTGGCATGGTAAAGGAGCACCCTTAGGGGGTTTTGGGGGTGGAGGGGACGTTACAGGAAAAATAACGCGGAAACAACTGAGATTGGAGTCAAATCATGGGGTTATGGATATCGCTGACTTCAATTATGACAGTCAATTGGACATTGAACCGCTCAGGTGGCGGCGGGGGTGGTGGAAATATTCAAAGATGCTGAAACGCCCGATTTTTCGCAAAGGAAGAAAAATTAAGCGTCATTCTCAAGGTATTCTAATTACACTAAGATCATAATTATCCCAATTATATTTATTGCATAAAATTTGTATATATATTGTAAAGATCAACAATTTGTAAAGTCAGATTTATTTAATAATTTATCTTTAATATTATTGTCGGCGTAATTATTGAGGCCAGAGCATTGTTTGGCGCAATATCGCAGAGACGCTATTATTGTCGCGAGAAAGGCGACAGAACTGTGGCGGAAACATGCAGTCAGTGTCTTGTGGGAGCCTGAACGAGTGTGGTCACGGCGAGTCTGAGTTGCCTTTGAAAGGGTTTACCAGTGCTGGTCATGGAGTACGAGTCTGGTTCAGAGAACAAACGATAATGATTTGAGAGTAGCTTTGTCTTGGGGACTTTAAACCAATATTGTTTTAAAAAAATAGGACGACGCAAAGTTTGTGAACAGTTTAAAAAGGCGCCGGAATTTTTTGTGAAGTGAAAGGATAGTGAAAAATCAGTGTCATGGCCTGTTAATTAAATACTTTCTCTCTTTAAAAGTAAATAACTGTGAAGTGCACAACTCATACAGAGCAACTCTCAATGAAAGGGTATTTTGTAAACTTTTATTTAACTATAATTTACAGTCAGATTTCTCTAACTCTATAGCAAATCACTGTCCTTATTAGAGGCCCAGTAAGCGGCTCTGAGGATCAGTAAAGCTGTGGCATTTATTTTAAAAAAATAAACCATAATGATGTACAAAAAAATTAAAGTAAATTGAAAATTGTAATTAATTATCTTTTGTTATCTTCATAAAAAATATATTTTGTTAAAATGCAAGGAAAAATCCTATAAATGATCCTTTCCTTTCATTAATTTAGATATCACATAATTTTTTGCGCCACAACGTGTTGGATTTAATTTTTGTTGTTAATTTAATGTGAATATTACAATATATATTGTAATGATTAGTCTTTATTACTATATATATATGCATATATTTATATATATATATAAAACTTTATTACATAAAAATACAAAAATACATAAAAAAATTGATTGGGCGCCAGCAGCTATATATATGTCTTCTTCTAATAAATAAAGCAGAGTGTTATGCCTTTTCCTCTCCGTCTTTGAACTAAGGTTCCCACAAGCCGAGGCAACTCGGCCTGTTTTGAGAGGTGTATGTTCCGGGGACGCAGACCTTAGGCATACGGTAAGAGTTGTTCTCTGTTCCCATTGGAATAGTCGGCCAGCTGCCTCCTAAACTGGTCGAGGCACGGAGAAGGGAATGCTGCGTCCCCACAGCAAACTCCTCTCCCGCTATCGGAAGGGCGTGGGACAAGTACCCAATGCCTGACCTACCTGATGCAGGGGCCCCCTAGTTAACCCTTGGCTACCTTCCTCTACCCTTCCGCATCCCCCCTTTCAAATCCCTTCCTATGCTATTAAAGGGGAGTTGCCCAAAGTGGATTAACCTCATGTAGCCTGTAGCCCTAAAAAAAAATGTTTGTATGTATATATATTTGTATGTTCCTTATACAAATCTACACCGGTGGAGCAAATTTCACCAAATTTCGTACACGTGTGTCTTTACGACCAGGAAACAAACACTGTCGGGGTGAGACGCGTCTACCACCCCCAGAAGCGGGGGTGGAAATATTTAAACATGCTAAAACAGTCGATATTTGAGTCGGATAAATATTTTTAGGGGTCAAAGATATTGATAGTGTTTCTACCAATGTTATCTGAATACAATTTTCATCCCCTACGCCCTGGGAAAAGGGCACCCTTAGGGTTTTGGGGTGGAGATGCTTTACAGTAAAATAACGCGAATACAACCGAGATTGGAGTCAAATAGAAGGTTATGGATGTCACTGAGTTTAGTTAAGACATTCAACTTGGCATTTACACCTCAGATGCAGGGGTAGCGGGGTGCAAATTTTTGAACATGAAAACACTGCAGATATTTGCGTTGAATAAGTATTTTTCAGGGTTAATTATAATGATTGGGGTTCGAGTAGCGTTACATAAAAATAGCGCAAAAGCAACCGAAATTGGAGTCATATCGGGGGTTATAGATAAATGACATCTCGGGCAACGCCGGGCACCCAGCTAGTATATATATATATATATATATATATATATATATATATATATATATAATCTGCAAAAAAATTACCAATAATTATCTCCGCCCTGGTTAATGCAATCCTCCTCCTCTACAAGGTAATGCAGCTTAGTTCCGTCCTGTGTCTGAAGGCACTTTACATTAATGGCGACCCTTACATTACCTCGTAGCATCAGCAGCGGATCACTGGTCTTGTAGCAGCCCCACGATCTCCTTCTTCGGCCTCCACGCGATGGACGTCCACACTCCTAAACTCTTGTTCCTTACAGTTCGCCAAATTTTCCACCCTCTCGCCCTCCACTTTCTGTCCCTCTCTCTGTCTGTCTGTCCATTTTCACCCGGGTGCGGAGTATATACCCTTACTCCGGCTCCCCCCCCCCCAACGATGCGAAATAAAAGGGACGCGTACCCTCGGCTTCTTGGGGCCTCTCGGACACACGTGCACGTTTCATTAATTCCTTCTCAGACCCGCGGACAAAGGGCGGCCACTTAGCGATGTTATTCACTGCAATATATATAGGTATAAATAGAGCTGTAATTATTTAAATAAAACTGTATTATTGATCAAAAACTTTTTTTTGTTCATTTCATTAAGACTTTTTATTTTCCGACTAACTTTTAATTAAAGAAAACTTTTGATTTCTTCTACTTTAACTTATATTTAATTTTACAGTAGCCAAATTTTATTTACAAAAAAACACACGTGTGCATGATGTTTCATATTGGTAAAAATATTTTTTTTTAAAAAAAAACAACATTCAAATAATATAAAATTTTCGACCATAATGTTTACCGTATTGTGTTAACAAAAATATTCATCCATTTAAATAAATCTTTCCTTTTATTCATTACATTTTTGGCGCCCAACGTGGAGGCAATTCATTTAATTAACCTTTCTATTTATTTATTAACAAATTGGCGACTCAACGTGGGGGCCGATTTAGATTAATTCAATCTTTATAATTATTCGTTACATTTTTGGCGCCCAACGTGGGGCAATTCATCCATTTAAATTAATCTTTCCTTTTATTCATTACATTTTTGGCGCCCAACGTGGGGTGCAATTCATTTAATTAACCTTTCTATTTATTTATTAACAAATTGGCGACTCAACGTGGGGGCCGATTTAGATTAATTCAATCTTTATAATTATTCGTTACATTTTTGGCGCCCAACGTGGGGCAATTCATCCATTTAAATTAATCTTTCCTTTTATTCATTACATTTTTGGCGCCCAACGTGGGGTGCAATTCATTTAATTAACCTTTCTATTTATTTATTAACAAATTGGCGACTCAACGTGGGGGCCGATTTAGATTAATTCAATCTTCATAATTATTCGATACATTTTTTGGCGCCCAACGTGGGGCAATTCATCCATTTAAATTAATCTTTCCTTTTATTCATTACATTTTTGGCGGCCAACGTGGGGCAATTCATCCATTTAAATTGATCTTTCATTTTATTCATTACAGTATATATATATATATATTAAAAAATTAGTTTTAAAAACTATAAATAAAAAAACATGCACTAAAGGGATGGAGGATGAGCACGTCTCGGGTGACGTCACTGCGCGTTTCACGAGGTTTAAAATACCCCCATAGAAGGGTATTTACTTTACCTTTCGTAACAACCGAGGTTCTATTTTATCTATTTCTTTTCATCAAATTAAATTTATGAGTTTCGTACCCGTATTGACGATCGCTGGTCAGGCTCTTCTCTTCTCTGGCGGGGACAAGTAAACTCGTAACTGAATTACCACGGCGTTGATGAGAAAGGGTAATGACGAGGGTCCACTCTCCATCCGTTTCCCATCAACCTTCTCCCTCCCCCCCTCTCAGCCCCGATACCTCAATCGACTATCGATCTTGACCACTGCGAGCCTGAAGATTGACTTCCGACATTTAGGGGTTTCATCCAAGGCTCCTCAACCAAAGCATGATTTCATCTAATACCAGCAGAGTTCCTCGACGTTGCCCTAACCACCATGGTTAATGCGAGCATCAAACTCAGCGACTCCTATAACCCCGGAATCGACACCAATCTCGGGCCTTTTACGAAAGCCCTTCGACCACCACCCCTACCGTAACGGTCCTTCCCTCCCTTGGCCTTTGGAGTCGAAATTAGACACTTAAAAAATTCTATAATGACACCATCAAACCGAAAACGTTTTATTCGACACTAATAGTGGCAGTTTAAGGAACTAAATTCCACCCCCACCCCCTAGCGGCGGTAGGTGTGTTTTAAACCCCTCAGCGTTTGTTTCTGGATCGTAAGTAACTTGTGTATACAGTTTGGTAGAAATTGGTCCACGAAACGGGAAATTTGTTTCACCCCCTTCCGCCCCTCACTCCTAGGGGCTGAACTACATCTTAATCAGTATGGTAAATGTCGGAATTAAACTCGGTGACTTCTACAACCCTGGATTTGACACCAATCTTGGTCCTTTCGCGTTATTTTTATGTAACCACCCTCCACCCTTAATGGTGCTGTAAAAACATCTGGAGAGAAACTATTAATCACATAAACCCTTCAAATTAATTATTCATCGCCAACATCGGCCGTTTTAGCGGTTGTATTTTTTTAAAAAAAAAATTCACCCCCGTTCACCCCCCCTTGGGAGAATTTCCTAACGCTTCGAAAGGCTGACAGAAATCTTCGCACAACAACTCACCAAAGTTTCATCACAATCGCGGTTCAGGAGCGCTTAGGGGACACGCAGACAGACATATATAGGTAGATCTCCCTTAATTTATACCTGTATTGTGGTAATAAGCAAAAAACTATTCGTTTTAAACAAAAAGAAATACTAGACAACAGCAACCGACGTAGTTAATTTTTGTTTGCATAATTCACCTTCTACATTCATCATTCTATTAAGTTTCTTGATGTTTCAGTCTTCCATTACAATAATAAAGTTCTTTACTAATAGGTTTCGTAAAAGTGAACAAAGTACCTGTAGGGGGTGAGCTCCTTTGCTACTGTAACGGACGTTAAATGTGATATAATAATTTTTTTTTGTAAAGACTGCGGACAATAGTGTAGAATAATCTTCGTAAGCGACTCTGGTATTGGTTATAAATAAACGACACACGGTAAATTCGTGGCCAGCAAAGGAAGTACGAGACCAAGCGGTCACTAAAAAAAAATAAAGTAAAGCATTCGCTCTGTGTGGGGCCCGATTTTATTTTGGTGGCATGTGACTGGCTACACTGCTTCGTGTTTGTGTGGGTTTCCCCAACCCCCCTTTAATTCAAAAATAAATCCAGAGAAATAAATGACGCGGGGAATCGAAAAAAGACCCTCGGAGACTCTGTGCGGAACGGCTCCAGGAGAGTTCTCAGGTAGCAAGAGCAACCACGCCCTGCGGCAGACACGACGACGCCAACCCGCTACCTCGGGACCCACAATCTCCACCTGACGACAAGAGACTGAGACGAGCCAGATGTAAATTGGTTTCGTCAAACACCCCTTCGAGACCGTCGAAAAAAAAATAACACTTGCACTAGATGACGTCATAGAAGGAGGACGGTTTCGAGGAAACGCCGGACGGATAAGAGAACACAAGGCCTCGTCCTAGACCACTAAAATGTTATTAGTAGTAAAGGATAACGGGCATCCTAATGAAACGCCGCCGCATTATTACAGGGTCGGGGGTTGGGGTCGATACGGGGGGTGGTCCCAATCATTGCCGTGATATTGCAACCACTACATCACGCCGCTAATATCGCCAGATTTACGGCTCTGCGAGGGGTGAGGGCGCAGTCGGGGAAATGGATATTACCCGCCATCAATTATCTCAAGCACTAATAATCCTTCAAACATCTCGAGAGAGGATATCGGGGGGGATATGGATGAATTAATGAATGAGGAGTCCGTCACAGCGGATCTTCCACCCCCCCTCCCCCCCTAACCAACGTGCGCGGGTCCGAACCAAAGCAAAACAACGTCGATGATCGGTTGAGTAGAATCGATATAATATCGATCGCCGGTAACGAAGCAGGTCCTCACATTTAATAACTTGCTCTAGCTTCATTTCCTCCCCCCCTGGTACGATTAGACCGGTCAAAATTGCTGAGAGCGGAATATTCCGCAGAGATTGGTTATTGAAGACTTATTCAGGGAGTGAAAAATTCCACACAGATTGGTTATGGAAGAATAATTTTCTTCCAGTGGAATATTCCGCAGAGATTAGCTATGGTTTTAATTTGCCGAGTAGGACATTCTGTACAGATTGGTTATGGAAGACTCATTCGCCCGACAACAGAATATCCAGCATATATTAGGTTTAATTAGTAAATTTTCCAAGTACAATATTCTGCAGAGATTGGTTGTAGTAGAATATTTATAGAACGTCACAGATTGGTTGTTTCTTGTGACACTGGAATATTCTGCAGATTGGTTATAGAATATAGACCATGGAATATTCAGAAAATTAGGTTTAAATAGTAATTTTCTGAGTAGAACATTCTGCAGAGATTAGTGTAACAGAATATTTTCAGAGTGTGAAAAAAAAATCCTCATAGATGGGTTATTATTGTGACACTGGAATATTCTGCAGATTGGTTTATGGAAGAGTAATTTTCTGACCGTGGAACATTCTGCAGATTGGATCAGAGAAGAATAATTTACAGAGAGCAGAAAAATTTGTTGTAGAATATTTTATTGTCTGTGGAAAATTCTGCAGAGATTGGTTGTAGTAGAATATTTATAGAACATCAAAATTTCCTTTACAGATTGGTTGTTTTTCCTGACATTGGAATATTCTGCAGATTGGTTATAGAAGACCGATTTCTGAAAAATGAATATCAAGCAGATTGGGTTTAAAGGATAATTTTCTGAGAATAGAATATTCTGTTTCAGTAGTAATTTTCTGAGTAGAATAATTCGGCAGTCCTGGATTGTAGTTAAATATTTTCAGAGCATGAAAAAATTCCTCACAGATTGGTCGTTTCTTGTGGCACTGGAATATTCTGCAGATTGGTTATAGAAGATTCATTTCTGACAAATTAGGTTTAAATAGTAATTTTCTGAGTAGAACATTCTGCAGAGATTAGTGTAACAGAATATTTTCAGAGAGTGAAAAACATCCTCACAGATTGGTTACTTTTGCGACACTGGAATATTCTCTGCAGATTGGTTTATGGAAGAGTAATTTTCTGACCGTGGAACGTTCTGCAGATTGGTCAGAGAAGAATAATTTTCCCCGAGAGCAGAAAAAATTGTTGTAGAATATTTTCTCGAGTGTGGAAAATTCCGCCAAGATTGGTTGTAGCAGAATATTTTCTGCACAGCGGAATATTCCTCAAGGATTGGTTACGGGAAAATAATTTTCCTACTGTGAAAAATGCTGCACAAGTTGGTTATGAAAGAATAATTTTCTGGCACTGGAATATTCTGCAGATTGTTTATCAGAATGAAATATTCTGACAACAGTAAATTCCGCAATAACAGCTGGATGTAGAATAAGGCCCCCCAGAATGGACAATATACCAAGCTATTGAAGAAAGGACAGAATTGACTAGAGCAACTCTTACCTAAAACTAGTAATTGCTGTCTGGAAAGAAGAACAAGTGTTGCAACAATGGAAGAAATATATTATATACCCTCTATACTAGAAATGAAACGAAATGGAGTGTGGGTAGCATAACGTCACTGAACCTGGGTTACAAAAGGTTCTCATGATTGTTATTTAATCACCGACTTCACCTACAGTAATAGTACGAAATAGGCATGTTGGTACCTCCCTGCGAAGTTAACAATAGACCACAACCTGAGACAGATCCTAGAAAACAGTGTGTGCATCATCCCAGATTTGGAAAGAGACCAACACATGACTCATACCCAATACAGGTAGGCTTCATCTCTAAAGAACAGCAAGTGCAATGACCCAAATGCATTGGAAACGTTGCAAGTCATAACATCGTGACTTCTGTCAGCTTGGTAAACAGACATGGTGTACCTGCAATCCAATACACCACTTGCCATCCTGTCAAAGTCTTTGTAAACTATTCGCCCCTCTCTCTCTGCTGTTAGCCGAAGCTCACAGTGCCTCCCGCCACTGAGCTGCGAGAGATTGGACTTGCTGGCAGAGCTATCTTAGATAGTCGGCATTTCTCAGGATAATGAACAATCAAGTTCTCCGAGACCTGTACCAGCCTTTGGCGGTGGGTGACTTGACAGAGGTAAGCATGCAAGTGTTGCAATTTCTGATCCTCAATATAAGCATTCTTGAGGATAGTAACGCTAATGGCTGAATGCTGCCCCATAAGAATGTGAAGACAATTACACTGGATTCCCTGTAAGCATAAATTGACCTCAACTGGGCATTAAATGCTCATACACAAGCTACACCTCACTGATGGACACCCCTTGATGCACGCAGAACACAGACTCGCAATGTATGCTAGTTTGTTAATGCATTAGTGAGGAAAGCAACAGTACAAGCCTACTGGAGGTCTGATATGATCTGAACTGAATGTTAAGTGGAAGTGAACCCCCAGCTCATGGAGGTAAACAAGCCACACCACTCAGGTCAGATGCGACTGAAACACACTGAGCTCCACGGGCCAGCACAAGGACACAAACAACCCCAAGACTTATCTACTTGCTTTCATAAGTCAAAGCTGCAACCGTGGAAAATTAGAGTACCTACATTCGGTACTGAACCAACAGGGAAAGGTTATACAAATCCCTTGAAGAAATAGTAGTCCCGGAGACTGGTGAAGATAACAATGATTGGGACTTTATAAAACTTGGAGGTTTGATTTGAGAATCCATAGATATTAAAAGAGTGCAACAGAGACACTCTGGCCTGCCATCCAATGTTGCACTAGAGACAGTTAGAAGGGAAGAAAATTGCCAAATATATTGGACATTGCTGGCGCTGGACTATGCTGGCCAAGCACACAAAGATAATATGCCACCTACAATAAATGCAGGCGAGTATACTATCGAAACAGTAGAGCACTTAAAATACTTGGCATCAACATACTGCAGAGACAGCTCCTACCAAAAAAAACAGAGATTAACCGCAGCTAATACATCTTATTAGCATTAATACACTTACTCCACTCAAGAAATATAGCTCAATCCACCAATCTTGTTCTTCATAAAATACTCATAAGACACACGACTCAGAAACATGGTCCTTAACAACAAGGGATATCAAAATTCAGAATGTATTTGAGAGGAGAGTTCTGCGAAAAATAATAACATCACTATGTGAGGAGGCGGCACAACAATGAGCTGTACTCTATACGTAAAGAGCCATTAGTCTGTAGTGGTAGGTTTTTAAATGATAAATTAAGATGTTTTACAGAATTTATTAATTAACTATCTGAACATGGACAAAAAATAAAAAAACACAGAGTTCAGTTAGCCTGGCAAAACAAGCTGATCCTTTAATCTCAGTTAAACATGGTCTACGGTAATTCCCCCTAGGCGTGTCAAGGACTGAGCTACTTGCCAGTTACCTTCATTGATGTCTGGCCGTAATCGTGTGGCACCCTAGATCTCTCCGGGTCCTCTCGAAACTGCAAGTTGGGGCTGCACGTCCGTCGCTGGCGACGGTTTGTCCTTCTGTGTCTTACTTTTCTTTTTCAGGCCCCTCGCTGGATGTCAAAGATCGATCATCTTCGGATCGATCTTTCCTGAACCAAGAAATGTCATTGGTTCAGGCAGTCACGTGTTCACTCATATTTCTGGGATTTTCCGAGAGACGTTTCCCATGGTGTGACAGTCCAGGTAAATTCCGAGGGTCAAATCGTACGTGTCCAATTCCAGACTGGAGGGATTATCTCCCCGTCTCGGCAGCACCTGCTCAAATTCCAACTTACCAAGCTCTCAACACTTGCTAAAATCTAATTATATTAAAATGAAACATATATATATATATATATATATATATATATATATATATATATATATATATATATATATCAATAATAAAACTATCGCGCTGCAAGTCATTATAATTATAATATCCTCAAGATTGAGATGGGCAGGGCATGTGGAAAGTATGGAGGAAATGGAGATACCTAAATAGATATTGAATGCACATCCTGGTGGGCAAAGAAGGGGCGACCAAAATCCAGGTGGTTGGAAGGATTGGAAGGGGATACACAGGGAGTGGCAGGTGTTGGCTAAAGATAGAGATAGGTGGAAAAGAGTTGTTGATGAGGTCATGGTTCACCAAGGACGTGCCAATTAAGAATAAGCCGAAGAAATCTATGCATTTGTATTAAAAGTAAAAAATAAAATAGGATAATTATTTTTAATACAAATAATTTTATTTATTTTTGACAAGACACAACCAGTTGTCTGAACTCTTAAGGGGTAAACTAATGGTCAACGGTACAGTCTTTAGTTCATATGGAACATGCCAAGAGTTTTCAGATGACTTCTGTGCTTCAGGACATAACCTAGACGGGTCCTGAAAATAAAAAACAAAAATAGATTGCAAACACTATTTGATAAAATTCTAAATTATTAATATTATATTCGCTTTCAATTTGCCATTACAGCTTCATGTCATGTGTTTATATCATTTATAACTATTTAAGAAAAGTTATATAGATGAATTCAAATGTGTCACCACATCCAACAACACGTTCATGGAATGAAGTTAAAATACCAAAGAAAACATCATTGGATTTCCACTCGGGTACAGCGGTAATTAAATCTCGACATTTCGACGAACCTGTGAACTGTCGTCATCTCCAAAACAAAGTGCGGAAGACAAACGGCCGTGAAGAGGGTGGTTGAAACGACAGGGTTTCTTATCGTAATACCCGAGTGGAAACCCAAGAACTTTTATTTGGTAACTGTATCAGGAAAGCCTTGATCATATCACAAATATTTTTGGTGAAGCAGAACGCCACTGTTGACAATTGGTGAACATCTTCAGAAGTATCATTAAACGGTTGTAATAACTGCAAATTACTGGTGGATTATACCACACACAAATGCAGAGTGATTCTTTTTTAAAAAAAACACAAATTTGCTTTTTTTATTATGGCTAGTAATTTTCTAATCATCCTAATGTGTGAGAAATAAAACGCACCAACGTTATACTCACCACAATTTTTATTTTTCCGTTCTTAATTAAAAAAGTACACTGGTGGTTATACTGCCAACGTCTAAACAGTCTCCGAAGTTCTGGTTCTTTGAGGAGAAATAAATGACTCCTCAAAAGATCACGTGTAACGATCACTGTCCCCAACCCGCTGTTCAGAGCAGCCAGTAGTAATAAAGGATCGTCTTGTGTCCTGCAAATAAATAAAATTTTGATCTACAGCCTAAAAGTTTTTAAACTTTGTTTTACAATTATTAACGCATATATTGACATTAAATAATTCCACAATGGAACCAATTTTGCTATTGATTTATGAGTTAACAAATATTAATGGAAGGTGATTGAATTTCATCAAACAAGCAATTCTGAGTGAAGCCAATCTAATTCTATTTCACACATCGACATTGACAGGATGACGGGTGGAGATATTGGACAAGGGGAGAAGTATTTGGAAGATCCAACCTGATAATAAAATGAAACTTTCTTTTTTTCAGCTCAGTATATCAAACCTCATATGCGAGGAATAAATGCATCTGACCGAAAACCTTTTTCCAACCAAGAGAAATGTTGTGAACTTCAATTCAAAAGCAGCCAAGTTTAACGAACCTCCCTCAAAATGAGAAATGTGATGATAATTTATCAATTAAAAAAAATATATTTAATTGTGTATTGAACATACTGAGCAAAATATATAACAACAGGACCGATTACCCTTAGTACATGAAACTGGATGTGCTTCCACGAAGAACAATTAAAAAAATAGAAGAAAATCTGTGATGGGTTTGCAGTGTGTAATTAAACAATGAAATTTTTTTAAAAAAACCTTCAAACCAATAAAAGCTTAGAAGAACCAACATTTTTCCAATTGTGGCAACTTAATAAAGGCTTCTCTGGATTCCAGGTAAGTAAACTTCCATGCTACACTTCGGTGACTACTACCTTCTGCCTGAAGATAACATGGATAGTCACTGAAACGTCACTTGCTATCGATGAGTTTACATGGCTGGATTCTCAAGAAGCCTTTAACCAATTAAAGCATAGTTTTATACTGACTGGGCAAATCAATCAGTAGAAAAGATGTTTCAGAGGACTTTCGTTACTGGCATCGTTGACAGGAAAAGTTTACATTGGATGAAGTTTTCTCGGGATTCCAACCTGGTAGCGTAGTTTTGTAAACACAACGTACCACGGACAAGGCTGTATAAATACAGCCCTACCTTCTTCAAACGGCACTTCACCTGAAGAAGATGGCGGTGCAAGCCATCGAAACATTGTGTTTACAAAACTACGCTACCCAGTTGGAATCCCGAGAAAACATCATCCAGCAACTACACTGGGAAAACCTACGTTCCTTAAAGTCTACATTGTTGTTGTGGATGTAAAACATAATAAAACCATTTGATTGGTGAGTATTGTTCACAGATTAATATTTAGGGGATAAACCATACACAGTCTCATACATTGTTAAAAAAACTACGAATAGGCACAAGTTTTCAACTTATCTGGTCATTAAAAGTTGTAATTTTAAGACTTAAATCTCACAAAATTATTAGGTTCAAAATTACCAGACAGGGTCAAAAGCTTCCACCTATTAAAATTTGTTTTAACAATATACGACACTGGGTGCAATTTCACTCCTTGAACATAGTGAAACCTAAAAATGGGAAATTATTGAAGGCGTGCAGTTCGATACTTGAAACATTAACATTTAAGGATAAACAAGGAGTTTCTTTTTTATATGTACATATATTTATTTTTTGGGGGCAACAGGCTACATGAGGGTAATCCACATTAGGCAACTCCCCTTTAATAGCATAGGAAGGGATTTGAAAGGCGGGATGCGGAAGGGTAGAGGAAGGTAGCCAAAGATTAACTAGGGGCCCCCGGGCTATATTTTAAGGATCCTACCCGGAAATGCAGGGAAAACCCTAGAAAAACCTGCATCAGGTAGATCGGGCATTGGGTACTTGTCCCACGCCCTTCCGATAGCGGGAGAGGAGTTTGCTGTGGGGACGCAGCTCTCCCTTCTCTGTGCCTCGACCAGTTTAGGAGGCAGCTGGCCGACTATTCCTATGAGAATAGCGGACAACTCTTACCATATGCCCAAGGTCTGTGACCCTGGAACATACACCTCTCAGAACAGGCCGAGGTGCCTCGGCTTGTGGGAACCTTAGTTCAAAAACGGAGAGGAAAAGGCATACCCTAAGGTAGGCCCTTCGTATCTCTCCTAAAAGGTTCTGCCTGCGAGAGAACATCCCTCGCAGACATGTTATGTACATATAAAAACTCATACTGACTTAACATTATCTTATTTTGCTAATCGCCTGCAACAAAACATAATAACAGCTAAAGTTGATTGAAAAAAATTAATTAACATCACCTACATATTTTCAGCAAAGAAAAACTGTGCATTTCCAGTGATATAGTCCATGTGTTTCCGAGACCAACTGCCCATGTGTTTTCTTCCCACCACCAAAACTCTGGACCCATTCCTCGTGAAATGCTGAACTGCGTCTTTCAGCTGAAAGAAAAGAAGAATGGTTTCAAAATGTAGAGTTAACTAATTAATGATTTACACAACTGAATTTTCTATATAATAGATGTGACATCTTTCATGAACTGTGAATATTAAAATTCCTATTAATGACCAAGATAACTTTAGTTCTCCCTCAAAGATCTACTTTAAGTACAGAAATTATCATTTTTCAACAGAATGCAAAAGAAAACTCGGCAGTCAACAGGTAAGTCTATTCACAGTACCAAAGTGGGCGACATTAATAATCAATAAATTTTTTTTAATACTAGAAAGTAATCTTAATATATGCCTTACAAATATATGAACCTACCATTCAGTGCTTTCAAATTTTGGGAGGCAAATTAAAATAACCTTACTGTTAACTCACCTGAGCAGACTGACAGTCCCTAAATGACCGATTCGTCGAATTGTGGGCGGCCATCGCTATGTTCAGACCATCTAAAACTACGTCATATTTCTGGCAACGACTCAAAAATTGCTGAAATGATTGCAGTTCAGTTGGATTAGTTTTCAAAAATACATTGTCCCCAACCAATACCCTTTCCAGTACGGCCGACTGCAGTTTATTATATTCTTCGTTGGTGAGATTTGTGCTGGTTATTTTGGAACGGCAGGAGCAGCAGACACCACTGTAAAACAAATTAAGAGCGATGAAACATATGGACTTGACAAGCGTTTCCTACAAATTATTTATAAAGGTATAAATTGCTTAACAATTTTTGATATTACTTTTATTACAAAGAGAGAAAATGCCAGATATATTCCACTAATCAAGGGCATTAAATGGATGCTTTAATAAACCCTTGACGACATAACTGAGGTCACCAAACTCTGAATTTAAGGACGTAATTGTAAGAAGTTCAAGGAAATTAAACTACAATGCTGTTATGAAGACCCATAATATGGAATTGCAAGTGGCTGAAAGAAAATAATACTTGTGATGCATATTTTAGATATCCACAGTCAATAGCAAACAAATATTACTGAGTGAGCAAAATAAGTCAATTTAAATATCAGAAATTAAGAGGTAACCAGCAAGTTCAAGAACTGAGAGAGAAGAACATCAAAGAGAATACATAGGTAGAAGACAGTTACAATCCTTCGAAGAGTGAAACAATCAGTTTGTCTTCAGAGAGACAGGCGTGGGGTAACTCAGAGCTACAGCATGTGAGTCTCAACAAACACCCGCTTCACTTCATCTTGTTCTACTTCTTACTCTTCTACACCACACAAATGATAGATTACGCAAACACAAATGTCTCTACACACCATTGTCAACCAATTCAATTTCAAAGTGAAAATTATGATTCATATTAAACTTAAAGAGAAATGAGCAATTATAAATCATTTAACAACAGAGTGGAGGAGCTGAGGACACAATGTTGTCAAGCCAAACTATAAATTCTCTAGAAATTAAAATATAAAATGTGTGTGTTGAAACTAATATAATAAGATAAATAAGTACCCAAATAACAAGCAAAAACTATCAAAGATTGAAGCCTTTCCCGGTGTAGTTGTTCAATATATTGTTCTTGGAGTTCAGCTTCCACCATCTGTCACAGAAGAGTGGAGGTCTCTCAACCTTGGTCCATAGGGCCAGGGTGGTATCAAACAAAGACAATCTAGCTGGTAAATTAGAACATCTTAAAACTGTTTTCCACCAGAACGGATATAATCCTGGCCAGATAAAGAGGGCACTTGCGCTCCGAAGGGAGAAAACAGTAGAGGAAAAGGAAATTGCAGTCAACCATGCTGACATTCCTTTCGCCGGCAACATCAGCAACCGTATAGGACGCCTACTGGCCAAGCATAACATTGAGACGGTCTTCTATCCACAAAAGAAAATTAAAGTAATGCTTGGCTCGGTTAAAGACAGTATAGGACTTCGGACTCCTGGGGTCTATAGCATACCATGTGAATGCGGCAAGAAGTACATCGGCCAAACTATTCGCACGGTAATGGACAGATGCACAGAACATCAAAGACATCTCAAACTCAAACAGCCAAATAAGTCAACGGTGGCAGAACATGCCATGACATAAAGTTCAATGAAACCAAAATCTTGGATCGTGTCAATGGTTTCTGGAGCAGCATCATCAAAGAGGCCATACATATTAGGACACAAGACAACCTGCTAAACCGGGACACCTGGTTGCAATTGAGCAAGACTTGGGACCCAGCTATAACATTGATAAGACGAGGGGTCCGGAGCTCTATTGTGGTTGGGGTTGCTGCAGGTAATGTACCTCGGCGAGTGGCCGGCCTTTTGACTGATGCTGACATGGCTGAGGCGGACTGTTGACTGAGCGCTGATTGGCTCTCACAGTGTGATGATGCAGTGGAGGATATATATAATATGAAGTGGAATGTGCCCTACCTACCCGATGCAGGTTTTCCTAAGGTTTTCCCTGCATTTCTTTAGGCGAATGCCGGGTAGGATCCTTAAAATATAGCCCAGGGGCCATAGTTAACCCTTGGCTACCTTCCTCTACCCTTCCGCATCCCCCCTTTCAAATCCCTTCCTATGCTATTAAAGGGGAGTTGCCCAATGTGGATCACCCTCATGTAGCCTGTTGCCCTTAAAAAAAAAATGATTCTGGCACACATCAAGGAAGCCTACGAGAGAATTCTCTTGCAGATAAACCTTCCCAGAGAGCTCTGGCGGAGGCTACCTTTGGGGATGCCTTCACATCTCTCTGGTTTTTTTGAACAGGCACCTCGGCCTGTTTTGAGAGGTGTATGTTCCGGGGTCACAGACCTTGGGCATACAGTAAGAGTTGTCTGCTATTCTTATTGGAATATTCGGCCAGCTGCCTCCTAAACTTGCCAAGGCATGGTGAGGGGAAAGCTGCGACCCCACAGCAAACCCCTCTCCCGCCATCGAAAGGGCGTGGGACAAGTACCCAAGTATCCCTTTCCTATGCTATAAGAGGGGAGTTGCCACTATGTGGATTACCCTATACATAGCCTATCTACACCCCAAAAATAATAAAAAAAAGATTCTCCGGCACTTTGCCTAGAAGATGACGACAGACCTTTTAGTCGTCGAAACGTTGCGTTCTAATATAATTATGCAAAACCCGGTTGAACTCCGAGAACAATATATTAAGCAAAAACAATGTTAATTAAATGCCATGTGATGCAAGTAAAAACTTTGTTTTAGCTTTGCTTTCGAGTTTGTTTGAGCGGCATGTCATTCTTACCGCTCTTTCTCCTTGAATTGATTGCAGAGACGTTGTGTGGTACTTACTTATTTTGTCTATTATTTGGCAACTTATTTATCTAATAAATCATTTCTACAGAAATCGATCTGAAGTCCGCATAGAAAAACATCGCCTATGTCTTTCCGAATCAAGCATGCGTTATTCTGGGATAAATCTATTCAATAGTCTTCTGGAAGAAATAAAAACTTTTTAAGTATACAAAATTTATTTATAAAGAGTTGTAAACCTCTGTTAATTAATGGAGCATATTACTCGGTGAAATATGTCGTAGAAAGGAAGGACAGATTTGATCCTCTTTAATAAAATCCTATCAAGTTATGCTATTATTTTAGGATGATAATATTCCAGAATTTAACTACCGGCTTATTTTCTTTTTCATGTCCGACGGGAATCGATGTAAGATTTTCTGCTGGAAACTTCATCGAATGGAAATTGAAGATGAATTAAAACACTTTTCATTTTTTTAATTACTAATTCCTGTCATATTAATATATTCCATGTACTTTTAAATTATATATTTTATTGTTAATTAAATGACAAGATTTGTTTTTTAACTTTGTAAATGAAATAATTATTCTTATATTATGATGTATCCTATTTCCTTCACTGAAGACTAATGAAATTAATAATAAATCAAAATCTAATGAATTTTATATGTAAGAAAAATTATTTGTGAATATGCCAGCAGTTTACTTGGTTAAAATTTAATCTGAAAAGGCAATGAAACTTAACTTACAAGTCTTATTTAACTCAGATACATCATACCGATCAGTTATGGAAGATAGGTTTCCTTTCCACATTCTAGTGCTCTCCGCGCTCTTTTTAAGCTGCTCTGCAACATCGACCGAGATGATATCTCCGTGTTCTGCCAGAAATTCCATGACGGTGAAAATGCTGCCACCATTTCTCAGCCATGTCAAGTAAACTTCTTGTCCCGGTTTACGGTCAACACGTGTGAATAACTCCGAGAGAAGCTGCCACCCTTTTTCATTCTCGCCGTTGTTAAACGCAGCACAGATGAGGGCTGTGTAGGCAGCAGAGCGAGGCCAATCTGTAAGCTGCTCAAATTTTAACATCAAGTAATACTGTAAATGTTTCATTCTGATAATGAGCAGAGCAGTCAAAACCAGTATTATAGAACTGTTATCTCCATTAAATTGAAATACACTGAATTTGAAATGCACAGTTAAATTAGTTTAATACCAAAAATGACATCGTAAAACTGCATACAAGCTTTCTATATTTTACAAACAGAAAATATAATAATTTATTATCAAAACTCAAGGCCATCCATGATGCCAGATTGTTATGTTAAATGATAAATTCTGGATTTGGAGGTACAAGTGTCGCAATTCTCCCAAGCCTTACCCACACTCAATTAGCAAAGCTCATTTTTAAAAAAATTGAGAATAAAATTCAGGTCCTGCCCTGTAATAAGGATTTTATCCCATCATTTGCCATTATGATTGGGATGATTCAGAATGACTAGAATTGAAGCCACATTTGTCACCTCGGTATGAACCCTTGTCGACTGTACTGGCTACATTACGAACGGCTAATTTCTTGGTAACATAAAAAGAAAATCTCTCTTGCATAAAATAATAAAAAAAGGTTGTTCTTCAAATTTTCGGAGGCTCTCAGCCTCCTTCTTCAGGAAGGAGTGTTACACCATTCCGTGCACCGGCCGGCTGTGGACTGCCTGCCGGCTGGGGCACGGAATGGTGTAACACTCCTTCCTGAAGAAGGAGGCTGAGAGCCTCCGAAAATTTGAAGAAAAACTTTCAGTTTTTCATGGCGACACCGCACTTCACTTTCATGTAAGCCACAACCTTTCCTCTGTCCTTTCCATACCAATATTGCAATTATTTTTGACAATGTCACATCCTTACTATTACAATTAATATATATATATATATATATATATATATATATATATATATATACATATATATATATATATATATAGTACTGAATTTTATATTTTAGTAAGGACAACTGAAGAAAATGGAAAAGAATTGTTCCAAATAATTTTGAACAACTATTTGTATGAGTTATTTTAATACAGTTTTACATGCCACTAAAATATAAGTAAACCTTACAAAAGAACAAAAAAGATACTCTTTCTTCTACACACTTATTAACCAACAGTGCTATTTTGTGCATCATCACTTACTTCGACCTGTGCGAGAACAATCTTGAACATTTTATTAATACTGTCTAATATATACAGTACACTGAAGATGGAATGCTCGCCTGGTGAATAGAATCAAGAGGGCTTCTCGGGTTTCCTCGTGGATCATCCCCATTGACAGCGACATTTCCGCAGCTCTTCTTCTGCCTATCTTTAAATGGAAATGCACTGAACAGGCCTTTTAATGTGCGGTTAAATTACAATAGATTAAGATTTTCCCCCACCATGATCTTATGCTTAAACGCAGGCAGGAAGAAGACTGCAGTTGAAATGTTGCTGTTTATGGAGAAAACCCCCGAGAAGCCTTTGTTAATATGTAGCAAACAACTGTCAATAAATAATATCATTTTACATGCTTGTAATGACAAACTAACAATTTCTTCTTCTTCGTGTATATGAATTTAAAATGACATTATTGCATCCTCTCGATAATCACCTTGCAGCATGTACATTATCAAGCACGCCTCCGATGGGTCGACAGTCCTGTTTTGTTTTCCAACGCCCCAGGAAAGCCAAAGGGGTGAGGTCAATGGCTCAGTATTTGCAGACAAAGGGCAAAATGGTAGGGCCGCTCCAGATAGAGGATGTGGCAGGACTGAGCCCAGGACTTTGAAACACACTTGGTGGATGTGAAATCTGGAGAAATAGGGAATTGGTGGTGGACTTTTAAGAGGAGACTTGGTGAAAGTGAGGAAACATTGAGATTTTGGCAGAAAGTTCTCAGCGGAAGCCATAGGTGGAGGAAAACTAGAGACATCCCAGTCGAAATATATGGATGGGTTGCCTGTATATTAACGTGGGGATCCTTGGACGGCACTGCTGAGGAGTTAACAGCAGAGTCATTGGCCAATGCCAGAAAAAGAGAACATCAGAGGGAGCAACGTAAGCATTGCCTCTCCAAGATAGTAGTTTTCATTCTGTTTTAATGTCTCTGCTATAAGGCCAGAAATCCTGAGTTTAAATACAATCATAATTAATGTTATATATATATAGTAACATGATTGTAGGTTGCGAGGTACGGTAGACGTCCCTTGGCTGGGGGACTGCTGTGTTTATGCACGTGCAGGACCGCGGTGTTGTTTTAGGCGCCAGCCAATGGGATAAATGTAAGGCAGTTCCAAGCTGGACTCGACGAAGGACGGACGTCCTAGGACTAAAGATACAAACTGTGATAAACCACGCCCTGGAGATAATTTTTCATGTTCGAGAAATAAAGCAATCCATTATGAAAAAGTTTTTTTGGTAATTTATATCCTAAAAATTACCTGGCGCCCAAAAATTCAAGCAAACGAAAAAACACAAGGAGGGTAGTGGAGCTGCTACAAAATATATATATATATATATATATATATATATATATATATATATATATATATGTTTGTGTGTTAAATAGAATAAAGATAAGCACATTACAGCCTGGTAACTGAAATATAATAGACATGGTAAACAAATTGACACCTATATAAAAACAAGTGGAACAAGAAAAAGTCAACAACATAAAATTGCATGCCCAAAATTAATTAGATAATTACTGACATGGAGAATTCAGTCAAAATATTCTAAATACTTTAAACACAAAGGCTGTTAGTCAAACGTAGGTTTTCCCGGTGTAAATGTTGGATGAAATTCTCTCTAGCGAAGATGATAACGTTGAATGTTATCGAAAAGTCGTGAGCATTCGACAATCTTACCCGGCTGGAATCTTGAGAGAATTTCATCCAACAAAGGCTGTTGTTTAGAACATAAAAAATTGCATGAATAAAAATTATTTAAAGTTGTATGAATTCCTCTTTTCGTCTCTCCGAGTGATCAAATGAAAATACCTTTACCATCTCCAGGAGTTCAAAACCTTCCTTCCAACGACTGGTCAGGGAGAGACCCTGGATCGCCCTTTCTGCGGTGCTACTGTCCAACAGTGGCCACTTTTGCCTCACAGAATCGTACAAGCCCAGCATGAAAATGGAAGCTTCAGGATCAACTTCTCTATTATAAAAGCACTGGTGAAACAGTTTCATAAAGAGGCCGACAGTGGCAACATTTGGTCCTTTGCCCTGTTGCAGGAACTCCATAAATGAGCGACCGACATGATATCGACTTTCTTTGGAACAATAATGAATAATAGATGCATCAAAAGTTCGTGCATTCATAGAACCAGGAGCAGACAAGACTTCATTGCGGACTGAATTCCACTCGTCGCAACTGAGAGGTTTATCCTCTTCGACGACACATGTTATAATCTCTTCCTGTGGTGATGGAGGCGTTTTATTTTCGTGTGGTGCAGTTCTCGCAGTAGAGAAACCACGTCTCGAACATAACCAAAATCCGTACGATTTATCCACCACCTTCAGATTGTGGCTTATATTTGAGGCGTAACCGGACAACGACTTGCAGTTTGAATATTTTGATGTCTGGAGTCCCTCACAATTACTTGGTCGAGGTCTTCTCAGAATTGTCAACAACCTTGTGAAAGTTTTCCGAGCATAAGAATATTTTACTAGTTTCATGATAAAATCTCAACGAAAAAAAAAAGGCCTATTGGTACATAATCCAATTGATTCCTGAGAGAAAAACTGTTCGTTCAGAGAATTAACCAAACTCGCAGTGTTTTCATCTGGGATCCAGATACGCGCTACAGTGTTGCCAACATTACAGCGCCGACAGTCCCTATACATTCTAGTTTGAATACGAATATATTTAATACCGCAATTGATTAGGACGTTCAAATAAATTTATAGTGGCTATTTAGACTTTTTTTCAGAATGTAGCCTCACGTACTTTCACGTTTGTAACGTTTAAGGAACCAAAATTCTCTACGGTTCCCTCCGTCGCGGGTTGGCTACACTTCTTACAGAAACAATTTCGGTATTGAAATTTTTAAAAAAAATTAATAACATGAGGGAAAAAAATAATTGAACAATATGGTTGATCGACATTTTATTTATATACTATAGCCGCTCTCCGTCTGTTCCGTTCCTCCTCTTTTTGGTCTATTTAGGAATGAATACTTAGCAACATCCGTTTGATTTTACAGAAGTGGTCATGGGTTATGGAAGACAAAGACCCCCCCCCCTGCCCACACACACACCTCAACATATACATGAAGGCATAATCTGATCATTATATTTCCATACAAAGCTTGTGTGTTTCTCCGTGTATTCTTGGATCCCACCATGATCTGAATTCTTCAGACTGGGTCATAAAGCAATCCTGACGCAGTCTGTTCTATTCTTCTAACATTTACCCAGAGCACTGAAACTGATGCGATCACTCCTCAAGTTGTTTAATTGAAAGTAATTCCTAAAAATATATCAAGTTTGTGCCAATCATGTCGCCTTCGTATTCTTTACTTTCCCCCTGTGACTCTGATTACGTTTTAATAATTTCATTTTCAAGATATTTGGTAGACAATATTTTAATTTTTGACAAATTCACATCATTACCATGAGTTTGTTGCTATCAGTAAATAATAATTTAGCACAAAAATGCTAAAAGTGACACTGGTCCTTTTACAGTGCCCTGTGGTGTACCCAAAGTGACTTCAGGCTGATGACGAGGTCAATTAAGCACAATCTACAGTCCGGTGCCAAACACCATCAATATTCTGTGGGTAACTCATCATAAAAAAAGTTTCACATCCAAATCATATCACTCCCTTTTTTGTTCTATGCATAACCGGCACCTATCACACCCCCCAAGAATAACAACACACATCTAAATTCATTATACCGTATTGTAAGAATTTCAAAAATTATATTCTTATTGTCAACTAAATGTGTGGATTTAATATGCACTAGCAGTCAAGTAGTGATTATTATGACTGGTGCCACAGGAATCTCTCTTAAAAACTACCAATTTTATATATATAGTAATATGTAAAACATTTATGAATGCTTATGATGTCCTTGGTGGCTTTAACCCAAACAATTGGGGCAGGTGTGTAGATGTAATTGTTGGTTCCTCATGTAGAGTGTCTTAAGTCGGCGAGTCCCGATTTGGTAGCCGAGACAAGTAGATACCATGTGTTATAGAAAACAGCACGAATGCCTAGAGTAATTCATGTCTCTCATTGAATAAACCGTTAAAAGAAACAAAGTTTTGTTATTTATCTGGTAAAAATAACCTGCTGCCCAAGATATATATATATATATATATATATATATATATAAGAATTACACACATAGAAAAGCATATGTTCAAAGCAGAGAGAAGGATGGAAAAAGAAGGAAAGACTGAAAATATTTGACCCAGGCGTGACTTGAACCCACGTATTCTGCTCAGTACAGACGCCTTAACCATCTCGGCCGAGCATATGAATTCACATAAAGCGCAATCCTCCTCTCTCTCTATATATATATATATACTTTGATAGTATTTTTACTGATGATGTTTGTGTACAATTTCAACCACTGTTAGGGGAGCAAGGATAGCAGTTGGGGTGGAGGTACGTTAAATAAAAATAACGCTAAAACAACCAAGATTCGACTATGAATGTCGCTGAGTCTAATTGTGACAACCTGGGTAACTCGACAGAATTGGGAGAAATTGGGCGGGGATAGAAATTTCCAGACAAATATATATATAATTGTAACGTGATTGTTGGTTGCGAGGTTGTTTTAGGCGCCAGCCAAGGGGAGAAATGTAAGACAGTTCCAAGCTGGACTCAACGAAGGACGGACGTCACGAGGACCAAAGATACAAATTGTGATAAACGACGCCCTGGAATACATTTGTTTTTCATGTTCGAGAAATAAAGCAATCCATTATGAAAAAGTTGTTTTGGTAATTTTTATCATAAAAATTACCTGGCGCCCAAAAATCCAAACCACAAGAAAAAACGCAAGGAGGGTAGCGGACCTACTACAATATACATATATATTAATTTATTAGTGTGTCTTTCAATAGAGCTTTGACAGCAATTCAACTATGCAGCAGTATAATTGTGCCAATACCATTACGCTACCAGAAGATGCATTCACATTTCACATAAAATTTGTAACAAATATTCCCCCAACCACACGCACACAAAACGGAAATGAACGCCAAGACAAATATGACTAACATCTTTATTTAATGATTCACAACAATGATATGAACATGAAAGCCATTAATAAATGAGGAATGTTGCTTTCAGTAGTAGAAATTCTCTTCCACTGTTATTGTCTTATTATCTACTACCGATAATTCATGAAACACATATTTTTTCAACAATTCTGGAATCTATATATGATACAGATAAAATTTTTTTTAACTTAAATAATTACTGTACAAAATATACACAAACAATTGCACCCTCCATTTGATTTTTCTGGATTTCCTCAAAAATTCCTAGAAATGTATCACTAATGAACAATGTTAGTTACAACACGTACAATATCCACCAAACCACATTATCGTAATTCTTCCAATAGTTTACACAAAAAAAAAAACTGAAATGCTATTTCCACTAATTGAAGAAAATAATTAATACTGTGATGTGTTCAGTGAGAACAATTTTTTTTTCCAAAAAAAAAAACTCATTAAGAAAAATAAGGTAAAATAAAAGCAACTGTCCCACGGTTCCCCCAAAAAATAATTAAACTCACAATGTGGCAAACCCTCAAGCGTTCACAAATGTATAACAATTTCATCAGGTTGATATATATTTTTGTTTCTCTCTGTGAAGACAATAATTAGTGGGTTTTTCTTCCTCTCTCTTTCATCCATTCAACGGGGTAGACGATTTAAATGCATTAAAATACTGAACAGAACACACATGAACCATTGAATATGAATGAAATACTGCACCACCAATCTTTCTGGACTTAAAAAAGCATTTGAAATGCTCACACCTAATCCACCACCCCTAAAAACATTAGATGTAAACTACCTTCTTGATTTATATTAAAACTTCAGTAAACATATGGAAATACATTTCCCTGAAATAGAAACTATGATAAGCACCTACGATAGACGTCTCCTAAAAAGTAAATTTCACGTACAAATTAAGTTTCTCAACTGATAACGATTTATATTGTGCATGTCACATTCCTCAAACTGTAGCAAATATACATTTTGTTGTTGATGATGTTTTTTTTTTTTCACTAATAACATTATTTACAAATATGATCTCTCACCTGGCTTGGTTAGCGACCAAAGAAGTTACAATGTTAAACAAAAATAAAAAATGCTGCATCGTTTTCAAGGAGAAGAAAACCAATTAACAAGAACCTTATGTGCACAATATACGGATAAAATATATGACAGATAGATGGAATAAGAGTTTTGTGTCCAACTAATTTAGTCCTCAAGACTTCTGAATGCGGACTGAATATCTTCAAGGAGCTGCTCAAAGTCGGCCTTTATTTTAGCTTCGCCGTCTTTCACAGGGTCCTGAACAGAAAAAGAAGACAGTCAATTTTACTTGTATGGTCCAAAACTTTCACTTACTCATTACAAATTTACAGGTTAGTAAAAGAAAAGCTCAATTAATCATCATGACACATTACGGTTATTGGTACTTTATTATACATTTAATACAGCAAGATTCATTACCTTGAACTTCATTGACGACAGCTGATACAAAATGTTGCCCATGCTATCCCTGATGACAGCCCATGTAATCTTGTTTTCACTTTGTGCTGTGGTCTCGACGGCATTTCTCGACATGTCGTAGAATGCGATCATGTTTCTCAGCATGCCGACAGTCTTGTAGAATGGACAGAAACGATCGTATGGGGAATAACTGAAATGACACACATACGGCCAGGTCATTTTTTCATACTTCATTTGCCAAAAATATAGAAAGTATAAAAACACTAGCTGAGACTGGAGCATTTCAAACTCGTGGCGAGGAAATCGGACTGTGCTGTGCTTATTACTCCAAATGAAGCACCTTGTAATATTACGTGATTTGTGGATCCCGCCAAAACATAAACCTACACAACATATTTCGGGTTCCAGATTTGTAGTTGTCAAGAGTTAAATTCATAGGAAAATTAAGTTAAATAGCAATTATCATCAATTTGCCACCTATGTTCCTAAATAAGTAAGTTCCTGAAACATTAATTATTTTTTGCACTAATAACATTATATACAAATATGATCTTGCATGGCTAGCGACCAAAGGTGTTAAAGTGTTGAACAAAAATAAAACTGATGCATCGTTTTCAAGGAGAAGAAAACCAATTAACAAGAACCTTAAGTGCACAATACATGGATAAAATATATGACATAGATGCAACATTAAAATCATACTGAAATGAATTAGTTGAAACGTCCAATAAAGAGCAAATAGAAGTACAAAATATTAAATATTAATTTTAATGGTAGGTTCAAAATTTAATTAGAGAAAAATCTGAATGAAAAGAATAAATATTGTCACGGCACTGTGTCGGCAGACACAAAATATTGTGGAAGAGTAGGGGGAAAATACTTTATCCTTGATAGAGTTGAAGTTAGTGCAAAATGAGATTATGACTAGAAATTGAGACAATGTTCTTAAAAAGAACTGAAAAGCACCAAAAAATATATTTGTTTACTCTATACCTGGACGCATTTAATTTAAATACATGGAAATCCATAAAAATATTCGTACCTGTTTTGCTGCAGAAAGTCGTCCTTCAAAAGCTTTGCAACTTCGAGGGTAATTTTGTCCGTCTCCGCCAAGGAAGCCTTACCGACCAGTTGCACAATTTCAGACAAGTCTTCTTCCTCCTGAAGAATTTCCTTTACCTTTGTCCTCAGTGGAACAAAGTCAGGGAAATTCTTATCATAAAAATCATCCAGAGCTCGCATGTATTTGCTAAAAGGAAACGAAAAAAAAACCCTTTTCAATTTCTCCCCTATTAGGTACAAATTACCTATAATTTCTAAAAATAAAATGGTTGTTATTAACAATATCCTCAAATTGTAACAGTCCAAGAGTTTCGTCCATACCTGTATGATATAAGCCAATTGATTGAAGGGAAGTGCTTTCTCTGTGCCAGCTTCTTGTCCAACCCCCAGAACACTTGCACAATACCAAGAGTTGCAGAAGTGACGGGGTCAGAGAAATCTCCACCAGGAGGAGATACAGCGCCTACAATACTGACGGAACCTTCACGGTCAGGATTGCCCAGACATTTGACTCTTCCTGCACGCTCGTAGAAGCTGGCAAGACGAGCACCCAAGTATGCAGGGTAACCACTGGAAAAAGAACATAAAATCATTAATGCTTTTCTTAATGAATGCCAAAAAAATCGTTACACAAAGAAGTTTATTAGCATATGCCTTACATTATTAAAGAAATTATCATCAAAATGTTCTAAAAAAATTATTAAAAATACACAATTTTTGCCACAAATTTAACACACAATATTTCACAGGTTCATTAAAACATGTTTAAAAATTTTGCCAAGTTAACATGAGCAAAAAACTAATTTGAATAACTATTATTTCATCATACTAAATATTTTCAACAGGCACAAAAATTGGGCTAAGAGTTCTTGGGCATCCAACTGCAACAAGCTGTTGAAACGTGATGACAACAAACGTCAATACCCAGTTGGGAACATGAGAACTCTTAGTCTGACAATTACGCTGGGAAAACATACATTCACTGTTTCTTAAAATTTATTTTAAATGTTGATTGGAGATGTAAATAGAAACAAGAAGTTGAAATTAAACTAAGCTTAAACGTTTATTTCTAGTTTAATTCCATTTAAAAACGGTTATTAAAAACTAAATAAAACTTCAAATGAATGGTGCAACACAATCTGTTAAAAATAAAAAGTTATATCACACTAATGTGAACCGTGATGTCACGCTACAGCTCAATTGTTTGGTTTCTAAAGCACAGTGAGATATTCTTTTGTACTCAACCATTACATAAGGAGCCTGGAGACAGAGATAAGAGGAAACATACCTGTCAGCAGGCATTTCAGCCAAACGACCAGAAATTTCTCTCAAAGCTTCAGCCCATCGAGATGTTGAATCGGCCATCATAGATACGTTGTATCCCATGTCACGGAAGTATTCAGATAATGTAATACCTGTAAAATAAAATTAAGTACCTTCTTGATGAGATTAAAAATAAAAAAAGGCACTTTCAAAAGAAGTACCACTGAAACTGCTAAATAACTAGACATAAAGCTATATTTAAAATCAATTTATTTCCTGAAACAGAAACTAAAGAAAAATAATTACACCTGCTAGTTTTACAGTAAAAACTTGAGTTGAATATGCTCATCAAAACCATAGTTCGGACTGTAAGCACTATTCCAGTAAATGGCAAAAGAATTTAATAAACCAACTTTTGATTAAAAGTCATATATTTGTCTGTATTTTACAAATGAATGTGAAGCTTAAATTGTGAAATACTTAAATAATGTGATGGGTATTTTAGAAATTATTTTATTTTATGGATATTAATTTACAAAGGCACAAATGAAAAGAAGAGGCTGTTGCAAACAACATTCTAATATCCAACTAAAAGCACTGTCGTCATCTTCTAGGCCTATAAGATGACGACACTGCTTTCAGTCATTGTCAAAACGTTGCATCTAAATATAAATACGCAAAACCCATGTGAATTCTGACAACTATTTATTGAACAACTTCACCGGGAAAGACTTCAATCTTTGAACATTCTAATATGGTTTGTTGAGTTCAAATTAAAGTTATTAAATGCAGCAACGGAAGAAAATAAACATTAAAATGTGTTAAGAAAATTTAGAAGATCTACTAGACAAAAAGGTTGACCAAAATAATTGTGTATTACCCACCAACAAGATTGGCAACACAAACGACACACTACAGTGTTTAATTTATCAGCTCCCGATAGCTTTTATATCAGTTGTCTGACTGTTACACTATTTACCTGTGTAAATGGACGCTTCTCGAGCGGCCACAGGCATGTTTGATGTATTTGCAACAAGAGCGGTTCTCTTCATAATTGATTCTGTTACGCCTTCAATTTCCACAGACAACTCTGGGAAATCACGGAGTACTTCAGACATCTCATTTCCTCTCTCCCCACAACCGACATAGACGATGACATCAGAGTTTGAGTATTTGGATAATGACTGTGAAATTACAGTTTTCCCACAACCGAAGGCTCCCGGGATTGCTGTAGTACCACCTTGTACACATCTACAGGCAGACAAAAATTACTTTAGTTGACATTCAGCTATTTAATGAGTTTCACTAAATTGGTGAAGAGTTAACATAAGTTTGCAGCCACACGCAGCATTTAAAATACAGTACTCACGGAAACAAAGAATCTAATACTCTCTGTCCTGTCAAAAGAGGATGGTTGGCAGGCAATTTTTCAGTCACGGGTCTTGGTTGACGCACAGGCCATACTTGCAACATGGTGTACTTAGACCGTTCTCCATCAAATTCAGTTTCCAAAACAATGTCCTAAAATATAAAATGCCCCTTAATACTTTAAAAATAAATAATCATGGAAATAAAAAACACTTCTATGATATTGCATGTTATTCTTTTGGTGTCGATAGCACACAGTTATCTTCCCATGTCATGAATTAATTACATTTGGGTTTGTAACAAATTACATAGAGTATTTACATTTATTTGAAGTTAAACGTGACACTGAAGTAATACAAGCACTTAAACTCACATCAACAGTGTAATTTCCAGGGTCTGCTATGTATGTTACTGTTCCCTTAGCACGAGGAGGTAACAGCATTTTGTGTTTCACTAATGTGTTCTCGTTAACAATACCATACATGTCACCTCCAGTAATATGTGCACCAATCTAGGAAGAAAAGTAATTTTTAATTAACCTCAAATCAAATAGTAAATACAAAAAATTTTACACATTAAAATATACAATACCAGAAATTAAATACAATATCACAAACTGTGGTTAAACATGGCTCATCTAGCACAGTGTTTCCAACTCTACATAATTAAATTATTAAAATATTATTGAATGTTCAACAGACCTTCACATTCATTGGGCTGAATTCCCATTGAGCTGTTCGGCTCAAACAAGGTATATTTACTCCTTTAGGGATATAGATGCTGTCTGTCAGTTCATTGATGTCCTTGAGTGGTCTCTGGATACCATCAAAAATGCTGCCCAGAATACCAGGTCCCAATTCGACAGACAACGGTTTACCTGTTCGCAGTACAGGATCTCCTACGGTAACGCCCGATGTTTCTTCGTAGACCTAAAAACATTGGTATGTATAATCAAGTGGCCCCACAAAATTGGTAATACTGAAAACATTAACCAAGCATAAGTTAACTATTAAACTATGATACAAGTTTTCTGCAATTAAACAAAAACAGTCAATTGATTCAATTTAGTGTATATCAGTAACATTTATACCTACAGTTTCCAAATCTAAAATTACTGGAGTGTTTGCATTTAAACTACTGACATCTGTAGACTATTAATTATAAAAATTGGAGCAACGTAAGATAAAACATAATTCAAATATATTCAATAATCAGAAATAAGGTTAAACTTACTATGGCACATATAGTACAGAACAATAAATTTAGATATCATAAACTTGATGCTCCTTCAGAGACACTTATGTCCTTGCAGAGTTTATTTCACATTCAGAGGATTCCATATTTAACAAAATAAAAAAGTTACCAGCATTCATACCTGAATAGTTGCCATGTCGCCTTCAAGACGAATAATCTCACCGACCAGTTCATAATATCCTACACGTACAAGTTCGTACATAGCCGAACCTGACATGCGTTCCGCTGTTACGACTGTAAGAAGTAATTTGTGGCATCATTTGTAAGGTTATTCAGTTAAGATGGCATCATTCGAGACCAAACGTATACTCACCAGGTCCAGATACAGCAAACACATATCCAAATTTGGACTCTCGGTCCTCATCGGAACCCTTTGAAAGCGGATTAGACATGCTGGGAAATTATGCAGTTTCTGTAATGTAAAAAAAAATTAGTTTTAAAAATAGCACAACTACAATTTAAACATGACTGTGACACTGAACATGACAAACTATAAGTTGGGAAATATAAGGAAAATGAATAAATGTGGAGAAAACAATTGTATCAATTTTTTTGACCATTAACACATCAAAATTTTCCATTTCTTCCTCATTTTAGATACGCACACAGAGTCTTATTAAGATTTTTTTTTCAACATTAATATTTTATGCTACTCACATATGAATATATATTTTTTTAAAAACACTTTAATATAATCAATGAAATGTGACGTCTAAATAAGAAAAGTGAAGGCAGTTAAAACCCATACTACGAATTAATTTATATGTTCCGTTCTACATTAATACAGTGTTCTTCAGTGACCAGTGTGATATATGCCATTAGCATAACGCGATTTACAAAAGTTTGATTCCCATGTACTTCTTGTTAGTGCTGAAGCTCTTAAAACTAGGTCATATGACGGGGGTTGACGAAATGCGTTTTTAGTTTATTACTGGACTCCCAAGTTGTGATAAAATTTTGTTAATAATACACACACACATTGAATTAAATTGAGGAAAGTGGAGCAATATTGGAAAACAAGTACGGCGAAAAGTAGGCGTTTCCGTTTAAACACCATCGCGATTATATATAACATACAAATACGTCCCCAAATGCATGTCTAGGTAATTCAAGACGGTTCATTAAAGCGTCCAACATATTTTAATAGCCTTTATTCCACCTCAATATTGCGTTATTTTACTGTGAACCTTAAGATTAACATCCATGATACAAGTCTCCCGATAATAAATGGAAATCTAGGTGACGATATTCTTTATTTCAACTGTCAATGATTGACGTGACTTAATTAGTCGATTTTTTTCAATAAACAAATCGTCCAAACCACTCGGATTTGTAATTAATTGCTAAATAAAATGTGAAAAAAAAGTCGGACGGTACCTTCTGCACTTCAACCACTATCACAAGACCAGTCAGCTGACATGCAAAAGTAATACGTGTCCAAGCTCACAGCTATTTAGTTAAAATAAAAAGTCATAAATAGACGCATAAAAGATAAATACAAAAAAAAATATAACAACAATTTAAATTGTAATTTATTTAACGGTATATTTACGAAATAATATTATTAATGTGATAGATAAGAGTAATTAAGTGTTGTATTGACTAGGGTTTTTTAGTCTCTGTAAAAACTAACTTATCGAAAGGAAGAGCAAATCAATTAGAGATTATTTGGAGATCAATAATTAAAAATATATTACATTTGAAAATATGAAAATTGTGAACCGAAATCACTAAACACAACCTCAAAGGTTTAGGGCTGCAGTGAGGAGTAACTGTGTAGTATAATTGACTGCATTTTTAATGATTGAAAATATAGAATACTAAACGATAAATATTCAGTCCAAAAACATATATATATATATATATATATATATATATATATATATATATATAGCATAAAAAATAGTACTACCTCAAATGTATGTAGCGCTACCTTATTTTATATTTAATAGTACTACAGACACTTGTAGAGTTGTTATTTGCTTCAGTTGAGTTCTACAATACATTATTAGGGTACTCGTGACGTTTATATTCTTAAACTGTTATTTGTTAATACAATTGGGTGTTTGTTTTGATACCCCAGTAAACTATCGCAGTATTTACAATAAGTTACGTAATTCACAAACCCAAGTATTAACATTAAAGATAAGATTACGAAAAATGAAACATAATATAATAATTTGTATTAAATAACGAACCGTAAGACAACACCAAACTGGTTAGTAATTTATTTTATTCGATTCACACAGGCACACAAACATTATTATTCACATTATATAAGAAATGATATACTTTGTTAACGTCAGCTGCGAATTCTAATATCTGTGGAAACCTTAGTAACCTATTCTATGCTCAAAGATAAAAATTCATATGCTTCAAATCAGTTTTAGGTTACTTCATTTATGTTTGATAAGGATAGATGTATTATTGAAAAAACTCTGATCTTAACTAAATTTTAATTGTTTGCGAAAAATGACACGGTAAGTTTTCACGATTGGCAAAGGCTTTTCTGTGACCGGTGCTGGAGGTTTGTTTTCCGCGTTTTCTTAAGGTTATGTTTGCGGATCGTTCATTGTTAATTTCTCACGTGTAACTGTAGTGTCAGCATACACTCGTAATTAAAAGGTTTATTTTGTTTCCAGGTCGAAGATTGAATTAGGAGACGTGACACCCCATAATATAAAGCAATTGAAACGGCTAAACCAAGTAGTGTTTCCTGTATCGTACAATGACAAATTTTATAAAGATGTCCTAGAAGCCGGAGAGTTGGCGAAATTAGGTAACGTTTATTAAATAACATTACTTAAAAGCTAATTTCCAAGTTGTAGCAATGTGTTTAATATATTGGCAAGGATCTTCGGCCGTGAATTACGCCGGTAAAATGTGATCGTCTTATGGTGCAGTTTATAGGCGGGAAAGCAGTGTTTTGTCGTTCGTAAAATCTTGACTTGAACACGGCAAAGCTTTACTGGAATTGAAATATAAATGTTAATGCTTATTTGTACTTTTATTGCCAAAGTGTTTTAAAATGTATGGTGTTAGTGGTTTGAGTTTGATTACATTTTAATTGTAGTTTTGTCAGATTAACAGAAAACGAAACCTTGTCTAGTGTGCATAAATAAATTGTAATTTTGATCTCTTCCCATCCTACAGCCTATTATAATGATATTGTGGTTGGAGCTGTCTGCTGCAGAATTGACACTTCCGAGAACTCAAGACGCCTGTACATTATGACGTTAGGTTGTTTGTATCCTTACCGCCGTCTAGGAATTGGCTCTAAGATGGTAGAACATGTGCTCAAATATGTTAAGAATGATGGTAACTTCGACAGTATATTCTTGTGAGTATATTCTTTTTAGATACTTTCCTGTATAATATATGTAATACTAATTGTGTCCATTTAAATCATCTTTTGACAGAACTTTCAAAGTGCCTTATGTTTATAAATATTTAATTTGCATCATACAAAATTGTGAATGTGAGCTAACCTTCAATATGATCCAAACAAAATTGATAGGTTTCTCACTGTGTTAAATGATATGTTTAGATCCACTGTTACCCAGGATACTTTGTTTGTTTGTTTGGGCAGAATATTAAGAACTTTTACTAAAATTGTGTGAATGACGTATGTAACACTAGCTGTAATACAAAATTATTAAAGAATAATTAATTAGCCAAGGCTTTTCCTGGTATATAAATTTAATGAATGGTTTTCGGTTTATCAAACAGGTCAAACTTGTGTCTTAAATAAGTTTCCATAATTATCATCTATAATTTATATTCATACGACAATGTTTCCATGATTATCATCTTGTATATATAATTGGAATTGTAAATGTTCAACACCTGTGTTAAAAGAACTAATTATATAAATAAATACAACACTAATTAGTATGTATATATTAACTATAGGTATCCGATTACAATAATTGTGATTATCGAGGAAGCGTTTAGTTTTGACAAACCTTTGGCCCGGTTGATAAACCAAGATGCATTTATTAAAGAATAATTTTGTCAAGCAGTTGCTTTAATTTTAGAATGGTTTATAACCACAGATTTGGAGGATTGAAGGATGTATAAACAGAAATTTCAATAATGTCAATCCTATCAATTTTAATTGCCTACATCCTCAATTATCATTGTCCAAAGTAAAAAATTTTCCTTCATTTTCTTGGTTTGGTCAATAATGAAAAAATTGTCAGTTTACCTGTAATTCAATTTAGTAAGGAAGTAACCTTCCATGTCTACATAATATAAATAGTTTTAATTTTGGTTACGTTCTCTTTTTTGTTACAGACACGTACAAGTTAATAACGAAGGTGCTATCGATTTCTACAAAAAGTTTGGATTTAAAATAGTTGAAACGAAAGAACATTATTATAAACGAATCGAACCTGCGGATGCCCATGTTCTACAGAAAACACTCCGTGCCAAAACGGCTTCACCTACTATCAATGGGGAGATACAAAAGGATGATAAGTGAATTGTGCAGAATTGCTTTTTACATGTTGGACATTTTGTTTTAATAAACTGCTGCAAGTACAGGACGACATTGGTTTTTTTTTAAGTCTCAAAGTTGCCTCTTGGGAATAAAGAGAGACATATTTATTTATAATTTTTATGAAATGTTTCCGGACAATTTGGAAAGGTGAATGAAATTTAGCAGCACTGAATGACAATGGTTTTGTATAATTTAGTTTCAAATTAATACTGTATTATTTTTTTTTGCTGTGGTTTTGTAGGATCAAAATTCTTGTAGAACTATTTTGATTTTAACCTTTGTTGTAATTAATTATTTTTTGGAAAATGCAAATATTAAATTTTTTCCTGAGCAGATTGTCAGCCTTTCAATATCAGAATCAATAAAATGAATTCTCTCTGGATGAAGGTGAATTTAACTGGAAGTGTTTTTCCTTACTATAACTTTCAGGGTATTATTAAATGAAGACTAGTCGATTTTTCAATTTTCACCGTGACATGATTATTTTACATTAACACCATCGTATCAGATTCCAAAGGCACGGTGCAGCGTTTATGGTATCTGCAAAGATGTGGTGTGCCTGTAATGAAATTGACAAGCGTCTACTTTACGGGTGAAACTGAAATAGTAAAGGAAAAATGTAAATAATATTAAACTTCCACTCACCTGAGTTTGGACAAACTGTTTCAGCAGTTTTCTTTCTGTAATCTGATATATTAGTTTTTGTTGTTTGGGCATTTTTTTTTATAAAAAATTTTTTGTAATACAACATCAATACATATATTCATTGAAACAACACAAAAGAAAATACACTTCTTACTACAGTAGTCTATTAAATTGATTTACGATTAAAAAAATTCTTATGAAGTTTTGTATTTTTTTTATTGAATGAAAATCAGCAATAATTACTGTACCTCCCTTCCCCTGGTACATGTTTAGAAGAGTAATAATAATAATATTAAATATAAAAAAAAGTTGAGAGTATTTTCAAATATCTTGGAACTTTGTAATTACATTTACCATTTTCAAGTAGTCTACTAATTATACTGGTACTGATAGGAAGAATTAGTAATACTGTACTGACAACTTATGTTTAAATGAATATATCTGAAAAATAAACTTGACACAATTTAAGTAAAATAAAATTTATTTGATTATATATATATATATATATACACACAATATTAGGAGAATCCATTAAGGAACTAATTCACATTCAAACTTGGATAGTGAGGAAGGATAGAAATAAATAGGAGAAATAGGAGGATTGCGCTTTATGTGAATTCATATGCTCGGGCGAAGAATTATGCACATAGAAAAGCATATGTTCAAAGCAGAGAGAAGGATGGAAGAAGAAGGAAAGACTGAAAATATTTGACCCAGGCGGGACTTGAACCCACGTATTCTGCTTAGTGCGCAATTCTTCGCCCGAGCATATGAATTCACATAAAGCGCAATCCTCCTATTTATTTCTATCCTTACTCACTATCCAAGTTTGAATGTATATATATATATATGGCAAGATATTACAGCTAAACCACTTAAGGGCAACTTTTTGCATTTAACAGAAGAGTAAGTTTTTTTTTTTTTGTGATTTTACCAATAATTTATTTATTAGAATATAATTTAGGGGTAGTAGAAAATGCTCTGGGGGAGAAATTATACACGATTTGTAAAACTATAAGTGAATATTCTCGGATAACCTGATAAGAATTTTTTTTTTTGGGGGGGGGGGGTAACAGGCTACATAAGGGTAATCCACGTGGTGGCAAAATATTGGCGTATAATCCAAAATTTCTATTTTCTATAGAAAAAGATAGTAGTTTAGTGAAATATCATGTTTAACAACCATGCGAATAGCGCCAGTTGGTTTTTATTAACTATCCTTTCTGAAAATTTTTCATCAGCAATGCGACAAAAATCTTCTATGAAACAATAAAGTTCTATAAACTTGCTTAACTTCCCAACTATAGGCAAAAAGAGCTCTTTTTCATTTGTTCCATTACCAAATAGAGTAGATTTCCCAATTTTCCAATAATAGGTTTTCCGCGCTCTGCTGAAAATCTTTATACAGATTACCCAGTATTAGAATTATCTCTCAAGCATTAGATAAAATTATTAAAAATTACCTAAAATTATTGGATGAAAAAGTAGTAGAATCAACAAAAGAAATGCTGAAGAAAGTAAGGAATAATGCATATGTTTTTAACATGTTTTGCGTTTACCAGTTTTACTTCAAATCCGTGTGATTCAAGTACTTGATGAATTTTTCTTTTTTTTTTTACTATTGTAGTACCAATATTTTTCGAGCAATTTTCCCATTTTGAGAAGAAAGCAAAAACGTTTTGCAAAAATTTTGATAAGATGTAATCATAAAGAACCTCGAGAGTTTAAGTTAAAATTTAAGATTGTAAACGGATATTGAGATATGGTGATAATGAGTTTGTACGTCTATTTGTTTACCCAGCACCCTTTGATATAGAAGTTTGGGTAACGTTATGATAGTAATTTATATAATTCTATGTGCAATATTTATAGCCATTTTACGTGAAGATTTCCCATGGACGCGATGATAAAAACTGGAAAAATCTCGAAAGCCTTGATTTATATTTTAATGAAATTTGTGATAAAGGTGCAGAAGTATTGAAAAGTGGTAGTAGAAAAACTAAATTAAATCAGGTTCAACCAACAGGTCTACAAAACACAGGCCAGATTTTGCTATACTGATTGCATGAACATTTCTTGAGCAGATGTCGCAATATCTGGAAACACGAGCAAGTTCAGAAAATCTCTGAGCTTGCTCTTACTTTATGTAAACTTCCTATTTCTTGTGCTAAGGTTCTTTTGTTTTCTCGCACTTTCACTTTAATTAAGATTTTACGTTGCCGCACATAACTACGCAATACACACATTTGATTACCTGACCTAAATGATCCTTCGATTAACCCATAACTGTGTAGTTGTTGAAGCCATTGGCAGTTTAGTTTTTTTGAAACATATGCATTATTCCTTACTTTCTTCAGCATTTCTGGATAGAAAATCTTGTCTCATTACACGAGCATCATCTGTTGGCAAATATTGGAAAGACTACTGATGGATGGTTTTTTGGTTTTAAATTGCATAAAAGAATAACATTCAGAGCTACAGTACGAGAGTCCTGACATTTGTACAGGTGTAGACTTTATTATTTAGCCCGACCCTAGAGAATGCGGACAGTTAATACGAGACGTAGGACATTCACTTAATTAACCTGTCTGGTTTATGCTAATTTTTTATCTTTTTTACTGTTCATTTTCTCTCTGCCATTTCTCTTTATTCTTCCAGTTTTAGTCTGACAATGGAATACCTGATCAATACTTTGTGTGTCAAAGGGAATGCTTACTCAAATTTCAGTCTACCACAAATGTTCAAAATCTGGTAGCTGTGTGGCAAGGACCAAGGAAAGGACCAAGAATCTAGATATTTTCATAAGTAGGAAAGAAAATAACATACTTGAAATGATTCAATATATTGATCTCGGAGTTCAACCGGGTTTTGCATAATTATATTAGAGCGCAACGTTTCGACGACTAAAAGCTCTGTCGTCATCTTCTAGGCGAAGTGACGGAACCATTCCATTTCATATTATATATATCCTCACTGCATCATCACGTTGTGAGAGCCAATCAGCGCTCAGTCAAAAGGCCGGCCACTCGCCGAGGTACATTACCCTCAGCAACCCCAGCCAAAATAGAGCTCCGGACCCCTCGTCTTATCAATGTTAGAGCTGGGTCCCAAGTATTACTCAATTGAAACCCGGTGTCCCGGTTGAACTCTGAGAACAATATATTGAACAACTACACCGGGAAAGGCTTCAGTCTTTGATACTTGAAATGGTTCCAAGTGTCTTCTAAATGAGACACTATCTCCTTTCTATTATTACAATTTATTAACCTACGTTGGGAATTGGCAAGATCTCTGGGAAAAATGTTTTGAGGTGAGCCATGGTTTGTTTATCATCCTCACAAATCATTTTAATAAACTTTTTTATACATACAATTTAGAATATTATTACATAATTCTTTCTTTATAATAGTACAGAAACATAATCGATAAATTTGAGATACGTGCAGTTGACTGAAAAGGCAATTACGAAATCAAGTGTTACAACTTTCAGCTTATACAGTAGTTTTTGAGCACAGAAATGACTGCTGCTACAACAATAATAAAACTTCTAAAGAATGAAACAATACTCAGTACTGCTATCTCCGTCATAATGACCACTATTTTAAGTGAGTAAACTTCATTTGTTTGTTACGCTACCGCTAAACACACTAAGTGGTGTCGATAGTAAACTGTGCTACACTTGAAATTATTTCTATACTATTTCCTGCTTAAACAAATAAATTCAAAACGAAGATCCCAACAATATTTTCAGAAATTATGGAATTCAATGGAACCTGCGTGAATTAAATCCAGGAACTTGGACAGGGATGTTTCGATCCCAGATTTAAGACACAAAAATTTCACAGATCCAGGAAGTTTACGTAATAAATATTGTTATATTGTGTGAAGAAAAACGAGGAAAAATTACAAGAAAGCAAATAATGCCATTTTCATAATATCTTAAATTCTTTTCTTGAACCGTACTTGCAATTTGTGTAATACTTTTTTATCTTATGCAACACATGCGGAATAAGAGAAGACTTATTTTAAATGTGGAATGTTATACCAGCAACATTGAAAATAATTTTATAAAATATTTAAAAACGATTGTTCAAAGCGGGGTAATATTATTCCACCCAGATAATATCATTAAGGAACAACGTTCAATGGAAATTTTCCTTGCCGTCGTATTCAAGACTGAAATGATGAGACAGCCAAATATGACTATTTTAAAAATCACCTGGGTGGAAACCTGAGAAGCTTCGATTAATTCTCTAAACTGGGAAAGAGAAATCCTGATGTTCAGATTACATGAATACATTTTTCTTTTAAGATCCTTCAACATATTAACCACTCAAAAAATTAATGGAAACAATATTTGAAGACTTCATTATTTCAGGAATGTTTCATTAAAAGCAATCAAAATAAACTTATTTGACATCTAAAACTCTGAAATCATTCTAAAAATATTCTTAGTGTAAAGGCCTCAACATATAAAATATTACATTCAGGAGTTACTTAGATGCTGATTACTGTGGGTATTAATACTTGTTACAAACATGGAGTTTCATAAAATGAAAACAACAATTGTGTTGGCAACACTGCAAAGCAGCGAGAAGCCACAATAACGACGCCAAGAACTCGACGACTGAAATGTTCGGTAGTTTGGTCGACAACTTTTATGTAAACTTATTGTCAAAAATCTCAATAATTTGAGTAGAGGTGAATGAGAGATATCATTCTGACAAGAAATGTAGATACGTAAACAAAGACTGATTTTTCTTCCTCAAATGAAACCTGTGAATAAAGTGATTACATCACACCTCAAACAAAAAGAAGATTACAACATAAATAATGCACAACCTTAGAGTGTGTAGTACTTGGCACTAGACAATAACTTTACGTAAGGAGGAGGAGGAATGCCTTGGATCCAATTTCTCAAACATGATTGCTGTGACTTAACACACAATTTTTTTCTTTCTTTTTTTTTTACAAATTCGCCAACATTCATTAATGAATATATATAAAAATAAGTTTATATATTAATTAAATATAACAACAACAACATCACAAAGTCTAAATTTACTGACCCAGCTTTTTTGTGATTTGTACAATGACTAGATAATATTTCACAATTGTTCTGCTAATAAAATTAACACCCAGAATACATTTGCCTAGAAAACCCTTTTTAATATTGCTGCGAACTAAAAAAAATGGCATTAACTAGTTGTCACAAGCTCCCAGGAGCTCTACAATTCTTTTGACACAAATATTCGATCCGTGATGTGCATCCTTGCTGAGCTGAAAATATTAAATAAAAGTAAATTATTTGTCATATAGAAATAAACGAGGGACTGTTCAATTATCTTGGTGGAATAGTTTGCTTATTTATCCCATATACGAGTGTTGTGAAGTTCTACATTCTACACACTATGTGTGAGCCTAGTTTTATCAAATTGAAATTCACTAAAAATGGTGAGAGAAACTCGTCAAAATGTTATTTGGGTATTCCATGTTAGACAAAAGTAAAGACATAAAATAAAAGTGCAAGAAGTGATAAAAACTGAGGAAATGAAAGGTTCCAATGTTACAAACAAGTAAAAACTCTGTACATCTTTAAGGAACCCTCCATTAAGAATCCGAGCTGGAGAAAATGAGTCTGACCACCCGTGAACAAAAGTTTATTTATTTATTTAATTTCCAAATTTTATCACCATGGATTGTATATATATTTATCTTGTGGTTCATATAATTTAATTGTGTGCTTGAGAATTAAATTAATAATTGAGTTTTTGTATTATTCCCTAAAATGAAGACTGGTGGAATTAATAAATAATCTGAATTGAATGGCAGTATGTCTCTTGTAACTTACCAGAGCGAAATTGAGGAATCCATGGGGCAAACCTTCAAGTACATCCAAAGTTACACTTTTTCCAAATCCCCTCAACTTCTTTGCAAACATCACACAATCGTCTAAGCACGGATCCATTTCTACAGACTGAAACAAAATATCAATGCCATAAAAACAGTGACACAAAAGGCAACTACAAATAACATCAATTCAAATGGAAACTTAATAACTGCAGTAAAATATTTTTAAGATTCATTTGGCAGGTTTTTTGTGTTTGGTTTGCAGAATGATCAAAAAGAGGACCGGTGTGTGGCTTATAGATTTGAAAAGTAAGCAGCTTCAACAGAAATAGAGCTGCTCCCCGTGTTGCCTATCCTACAGAGTTTATAACTAAAATATCTGTGTTAAAAGTAAGATATTTAGCACTTATTTTTGGCTAATTTATCTAATTATTCTGAATAATTTAGCCACAAAATTTTTTTGAAACTGTCTCTGTGTGGAGTTCAGGATCATTTCGACAACTGAACATTCTCAAAGGAGTAGACTATTGGAAATGTGACACAGCAGATTTCTTACACCATATAAAAAAAGTTCATGCACGCTGTATCTTCAGAAAACAAATGAGTGTAGTGGAGATTTTTAAGGCATGCACCATGAGCTGATAAGCAAAAGCAATGGAAGAGCGAATGTAGGCAGGTATATTACCGTTAATAAAATTACATAGAAATGATACATGTATAATTCTTCTCTACATTCTCATTTGAACATACCAACAAACTAATTGCAGGCAACTTCTTCAGAACCTCGTCCGATGCCCAATATGGCGATAAATAAGGATCCCGTGGTACAGTAAAGCAGAGATCTGCAGATGGGCTGCGCTGCATAAGGCTGTCAAGTGTCGACATCTTCAACGAATTCTCACTGCTTGTTACACTGAAAATAAATTAATGTTTAATATATTTAGGAGTTGTAAATGTTGTCAAGAATACCAAGATATTGTGACTAGATTGAAATGTGTAAGTAAAGCAAGAAAAAAAACATAACTAAGCAAATATGTAAAGAGTGAAGTGAGAAAGACATGCAATTATATCAGGAAACTAATTCAGTCATCTTAAGTTAGCTGAAGGCAAATATAAACATGTTTTTATGTAAAAGGAAAATATACATATGTAAAAGTAAAACAGTATTATGGAAAGTAATTTCAATTTTCTCTTGGTATAAGATGAACACACCTTTTGCTTTCCTTTGACTGAGACCTTCCAGTGACATATCTAAATCCATTAGCTATGGACCCTGCAGCTTTTCCTATCTTTGCCCCAATTCCCAAATCGTGAGGTAGCTCAAATAATACATGCTCGTCACATCCTTTTTCTGTTCGCAGAACTGGAACTTCCCTGCCCTCGTTGTCAATTTCTGAATCAAGGACATACTTGTCGAGAAACTCTGACACATATCTGAAAAGTAAAAAGGAATAAATGTAAAGGTCTTTGAGTAAATTGAAATCCTTATCCATCATTAACGTAAAAGGATATTTGGTTGTTATCCAAGAAGAAGGCAGATTGAAAAATTTACTGCAGCAAAATTTTAACAATAAATAGGGAGAAAACTGAAGTAATGATAAAAAGAAATCACAATGGATACATTCAATATAAAAATACGTTCCAATGTCACGAAAGAATTTGGCCAACATTTCTAATGCTGAAAAAATTAACAAAGAATCATCAAAATCGGGATATTGTAAGCTAAGAGTAATCAACTTCAAATATAATCGTGCATAAAGTTCAATTCAATTGGAAAACCTGAAAGAAGTGAACTGGGGAAATTTATGAAATGTGAGATTAGCTAAAGAATGACCCATGTGCACAATATATCCCAGAAAATTGTGCTGGCAGGTACATAAACATTTAAAAATTGTTTCCTCTGTTTCTCTTCCTATGTATGTTGGGCTTAAGGTTATCCAGACAGTGTTTCACCAGCACTTTATGTTGCTTTATGTTTGCGCAAGTACATATTGTTTTGTTAATCGATTCATGACTCTCAAACTATCCTACATGCTGCATCACTATGGTATTTCCACACCAAACTTGCCCAAATGGGCGTGTGGAGCTGAAATACAGCAAAACAAAGGATACGAATCAGATAAATTAGGAATATCAAATTCTTCTCTGATCTGGGGCGCAGAAGCCAATCAGGCCTGCTGGTCACATCTCACTCGAATGTTATATAAAGAATGACTCAGCACTCTACCTGAAGATGAAGCCATCGACATATAAATAAGGTTTAAACTAAAACTTCATTAGTGAACTAATTCATAGAATAAACACACACGGGACTTGAGAAAACTTTTCACCTTTGCCACTATTTAACAATACAACTTGCATACAAAGATGATTAAGTCAAAAATGGTAATAAAACTCATGTAAGCAGATACCTTTCAGAATTATTTAAAACTTCTTTTTGGTTCTGGTCAGGTTCTGGTTGCAGTGATGTCAGAGAGACAGTTGTGAGGGTGTCTGAACCAGAGGCCCCAGACAGCGACAACATACTTTTGCGAGCAGCCAAATCACTTTCCTCAGCTCCGAAAGATTCAGTATCACTGTCGGTACTTAGTCCTTCACCACATGCATATGCTGTAATAAAATTGGCAAATTGAGACTAATGGCAGGAGGTGTCATAATTTTCTGGTAATTTTAATATGGTCACATAATTGCATATCCAAAAACCAGAACTGAATAAGTTTAAGATTTATTATCTAAAATTTAGAACAGCTCAATTCTATGATTAAAAATGATTGTTCATTAAAACAAATTAGTTGCTTAAGCAGAAAAGAATTATAAAATACTTGCAATTATTGTTAAAGCAATGTTTTAATCACTTATTGCTATAAAACAAAAAACTGCAGAAAATTTTATTAACCCTTATGGAGTTGTATCTTACTTATCCAAATGAAAATGGAATAACAAAATAATTAGATAAGCAGCCCAATGTCAGATGAAAAGAAGTGATGATATAAATATCTACTCAACGGTTCTGGAAACTTTATCCTTTAATCAGGTGTTAAAAAACACAAGAGCCATGACACAACCACAAAATCCAGTAGACGAACTCACTTTTGTGTCATGGCTCTTGTGCATTTAATCATATGATGAAGGAAATAAGGTTTCCCGAAACATTGAGTGCTATTTATATCATAACTTAATTTTGTCTGTTATTTGGTTATTTAATCTAATTATTTTAAAACAGACATTTTATAAATGCATTTTGACATACCAAATTAATAATAAAAAATTCCTCTTATCTAATTTTCTTCTTTAACAGATTAATTATATTGTCCTATTTCCGTTGGATGCATGTTATTAAATACCAATTATATATTTTGCATGAAATAATTACATTATCCAAATTCAATGACAAACTATATATTGTACCTACCATTTTGTAGCTCCCATATTTCAAAATCTAATATTTTTTTTATACGGCACTATTTAATGAAATGGACTTGTTAAAAAAATGTTAATGTTAAGATGTTTTTAGATAATTAAATTTTTATCATCTAGTAATTAGATTCACCTTTAAGACAACGGATCATAAAACCAAAAGGAAGGAGTGGATCCATCAGACAGAGAAGCCTTGATGGAGAAGGCACAAAAGACACCAACACTGGGACATAGGCAAGAAACAATCCATCAGGCTGTCTCAAACCGAGTTCTGTACATCTCATTGCAACTCCAAGGCAAAGGTTGCCACCGGCTGAATCACCTAAACAAGGTTTCAGGTTACAACTAAATGCTAAGTGTAACTTGTATAATTACTTAGTTTTTAAAAATTTAAAAAGATTTCTATATTAATAAATTTCTGTTTGTATCTATGAAGTACAAAGTGGCATATACAATTTCCTTATATTGTCTGTTTCCTATGAGAGTGGTTGCTTTTATACTCATTTTGAGCTACCATTATAATTTAAGCATCATTTTATAGTTTTCAATCAACCAGAACAGCTCTGTGGAACAAAAATTTCTGAACAACACAAAGTTACCTGCTAGCAGGATTCGTTCTCCTGTTGAACCCAGCAAAGAAGCATTTGCCAGAGCCCAACTGTAAGCATAAACAGATTCCTCCAGAGCACGAGGGAATGGAGCCTCTGGCGCTAAACTGTAGTCAATTGATAGAATGGGACATCCCAGTTGAATAGCCCAATCCCTCAGGTAAGACTCATGTGAGCGGGAACTTTGGGCGACAAAACCACCACCATGCAAGTGTACAATCAGGTGTGGTGATGGAGGTAACTGGCAGCTTGCTGCACCTGGCTGTTGTCAAAAAAATCATAATACACATAACTGGGGAAAATTGGGTTATTTCGATAAATAAGAAATGTTAATGTCAATAAATTAAAAATTGTGAATGTTAAGTCGGCATAAATTTCACATTCATAGAATTTGTCATATTTCTTGTATCAGTATCTTTATAATATGTAACGAGAAATGCTGCCTGAATGTTACTTCATCACATGAAAATTAAATTGCCATTGTTTAAATAATTACAGACTTATATTTATGTTCAACCTCAAGCCATAGAAGGTTAAAATATGTTGACCAGATTGGGAATTGAACCCGAGACCTCCCTACTACCAGGATGATGATCTGACCACTGAGCTAATCCCTGTCAAATCCAGACCAGGTACTACATTCCTCCATTTTTTAGACCTCGTGTGGTTCTTCTACAATGTATGTAGCACGAGGTCTAAAGGATGGAGAAATGTCACACCAGGTCTGGAGTTTGACAGACATTGGTCAGAGCATCCACCTTGGGTTCAATTCCCAATCTGGTAGACATTATATAATTACAGACTTAAATAATTAATCAAATACCAATAACAAAATTGACAAATCAGCAAAAAATAAAAACAGATGCAGATTCTTTAAGAATAATAAGTGCCAAAAGTTTAAATTTTGCCAAACATAGACAAATTATCCTTACAAGATAAAATACTGTATAAACTCAATTAGTTTTAAGTAAATTGTTAAACAGATCGACAACATTAACTCACCATGCCTCTTCGATAAGCACCAGACAGCAGACGTACTTGCAGCGGTTTAGGACCTATGTGAGCCTGGGGGACTGGTATGCTAACTTTCTGTCCTTCCACTCCATCCAAAGTCAATGGTTCGGGTGGCAACATCACAACTTGATTGACGGATAACGATGGACACACCATCCCAGGCAAGCGACCCATCATTTCTGAAGAACAAGTTAAAGTCGTCATGGCAATTCTTCCCAGTTCTGATCAACTGAGATGAGATTTCAATTAAACTTAAATTGTTGCTGTAAAAAAATATTAAGTGACAGAGGTACATAACATTGAATAAACAAGAACAAAGAGTTATAAATTAAGGCCCACCTGATTCTGCCAGAAGCCAAAAAGATTTACAAAAGTCAATATTTGCATGCTGTGAGATGTTTACTATTCTTCGTGCCCTTAGCTCAGGATCCAGAAGATATTTTCCTCCTACATGAAAAGAAATGTGACGGTAATTAAAACATTTTTCATGAAAATTGACAAGTAATATTTTCTGGAGCTCAACAAATTGAAAAGATTAAGTAATTACACACCAGTTAAAACAGAATTAGTTGCTTTTGACCACAAGCCACCATTTCCATAATAAATTTCACTGAATGATGCCATGCATATAGATATTGTCTTCAAAACGGTCTGCATTGATTCACAAAACTGTAACATTGAGAAAAATGTGCAACAGCATTAAAAATCAAAAGCAGCATTTATATTAATGATTTATTAATGTTCTAAGTAATAGATGTGTTAAGATTCAAAATTAGAAATTAGAATAAATAAAATTAATATTGATCACTATTACATTCTGTGAGGACTTTCTGAGACTACTTTTATTTTTCCCAGATGTAAATAAAAATTAAAAGTTGAAGGAAATAATATCCTGGATTCTGGTTGTGAAAACATTTTAAAATAATTTATAAGGGGCCACGTTCAAGTGAAAAATTTAATTTTTAAGCGGTATATTCATTCAACAAGAAAGCTGATACATATGAAAGAAAACAGTTAAGCATAACACTCTTACAATTACTTGTGTTACTTTAAAGATAAAGAAAAATATCTTCAGCATGTGAAATTTTAAACTTTCTTATACACAACACATGCACACAATATAATTTAAAACATCTTTTCAAAAAATTAAAAATTATTTTCAGAAATGGCAGTACCTGAAAACCAAGTAATCGGCCATAAAAGCAATACATGTTAATACTTTCAGCCTGTTTGAGAAGTTCTTCTGGCGAGTGTGGTTCTCTTGGAAACAGTTCGCCAGGTTCACTCCAGCCAATGAGTGTTTTTAAATGCTGCATGCAGGTTCCCAGTGAAGCCATAACATGACCGCAAGCTTCTATGTCTCTGAAAATGGGGGCAAAATCAGATGATGTTAAAGATAACGAACATGAGTAATCTAGTTTGAAATGTATCGACAATAATGTAGAAATCCCAATAAAGTAAAGAAAGAACAAGGATTAATGTGGTATTGACACATCAGAGAGAACATCAACCATGGGAAGTGAAACATAGGTAAAATATAAGAATTACGATGTAAGAAAATTAAGCGAGACCTCCGAAGATCCCTATTTTTTTTAGCTTTATTAGACTGAATTTAACATGAGAATTGAAACTGTAGATCTGACATAACTACACAGACAATTTTACTTTCAAGGAACTATCAGAATAGCTCTTACCGCACAGCAGATCCCTTTCGGAAGAGGAACGAATCCCTGTTGACACATATTTGAGAATTAAGTTTGACTCCCAATTTAATGCAGGTGTCGACCGCTGCAACGAAGCTCCGGTATCCATTTCCCGGGGACTTTGAGTCCAAATCGAAAGACGGTGCTATATTTCTGACATCATCAACTAATGGAAGTATGTTATCTATATGATCAATAAGAGCTAAAAACCCAGCATGCAGTCTCTGCCCACTTTCACTTTCGTCCTCCCGAAAGTAATCTGCGTTGTTCTTGCACAGATCTTTCAAAGCTCTGTATAAAGAATAAGTTGGAGAGGCAGAAGCGTCGAATTCTGAACTGTTATTAGCTGTCATCTTTAGAGAACCGACGTAGCTGCTTTATTTGTACTTTGACCGATCTTGGAGTTACAACGGTAATGTCAAGTCTTTTGCTCCATGTTCGAAGTGTTTCACTCTTAATTTAATCTTATCAAACTTGACGGAGGAACGGATATCCAGATAAAGTTGCCATGACTTGTCAAGTGACAGATAGCAAGTAGTCTTTGAGGTCGTTCGTAAACAATCTAACATCTTTGGACGAACCAAAGAGGAATTTGCTGCTCGCTTCGGCCGGTAGTAGCGAAAAGGAATAGATTCAGTTACTGAAAAAAATAAAAATACTAATTAGATGTTTGGCATTGTAGTTTTATTAACAGTAAACAGCAATGTTATTAATTACACACACTAAGTTGAAACTGAAACATAACCTACAAATTCAAGCGTGAAATATTAATTTTATTTTGCCGTATTTTGTCCGTAATTCTCATAATGGATAACCGAAAAAAAAAGTATGTCTTCTTAAACACACGCTATTCCCTATTTTTCTTTTACAAAAAAAAACCCCCACCTTAATTTAATTTCCTTCCTGAAATTGGAATTAAACTGACCTTTTCGCAGGTAACAAATGCAGCGGCGTACAAAACAAAGCTTTAACAAAATGATCGAATATTTAAAAGTTAATAAACTAGTAAATAAACCGAATAAAAGTCACGAGATACTTGGGGACATTTATATAGTAAGCAATCAAGTGAAAGTAAATACCAGCAAAAATAACTTTCGATATGTATATATACATAACTTACATGGAATTAACACCTCTGGAATAAAATAAACAGGAAGGAAAAATATCACATAATAACAATTTTTCAGCGTGGTTCAATATTTCCTCATACTAGGCACTTGAAACAATACCTCAAAGCTCTTTAAAGGCCATTGTTGTCTTTTTATGCGCACATTGACGTAATTTTTTCTACTGCGCATGACGCGACTCTAGTCGTGTAGTGACTTAATATTCGCGATTTTATTTCCGTTTATAGCAATTTATTTATTTTAAAACTCTATTATCAATTGACTTATTTTTGGTAAATAGAAAGCCAAAGACAGTTACTCCTATTTGTAACTAGCAAAAAAAATCACTATGTTGTTTGGCTGACCTTTCAAGTTGCAATTTCCACTACTTTATGTATACAGAGATTTATTTACGTTGATTCTTCCGTACAATTTTTCTCGTGGAAAAAAAATATATTTTTTCTTATAATAGATCATTTAAAATACGGACGGCGTTTTCCCGCAAACAACTTTCTGAAGGTAAGGGCAGTATATGTTAATTTAAGATCACTGTTCAAGCGTGGATGACGTCACTGAGCGGCAAACTTTAGACGATAATATCCAATACCTCCAAAAATAATCGATTTCGGTGAATAATTTATTTCCAAAAACACCTCACTTTTAATTCTACTAATTAGGAAATTAAAAAAACATATTTTCTTGATGGGAATGGAAGTAAAATTCAGTCTATCACAATCAGTGATTGAATAAATTGGGCGGAGTTTAATGTACGCGCCATTTATAAAGAAAATATATATTTTTTTGCACGCAAGTTAAAGCCTTGAAAGATCTTCTTTCAGTTACGAGATGTGCCCTTTAAGTGTATAATGAAGTAAACAGCCTTCACGTATTCTGTATCCATGTGACGTCATCGCACCCTGATTGGCGCTCCTTAAGCCAATCATGTTGCGACTAGGGTGCCGGATACAAAATCCGCCCGGAATTACGTATAAGATGAATAACATAGAAATTTACTATGCGCAGTAACACGGATGACGTCACTACGTGCAACGTCGAACTGATGTAAAGTTTTACATTTCAATTAAAGCCTAATAAATTTACTTCAAGACAGCGTCACCCATCCAATGATTCTGAGATCTCCGATAGACGCGGCCCAGACATTACTACCGTTCCTAACATCTTTGCTTCGACAACAGCTGATCGCATAACCTAAACAAAAACATTGCTCATCAATGGCGACATGCGGTAATATAACCGTGTTGCTGAATAGGAGCGTCAGCACCTCAGCAGTATGCAACGGGAAGAAGAATTTTAGAAAGTTTATGTTACATAACAAAAGAGGGACGGTGGCTTTTAAGAAAAGGCAGGCGGAAAATCCGGATCCGGACATACCAATTTATCGTAAGTTGTCGTGACGCTATCGCGCAGCTTGAAATAGCCGTAAATGTATTTTTTAACAGAATCAAAATTTGTCAAATAGATTATGGAGTGAGACCTGCAGGTGTCTTCAGGAATAAAAAGTATTTTGCCGTCCCTGAAATGGTACCGGAGCTTATCGTTCCCGACCTGACTGATTTCAAGGTACAATATTTTCTTATGTTGACTAAAGTCGATGTAATGGATCTGTTATGGAGACAGAGCGACTGGTTTCACCTATCTACTGATTTTTCTATTTTTTTTTTACGTAAAAGAACAGTTAATAAAATTAAAAAGTTGTCTATCAATTTGTCATTTGAATTTCGTGTAGTTTTATAGTTAAATCCAAGCCGCAGTATTAAATAGATAGATAGATAGATAGATAGATTTATTCACCATTAGCCCTCTAAAGAGGAAATAGTATTCGTCACAAATGTACAGTAGATAAATTACATATAAACAGAATTAATATTAATAGGTTACACACACACATCTCCTGTCGCTAGGTACGGAGGGATGTCGTCATGGATATTTACTAAAATAGAAAGCAGAGGCAGGAAAACAGAACAAAACTATTTACATATTTATAGCATATTCGGCAATTTTGAAGGCAAGGCAGTTCAACGAATGTGAGACCGATTCAAAAATTCGTGTACGGAGTAATAAGTTCCATTTACAAGAAAAGTTTTACACTCCTTGACGAAAGAGTTGTAGTTGTTGATGTTCTTTACATATTCAGGAAGGCTGTTAAATAGTGCGATACCGGAACGCTAGACTCGTAGAGACTGAGGCTGTGCTTGTCAGACCTGAGAACTGAACAGTTTCTTGTGTCATAGCCGTGATTGTCCCTGTTACTTAGTATTATACTTGATCAGATTAAGCCTGTTTGATTTAATGTTGAGTCTGTAGAAAATGTAGGTGGAGAGAGATGAATATTGATGCGAACATTGACAGAACAAGTACCAAATTTTACCAAAGATAAATGATAATGAAATAATTTTTAACAGAGCATCTATGAAAATTTTCCCTTCATTACTTTCTGCTTAAATGAACAAAAATTATCAACCTACATTGGAAGAAAATCAATTAAAACCTACACACTAGTAACATTCTGAATTATACCTAATCCTTTAATGGAGAAGAACTTGTACCTGTAATAGATTATTGTGGGACAGTTTACGTTATTTACCCTGATGTATGCTGTGAACGGTCATTTGTACATTATTTCTTTCTGGAATTAAAATTGATGGCTTATATGTCACATATATACTGTATGGTTTTGCAATAATTTATTTATTTGATTCCAGCTGAAGCCTTATGTCAGCTATCGAGTCCCTGATGTTATCCAGTCAGAATTCACAGCTAAAGATTTGTTTGACGCTGTGTATCGTGATAAAATATTGGAGGATTTTAAAAACAGCAAATTAGATTTAGCTGGTAACCCAAAAGAGCCATCTCCTGCGGAAGCGATGAGTCCTGAAGAAGCATTTCACAATGCTAGAAAAGTAGGAAATGATTTATTTTAGGTTGGGTGATAAAACTGTTCCTCATACAGAGAGGAAAGATGTAACTAGTTTGTGCTTCTTCCTTTTTTTTGGTAGTGTACAGTGCACAGATATTTCAGTACCTTGTACATTTATTTTTACTGTTGTAATAAAACAAAAAAGTGTTTCAATGGATATGTTTTCCCTCACAGATTTATTTGCTGTGTATAACAGTCATTTAATTAGTGGTTACACGTGGCATGAATATAGATTATATTTATTGTTATTGCAAAATGTAACTATTTTTGTGAAAATAAACTACTTATGAGATTGAAATACGTAGTTTTGTGATATTGTTTAATATATATTAATCTTAAGTTTCACAAACTTGTATGATCTGTGCTTTCTATAATAGGAAAAATTTTTCTGCCAATAAACTGAAACAATTATAATTGTTGAAAAGAAAATTTGTGTCCTGAGTGGTAGATTTTATTTCTGTACTATTTTTAGGGATTTTTAATGTTAAATTATTGATGATCACTGTTAATCAAGAAAATGGAATGCCTTTTTTCTTTTTAAAGCAGACTTATTAATTAAAGTAAATTACAATAGTACAACATGTTAAAAGTCAACTGCAGGTTCCACGGAAATGTCTATTCTGGGATCAGACCTGGCCTCATCAGGATTGACAATGCCAGAAAGGACGAGACTTGCTGGTTAAATAGATGACGTGACCTAGAGATAGCACAACTCAGAACAAATCAATCATGAGATGAGTCTACCAATGGATTGGATCTCACAGACTGACATTGTCAGACACAAAAACAGAAATCATGCTCCTCACAAAGAAAAAAATGTAAAATGTTTAATTGAAAGTGGGGGAAACCATGGTACAGTCGGCACCACATCTGAAATACCTTGGAGTGGCCGTGGGTACAAAGCTGACCTTTGGCCACACATCAAGAGAGTGACTGTTTCAATAGATATATGAAACTTCCATGGGTCTTTGTAAAAATGTTATATTTAATAAAGTAAGCATTTTAAGTAATGTCTTTTTGTTAAAAATTGCAAGACATACATACATCACCGTGGCGTTACAGCCCTTGCAAGGCTAGAGCCTGCCTCACTATCGAAGCCCACTCTCTTCTATTTATTGCTTTCCTCCTCCATCCACTTATGTCCAACTCCTTCATATCTTCCTCTACATTCTCCACCTATTTCTTTCTAGGTCTGCCTACACACCTTCTTCCTCCTGGTTTTCCTTTCCATATTCTTTGTAGTAGGGTTCCCTCCTCCTCACTCCTTTCCACATGCCCTTCCCATCTAAGTCTTGCACTCCTTATGAAGCTCGCAATTTTGGGGTCACCATAGAGTTCATAGAGCTCTCTTTGTTAGTTCTGATTCTCCATTCCTCATTTTCATACTTAGGCCCATAAATTCTTTGTAGGATCTTTCTTTCCCATGCTGCTATTCTGAATTCGTCGTACCTCAGCATACACCAGGTTTCTGCTGCATAGGCCACTACTGGTTTAATTACAGTTTTATAAATCTTTACCTTTCCCTTTTTTGAGAGGTGTTGAGGTTTCAAAAGAGGAAGTAGGGCCCAGTAACTTACAAGAACTTTGCAGAATTTTACCGTCCGTAGAACTGTTAATTTACGAGTCATTTTAGAATGAAACTTTAATACATGGCTTGGAGTATTCCAGAATGATGTAAATATTGATGACTGTCGGCATTTGACTTTTCCATCATATATTACACTAACTACTGTTTCAGTTGGAATGGCGTGCCTCTATATGATCAGTTTTCATATCTATTAAAATGAGTAATTAAAAGTGAGAAAAATATTTATCTTATATAATTGAGCTGAAAATGTGGGTTAGAAGAAGTCGTCGTGTACTAAATTTACCGTCACAACAACAAAATATCTACACCTACTGCATCTCTTTATTATTTCACACACATGTACATGCATGTGTAATAAAGTAATATACAAATCTTCATTACAAGAACAGTTCATAAAAATTATAATTTACATAAATTGTTTCACAGAAGAGCATATAAAAAGAACAATAAACAAGTATCCTCAAAATGTCTATTATTCATCCTCTTTCGGAAAAGTTATCAACTTATAAATTTTACATAATAATCAATTATTCCATCTTAAAGAGACTTTGCTTTTTCGTTCCTTTGCTATGCGAATATTCAATTGCATCTGCAGAAATCTGTATTATTTATTTTATTATTTTTTTTAAAAAAAAAAGATTATAAAGTTGAGTTATAAAATGGTAATGCAGTTATTGTTATAAAAAATGCTGTGATTGCTGTATTAACATCAGCACTTTTTTTTTCAGTTTATAATTGGCCAAAATATATATTTTTTGTTTGAGTAGCAAATGATTGCATCCATTTTATAAATTCACATAGGAATTCCAAGACATCAGGAATTAATTCAGAGTTCCTAAAAATTGTTTTTTTTTTACAAATGAAAAAACAGAATAATTATTACAATGTCATGTTTAACTGTTTAAATTTATTACTTCAGTCTGAACATGAAGTTTTCAGAATATATTAAGCTTATGTTAATAATCAGTCTCAAAAGTTTTACATATCAATGTTAAACTTATCAATTACCGTCTGATCCAAAGTTTTCTACAGAACCAATTTTCCTTTTTCTTCTCAAAAAAACAGTTGGGCACATCAACTATTTAATATTTATTACATTCATCACCTTTCTCCTATGACCAACCTTCAGGAGGGAGGAAAAAAATATCTATAACCCTACCACATACAATTTTCAGTTCTTCAACACTTCTAGTTTTTAAACATGAACACACACACTCACATTTTACTAAACACACAAATAATATAAATCACTTGGTGTAACAATTTTTTGACAATGCTCTGACCAGCAGAACATGCACGTTGTTTTAGCTTGCTCATAAAAAGTAAATAAAAGCATATTTTTTATTTTCAAGATTTTTTTTTTCTAATCTAACAAACCATTTATTTACTTAATTATAGTGACTAGAATGCACAAATTCTCTCTGTTCAACCAAGTGTGAGTTTGGAGCAACACTTAAAATAATTATTGCTACTCGTAAGAACATTATGAAACATGTAATTCGTTCTCAAATTCAGATTCTTTTTTTTAACACTATACCTTATACTTACATATGTATGTATCTTAATTTGTTTAAAAAGACTTAATGGTAATAATATGTACAGTTCCAATTTTATTGACATTTGAATGTAATATTTTGAATGAAGTCTTGATATTTAAAGTTTATTGAACTGGGCCGGAAAGGACTAAGACAAGCAAATCGCCAGTGAAGAAACCCATTTTGTTCAATTTTTAAAGAATTTTAAACAACTCTTCTCCCGTCGCCTACCTTTACAAATACTCATTCTAATTAAGTGACATACCGTAACATATTTTGTAGCAAATCTCTTTGTTAATTCTGCCGAATCGACTAAGAGGCAGCAGATTTATAACTTGTTTCGAGCACCAGTTATATTTCAGATGAAAATTGACAACAGTTGAGGAAAGAATAAAGTAATTAAATGACTGTGCGAAACATAAATTGGCCATAAATCAAATTGTATGGCCAACACAGTTTAAACTGACAAAAAAGTTGGAGCTTTGGATTTTTTTTTTATTTATTTTGGAAATTAATAGTTTGATCCACTCGGTAAGTGGAAACATTTACATCTGTTAATGGACACCTGGTAGTAAAGAGTAAAGCAAGAAAATCTCCAAGTGTTGACAGCAACTTTTCCGCTCAGGCAAGTCACATTCTTACTAAGTTTTTTTCCCCACAGACATGACACTCGATATTTATCCGTGGTAAATATTGATTTCAAAGTATTGCTGAGCCAAGATAAATAAATTGTTTGATTCTATCTAACAAATTACTTATTTAAAGTTATCAAAGAAGCTTCAGCATGTGATTTACTGTAGATTTTCTTCATCATTATCAGTTTTAAGAACAGCAACAACTCTGTTGTGCGATTGCAAAAAATCTGTATAATCATAGTAAATTATTTATTACACAAGAAATTAATGACCTGTATAGCAGATGAAAAAATTTATTGTGAACAATATAATCTGGAATTTATAGACTTTTTGATGAACAGTTGTGATCTTTGTCAATGCTAGAACCAGACTAATTTACTTATAATTTGAAATCTGTAGATGTTTCAATCAACAGTTGTCGATGCTAGAGCCAGACTAATTTACTGGCGCTAGTATTGACAAAGTCCACACGACTGTTGATCGAAACGTCTACAATTACTGTTTTTCGTCAGTTATACAGGCTGTTAATTTCTTGTGTTTTTGTCTTACAGATGTTAATTTTGTTTCTAAATGATTCATAATCTGTCAAAGAGTTTATGTAACCACAGCCATTAATTTTCTTATCCTTTAAATACTTCTCAAATTGGTACCATAATGGAAAATTCAATATTTACATATTCTACATTACGGTCCTCAAATCTGGAATTAAAATATAATTATTTTCTTTAAAAAATTACTGAGAGAATATTCATTATAGAGGAAGTTTTTTTTTATTTTCAAAAAACTCCTAAAATACGAACAGGAAAATACGTTCTTTTTTCTTCCAATTCTTCAGATGATATTGAATTATTAATTTAACTCCAGTCATTTGAGATGCCATAATTTAAGCACCTTTGTAAACTATAAAAAAAATAATAAGATATTGATCAATTACTGGAACATGTTACACAATTGACTGTCATATCAGTTTTCAAAATAATGGTACAGAAATTTTCCAGACATTTTCCATAAAAATATTCACAAAAAAAGTCTTATTAAAAGATGAACTTATGTATAATGATCAGAAAAGACATTGTAGTTAACCGTTCACCCACAAGATAAATAGTTTACTCTATAAAAAAGATTTTAAATAAATTTCAATGAAATGTGAGCAGATAATGTTTTTAAATTTTTTTTCTTAAAAAATATTTTTGCTATCTGGAAGCACTGTGTTAACATCATCATGGACTAGGGACATAAAAAATCACTTTTATAAGATGCCAGCATCATTATCGTGGTTATTTATGCATTGTATGTATACTTATATATGAGACATTTATTACAAATTCTTTTTTTTTGTCAATAATATAAAATGTTTATGTAATTATAAATAGAATAATTGTATTTTTTTTTATTTTGTAGCTCAAATTTCAAGCTGCGTCCACAGTACCCTTTAATTGGAAATTTGTGGCATAATCACTGAATTATATTAAGTATTATTTAAATATTCCATTACAATAAATTTAAGAGTAAATTAATTGTCTCTCGTCTCTCCTCTGCATCAGATACAATGATCAAGAAATAGTAATAATCTATTCCAAAATTCCTGACAAGTAATTTTTATACAAGCACAAAGATCGTTGGTTAAATTATAAAGGATAAATTTTTGATGTTTTCTTCTCTCTTTAATTTACCACCTTAGGAACTTGTGACCTAGGCAATTTTATTTTCGAAGATTGAGTCAAAGGCCATTTAAATTTTTTAAAGTTATATGAAAAATGTGTGTGTTTGTGTGTATAAGAGATTCTATGATGAACAAAGTTTCATAGCTTCATATATAATCCTCGAAAAAGAAAACTCCACTATAAAAAGTAAATTTCTACTTCACTTTTCCTTTGTATACCGTAGGGTGTCTTGCCACAAACTGTTTGTTTGTAACACAATACTAATAAATATATCATTATGTTAGCTGTCCACATGATTTATTTCAAGTTGATGACTAGAAATTGTTAATTGGACCACAATTTATGTTGGTTCTCTTGAAATTTCACACATTTGTGTTGGATGATGATTGTTTGCTCATTTTGCAAATGTGGTTAACAAATGAATCCTACAAGAAAAAAAACCCTAGTGTTTCATGGAGTATTAATTATTAAATGACATTTTTTTAAATAACAGCGTATGTTGTAGCGACACAAATTGTGCCCAAAACTTAATTACCTTTTTTTTTTACAAAAAAATGCATCATAGGAACTGTGAATGTGTTAAATTATTCTATTGATACGTTCATTCACATTGACTCCATCTGTTCTGTGAGTTCCAGTATCGGTGACTCGCACACTGGCTGCATCGGTGATGACAGTGGCTGCCACGGTAGACCTCCGGGTAAGTACGAACCAACAGGAGCTGACGTAAGCTGTAACAAGAATTTAAGTCTTCCAAAATGAAAGAATTGATGCTGAAAGGACTGCAATAAATTTTTTTTGTTAGATGTAAAGGAGTTGTTCAATGCTTGAGTAACCTCAGTCAACAGTAGGCCAATGGCGGTCATCAAGTGATGAAGCCCAAGAGTTACTCACAAAGGGAAAACTTTCACCCTATAAGGTTTTCATTGTTAAATGGTTTTTTAGGATAAGGGAGGGAAGTATTTATCTTTCCATTGAAAATACAGTTAAATAGCTCAAAACACTCAGACAATTTGCATTAATGTACATTCTTTGTTTAATAATATCCCAACACAATTTGATTTAATATTTTAAGAACAGATGGAGCAGACTAACTGCATCATCAAGAATTGGTATATCTTCACCAAAAAAAAACAAGTAGGTGTAAAATTTGAGGAATCCCAATCAATAAAAAAATTATGAATAAGAAAGATGGCCATTCAGACAAAAAAGTGATAATATAAATACCACACAAGGTTTCTGGGATCCTTGTCCCTTTCGTCAGGTGCAAAAAGAGTAGTGTCGCTCTAGGCTGTTCTTCGCACCTGACGAAAGGGACAAGGATCCCAGAAACGTTGGATCACTTATTTGTCTGAGTTGACTATCTTTCTTATTCATTATTTTCAATCAGATGTAAATTTTCTCATTTAAATAAAAACTAATTTCAACAGTTGTAATCAATCTGGGCAGAGTTAATTAACATTGCGATAAGATATTTCAACAGCGTTTACAATCAGATTTTGTTGGTACGAAAAGTAAGAATTTTAGTGTCTCAATTTTTTTATATAAAAAAATTCATATGAAACTATAGTTAACAAATCAAAATTTACATACTACAATGATAATGTCATTGAAAACAAGAAAAGTTGAAAGATATCAAAATAAATTTCTTTTTAGAGGCTGTTAAGAAAGGTTCATTCAGAAATTGCCATAAATAAATTCTGGCGGACGTGTGTTAAGGTAGCCATTTCATTTCCACTGGGAACATATTAAGGGATAAGAGAGCTGAAACTTTCCTGGTGGAAATGGTTGATAAAAAACCACTTGGGTTTCCATCTGGGTTAAGCATTTATTAAAACACAATAGTTCCAAAGACTACACATTATGACGGTGGCACAGCGCATCATTGAAATGTTATATTTTATAAAAAGTTTAACCCAGATGGAAACCCAAGAACATTTTATTTATGTTATTATGGGAAAACTGCGACACTTCTATTCAAAAACCAAAATGTGGTATTTATATCGCCACTTCATTTTGTTTGTAATTTGGCTATTTTATCTAATTATTATAATTAATTATCAGGAAGGAAAAATGTTGACTGGACTAGACAACGGGGATTGTTCTCTTGGTAGAGTGTCCGCCCGTTAAGCGGGAGGTTCCGGGTTCGATTCCTAGTCCAGTTGACATTTTTTTGATCCTGATTTTTAATTCAAATTAACCATGGCCTTTATGACCTGTGCCTTGTGAAAGATTTCTATCTATATTCTTGAATTGCTAATTATTATATTTTAAAACACGCTATTATATTTTCATTTAAATAATTGACTCGGTAAATGTCCAAGATGTGGGACCTTTCATTTGTTGAAAGCATTTTTGACATATAGAGACAGATATTAGTGGCTTAGTTTTGTCACCTTCTGAAGGAATTTCTCTGAATTCCCTACCTTGTGTAATACACATTCAAAGCTCAGCTAAAACTACGATTTTTATCTCTATCTCTCCCGTTTGTACATTGTAAATTGAAAATAAATGTGTTACAATTGTAAAACACAATCCTTATTTTGTTTGTCTCACAGTGATGTAAAGCATGTTTTAATTTATAAAGATAATTTAGCAGTAAAATAACAGATGTCCGTCTCTTCGTCTCGGCGCCAAACAAAAGATAGTCAGTTTTTTTTTAAAATCGTATAATAATATTTTATTTACCATACATTTTTTATTAAAACTTAGAAGAAAAGGTACAGATCTAATTTCAAGTCGTAAGCATAATGAAGAAAAAATAAAATTTAGTCACAACAGATTTGATACAAATAATTAATACTTTCCATAAACGATGTTTGCCAAAAATAAAAGTTTAAATATATATATATATATATATATATATATATATTAAGATTTTACAGATCATTTTTTTCCAACTTATAAATTATTTCTACTTACATTACGTATACGTGTTTAGGAACTTAAAAATTGTTTTCACTATATACACTAAATTATAAATATTCTTCACATACATGCTTGGTTAAATTTAACAACAACAACAAAAAAAATTGTGCAAAATTGTCAACTGAAAATGGGCTACACACATTTTATATTCATGCACAGAAACAATCTTTCTACAATATATCGGTCACAAATGGTTTAAGGAACTACACGATAATACATAAATACAGGTTTTCTGTACAAATCTATTTGGTATTTGGTTATCTCAGGCTCTCTCAAACGTAACTTCAAAAATTAATATAAAGCTAAAAAAAAGTCATTGAGTTCATGTAATAACCTATTTTCTGTTCTTTTTTAATTTATAATTTGAAGTGGTACATGAAAGTATAAATGCTCATCAACAAACATCATAATTGAGAAAAACTGATTTTTAAACATACAAAATGAAAACATGCAAAACTAAAGAAGAAACAGATTCACAGAATCCAACTAATATAAATATATTATATATTTTAAAAGTAGGAACCTCTAAACTGAATGCACCAATTCTTGTAATTAAAATAAATAATCTGGAAACAAATATGAAATATGGACAATCCCTTTCAAAAAATAAATTTGTAGCAGAGATTTTTCAGTTTTGGTGTTCATTTACATCACATGCTCTAGATTCTTGGTAACGGTTGATAATGAAAAATTCCAATTTACGTATACTACTGAACTATTTACACGTGTATGGTTTAAAGTGATGGAATTACTTGTGAAGTTTCAATTTTGGTATTTAATTTTAAGGAAATTATAACTAAAGTTTACAATAATTGATAAGTGAATTTGAAAAATCAAATTCAAATGTAAATTATATTTTTTTTTCAATAAAAAAAAAAGTTAAACTTAATTTTCGCTGATAAAAACATAGACATTGTTAAAACACAAAAGCCAAACACATATACTACTTCACTCAGTCCATTCCAATGTCCTAGGCATGCTGAGGTGAAGCTACCTGACTGTCTGTGATGTTACAAGCAGAGGCTAAAGATCCAGGCAAAGAACGCCAGTCTTCGGCCACAACGGAAAGCAGTTCGGAAGTTTCAGAGTCCACTTGTGAGTGCGACAGAGGTGGTAGGATCTGTGTCTGCTGCGCCAACTTGTACGATGCCTGTCTCAAGACTTGGCGTTGCCTTTGTCCTGCCAAAGCTTCCTGAAACAATAAAAAGATGCTGATTAAAATATAGAAATTTGAAAAATTATCTCATTTTGAGAGATGAAATATGAGGGAAGACAGACCAAGTGAGAATGTTAGAAAAGATAAATTATATCTATCCATCATAAATTTTTCTATGATAAATTTAAAGTCACTTTCAGTAATACAGAAATTTCCTGAGTCACAGGAGCACACATTCCTACCAACAAAAAAAACTTCTTATAAGAACCTTTATGGTTTATGTGAAACATCAGCATCACTTTTTCCCATTTGTCAAGATATTTGAAACAAATATTTTTAACTTCTGTTTTTTAATTGATACTCTGAATTTTGTTTACATTATGATCAGAATGAAAATCAAAGATTGAAGTCTTTCCTGGTGAAGTTGTTCAATAAATAGTTCTCGGAATTCACATGGGTTTTGCATATTTATATTCACACGCAATGTTTCGACGACTGAAAACACTGTCGTCATTTTCTAGGCGAAGAATAAATGAAAATGTTGCCCTTATTGTTAACTTACAACTGCACAAACTCTATTATTTTATCTCGCTGAATAAACTAGTATTATTTAAATAAAATTTTATATTGAAGGCCATGTAAAATTTTATTATATATATATATATATTCTGGGAACAGAGAAAATAAGAACAAGAAATGGCAACAAAGTGTCTTACGATAAGAACCATTTTTTCATAATTTTAAAGAATATTGCTGCTACATATTACACAACATTTACGGTGTAAATGTAAGATAAACTTAACTCAACACAGGTCGAAAGCTACTTATGAAAATAATCAGATCTTGAGACTGAAATTTGTGTTTCATAATTACGAAACTTAATTATTTTTGTATTAGTCTTGTAAACGTACTATCACTGGGTGGCAGTGCATTGACTTTCTAAAAATGAAATGTGACAGGAATTTCAACTTAAGAACTTATTAATTTGGTTAAATAATTAAATAAATTACAAAGAAACACCTAAACGTGGGGGACTCAGGAGCTAGAATTCTTTATAAATACATGCATGATATTATATGTAACCACAGAGTTTCATGAAGATAGTTTAAAATCAACTAAAGAAAGTGATACATAACATTTGAAAATCCACTAAATTAAAGTTACTTCAGTAATTTACTGCTACACTTTCACATGACAACAACAATAAAGTTTGATTCTGTTTAGATCAGAATATTATGACAAATTTAATAACTACATTTTCATTAAGCTTTATTGCTTCCTGTGTCTTGTACAATAAATTTATCTTGTGAAATTGCTTTAAGACTAGTAACTATCATGCTCAAATGGTGCCTATTGTGTTAGGTAGGAATATTGAGTATGACAATCTAAGTACCATAGATTTTATGATCATTAAGAGATTAAACATATTTTGGAATGTATTGTTTGCTTTGAAACAGAATTTTGATTACTGGAAGTAATTTTGATACCCGTACTTGTTTCTGTAATGCTAGTCGCCTTTGTTGTAACAAGAGTCTGTGTTGTAACAGCTGCTGTTGGAGTCGAGCCCTGTCAGCCCTGGGTACTGGCTCTCTGTAACGGCATCGCAGAGCTCCATGTAGTTCTGGTACACCTCCTGCTCTTCCACCACTCAACAACCCTTGACAGGAAGCATCAAGTGCTGCAGCGACCAGCCCACCATCAGAAGCACGTCGTCCGTCACGAAAATCTGCTGCAGTCGGTGGTCTGATGGCACCTGCACTGGTCACGACACCCTCGGTCAGGAGTGAGGACTGAAGCGGTCTCTGGCCTCTGCTGCCCACAGGAGGAGGTGACTGCCAGACCTGGGACAGGGAGCATGCTGTGAATAAATATGATGAAAGCTAATGAGTAATGTGTAATTCTATACTACAACTGTAAAATACTTATGAATTCAGTCTTAGAAAGATTAAGCTAATTCCATTAAAATAATTATTAGAAGTCAGTAAATATTATTGAATAATGCCACAGAATGTTAACTGTGTTCCTCTCCTCTTTGTATAAAATGTGACAACGTATACACACTTAAATTACAAAAATAGGAAGGTAAACATCGAGATCATTGCTTACCTGAATCTGAAAGCTGTAGACTACAATTGGAGAAGAAATAGATTATTGAATTCTTTTTAAACATGTTCAATCATGAGAAACAAGAGTATAAGACAAAGCATTCTAAACAATTTCCAAGTTGTCTCTAATTGCAGCCTCCACTTGGGAGTATGTTGGCAATCTCAATGTATGACTCCTATCTTTACCATCTTAAAATTACTCTAACATTAAGTCACCAATTTTAAAATGTGGAATTGGACTCACTTCTAGAGCAGATTCAGGGTATGTGCATGATGGTAGACTACAAGCCAAGTCAAGGCTTCCAGAATCTTCAAACACTGCTGAACAGGCGGAATCAGAACTAAGGTGTTGACTGAGACTTTTGTTGCCACCTCCACAGCTTGACGATGAATTTGAGCTTGCATAAGCATCTGTCTCCACACCTTCATCGGTAGAGACACTGGAGAAATGTGCAGAATAGCGAGCGGGTAGCCTGGGAGGAGGCGGAGGAGGTGGCCTGTTTAATTTGAAGAAAGACATTTAGCAATAAATGAAAAAAAATAAAACACAATAATATATATGAGTATTAAGAGTGACCTGTTATTCCAAACTAACATATATCATCTTCATTGTTAAATTGTAAATGAGTGAAAATATCTGACCAATAATTTCAGTCTTCATATACTATTTTCAATTTTATTTTAAGTCCCTATGTCATCATATTACAGTTAATTGTAAGTAAATTAACAAATAAGAAACTAACTTCTTAAATCTAAATCTATATCTATTGTTAAATAAATTGAATATATGTGTGATATAAAAATATGATTATTTCAATTTTTTTTATTATAATTATGGGACGAATCAAAATTTCTTGCCAAGCCAAAGTCCTCCTAAACTGAATAAAGAGTTATTATGTAGAGTGCAGGTTTTGCCAGTGTTTTCAACCAGGTCAGAACAAATTTAGACCATGCCATTTCAATGATAAACATGCTTGTCACCACATATTGCATACCTAGTTACATCTTGCTGGAGAAATACTTCTTGAGCAAGGCTGAGTCTGTGGTCACCACTTGCTCTCCGAGCTGCCATCTCAGCAGCGATTCCCAGCTTCCTCATTGCCTGCTCGGCTATGCTGCTTGGCCTCCGCCTCTCTGTTGGTTGTGGAGGTGTGTTAGCAGGTTCCGGGGCTGGTGTTGTCAGAGGAGGAAAGCTTGTCCTGTGCTGCCTTAACCTTTCCAGCAGGAGGAAGTATATAGCTGCATGGTGGTCGTAGCTTCCACATCGAAGAGACTGAAATTTTGTTTAATTAATTCATTTTTTACAATTCTCCTATCCATTTCCAGATTAAAATTTAGATTACTAATTTGTCTGTGGAATTAATTAATGGAATAACTGGTTTTTAAATTAACTGGATAACTAAAGTACTCCTCAGTGTTACAATTCTCCGACAGCACATATATGACTCCAGTAATTTGTTTAAAGTTATCTTATTTTAATACGCAATTAATATTCACTGATGTTAGACATAAGTGCAATAATAGAATAATTAATTCATTTTTACAATTCTCCTAGTATATATGTTAGTGTTTATTTTATAATTCACAAATGTTGCAGGATCACCACAAATGATGCACAAGGAAACATATGTCTAAGAGATATATTCATTACTTTAGTTAACTGAGTCCAATCTTTAGACAATAATACATGCCTTCTTTATTAACAAAATTTCTTTTAACATGTTTATCTATTTTGTTTTCTTGTTCATATGAAAATGTTATTCTGAAATTGAAATAGTCTACAAATATTGTCAATTAAGAAGTACAGGAAGGTTAATGAAATGTCTGTCAAGTAAATTGTGAAAATATATCTCCTGAATTCTCAATATATTTAAACGGGATGATATAGGGGGATTCTATAGTGCTGATAACAGTAATTTTATGCATAACTCCATAATTTAAGCTGGGAATTTAGTGTGAAAACTTTTATTCACTCGTCAGTACCAGTTGCTAACATTTCACAACAACAACTTAATAAAAATAAGATTAAATTCTATCACGAAAATTGTAATCATATAAAATATATCCTTTTACAATGTTCAAACAAATTGAGAAAGGATGTTTTTACATGAAGGGGGCAGTTAAATCTAAGAAATTAGTCATAAATAGAAGAGAACTTACACCATAATTTTTTCCTAAAATTATATGTTAAAATATGATAAAAAGTATTGTAAAAATAAATTTGCGAATGAATGGTATGCAATATGACGCTTTTTAGAAAAAATATAAATTTTCCTTCAGGTTTACAAAGCTACACAAGAACTCAATAGTTATATTATTTTATCTCTGGAAAAAAAAATTACATGATTTCCTAAGGTCAAAAATTTACCTCTCGTGTCTTGTTGGCGTCAATGCCTAAACTCTGCATTAGTCTCAAAATCTGTTCATTGGGCTCCGAACTACCGCCACTTCCACTTGGAAGCAGCCTGGGAGCTTCAGCCAACATCCAACGGTGCCTTTTAATCTGGTCTATGGTGTAACGTCGGCTGGGTTCCAGGACGAGCATCTTCCGGATGAGAGCCTCGCAATCTGCAAATGATGTCATGTTATAATCGTGAGGCACTATAATTGGTACGCCAGTGGTTTGATTAGACGTAAAATCTCTTCTATGACATGTACAACATAATGACATGTAAATAGGTAATGTAACTGTGCTCCCAGGAGGATCAGATAATATGGTCATACGTTTAGTAAATGCTAAAGGAAAAGTTGGGGGTTTCAATCTTGTGACTAAAAGCTACCAGAAAGTGGCTACTTGGGAAGGAATTTGGTTTTTGCAAGGTGATTTTGATGTTTTGAAGTGTGAGATGCTCATGTGTGAAGGCAAATCTGTCGTTAGTTGAAGTATACATGGTGATATTGACGAGTTGATGCACATTACATTCAGCTACTTTGAGGTACTGTTTTTTTGGTACCGAAGTGAGATATTGATTTGAAAGTTATCAACAACCTCTAGCCTCCCTGTGCTGAGTAGGTTCACGGGTTGTACAACTCTCAAGAGCAGAAGACACACATTAAACCAATTTGGTTTTTTGTTTGAAATATCATTTCCTTTCTATGAATTAAATTTAATGGAGAAAACATTCTAAATGATACATTTATGAATGGTCGACAGTCATGAGGTGCAATCCTGTTCTGATCTAAGGAACCGGGCTTAGCCCCCTTACCCTGTGGCGTAATATTTAATAAAAATATATGTATCAAGTAAATATTTAGAACTATTTAATGCCCACTTCATTTCACTCACGCTTAATTTGGACCCCTACAGCTATTTATTCAAATTGAACTAACACTTCCTAGGTTACCGATTTGATTTTTGAAGTGTGAGATGCCCATGTGTGAAGGCAAATATGTCGTTAGTTGAAGTATACATGGTGATGTTGATGAGTTGATGCACATTACATTCAGCTACTTTGAGGTACTGTTTTTTTGGTACCGAAGTGAGATATTGATTTGAAAGTTACCAACAGCCTCTAGCCTCCCTGTGCTGAGTAGGTTCACGGGTTGTACCTCTCAATAGTGCAGAAGACAAACACACAGTGAACCCATTTGTTTTTTTGTTTGAAATATCCTTTCTATGAATTAAATTTAATGGAGAAAACACTTTAAATGGCATATACATGCATCGTCGACAGTCACGAGGTGCAATCCTGTTCTGTTCTAAGGAACTCTGGGCTTAGACCCATGAAGATTTGACACGCTCCCTTACCCTGTGGCATAATATTTAAAGTAATTTAATAACAATATATGTATAAAGTAAATATTTACAAGCTAATGCCCACTTCATTTCACTCACGCTTAATTTGGACCCCCTACAGCTATTTATTCAAATCGAATGTACACTTCCTGGGTTACCGATAAGAAAAATTAAACTCTGAAATGAATTCTGAGGAGGAGAAAATATCCCCCCCCCCTTTTTTTAATGATCCAAAGTAATTAGTTTTATTTCTGTGAATTTTTTAAGTACAACATTTACTGGCTCCAAATTGATAAGGGTTTAATTTAATATATATCCATCACGATACATTATTATGTATGACCCTATTTTCTGAATACAAAATTTTTCTCATTGATTGTTTTACTTACTTGATAGAAACTATAACTAGGATTTTCAGACAATCCTTCCAAATAAAGTTACGGCTTCGAATTGTAATTAGTTTCCAGGATAAATCTCCTATTTTATCTGATTGATTAATTGATTATTTATGTTTAGTAAATTGTTTGAAACATATCTGCACCATCAGTCAGTCAAGTTCATCAGAAAACACTATGATGTTATTTTTTTATGCTAGACATGTGTGCCATCTTTTTAACAAAAAAAAGCTCTTCATAAAAGGGCGGTCAAACCCCCCCCCCAACCCCCGCTTTAATCATGTTGTAACTTGTTCTGCCGAAAATGTTGGGAAGCACCCAAAGAAATATATTCATTCCCTCCCCCCCCATTCCCCCGTGAGAAGCACACGCATTTGGTGTTGATGATTCAGTGACGGGCTATTTTAGCTCTGCGACTGGTTTTTTCGCGTGGGCCCAAAAACCTTCCTCGCTGACTCGTCGGAGGAAACGAGAGGACAAGAATTCCTCTCTACACTCTCCACAAACCTCAACGTTCGGGTGGGGAGGGGGAGGGGGGTCGACAAACTAACTCTGTGGTACACCTGTTTTTTAAAAAAATCCCTTTCTCCCTTATTTTATTTTTCAAAAGGAGGTTTCACATAATTAAGGTAAACTTAGGACGTTGACAGAGCACTCATTTTAAAACAACAACAAGCAAGCAAACAAATATGGCAGCATGGTGGGGGTGGGGGGAGGGGGGGGTTACTTCCAATCACAAAATTAGTTTTTGCACCATGCCACGTCATATATATATAAAAGAAAAGAAAAGAAAAAAGGCAAAGAATAATGAGATGGTGGTACCTGAGCTCATGAAGTAGGGGATGCGGAACCGTCCAGACAACACCCTGTCCCTGAGGGATTGCAGGCTGGATCCGTCGAAGGGCAAAGCACCGCAGACGAGGACGTACAGCACCACTCCCAGACTCTGTACAAAAATAAATATTAAAATTAGCAGACACAAAACAAAAACAGAGAAAGGGCGAGTGAAAAAGGGGGAAAGAAAAGGGACGTTAGGCAGACAAAAGAAGACCAACAATTTAAATTAAAAAAAAACATACAATAGATAAAGAAATAGATACTTCCGTATGTTACAGATTTTTTCCTTTTTAATGAAATTAAGAATAAAGTTCCTCTACCTCGCACCTACCAAAAGGTCGGGCGAATGATCACTGCCAGTTATTTATTTACCGTCTCTTTTTCCAAATGCTAATTTTAATTGGCGGCCATGTTGAAAGGACAACTTTAAGAGTTAGTGAAATCTTTTTACCATTCCCCTCCCTCTCCCTCCCCCTCCCCTCTTCTCCAATGTGAAACGAGTTCGTGCAACATCACAGATATTTCCCGCCCCCCCCCTTCCCCCGTTCCGATTGACGCAAGTATCCAAAAATATTCGTATGTGACGTCTGAACTCTGCGGTTAAAGTTATAACTAAATTACACTTGACTGCCAGACGCGTGCTTTGTGGTGTTGGTTGTTCTTTACGTACTATTCGTTGTTATCTTTTGGTCTTCTTCTCAGGAAATCACCCGGTTCGCCTCGTCTCGTCTGTTCTTATTTTATTATATACATACATACACAAGTGCGTCAGCAACGCTCACAACTAATCTCTGGGTAAAACTTTCATCTATATTTTTAAAAATATAGGAAAGTAAATCCTCAAGGACCCATTTTTAAAAATACAGGAGTAACGTATTTGTAAAGTTAGAAAGAGAAGGAGACGAAGAAAACGGATGAGAAAGTATGAAAATAAAAATAAGGAGAATAAGGAAAAGGGGGCAGAAGGAAAAATAATAAAGGGGCCAGGGGAAAACAGGAGAGGCGAAGGAGTTGAAAAAGGAGGAAACGAAGTCCTGAAGCACCTTTTTAAAATAAAGGAGTAATGTGTTTGTAAAGTTAGAAAGAGAAGGAGACGAAGAAGAAAACGGATGAGAAAGTATGAAAATAAAAATAAGGAGAATAAGGAAAAGGAGGCAGAAGGGAAATAATAAAGGGACCAGGAGTAGAAAAAGGAGGAAACGAAGTCCTGAAGCACATTTTTAAAATAAAGGAGTAATCATTTGTAAAGTTAGAAAGAGAAGGAGACAAAGAAAACGGATGAGAAATTATGAAAAAGAGAATAAGGAAAAGGGGCAGAAGGGAAATAATAAAGGGACGAGGGGAAAAAGGAGAGGCGAAGGAGTAGAAAAAGGAGGAAACGAAGTCCTGAAGCACCTTTTTAAAATAAAGGAGTAATGTATTCGTAAAGTTAGAAAGAGAAGAAGACGAAGAAACCGGATGAGAAAGTATGAAAATAAAAATAAGGAGAATAAGGAAAAGGAGGCAGAAGGGAAATAATAAAGGGACCAGGAGTAGAAAAAGGAGGAAACGAAGTCCTGAAGCACATTTTTAAAATAAAGGAGTAATGTATTTGTAAAGTTAGAAAGAGAAGGAGACGAAGAAAACGGATGAGAAATTATGAAAAAGAGAATAAGGAAAAGGGGCAGAAGGGAAATAATAAAGGGACGAGGGGAAAAAAGGAGAGGCGAAGGAGTAGAAAAAGGAGGATACGAAGTCCTGAAACACCTTTTTAAATAAAGGAGTAATGTATTTGTTAAGTTAGAAAAAGAAGAAGACGAAGAAGAAATCGGATGAGAAAGTATGAAAATAAAAATAAGGAGAATAAGGAAAAGGGGGCAGAAGGGAAATAATAAAGGGACCAGGGGAAAACAGGAGAGGCGAAGGAGTAGAAAAAAAGAGAAAACGAAGTAGGAGAAAAAGAATGAAAAATAGGAAGAATAAGGGGATGAAGGAAGATAACTAGAAAAAAAGCAACGGAGAATGTGGATGAATAAGGGGATGAAGGAAGATAACTAGAAAAAAGCAACGGATAATGTGGAAGAATAAGGGGATGAAGGAAGATAAGTAGCAACGGAGAATGTGGAAGAATAAGGGGATGAAGGAAGATAACTAGAAAAAAGCGACGGAGAATGTGGAAGAATAAGGGGATGAAGGAAGATAAGTAGAAAAAAAGCAACGGAGAATGTGGAAGAATAAGGGGATGAAGGAAGATAAGTAGCAACGGAGAATGTGGAAGAATAAAGGGGATGAAGGAAGATAACTAGAAAAAAGCAACGGAGAATGTGGAAGAATAAGGGGATGAAGGAAGATAAGTAGCAACGGAGAATGTGGAAGAATAAAGGGGATGAAGGAAGATAACTAGAAAAAAGCAACGGAGAATGTGGAAGAATAAGGGGATGAAGGAAGATAACTAGAAAAAAGCAACGGAGAATGTGGAAGAATAAGGGGATGAAGGAAGATAACTAGAAAAAAGCAACGGAGAATGTGGAAGAATAAGGGGATGAAGGAAGATAAGTAGCAACGGCGAATGTGGAAGAATAAAGGGGATGAAGGAAGATAACTAGAAAAAAGCAACGGAGAATGTGGAAGAATAAGGGGGTGAAGTAAGATAACAAGAAAAAAGCAACGGAGAATGTGGAAGAATAAGGGGATGAAGGAAGATAACTAAAAAAAAAGGAAATGTAGAATGTGGAAAAAAGGGACGAGAATAAATGGAGGAGGAGAAGGGCGGAGATAAACGACAAAAGCAGAAGAAGAACGAGGAGACTAGTGAGAGTAAAAGGATGAGGTAGAGAATAAGAATAATTAAAACTGTTCAATGTCGTTACCGAATCCTAATTTTCCGTTCAGTTTAGAAAGAAAACGTTTCGGGTAAGCGGCCTTCATTAATGTGAGTTAATCATTAATCCTTATATAGATTATAAATAATTTCCCTGTGAATATATACACATATATAATATTAATTCTTAACAAAGGTTAAGGAACGACAAGGAAAACGAGTTTTAATAAGAACTGGAGTCCCGGAAAAATTGACTTCCCCTCTCCCCTCTTTTATTTAAAAGAATACAATCGTGCAAAGAGTTCACGTGCCGGTTTCAGCAATCAGTATAACAATCGGTAATTGTGCATTGTTAAACCTTTCCTTTTGTTCTTGATCCCACGTGTTTACTTGCTGCGGCCATATTGAAAATGGTTGACGAAAGAATTTGCAGTAAATTTTGCCGCACGTTCAAGGAAAAACTGCAGATGAGACCCGCAGCCGTGTGTGTGTGTCAGTGAACAAGTTTAAAACACATTTGAGTTCCTTTTTCCCAACCAAGATGATGACCTTCGTGCATGATTGAACGAGCGAGGGTACACACACAGCCGGCACAAAGACCTCTTCGCAGCGCGCGGGTATTACACGGGAACTGCTCCACTGCGCATTTACAGTCGCGCACGGGAATGACGTCATCGCGTTACGTCACGTGAAAAGCCTGGAACCCAAAACGTCTCCTCTGATTTACTTTACCGCAACGATACAACTCTTTTACTGTTCATCGGTATCGGTAGTAAGACGCCATTTTGGTTGGGTTTGAAGAGATCCTGGACCTGGAAAGTGTCGCTGGATATCTTCCCATGAGGCTGCGACGGAAAATATTAGCGGCTAAAAGTGAAGTGATTTCTCGGTAAAAGTTGCTTCCTCTGAAATAACACCGGAGTAATTACCCGGAAAAGAAGAAAAAAAAATTAACCATGCTCACGTCAGTTCGCCGGGACTGCGGCCAAGCAATGCATACGATATTAATTTCTTTGCCAAGTTGCTTTCCAACGAGTATATTTCCTCCTCCACCGTCGGCCTCGTGCAAAAGCTAATTAAGTTACGCCCGATGACGGTTGGCGTTTCCCACCCCCTCAAGCCTATAATTGAGGTCGACACTGTTATGCGAGGGTGGTCCACGTGTCCTCTTTTACCATGGCGACTCACTAGATTTACAACAATCAGCCGACGACCCCCGACACGGCAGAAAAAATCGCGCCAGGGATAATACTTTGTTAATATAAACATCCTGAAATTGTTCCATCGGAAGGACGTGGGACAAGTAGCAAATGCCCGACCTACCTGATGCAGGTTTTTCTAGAGTTTTCCTGCATTTCTTTAGGCGAATGCCGGGTAGGATCCTTAGAACCATAGCCCGGGGGCCCCTAGTTAACCCTTGGCTACCTTCCTCCAACCTTCCGCATTCCCCCTTTCAAATCCCTTCCTATGCTACTAAAGGGGAGTTGCCCTCATGTAGCCTGTTATCCTAAAATATACACAAGGAAGCCTGTGAGATCATTCTCTCGTAGGTGAACCTTCCCAGAGAGCTTTGGAGGAGGCTACCTTTGGGGATGCCTCCTCCTCTGGTTTTTGAACTAAGGTTCCCACAAGCCGAGTATTGAGAGGTGTATGTTCCGGAGTCGCAGACCTTGGGGCATACGGTAAGAGTTGTCCGCTATTCCTATTGGAAACAGTCGGCCAGCTGCCTCCTAAACTGGTCGAGGCACGGAGAGGGGAATGCTGCGTCCCCACAGCTAAGCCCTCTCCCGCCTTCTGAAGGCCGTAGGACAAGTACCCGATGCCCGACCTACCTGATGCAGGTTTTCTAGGGTTTTCTCCTGCATTACTTTTAGGCGAATGGCGGGTAGGATCCTTAAACAATAGCGCGTGGGTCCCTAGTTAACCTTCCTCTACCCTTCCGCATCCCCCATTTCACTCCCTTTCCTATGCTGTAAGAGAGGAGTTGCCACCATGTGGATTACCCTACACATAGCCTGTCTACAAGTTCTTCTTCTTCTTCTTCTTTCCCTATCAACGAAGATACACCGTCAGCCTGTGAGAGCTGTTCTCTCGCTGGCAGAACCTTTCTGGTGAGACGCAGAGGGCTACCTTTGCGGATGCCGCCGCCTCCTCGTCTCTCCGTTTTTTGAACTAAGGTTGCCCACAAGCCGAGGCCTCTTTTGAGAAGTGGATGTTCCGCGTTCGGCCATACGGTAAGATTTGTCCGCTGCTCCTATTGGAACAGTCGGCCAGCTGCCTCCTAAACTTGTCAAGGCAGGGACAAGGGAATGCTGCGTCCCCACAGGAAACCAGTCTCCCACCATCCAGGGAAGGGCGTGGGACAAGTACCCCAAGAGCCCGTCCTACTTGATGCAGGTTTTTTCTAGGGTTTGTCCTGCATCACGTTTTAGGCGAATTGCCGCGGGGTAGGATCCTTAAACTACAGCCCGGGGGCCCCTAGTTAACCCTTGGCTACCTTCCTCTACCCTTCCGCATCCCCCCTTTCAAATCCCTTCCTATGCTATTAAAGGGGAGTTGCCCAACGTGGATCACCATCATGTTGCCCTGTTGCCCTAAAAAAAAATTCCTCTCCGCTTGTCCCAGGTAGGTCTGCGAGGTCTATTGTCTCGCAGGCAATACATACGAGGGCTATTCTCTCGCAGGCAGAACCTTGTAGGAGAGATACGAAGGGGCTACCTTTGGGGATGTCTTTTCCTCTTCGTTTTTGAACTAAGATTCCCACAAGCCGAGGCCTGTTTTGAGAGCTTGCATGTTCCGGGGTCACAGACCTTGGGGGCATACGGTAAGATTTGTTCGTTGTTCCCATTGGAACAGTCGGCCAGCTGCCTCCTAAACTGGTCGAGGTAAGGAGAAGGGAATGCTGTGTCCCCTCTCCCACCATCCAGGGATGGGCGTGGGACAAGTACCCCAAGAGCCCGACCTACCTGATGCAGGTTTTTCTAGGATTTTCCCTGCATTACTCTTAGGCGTATTGCCGCGGGGTAGGATCCTTGAACCATAGCCCCGGGGGCCCCTAGTTAACCTTTGGCTACCTTCCTCTACCCTTCCGCATCCCCCATTTTCAATTCCCTTTCCTATGCTATTAAAGGGGAGTTTCCGCCACGTGGATCACCCTCATGTAGCCTGGTACCCTAAAAAAAACGTTTCGGTACGTATTATATTTTAATTTCATGAAATAAAGGTGGAGTTGATGACCGAAAGAAAAACAATGGTGTAGTTTAGTCGTGTCGTATGTCATTGATGACATTTACGTGTGATTTGTTTTACAGAGTGAGCGCCATTTTGTTTTTCCCAGCCTCACAAAATGGATCCGTTCCCCAATGAAAGAGAGAGACAATCGTCTGTAACACGACGACGGAGTTTCAATGCGCGGATGAATATTAAAAATATGTTTTTAATTTAACCTCTGTACTTTTGACCGTCAAAGTAGTTTTTTCTCTCTCTCCTGCTGAAGCAGCCTGGCGTGTGTATTCACCAGTGCGTGTGTATATATATTTTTGTGGTAAACAGTGGAGGACGATAACAAGCTGCATGTTATGGCCGCTGTGCTAACGATCTGTTTGGCAATACTCTGTATCTGTGCGCGCGCGAGAGAGAGCGACGAGTCTCCCTCTCCTGGAGCGGTGCGAAGTGAAGCGCACGAACGTCAACGGCAGCAGTAATGGCCGACTGACGTCAATGGCGGTGAGCAGGGTTAAATCCGAGGGCGAGGTCTGCTCACCCAGATGTCGATCTCCGGGCCCGTGTAGCGCTTCCCTTCGAAGACCTCGGGGGCGGCGTAGGGCGGCGACCCGCACCACGTGGACAGCTGCTCCCCGGGGGTGAAGTAGTTGCTGAAGCCGAAGTCGGCGATCTTGATGTTCATGTTGCTGTCCAGCAGCAAGTTCTCCGCCTGGACGAGCCAAAAAACAACCAATACGTAATTTAAATAGTGAGAAGACGTTTCGATCAGGCTCTTGCAGTCTTCGTCAACACTAGAGTGATACAGCCAAAGTAACAAACACACATCAGCCAATTTTAACCCTGAAAAAAAATAGAGAATTTATTAAATTACCAACGTTTCGTCCCTTAATTTGCGACCCCATCAGATTCCAAATTTTTTAAAAATTTTATAGGCCTCTGAGGTCGCAAATTAAGGGATGAAACGTTGAATAAAGTCTCCTGGTGCTTCTAACGGAGGATTAAAAACCCTCAAGAACCCCCCACCCCCCCCACGTGACACCTACAGCAAACATCGTGTGTTGTTTGCTCTAATTGTAACTCCTGCTACATGGGGCGAACGAAACGTTCCCTCAATAACCCCCTCCCCTTCCCCACCGCGTATCAAGAGGAACTCATGTGTCTTCTATCAAACTTTCCCAATTGGTAAATAATCTGGGTTAGTCTCCAAACATACCATCGATTGATTGGCCAAAATGATAAGATTTTAGTCGTCTCGCCCCCCCCGCCCTGCCCCGCCCCCCCCCCCAGCTAGTGACATCTCCAGACTCCCGTCAGAGATGCTTCTATGATCCTTCATTTTATTACGCTAAACCTTCTGTCTTTTTTTCCCCACCCATTGTCGTTGCGTTTTTCGTCGCTTTTGAATACAGTCAACTGACCAGTGCAGTTGTGTCGCTCTAGGCTCCTCTTCTTAGCACCTGACGAAAGGGGACAAAGGATCCCAGAAACGTTGCAGTGTGGTTTTGTCTCAACTGGCTGTCTTTCTTATTCATTAAACAGTTGTTTTACTCACTGTCTACACCGATATAGAGACTACATTCGATAAAACGTTGTTCATTTAATAAATTCTCCTCTTTATTTTTCTTCTTCTTCTTCTTCTTCCGACTTAAAATTGGCTGATGTGTATTTATTCATTAGTTTTCTCTTTAGTCAAAATACATAATTGTTATTTAACAAAGATTATTTAATAAGCGATCATAAAATAGTGTTTAGATGACAAGACGACAAACTGCCAACTTGACTGGTTATAATGGGCGGCATTTATAGCTGCGCACTTGAGGGGTTTTCCTTCCATCCGTTCCCTGGAATTTTAAAATACGGTTCCCGTGGTTCGGATTCGAAGGGGTGTTCGTTCCTGGAGCCGCAGACGTTGGGGCAAAAGTCCATCTTAACGTCTTAACTGGTCGCAATGGGTGGCATATATAGCTGCGCACTTGAGGGGTTTTCCTTCCACCCGTACCCTGGAATTTTAAAATATGGTTCCCATAGATCGGATTCGATGGGTGTTCGTTCCTGGAGCCGCAGACGTTGGGCAAAAGTCCATCTTAACGTCTTAACTGGTTATAATGGGCGGCATATATAGCTGCGCACTTGAAGGGGTTTCCTTCCATCCGTTCCCTGGAATTTTAAAATACGGTTCCCGTAGTTCGGATTCGAAGGGGTGTTCGTTCCTGGAGCCGCAGACGTTGGGGCAAAAGTCCATCGTATCGACTTAACTGGTCGCAATGGGCGGCATATATCGTTGCGCACTTGAAGGGGTTTCCTTCCACCCGTTCCCTGGAATTTTAAAATACGGTTCCCGTAGTTCGGATTCGAAGGGGTGTTCGTTCCTGGAGCCGCAGACGTTGGGGCAAAAGTCCATCGTATCGACTTAACTGGTCGCAATGGGCGGCATATATCGTTGCGCACTTGAAGGGGTTTCCTTCCATCCGTTCCCTGGAATTTTAAAATACGGTTCCCGTAGTTCGGATTCGAAGGGGTGTTCGTTCCTGGAGCCGCAGACGTTGGGGCAAAAGTCCATCTTATCGCCTTAACTGGTTACAATGGGCGGCATATATAGCTGCGAGCTTGAAGGGGTTTCCTTCCATCCGTTCCGTGGAATTTTAAAATACGGTTCCCGTAGTTCTGATTCGAGGGGTGTGGGTTCGTGGAGCCGCAGACGTTGGGCAAAAGTCCTTTCTCTGTTCCTATTGGACCAGTCGGCCAGCTGCCCCTGGCAATGCTGCGCCCTCTCAGCAAACAGAACACTCATTATCGGAAGGAAATGGGGGAGGGGGGGGTTCAAGTACCAAAGACCCGCTTAAAACAACAGTACTACTTACCCTCCCTTTGGGTACCTTGCTCCACCTTCCGCATCCACCCCTTTTTTACATCCCTTCCCTATGCCATTAAAGGGGAGAGTCAAAAAACACATTATCCTTGTAACAAATGTGTTAAATTAATTTTACAGTTCCTTGGAGACGGCGAGGGGACCGTCAACTATCCTCTGAACCATCTTCACACTGCGTCCCGAGAAGTAACCCCGAATAGTGACGTCACAAGTCTGAGGCCAATCACGATACTCGTGTATTTGACTGCCTTTTCCCCCGTCCCTTATTTTATGTCGCTGTTGTTTGTTGGTAAATATTTTGTGTTCTTCATTGCCTGCATTTTCCGTCTTGACAAAGGGATTTTTCCCTTACCCATTGCAACTGATTAAATATATCTATATCTATATAAGAAAGTCCGGGACTCTTGACAAACCCTTACAAACATCCTTTCTGTCTCATTTACAACAAAAAAATTCCATAATTCCATAATTCCTTATTGGTTTAATTTGCTTCTCACCTTGAGGTCTCTGTGCACCACGTGTTTGTTGTGACAGTACTCGACCGCAGACAAGATCTGCCAGAATTTCCGCCTGGCCGCGCCCTCCGCCATGCGACCGAACCTGGCGATGTAATCTGGAAAAGGGAAAACACAGACGCCAACATTAAAATAAAATATATACCAAAAAAGGCTGATTTAATCCCCCCCAGTGTGTGTCAGTTACGGGTAAACGCGGCCGCCAACTCACAGGATTATGTCAACAGATAAGGGGGTTTCCCCCCCCCCTCTCTTTTCATTGTGAGAACTTGCAGAAGAATCAGCGAGATCTCACTCATAGATTAGTTGTTACATTAAACAGTTTTTTTTAGGGTACCTGGGAGGCTACATGAGGGTAATCCACATGGTGGCAACTCCGCTTTAATAGCATAGGAAGGGATTTGAAAAGGGGGGATGCGGAAGGGTGGAGGAAGGTAGCCAAGGGTTAAGCAGGGGCCCCCCGGGCTATGGTTTAAGGATCCTACCCGGTGGCAATTCGCCTAAAAGTAATGCAGGGAAAACCCTAGAAAAACCTGCATCAGGTACGTCGGGCATTGCGGTACTTGTCCCACGCCCTTCCCTGGATGTCGGGAGACGGGGTTTGCTGTGGGGACGCAGCATTCCCTTCTCCGTGCCTCGACCAGTTTAGGAGGCAGCTGGCCGACTGTTCCAAAGGGAAATGCGGACAACTCTTACCGTATGCCCAAGGTCTGTGACCCCCGGAACATACACCTCTCAAAACAGGCCTCGGCATGTGGGAACCTTAGTCCAAAAACAGAGAGAGGAGGAGGCATCCCCAAAGGTAGCCCCTTCGTATCTCTCCTAAAAGGTTCTGCCTGCGAGAGGATTGTGTCGCAGGTGAACCTTCCCAGAGAGCTCTGGAGGTGGCTACCTTTGGGGATGCCTTCACATCTCTCTGGATTTTTTGAACTAAGGTTCCCACAAGCCGAGGCCTGTTTTGAGAGGTGTTGAATGTTCCGGGGTCGCTGACCTTAGGAGCATACGGTAAGAGTTGTTCGCTGTTCCTATTGGAATAGTCGGCCAGCTGCCTCATAAACTGGTCGAGGCACGGAGAAGGGAATGCTGCGTCCCCACAGCAAACTCCTCTCCCGCTATCCAGGGTCAAGTACCCAAGAGCCCGACCTACCTGATGCAGGTTTTTCTAGGGTTTGCCCTGCATCACTTTTAGGCGAATTGCCGCGGGGTAGGATCCTGAAACCATAGCCCGGGGGTCCTAGTTAACCCTTGGCTACCTTTCTCCACCCTTCCGCATCCCCACTTTCAAATCCTCCCTTCCTATGCTATTAAAGGGGAGTTGCCACCATGTGGATTAGCCTCATGTAGCCTGGTACCCTAAAAAAACAGAGTTTAGTTTTAGTTACGAGTGGGAGGAGGAGGAGGAACGACCTTGGGATATTCCGACCAATCTGAGTCGTTAACATCCTCACTACAACAACTTACATGACTGACACCCACACCCACACCCACAATAACAATCGATTTGCGTGAGCTTGACTTCAGTGACTGGGTGAGGTTTGAAATACAGAGGCGCTAAATGAGAAGTGGTAATTGAGACAAGGACGGACGCGGGAAACGAGAGAGGGAAAAGAGAGAGAGAGAGAGAGAGAGAGAGAGAGAGAGAGAGAGAGAGAGAGAGAGAGAGGCACAGAGAGAGACAGAGAGAGAGGCACAGAGAGAGGACAGAGAGAGACAGAGAGAGACAGAGAGAGAGGCACAGAGAGAGGACAGAGAGAGAGAGAGAAGAGAGAGAGAAGAGAGAGAAGAGAGAGAGAAGAGAGAGAAAAGAGAGAGAAAAGAGAGAGAGAATAGAGAGAAGAGAGAGAGAAGAGAAGAGAGAGAGAGAGAGAGAGAGAGAACGCGTCGGCGCCTTGAAACTTCTCTAGGTGTCGGGATCAAGAGCCGTCACGCGTTCCCTCTTTCATTTTAATATTATTTCCATCCTACAATGAAACATTAACACGATTTAGCGGGTTACTTAGATACCCTCATTGCTTTGTCTCCAGGTTCCAGACTTTACTACATTTCCAATTTTTTTTTTAAAAAAATGGAAACCTTTGAAATTAAATCCAATTCATGAGTTCACCTAAAATCTTTCTCATTAATGACCTTATTTTCATTTAATATGTTTTCATTAATATATTTCATCTCTTAAATTCCTTTTTTTCTTTTCTTAAAGTTGACAATTATACCGGAAATTAATCATTAACATGGTAATAATCCTCGACACTATGTTACAATCCCCCCCCCCTCAACCCTGTTTTTTACTTATATCCTTTTATATTCCTGTTTGTCTTTTCCCCTCTTATCGTGTATAACCCTATTTCCTTGGCGTTTTTCCATGTATATATCCATACATTAGCGAGAAGTCACGAAGAATATAGTTTAAAATTAAAAAATTTACGTCTGCATTGATAATAATAATAATAAAAAAAGGATTGATTATATAAATACCACACAGCCTTTCCGAAAGCCTTGTTCCTTTCTTCAGGTATTAAGAAAACTAAAAAAACAACAACCTGAAGAGGCTATAGCGACACAACTGCAACAAGTCAGTTGGCAAAACACTCAAAAGCCTTATTATTATTATAATTTCTGAAGAGCCTAGAGCGACACAACTGCAACAAGTCAGTAAAATAAACTCTCAAAAGCCTATTATTATTATTATTATTATAATTTCTGAAGAGCATAGAGCGACACAACTGCAACAAGTCAGTTGACAAAACTCTCAAAAGCCTTATTATTATTATAATTTCTGAAGAACCTAGAGCGAGACAACTGCAACAAGTCAGTTGAATAAACTCTCAAAAGCCTATTATTATTATTATTATAATTTCTGAAGAACCTACAGCGACACAACTGAAACAAATCAGTTGACAAAACTCTCAAAAGCTTATTATTATTATTATAATTTCTGAAGAGCCTAGAGCGACACAACTGCAACAAGTCAGTTTACAAAACACTCAAAAGCCTTATTATTATTATTATAATTTCTGAAGAGCCTAGAGCGACACAACTGCAACAAGTCAGTTGAATAAACTCTCAAAAGCCTATTATTATTATTATAATTTCTGAATAGCCTAGAGCGACACAACTGCAACAAGTCAGTTGACAAAACTCTCAAAAGCCTATTATTATTATTATTATAATTTCTGAAGAGCCTAGAGCGACACAACTGCAACAAGGCAGCTCACAAAACTCTCAAAAGCCTATTATTATTATTATTATTATTATTATTTCATGTTACGTAGATAAGTTAAAAAATGGATACAAAAATGATTCCAATATTTCCCATTGGAAAGTTAGTTTGTGATAAAGTTATTGTTGTAGAGGTAGGTTTATTTAAATGATGACGTAAAGGGATATTTTACAGAATTTAATAATCATTTAACTGAACATGAGAAAAATAAAATAAAATAAATACAAGTTATGCGTGTTGATTCAGCCGGGCAAAACAATCGGATCCCTTAAACGCAAGTTAAACCCCTCCAGGCGCGTCAAGGGTTGAGACACTTGGCAGTTACCTCGCGTTGTTGATCTCTGGCCGTTATCACGTGGCACCTTCGCTCTCTCAGAGTCCTCTGGGGGCTGCACCTCCGTCCCTGGCGACGGTCCGTCGAGGAGTCTTACTCTACACTTTCTTTACAGCCCCCTTCGCTGCATGTGAAAAAAAATCGATGTTTTCGTCCAATTTTTCCAGGGATCGATCTTTCTCTGAACCAAGAAATGTGATTGGTTCAGGCAGTCACGTGTTAATTCAATTTCTGGGGGATTTTTGCAGAGACGTTTTCCCACGGTGGTGCGACAGTCCAGGTATAACTTCCGAGGGTAAACATCCTACGTGCCTAAGTCCAGATGGAACGGATTATCCATCCGCCACGGCGGCGGCGCCTGGGCAAATTCCAGCTTGCCAAGCTCTCAACACTTGCTAGTATCTAATTAAATTAAAATAATATATATATATGTATGTATACACACCAAAAATAAAACTATCGCACTACATTGTACGATGCTTCTTTTTTCAGCTCAACGTAAAACAAAATTATTTAAAGGAAACGTTTTTTTTTATTTTTAGGGCAACAGGCTACTTGAGGCTAATCCACTTTGGGCAAATCCCCTTTAATAGCATAGGAAGGAATTTGAAAGGGGGGATGCGGAAGGGTAGAGGAAGGAGGCCAAGGGTTAACTAGGGCCCCCGGGCTGTATTTTAAGGATCCTACCCGGCATTCGCCTAAAGGAATGCAGGGAAAACCTTAGAAAAACCTGCATCGGGTAGGTCGGGCATTGGGTACTTGTCCCACGCCCTTCCGATAGCGGGAGAAGGGTTTGCTGTGGGGACGCAGTTTACCCCTCGCCATGCCTTGGCCAGTTCAGGAGGCAGCTGGCCGACTATTCCAATAGGAATAGCGGACAACTCTTGCCGTATGCCCCAAGGTCTGCGACCCCAGAACATTCACCTCTCAAAACAGACCGAGGTGCCTCGGCATGGAAACGTTTTTTTTTTTTTTTTTAGGGCAACAGGCTGCATGAGGGTAATCCACATTGGGCAACTCCCCTTTAATAGCATAGGAAGGGATTTGAAAGGGGGGATGCGGAAGGGTGGAGGAAGGTAGCCAAGGGTTAACTAGGGCCCCCGGGCTATAGTTTAAGGATCTTACCCGGCATTCGCCTAAAGGAATGCAGGGAAAACCCTAGGAAAACCTGCATCGGGTAGGTCGGGCATTTATACGTACACCTGTTTTATAAGGGGCATAAAAAACAGAAACCGCGAGATAATACGAGATTCAATACTGACCTCCACATCGTCCTTCCCCGTAGTTAATTGTGACGTTTATGCAACATGAAAGCAAATAAAAAAAACGTTCATTCTTCGAAGCAAATGAACAGAAATAATGTTCTGAAAGAAAAAAAGAGAGGTAAAAAGAAATTACGAGAGAAATCACAAGAGAAAACGGCCTTTGCGCATGCGCGAAACGACCCATCTCTCTCTCTCTCTCTCTCTCTCTGTCTCTCTGTCTGGTTGAAGTGGCTCAGATACTTACTAACTATTACGTGAGGTTGGAAAGGAAAACCACTTGTCAACACAAACATGTTTGCCCTACAGTTATACCTTTACTAGAGCACTTAAACGATAAGAAGAACGCGGAGTACACAAGACAAGTTTTGAAACGTACTTCTGAATATTAAGAGTTGCTCAAGGAAAAGGAAAAGATATTTAAAAAAAACATATTCGAAACTCGTCTGATATAATAAAATTTACCGTTTTAAACTACACCGTATTAATTTATAAATTTCCCGTTTCGTTTAGACAGGATAAACGTGCAGTTTCGGGCGTCAACTGCGCATGCGCGAACCATTTCTCCGAACGAGATCTCGTATTTTCTCGCTAATGTTCTGTGCATACAAAACTTTGCCGTGGGACGAGGAAATTTCCACGAGAACTCGAGAGATATCACACTTATTATCACGAGAAGAACGGAAACTTGTCTCACCCGTCAACTGCAAGATAAATTTACATTTAATAATAAGCAAAAGCTTTGCATCTAAAAATCTCGTGATGGTGTCGCGATTTCTCGTAAATTCTCTAACTAAACCCCCACCACAGACTGTCAATCGGTTTCTATTAAACTATTTGTGCCACGGGAAGGTTGTAAAAAAAGGATCTTCTTACTAAATCAGGGACCAATCCACTTCGTATTACTGCTGTCTGTTGTATTCAGATATAACATACCACTGGGAGTAATTGTGAAATTGCCAATATTACACCAATCACTACACTGAGTAGAGTTGCATGCGCAGTGACGTCATACGCTGCTACTGCGCATCGCACGCGACTCGAGTCAGTGCAGTGATTTATATTAATGAATAAGAAAGATGACCAATTGAGACAAAAATAAAGAGTGATGAAGTGATTGTCTTTCTTGTTAATTACTTTCAATCAGACGTAATTTTTTTTTCATTTTGATTTACCACTGCGAACGAAAAGTAACGTGAATTTATTTATAAAATATAAATTCTTTATTTATTCTTCCAAATCGATTTCATCGCCGTCCAATAAAACGCACTTTTTCCAACGCTTTTTCCCAGTCCTGGAAACAGTCGGAATAGTGTTTTTCCCGGGTGTAGCCTTCAAGACCTTCGATTCGGTTTTTATCTCCTCAATGGTGTCTAAACGGCGTCCCCGCATTGGCCTTTTGGAGTTTGCTGAATAGCCAGAAGTCGCATACGGTGGTTGCGGAACGATGTGAGTCGCGAAGAACAAACGCAGTGTGACGTGGTGCATCATCGTGGTGAAGGAACCAAGATTTTGGCCGTTTCAGACCCATAATATTCTCTGTTGACAGTTTGGTCCGGCGGGAGGAATTCATAGTGCACCACATTCCCCCAGAACACTCTGGCACTTCCTAACCCACCTCATCCTCGCAGAACCCCACCCACCCATTCCAATCCATCCCGTCAAATTCAACATCACCAGCGAACCCTCATAACCCAACAACGTATGCAACCTTCCCCAATTAATATTCCAGTAAACACACCCATCTCATCTTCCACCCCCAAACCCCTCAGAACAACAAATCAAGAAGTCAAGGCCTGAACTCTCCACCCACACAAGCTAACATATGAATTATTTACACATAATGTTTGTAAATACTTGTAAATTTTATGAACCAAACTGTATAATCGAAAAATAAAAGTTTTTATGAATAATAGCGCACCACACCACGATATTCGCTGGATTGGTCGGTGGTTTCAGGGTCTCGTCTCCAGTAATGATGCATTTCAAGTGGTCCTGACAGTCACACAGCAAAGTTTCTCACACAACATCAACACCACGCTTTTTTCCCCCACCAATCGAGACTTGACGCGTCTGAGACACAAAACATTCTTCAAGATGGTTTGGGCTGAGCCAAATGATGTTCCAACACCATCAGCGAGATCTCTAATTGTCCATCTTGGACGTGGCCCTCGTCGGTAGACGTTGATGGTCGTCCAGAGCGCTGCGAGGTTCGTCTTTGAACTCGTTGTACCACTCATAAACGTGCCGTACTTTGATCACCAAAGGCCTTCAACGTGTCCCCCTCACAAGAATATTCCTTCCGCAAACAAAAAATTTGATGCACGTTCTTTGCTCAACAAAATCACCCATTGCAAAAATCACTTAATTGGTTGTTTACAAAAACCACACACTTGTAACCCTGAGATAATTCAACCTGTTAACAAACAGACGCTTGGCCAAATATTACAGACAGTCCTGCCAACCTAAGGGTTGCCTTCCTAATACCCGGGGAGTTTTAAATGACAATTTAACCTTACTTTTTGATCACAGTGGTGTAACTCATAAACAGCATAATATTTTAATATAATGATTTCTCTCATTTTTTTCCCTCGTATCTTTCCTCCAGGCTTCCAACCTCTCAATTGATCAAGCAGAGAGCGTTTCCCGAAAAGATGGAAAATATATATATATATTTTTTTATCTTATCTGTTCGAGGAAGCATGCGCAATAAACAAGGCCGCTTTACACGGTTATATGTGGAAATCTCATTTCACTCCGCGACTGGGAGAAAAAAAAACACACATCTCGGGAACTCTCGCGATTTCCCGTTCAATTTATTCAACGCGCCTTCAAACTCTGCTGATCGATTTTAAATATACATACATATATATATATATATATATATATATATATTGTAATGCCTATTAATTAAGGCATTAATTGTGGAGATGGATAATCTAAATTGCTGGAGAAACATTATTGACGGCGGTACCGAACACTACAAGCGACAATGAAGGTGAGACTATTGTTGTCTTGGTTGCAAGAAGGAATAGCGCGCACAGAGACGGAGGGAGAGGGCAGTCGGCTATGGAATTCAGTCTAGGACGGAACTAAAATTAATTGAGTTGGAAATCAGAGGCGAGAGCATCAAGTTGGGTGGACGTTTGGCTGGAAGTCTGCATTTTGGCTCCTTAGTGATCGAGTGGTCGTAAAAGAACTTTTCGAAAATTGGAGATTAAACACGTACCGAGAGACGAGGACTAAAAACGAAAGGCGAGAGCGAGAATCGAAGGCAGAACTACAAAAACCTGCTAAGCTGGGCAGCCGTGAGAAGGAGGCAACCGAGGGAGCGAGAGACGAAGACGAGGTTCCTTGTTCCTGATTTAAATCCAAAATATTAATTAGAATCTGTGAGTTTAAGTAGAAGCTGTGCAAAAAAACCCCTACTATAGTGCTTCGTAAGTCCTGGGCAGCCGTAAGTAACAATAGAAAACAGTTAATGATGTAAACCGAATTAAAAGATAGATGTCAGATATCGTTCCTCTCTTATTGATTAACAAAAATTGTAAATTAGAAGCCATTTTTGTAGGTTAATTTCGTCGACAATTATATTTAGTCTTTGTTAATAGATGAGTAAAATCTGTTTCCTTTTAAATTTAATTTTGTGTTCTTTAATTATTTCGAATGATTCAAACCCAGTTGAGACCCTGAGAGAATGAGACATGTTTTAATTTTTATAATTGTTTAATTTTGATAATAAATTTGTTTGTTGTTAAAAGTTAATCTTTTATTTAAGCCACCTTTATTAATTATTACAAAATGGCTTCCACAACGTGGGGCACGAATAATTAAATTCATTAAATTCAATGTATTTTTATTAATTACTACAATATATATCTATATATATAAATGAATTGCTGTTCGTTAGTCTCACTAAAACTCGAGAACGGCTGAACGGATTTATCTTATCTTAGTCTTGAAATGTTCGTGGAGGTCTAGGGAAGGTTTAAAAGGCGAGAAAAAAATCGAATAATTTCCGGGAAAACCCTAAAAACAGCCCTTTTCTATTTCCCATACAAACGTTTTCTAAATAAAATACAAATCTACACCAGTCGAGCAATTTTCACCAAATTTCGTACACGTGTGTCTTTGCGACCAGGAAACAAACACTGTCGGGGTGGGACGCGTCTTCCACCCCCCAGAAGCGGGGGTGGAAATATTTAAACATACTAAAACAGCCGATATTTGAGTCGGATAAATATTTTTAGGGGTCAAAGATATTGATAGTGTTTCTACCAATGTTATCTGAATACAATTTTCATCCCCTACGCCCTGTGAAAAGGACACCCTTTGGTTTGGGGGGTGGAGATGCTTTACAGTAAAATAACGCGAATACAACCGAGATTGGAGTCAAATCAAAGGCTATGGAAGTCACTGTGTTTAGTTACGACATTCAAATTGGCATTTACCCCCCTCAGATGCAGGGGTAGCGGGGTGCAAATTTTGGAACATGCAAACACGGCAGATATTTGCGTTGAAGAAATATTTTCAGAGTTAATTATAATGATTAGGGTTCGAGTAGCGTTACATAAAAATTGCGCAAAAGCAGCCGGAATTGGAGTCATATCGGGGATTATAGATAAATGACATCTCGGGCAACGCCGGGCACCCAGCTAGTATATATATATATATATATCGGTTAGTGATAAACAAGGCGGAAGCGGAAGTTCTCAATGCTTTTATTGTATTTAAAAGTGAACAATTTACGTCTGATCGCAAGTAATTTACGTTGTATTTAATTTATTATCTGTTATGGATTGCATTACGAGAACCAAAGACACGTATATAAACAACATAGACTGGTCAAGTCGCAGCCATATTGGAAGCAAATTCAGCCGCCATGTTTTATACTGTCACGTGGGGCGTTTCCCCCCCCCCCCTGTCATTCTGCTAGCCTTTACTAAGACCTTCAACTAAAGGTAAATCTCTACAAACAACATATTTTTTTAAAGGTTTTAAGTAAATATAACACATTTAGGGCATTGATAAAATATATATTGACCTTTAAATAACATCAGTTTTGCCTTATGTTGCGTCCTCTTTCATCCATTGCGCGTATGACGAATCCTGCAATGAAAGTACTGTCTTAATAAAACCTTTATTAAAACTTGAGTAGTGATTTTCCTCGCCAAAATTGGTCCCAACATCCGGAATTCCTCCACACACTCAGTTTTAACAGCAAATTCTTCTTTCCTACGTGTGTGTGTGTTTCACTATTCCTCAATACTTTACCAGCAACGTCTTCAGACGGGTTCATTAAATTGTCTTTAAAGTTCCTTTATTTTAATCAATCCCGTGTTTCTTTGATAGCGAGGAGCAAGGAGAACCTCTAAACACTTCAGAATGAGAAGAGCAGCACTTAACCCGCACTCATATTTATTACCCATCGTTTTCTTAGCTTCAAAGGTAATCTATAATAAAAAAAGAGCGGGGGGGGGGGCAGACTAAATTACTTGCAGTACAGAGAAATACTTTGATTAAAAATAAATCTGACTGTCATTATAGATGATCATGAAGGATACATAAATACGACCTCAGAATAATTTAAGTCAGAAATTAAAAAATGCTGATACGTCGGAAAAATAATAATAAGGAAGGTCGTCTAGAGCGACACCACAGCACCTCCAAAGAACGAGTGTAGTTGTGTCGCTCTTAGCTCTTCTTAGCACCTAAGGGGGAGGGAAGAAGGATCCCAGAAACGTTGCAGTGTGGTATCACTTATTTAGTCTTCCTTATTATTGTGCTGACACCTAAAATACGATACTTCAACTACGGTTATTACAACTGTAGGCTGAACACTCGCTTGGCACGCTTAATATTAACAAAACAATATGTCTTTGGCGTACACACAACTAAGGATTTCGGTTGAAGTGGACCGACTAAAAATGGCGGTCAGTGTTGTTTGTTGCTGCCACCCAGAGCGCTGTAACGCTGATATAAGCCACTCTTTATTGTTTTTATATATCTCTTTGGTTTACCCTTTTTCCTTTTACGTTAATTCATCACGACAATTTTTTTTTCACGTTTTACGACCAACTGTGCGTAAGATCGTTGACTCGGCGCCATATTTTATTTGATTGGAATAATGTCGAGGTTTTAGGACTCTTATTTTAATGTAAGAAATACTATATATATATATATATAAGCCACTCTATTATGTTATACATACCTCTTTGGTTTACCCTGTTTCGTCTTACGTTAATTCATCACGACAATTTTTTTTTTCACGTTTTACGAACGACTGTGCGTAAGATCGTTGACTTGGCACCATATTTTATTTGATTGGAAAAATCTCGAGGTTTTAGGACTCATATTTTATTGTAAGAAATACTATATATATATAAGCCACTCTATTATGTTATATGTACCTCTTTGGTTTACCCTGTTTCGTCTTACGTTAATTCATTACGACAATTTTTTTTTTAACATTTTACGACCGACTATGTGTAAGATCGTTGACTCGGCGCCATATTTTATTTGATTGGAATAATGTCGAGGTTTCAGGACTCATATTTTAATGTAAGATATATATATATATATATATATATATATATATATATAATCCGATTGTTTCTCCATAAATGAAAAAGGAAATATATATAATAAGTTCTACGGTTCTCATATTTGCATCTGTTCGATCGTACTCCTTGCATTTGTTTCCCCTCATAATATCTTTGAACCCCTTACGACGTTCGTTTGTATCTTGTTTGAACTGTGTACACAAAATGGTGGCGGAGGAAATGTTATTGATTGTAACCAAATAATTGCTCAGGTACTGTGTGTGTGTGTGTGTGTTATATTATTTCTATTTAATTTCAATTTTTTTTGTGTCTGATTCACGGGCCACATTGTTGTAATACGGATTGATTGTTTTAAGATACGCGATTGTCGCTTCACAATGTTTGTTATGAGAGGTTATTATCAGGCCCGTGTAAGTTGCTTTCTCTGTGAAAAATGAAACATTTTGTGTTACGGATTTCGGGGTTGTGGAGGAGTTGGACGACAGTAGTGAAGTGTCCATCCGGGTGTGTGGGTGTGTGGTTTGCTTTCGAGGTCGCTAAAGTGCTACAAAATGTCGCCTGACGGCACCGTTACGGCCTTCGCCACGTTATCGGTGCTTGTCGCCAGTTTTCCCTGTTTACAAAATTAGCATAAGCCGCAGACGAAGCTTCACTTAGTCTTATATATATATATATATATATAATAAGAACCTAAGACTAGTGGATCTACTGATCCTCCTACTCAACCTCCTTACTGTTTCCCTCAGCCATGATACATCCCTAGCAGCAGCCACATTACCATGTCCACCGTTTTTTTTCTTGGTACAGAATACAACCTGACCTACGTCACACACTTTGTGCTGCATGATGGTGGTGAGGTTGGTTGGCGCAACACAGTTGTTGTTTCACTACGTGTGTCTCTATAGAGTTAATTAAGCACACAATAAAAAAGTTTGAGACAATGCAGTGACATTTCCAATGTAAATGAAATAATGTTTTCCTCATTTTTTTAAACCAGTATCATGATTATAAATATTTGATTTAAAAAACACGAAACATGAAGCGATATATTCTTGATGTCAATTTACAGTGTAGTAAGTGTGTGTTGGGGGGGGGGGGGAGACGGCATGACGTCACTCGTGCTACTAAACTCGTCTTTAACACACACACACAAATTATTTGCATGTATTTACAATTAAAATATAATTTCAGTTTTTTCTAAAAGTCTATTAAATCCCTATTTTGCACCAGTTTAGGTTTCTATATAATTTATTTACTTACATAACGTTTTGGATTTTAAGTAATTAAACAAAATACAATAATGTTTAAAAAATCAGTTAAAATCCTGAACCAAATATTAATAACTATAAAAATAATTTCACAATTAATATTAATTTTTTTGGTTTTAAATTCTGGATCTATTTCACAGCTGACATGATTAATTTTGTAGTCAATCCTATTTTATTGTATTTTGATGGGCTTCTTAATAATTAATTAAAGTTAAAATATTAACAAATATTTTAATTAGAGAAAAATATAATTTTATTAAAAATAAGTAAGATTCTTTTAATATAAAATTTCAGTTCTACTCCTCAGGGGGTTTTAAAATCAACCAGAATTAAATTATTGCTTGATTTTTCATCTTTTAATTTAATTTAACTTCAGTTACATTTTTTGGGGGGTTTAAATAATTTATTTTACATTATTATATTTTAATCAAGGAAACCCAACTAATAAGAATATTTAATATATTTATAAAGAATTAAATTCTTCTAGATTTTTCATCTTTTAATATAATTTAACTTCAGTTACATTTTTTTGGGGGGGGGGTTTAAATAATTTATTTTACATTATTAACTTTAAATAGAGAAACCAAAATAGTAAAAATATTTAATATATATTTATAAAGAATTAAATTCTTCTAGATTTTTCATCTTTTAATATAATTTAACTTCAGTTACATTTTTTGGGGGTTTAAATAATTTATTTTACATTATTAAATTTAATTAAGCAAACCCAACTAATAATAACATTTAATATATTTATAAAGAATTAAATTCTTCTAGATTTTTCATCTTTTAACTTCAGTTACATTTGGGGGGGGGGGGGTTTAAATAATATATTTTACATTATTAAATTTAAATAGGGAAACCCAAATAATAATAATATTTAATATATATTTATAAAGAATTAAATTCTTCTTGAATTTTCATCTTTTAATATAATTTAATTTCAGTTAAATTTTTTGGGGGTTTAAATAATTTATTTTGCATTATTAAATTTAAATATGGAAACCCAAATAGTAATAATATTTAATATATAAGTTAAATTCTAACTACTTCAGGATTTTAAAATCAATAAAAATCTATTTCTCTTCATTTGTATTTTTGAGTCCTTTTGTAAATTAATTCTCACTGTGTTTTGGGGTCATTTAAAAGAAATTAAAGTCAGTAATTTTTTAATGAACAATTTAATTACACTAACCGAATACTTTTAAATTTATACTGCTCAGAATATTTTCAACTAGATTTTAGGTTTTTTTAATGATCTAACTTTAATTACGTTTTGTCGTTTTTAATTAATTGATTTTTTATCAAAATTGAATTTGAATAAATCACTTTAGTTTCAGAAACAAATAGTAGGGAATAGGGGTTAGATTTTAAATTATTTGTCTACTGCTGAGGGAAATTAAATTCAATAAAGTAATTTTTTTTTATTCTGTTTATTGCATATTTCAGTAACATAATTACGTTTTCATGGAAGTCTTTAATAATTTATTAAAGACAATAGAATCGAAAAAAATCAGTGTGTTAACAGTAAAACAAATATTAAATTTTATTGTTTTTAATTAATTTACAGCGTTCAGAAATTCTCTCTTACACTGGGAATTGTGAGGGTTAAGCAAATTAAGAACGAGGGATATTTCTTTGGGCGCATTAACGTTACCGGTTCGACTTTGTTGGCGTGTGTATTATACTAGGGAAATTATTTCGGAGTCGTTCGTTCAGTCGCCTCCTCTTGGCCCGCATTGCTATTTCGGTATTCTCCAACGGCTTAGGAAGCTCCTTCATTCAGGATTACGAAAAATTGATGTCTCCCTTTTCCATTCAAGCTTCCTTCTTGTAAAGAGACTACCACTGCCTGATTGGTAACTTCTCAATCTCGACGCGAAGAATATATCTTCTTTTTTAACACCTCACACCGGCGGGTCTCGCCTCTTCATATATCTTCGCATTCTAATCTAAAAATAAAATCTATATTTTAGGGATTTATAGTAGATATTTCTGTCGAGTCTCTCCCCCGAAAATTTTCTGGGGTGTGGCCGAAATAGATTTCAGGTCAATATTATTGTCAAATATGAATAAAAGGCATAATTTTTCGCTTCCGTTGTATCATCAGTAGAGCCGAAAATCCAGCCTCCCCCCCCCCCAGTTTTTATTTTCTCCCCCCCCCCCCGCGACAGAAAACTTGGCTTTTAAAGTTTGGTATCATTTTGCATTAAAAATTGCAATCAAATTATAGGTTAATAAATTAGTGTTTACTTGTGGGAGATACGGGAGGGGGACGGGAGGAGTAATTATGAAATTGTTGTTAACATTACACCAATCACTGCATTGAGTAGAGTTGCATGCGCAGTGACGTCATACGCGGTACTGCGCATCGCACGCGAGTCGAGTCTGTTAAGTGATTTATATTAATGAATAAGAAAGATGACCAATTCAGACAAAAAAAAGGGTGATGAAGTGATTGTCTTCGTTGTTAATTACTTTCAATCAGACGTAATTTTTTTTTTCATTTTGATTTACCACTGCAAACGAAAAGTTAGGTGAATTTATTTATACAATATAAATTCTTTTATATATTCTTCGAAATGAATTTCATCCCCTATCAAAGTAATCCCCGTCCCGATAAAAACGCACTTTTTCCAACGTTTTTTTCCAGTCCTTGAAACAGTCGGAATAGTCTTTTCCCCGGTGTAGCCTTCAAGACCTTCTTCATTCGGTTTTCATCTCCTCAATGGTGTCTAAACGGCGTCCCCACGTTGGCCTTTTGGAGTTTGCTGAATAGCCAGAAGTCGCATACGGTGGTTGCGGAACGATGTGAGTAGCAGAAGAACCAATTGTTCCTTAATAAATATTAATCATACCTGAAAAGAAAGGACGAAAGGACGAAACGTCGTGTACGTCTAACACATTTGTAATTTGCTTGTTTTACTCATTATTGTGACTTATTTGGCTATTGTTATGATCCTTTTAAATACGTATTTTGTTTTTGAACTCTCGCGCTGTCTCCGAGAAGGTCAACGTTATTTTATCTTCTCCTATTTTGTCGTAGACTTATGGTCGTAGGTTTTTTCCTTATTGCTGCCCCTCAACAGCTGTTATTCACGCTTTTGTTGGTTTAAGCTTTTCCAGCCTTCTAAATAAAAACTGACATAATTGTGTGCAGGTTGTTGTTTTCCCTGCCCCTAAGCTGCTGGCGAGTGAAGTGGCGGAAGTTTCGCCCTCCTCGCCAGTTGCTTAAATGAGCTGCCACTCAGACTTATCACTTGATCTCTTCACGGCGTAATCCGTTACAATCCTTTATTGTCCTCTCGCAGGAACTTGATATTAGAGAACTTTCGCAGTTTCCGCCGGAGAAATGAACTCGGTCGTCGTCGATGACCTACAGTCGCAGCTAATCTTCTTAAACTGTTAATTTGGGTGAAAGAAATAATTATTTGACCTTCTTCCCCGTTTATTTGTCTCCCCGCTGGAGAAGGCTGCGTCTTGAAATTGGGAAAATCCCTATTCACAACTTGGAGGAGAAACTTGGGAACTAATTACTTTGTTCAAATCTCTTTAATTTTTAATTTCTTCTGATCCCTTAAGTTGGTTATATTCCATCTTCCATCACGTGCTGTTAATCTTAAGTAGTCTTAATCCCGAGTTACTCAAACACTTCATTCTGTTAGTAATAAAATATTGCGTGTTAATTATCCAAATGTATGAATTATTCTACTTTCTATTAAACGGGGAAAAACAACTGATTCCTCACATAATAGGTAGAGGATGAACATAATATTGATTAATTTTTCCAATCTATTTTATTTTTTAGTTTATTTTGATTCATTAAATCGGCAAATATCAAAACGTCGCTTCAGGATAATTTTTTTTTAATCCGTTGCCCCGAACGAAATTTTGTAAACGTAATGAATTTCAACCTCGTTTACTCAATTCCCTGTTTTTTTTAGGGTAACAGGCTGCATGAGGGTAATCCACATAGTGGCAACTCCCCTTTAATAGCATAGGAATGGATTTGAAAAAGGGGCTGCGGAATGGTAGAGGAAGGTAGCCAAGGATTAACTAGGGGCCTCCGGACTATAGTTTAAGGATCCTACCCGGCATTCGCCTAAAAGTAATGCAGGGAAACCTCTAGAAAAAACTGCATCAGGTAGGTCGGTCATTTGGTACTTGTCCCACGCCCTTCCCTGGATGGCGGGAGAGGAGTTTGCTGTGGGGACGCAGCACTACTCTCTCCGTGAGTTGACCAGTTTAGGAGGCAGCTGGCTGACTATTCCAATAGGAATAGCGGACAACTCTTACCTTATGCCCAAGGTCTGTGACCCCGGAACATGCAACTCTCAAAACAGAACCTCGGACTTGTGGGAACCTTAGTTCAAAAACGGAGAGAGGAAAAGACATCCCCAAAGGTAGCCCCTTCCTGTCTCTCCTACAAGGTTCTGCCTGCGAGAGAATAGCCCTCGCAGACAGCAAGGTTTCTCTGCTTTCCGAAATAAATTAATTTTAAATAACCGTGTTAATAATTCAAATGCATGAATATTTTAGTTGTCAGAACTTTTATTTCTCTTGCGCCGCTGTGTTGCGGGGTTTCGTTCTCATTACAACTTTATTTATTTTTGCGTTAAATTAACGCAGTGGACTGACTGCGGCATGAACACGAATTTATGAGACTTCTTTATTTATTTAGTTTTTAAAACCCCCCCGAGTGAATTAATGAATATATGCGATGCAGCTGAATGAAAAAAAAAGTCATAAAAGAAGCCGAATAAGTGACACGGATGTTCATAACAGTAAGAGGGAGGGGGGGGGGAAATATCGTAGGAACATTAAATAGAAAACGTTCTGCTTTTTTTTGTAATGATGTTTTTTACTTTGCGGCCTCCGGAATTAATTAGAAATTCTTTACACACGTCTGAAGGCTTTTCACAGTCCCATTTTTCACTTTACAGTCAGTCCTGATGGCTTCTGAGGTCGACCTCAAAGTCACTTCATTTCCGCCACCGCTTGACAATTTTCTCCGCGTCTCGACACGTTTGCTAAATATGTAGAGAAAAATAATACGCTAGTTTATAAAATATTATACACGATTTACTATAAGGACTATGTGGTTATGTTAATATTCACGACTTCGGGGCAACTTTATCGCAGGGAGAAAGAAAGACAAAATCCGAAACTGGTAATTAACGTACAAAATACGCGGGGAAGAATGAATAATAAAAGGACTGTAATTTATGTAAAGACTTTTTGAAGGCGAAGACAGATATTTTAAAATAGAATTTTGTTACAGTTCGGGAGAAGGAAAAAATAAACGAGATGAAACGTCTTAGGCCGCGTTTACACCTGAGTTGCCAACAAATGTTGACGACGTTTAGAAGAATTGTGTGGAGCATGTGTTTGCGTCACTGTTGGTGACAACACACCTTTACTGTGATGACGTGAATAATATTGTTTTCAATCGTGCGTTTGAAAACAAGCGTGATTATATATACATATATATATATATATATATATATATATATATATATATATTGTAATACCAATTAAACAGGCTATTAATTGTTTTTAATATAATTTAATTGCTGGCGGTACGGGTGCTTAAAGGCGACAATCACAGCGGGTCTTTCTTTGTTAACAATGGGTGACTGGAGACCGCGCGCTTAGAGAACTCAGTCTGCGTGGAGAACTGGGACATGGCAGTTCGGTCCACGTAGAGAAATAGAAACAGTAAAAGTCTGCGGATCCAGAATCATGAATAGGGCTATCCAGGAAGACCAACAGCCAGAGATATAATAATTTACATAACACACACGTAAACAGTTGTGACGGAGAGACTCATAACATCGCAGTTTGGAAGCAGAACTGAACAAATCTTCGCATAGAGAGACTTTGAGGAGATCCACGTCCGAGGGCTGACTGAGGGTGGGATGATCCAGGTTCCAGGATAGCAGAGACACGAGGGCAACTACCCCGTGTGTGTAGAATCAGTGAGTAATGAATCGCCTGTTTAGTGGGTGTTGACTTCAAGCTGGTACCAGCAGCGCTGTCGTGAGTACACAACAATTATCAATGACTGTAAACGATAATTAAAGGGTTTCTTTTACTCTTAGTATTTAATATTGTGTTCCCTTAACTTCAGTGAGTCTGGATTGTTAATGTTTTAGTTCATTGCATTTGTTCTTCCTGTCAAACCCAGTGGTGACCCTGAGGTAAGGAGAAATTCAACGTCGTTGATTGTGAAAATAATAAAGCTGTATTTTCATAGAACGTCACGGATTAATACAATAAAAAATTGAAATAGTTGTTTGTTAAATTGACGGAATTCGGCAGGGCTTATCAGGTGTAATTAGCAACAATAATTTTGTTAATTATTCCTATTTAATTAAGACCACACCTTATTAATCATTACATAAATTGGCGTCTTCAACGTGTGGCTAGCTATCATTCAAATTTTAATTAATTAATTTTTTGTTTAAGAATTTATTTTAATTAAAGATTTTGTTTGTTTATTACTATATATATATAGTTTTGGTTTAATTAGAAATCACCAGATAATTAATTACCATTCGACATTTAATTTTGACGGGTTAAGGTGGTTGTGAATGGAAATGGGAAGATGGCAAGAGGCGGAAGGGGGGATTACTCTTCCTTCATGCGAGGTGAGAAACCGTACCTTGAGCGAAGGTTTCGCGGCGACGTGCAGATAATTAGCGTTTAGTCCAAGGAAGGTTGTCCGACCGGGCGAAGGAAAATAACTGCGAAAACCAAGGCGAGTGCAATGCTAACTACTAAAACTCTCTAGAGATGTCAGGTTTTAATTATCATGTCTCTGATCACTGACGTGCACTTTTTCTATCTGACCGTATATTTTGTGAGTATGTTATCTTTGACGTTTCCCAATTTCTACTCTGTATATCGTATGACGAACTGTAATGAAGCAAATCTCTCTTTCTCTGTCTGTCTGTCTGTCTGCCTTAGCTCGTTATTTCTCAGTCGATCACGGGGCTTCCTTTCTAGGTTAATCGCTGACCTCGTCGTCGTCCCCCACCTTTCAAAATAACAAACTTTTCCGCGCTTCCCCTTCCTTTTTATTTATATACCACTGTGAACAAAAAGTAAGATGAATTTTATTTATAAAATATAAATTATTTAATTATTCTTCCAAAATCAATTTCATCCCCTTCAAAGTAATCCCCGTCCGATGAAACGCACTTTTTCCAACGCTTTTTCCAGTCCTCGAAACAGTCGGAATAGTCTTTTTTCCCGGTATAGCCTTCAAGAACTTCTTCGATTCGGTTTTTATCTCCTCAATGGTGTCTCAACGGCGTCCCCGCATTGGCCTTTTGGAGTTTGCTGAAGAACCAGAAGTCGCATACGGTGGTTGCGGAACGATGTGAGTCGCAGAAGAACCAATACAGTGTGACGTGGTGCATCATCGTGGTGAAGGAACCAAGATAATATTCTTTGTTGACAGTTTGGTCCGGCGGGAGGAATTCATAGTGCACCACATTCCCCCAGAACACATCCTCATCCTCGCAGAACCCCACCCACCCATTCCAATCCATCCCATCAAATTCAACATCACCAGCGAACCCTCATAACCCAACAACGTATGCAACCTTCCCCAATTAATATTCCAGTAAGCACACCCATCTCATCTTCCACCCACAAACCCCTCAGAACAACAAATCAAGAACTCAAGGCATATCGCAGGACTCTCCACCTACACAAGCTAACATATGAATTATTTACACATAATTTTTTTGTAAATACTTGTAAATTTTATGAACCAAACTGTATAATCGAAAAATAAAAAGGTTTTATGGATAATAATAATAAAAAATAGTGCACCACACCACGATGATCAAGGAAAACTGTCAACATGACCTTGATATTCGCTGGATTGGTCGGTGGTTTCAGGGTCTCGCCTCCAGTAATGATGCATTTCAAGTGGTCCTGACAGTCAGACAGCAAAGTTTCACACAACATCAACGCGACGCTTTTTTCCCCCACCAATCGAGACTTGACGCGTCTGAGAAACACGAAACATTCTTCAAAATGGTTTGGGCTGAGCCAGATGATGTTCCAACACCATCAGCGAGATCTCTAATTGTCCATCTTGGACGTGGTCCTCGTCGGTAGACGTTGATGGTCGTCCAGAGCGCTGCGAGGTTCGTCTTTGAACTCGTTGTACCACTCATAAACGTGCCGTAGTTTGATCACCAAAGGCCTTCAACGTGTCCCCGCACAAGAATATTCCTTCCGCAAACACAAAATCTGATGCAAGTTCTTTGCTCAACAAAATCACCCCCATTGCAAAAATTCGAAAAAATTCACTTAATTGGTTGTTTACAAAAAACACACACGTGTAACTCAGAGATAATTAAGCCTTTTAACAAACAGACGCTTGGCCAAATATTACAGACAGTCCTACCAACCTAGGGGTTGCCTTCCTAATACCCGGGAGTTTTAATTTCACCTTACTCTTTGATCACAGTGCTAAGTTTCCGACACGCGTGTAGCCGTAATCCAATTCGCTTTTTCGTGTGATTGATGTTGCGCTGCCTCCAGATGCTTGAGCTAATGACGTCAATCTTGAGACAACGGTTGTCTGCCTCAAGTATCTTAAAAGTAATTTCTCGTTATCATACGGTTTAACTTGAGCATTTTCTCCTCGAAGGTATTGGAGGGAAATAAATAAGTCGCGGGGTGAGTTTACACTTTAATGAGCTTATATAAGAGTTTTTATACACGGTGTAAGTTTTTAATTGGCGATTTTTTTTCCTATCGTGATGTTGAGGAAAGTTGTTAATTAATTTTTTTGGTAATGAACATAAATGATCTTAACAAGAAACTGAACAAATACGAATTTTATACTTGAGAACGTCAATGATTAGTTTTTTTTAATAAATCAAAATACTAAAAATGATGTATGACGCTAAGGTTTTTCCGATTCCTGTAGTTAGAATAGTGGTAAATGGTTTTTGTATGTGGTCATTAACACATCTGCTTAACCAGAAACTATGTTTCACTGAAGTAACTGGAATGTCTCGTTTCGCAACCGTGTAAAACACTCGATGACTGTCGTCGTCGTCATCGAAACGTCGCCGAAAACCCTCGGGGTCTACAAACGATAGACAGATTCAGAAGGAAAAACTGTCGGTTAACGAAACTTTTTTTCTTCTTCTAAAAATATAACTGACATTCTCGGTTATTTAAAGTTATTTATCTTTCCTTTTTGGTTTTGAATCAAGATATAAAAAGCAGCAAACCCCCTCTCCCGCCATCGAGGGAATGACGTGGGACAAGTACCCAAGAGCCCGACCTACCTGATGCAGGTTTTTCTAGGGTTTTCCCTGCACCACTTTTAGGGCTAATTGCCGCGGGGGTAGGATCCTTAAACCATAGCCCGTGGGCTACCTTCCTCTACCCATCCGCATCCCCCCTTTCACTCCTTTTCCTATGTTATAAGAGGGGATTTGCCACCACGTGGATTACTCTATACATAGCCTGTCTACACCTAAATAATAAAGGGGAAATGAAGCTAATTACCTTGTCACCTGCCTGTCCTACGCCCAAAGTGTCTCGGAAAAGAAATATCAATACAGCAGTAACTTGAGTCTTTAGGATATTAACTATAAAAAAAGGTAATTTCTTGCGTAATAATTTTTTCCAGTCATAGTTGTAGCGGTCGAAATTACTAATTTCTGGTGTGAATGTGGAGAATCGAAGAGAAATAGAAGGAAAGGGGGGAAAGGAGCGTCAGGAAAGGAAAGCTGAAAAAAAAAGGTAGCGAGAGGTAGTGATCGAGTGAAAGACACGGAGAAACTCTCACAGACTGGGGAAGGGGGGGGGGCGAGGGTAAAGAGGCGGCAGCTATCAAGGATTCTTTGTGAGTGTCGGGACCAGTCGGGGAGACTCTTCCATCGATCCCTGGGATGTGATGAGAGTGGCTGAGCAAGGTAGAGAGAGAGACACTCACACAGAAAGCGGGCAGACCTTGACATTTCGTCACAAGGCCTGCCACCACCAGCACAAAACAGGAAGTAAACTTTGCTTGAAAGTGGGGGCGGGGGGGGGGGAGACGGAATACTCACTCTGCGGAAATTTGCAGTAGCAAGTTCTTTTGTGAGGAGGAGCCTCGCCGTGACGTCAGCAGACTGTCGGTATTTGCACATCGTCTGGATATGATTTTTCTTAGGACGTTCCGTCGTACTGTTTTTTTTCTTTCTTTCTTTCTCTGAGATGAGACACACACGACGAGTATATGTGTGGTTCATTTTATTGGATGGAAGCAAAGGAAGCCTCCGAGAGGATTCTCTCGCAGGTGAACCTTCCCAGAGAGCTCTGGCGGGGGCTACCTTTGGGGATACCTTCACATCTCTCTGGTTGTTTGAACCGAGGCACCTCGGTCTGTTTTGAGAGGTTTATGTTTCCGGGGTCGCAGACCTTGGGGCATACGGAAAGAGTTGTCCGCTATTCCTATTGGAATAGTCGGGCAACTGCCTCCTAAACTGGCCAAGACATGGCGAGGGGTAAGCTGCGACCCCACAGCTAATCCCCTCTCCCGCCATCCATCGGAAGAGCGTGGGACTAGTACTAAATGCCCGACCTACCTGAATTTTTTCAGTAATAAATCTTTATCTGTCATTGTTTCGTTTATAATTTACTGTTATATATAGATACAGGTTATTGGGAGAGGGCTGATGTCTGCGGGGGCTGTTCTCTGCCAGGCAGAACCTTGTAGGAGAGACACGAAGGGGCTACCTTTGGGGATGCCTCCTCCTAAAGTTCCCACAAGCCGAAACACCTTGGCCTGTTATCCGAGTATAATTTCAAGGAGCACCGTTAGGGGTCGGGGTGAAGTGGGCGTTACAAGAGAATAACGCGAATACAACCGTGATTGGAGTCAAATCAAGCCGAGGTCTGTTTTGAGAGGTGAATGTTCCAGGGTCACAGACCTTGGGCGCACACGGTAAGAGTTGTCCGCTATTCCCATTGGAACAGTCGGCCAACTGCCTCGTAAACTGGTCGAGGCACGGAGAAGGGAGTGCTGCGTCCCCACAGTAAACTCTTCTCCCGGCATCTAGGGAAGGGTGTGGGACAAGTACCAAATGCCCGACCTACCTGATGCAGGTTTTTCTAGAGTTTGTCCTGCATTACTTTTAGGCGAATGCCGGGTAGGATCCTTAAACCATAGCCCGGGGGCCCCTAGTTAACCCTGGCTACCTTTCTCTACGCTTACATATCCCGCCTTTTAAATCCGTTTCCTGCGCTATAAGAGGGGAGTTGCCACTATGTGGATTACCCTCATGTAGCCTGTTAACACCCAAAAAAAAATGGATGGAAGCGTCCATTAAATTTTGGTTTTTCGACTTCTTCTTTTTTTTTTGTTGCACAAAGACACAATTCTAAGGAACGGAATATTCCGCCGCAGCTGACGACAGAAGAAACTTATTCGAAAGCTAGATGTTGGTTCATCTGGAGCGGAATATTCCTTGGCCGTCGCTAGAAAAAATATTCCGAGCGACATGAAGATATGTGGTGGGTTAAGAGAAGCCGAGGTGGGAACAATATTTACTCTAGAGTGGAAAGTTCTGCGGCCGATTACAGCTGGAGAGCCACGGCAGGGGAGAATATTAGCGCATTACGGAAGGCAGGTTAAAACACCAGACACCACGAGTCGAATCTTTACGTTTCGTAACAACGTGTGAGCAAACCGCACTGTAGAAATATTCATGGTAATTGTCATATAATAAATTATACTGAAATGTACACCTTGAAGAGGACGAAACGTTGTGTTCGTTACATAATAATGTTTAATATTTTATAATAAATTTTATGACCGTGTTTTTGACACTTAGTTAAAAAATATACTAAACTATTTCCTCTTCAGAGGAATAATTCTGCGTTTTCTGGTGAAAGAAACTAAATTTTTTCCCTTAAACATATACGAGGGTGGTCTTAAAAGTTTCCGACCTCAACGTGTGAAGATGGCAGCACTAGTAAATAAAAGCTAGTGAAAAGCGGCCATGTTGTGTAACAGTCGTTTGGGTGAGTTGATGTGAGTCTGTCTTTGTGAAAATGGAGGAAATCCGAGTATTGAGCTGTTATTAAATAGTTTTGTTTTTGAAAGGTAACACGCATACAACAAATCAGAGATGACACTGCACCATCATTTACCACAGCGGCCGTAAGGAGCTTGGGAGACGATGGACGTTGATGAATTGCGACACAAGTTCACCACACGACGAGTGTGAGAGAGAGACAGCAGAGGTCATGTCAACATTTAGGCATGAGAAAGCTGTCGGCGCGTTGGCTGCCGCGTTTGCTCACGTTAAACCAAAAACCTGTTCGAATGAACGTTCTCATAAATGCGTTTGCACTTTAATTATTTTATATTATTTTTTCGTTAGACATATATTTCGTTTTGTTGCTTTAGAATTTTTTTCTGCTCTTTTTTTTAAAAAAATAAAATAATAGAGAAAATTATTCGAATTTAATTTTTTTTTTGCTCGTCACCTGCATCAATGTTCGTGGTTCCGGGTCTGTTTTAATACAACCTTGGTTTTCTTCTCCACCAATTTACCGAAAAAAATACGGTCGAACGTCTTCGATACAAGCCACTAAGTTGCCTGACCAAAAACCTCCTCCTTTTTTTTTATCTTGGATGAAACGCTCTTTCGGGCTACCGTCCGTACGCAACAGAGTGGAAAAATCCTTCCTTTTCGCCGAAGAGGTTATTAAGTCTCCAAGGTCTTTCCAGCTGCGGTTGGGCTTGTGCGAAGTCATTGCTCTCTCTTTCTCTCCTCTGGGAGAACTTCCTCAGCCCGCAGGACAAAGAGGTCAACATTACCTGCAATAGCTCTGCAAAATATACTCTAATAAACAGCCTGCATTGTTCTTGCGTTTTCTGAATCACCTGGCGAGAGCAACAAGGATCGCGGGGAAACTATTGATGTTTCGGTATTTATGTAGCCCGTATTTTTGTCTGTTATTTGGCTATTTATTAAGTAAGTATGATGTCTGTCTCCTCGCTAACTCTTTTATCACCGGGTCCGATGAATTTCGGCAGTGCTGCTGGACTTACATCGCCTTTCAGAAATACGTTTCGTCATTGTACTTCGTTAATTGTTTATTTCCTTATTTTAAAAGAAGGCTGAAGGCAAATACATGGGCGGCGTGGGTTGATTTTTTTTTGGGTGTAGACAGGCTACATGAGGGTAATCCACATGGTGGCTACTCCCCTCTTATGGCATAGGAAAGGGATTTGAAAGGGGGGATGCGGAAGGGTAGAGGAAGGTAGCCAAGGGTTAACTAGGGGCCCCCGGGCTATAGTTTAAGGATCCTACCCGGCATTCGCCTTAAAGTAATGCAGAACAAACCCTATAAAAACCTTGCATCAGGTAGGTCGGGCATTTGGGTACTTGTCCCACGCCCTTCCTTGGATGACGGGAGAGGGGTTTGCTGTCGGGTCGCAGCATTCCCCTCGCTGTGCCTCGACCAGTTTAGTAGGCAGCTGGCCGACTATTCCAATGGGAATATTGGAGAACTCTTACCGTACGCCCCAAGGTCTGCGACCCCGGAAACATACACCTCTCAAAACAGACCGAGGTGCCTCGATGACTTGCCGCCATTTTCGTTTTTCGCTGATCATCTTTCGACTGTGACAAATGCTCCTGATGTAATCATTTCCCCCCCCCCCACCCCACCCCGATTTTTACACCGAAGTTTTTAAGTGTCACACTTTGATAGTTTCTAGAGCTGCGCCTTGAGTCAAAGCAATTCTTCTGCTCTCGATTTAATTTAATCTACACACGCAAATATCGATTCTCACTTTGCTTTTAAAATCGGTTCTACTTGAGGTCCCTTGAGGTCCTTGGCCTACGAGGACGACTGAGTGACACGTGGCCTGGCTGAACCCCAGTTTTCGTGACCGTGACGGTAGCAAAACGATTCGCACCCGGGACCTCTAGAAATTCGTATTCGTAGAATTACATCTACACCCAAATTTGATATTTTTACACGTGTGCACCTGAGGAGTATGAATGAGTAACATGAATGAGATATTTTGAAATAGGAAAATGAGTCAGAGTGTATTTAAATGAGAAAAAAGATAAAAAAGATTAATGAAAAATAAAATAGATTAAACAGAAAACCCCATAAGAGGCAATAATTTAAATGTCGCTATTTGAATAATATAGAATATGAAACGTTGACAGATGCGTAGATATTTAAACGCTAAATGACGTAAAACTTGCAACATGGGAGAATACTTAGATTGGAAAAATAATTATAGCACGCGTCGGCAACGACGGAGGGTGGCGCAGATTCGAGGAAGAGGTTGCCTGTCCTCCCAGTCCAACGTTGTCACGATGTGTGCGGAATAAGCACACACACATACACGACATCAATATAAGGAGGTTAGGCTCACGTAGTGTACAGTTTTTCACAACGTATGCATATACATGTGTATGTTACAATTACAAGAACAAATTTAAATTTAGTGTCGTGGCCTGCGGCCTGTGACGTCGTAAACCAAAGATTTCGGTTACAAACGTCATGTCTTTTACTTTTGTGGCGCGATAGTTTTATAATTGGTATATATATATCTATATATATATTATTTTACTGTAATTAGATATTAGCAAGGGTTGAGAGCTTGGCAAGCTGGAATTAGACCTGGCGCGGCCGCCGTGGTGGATGGATAATCCCTAAGGTCTGGACGTAGGCACGTATATATATATATATATATATCTATATATATATTATTTTAATGTAATTAGATATTAGCAAGGGTTGAGAGCTTGGCAAGCTGGAATTTGACCAGGAGGCGCCGCGACTGCGGATAGATAATCCCTAAGGTCTGGACTTAGGCACGTAGGATGTTGACCCTCAGGAGGCTGCCTGGACTGTCACACCGTGGGAAACGTCGCTGCAAAAAACACCCCAGATATTGAATTGACACGTGACTGCTTGAACCAATCACATTTCTTGATTCAGAGAAAGATCGATCCCGGGAAAAATTGGTCGAAAACATCGATTTTTTTTTTCACATGCAGCGAAGGGGGCTTTTAAGAAAGTGTAGGGTAAGACTCCTCGACGGACCGTCGCCAGAGACGGAGGTACAGACCCAGAGGACTCTTGAGAGGACCAGTGGGGTGCCACATGACCACGGGCAGAGATCAACGCGTGGTAACTGCAAAGTGTCTCAATCCTTGGCGCGCCTGGGGGGGGGGGGTTAACTTGGGGTTAAGGGATGCGATGGTTTTGCCCGGCTGACTCAACACGCATAACTTGTATTATTAATATCATTTAATAAACCTACCACTACACTTTTATGTACCGGTATATATTCAAAACTGTATGATACCCGAGGAAGTGGACGAAACGTACTGTTATAATATTTTTTGTTGTTGTTTCGTTTGATTAATACTCATGTTCAGATGATTTTCTGATTTATTTGTGAAATTATTAATCGGCAATTTGATTTATATTAATACAAATGTTCTGTAAAACTGCGGCAAAAGTGTAACAAATGTTATTTAATTGACCTTTTACAGTTGTAGTCGTATTGCAGTAATTGATGTAGAGTGGATGAGAGACAGACTTTGAGCCAGGCTTCTCCTCAAGGGTCGACGCCATGTTTTAGCCGATCGTGAACTGTCTGTCTGTTACTCTCTCTTTTTTTTCTGGATTCGTGTGAATTTGGGCGATATGGGGGGGGGGTGGGGGGGGAGGGGGAGAAGGCTCTGAGGAGATAAAATACAATTGAACCGGGTCCTCAAGTGTGCCAAGTGTGTGTGGCCTTTCGCCCTTTTCCCCGATTATGTCAGGGTCCAATGTCTGTCCCTCTCTCTCTCTCTCTCTCTCTGTGTCTCTCTCTCTATCTATATAAAAACAAAAAACTTACCAAATATCTCTCCCTGGCTCGCGTACTCGGACACGATGTAGATCATGTTCTTCGTCTCCATCACCTGAAACACAGAATAAACCAGTCACGTTGAGTGTTAGACGTGGAGAAACTGCCGAAGGAGGTTTATCGTATCACTCGACACTGACACAGCTGATTGCCTCATAGTTGCTTAGAAACATCACGAGAAGAAGAGTGTGTCTTATGAGAAGGTTCGCAGTATTCGACCTTATATGTTATTTATCTTATATCGTATATCGTATATCTTATATCTGCCCGTGAAACATAATAGTAATAAAATGTTGTGAACGTCGGCCCACTCGATGCGAATATTATGAACGAGGGACCGAAGTAAGATTTATATCTTATATCGTATATCGTATATCTTATATTATTATCTTATATCTGCCAGTAAACATAATAGTAATAAAATGTTGTGAACGTCGGCCCACTCGACAGATATAAGATTTATATCTTACATCGTATTTCTTATATCGTATATCTTATATCGTATATCTTATATCTGCCCGTAAACATAATAGTAATAAAATGTTGTGAACGTCGACCCACTCGAAGCGAATATTATGAACGAGGGACAGAAATAAGATTTATATCTTATATCTTATGTCTTATATCTTATATTATTATCTTACATCTTATATCTGCCCGTAAAACAAGAATAATAATAATAATATGTTGTGAACGTCGGCCGACTGGATGCGAATATTATGAACGAGGGAGGGACCGAAATAAGATTTATATTACTGATCTGTAAGTAAAGTAAAAGGAAAGAAAAAATCACCTTGGAAAGTTTGAAATGTGGTTCTGTAGAACGATGAAAAAAATATAAAAAGCTGGAGAATGGAAGGAAAGAGACCAGACAACGTGGACTGTTTAGAAAAAAATTTGACTCGGCAGGTAGAAAACAAAAAAAAAAATACATGGAAAATTTCCTCTAAAAGCTTTGAAATGTGATCGATGGATGAAGAAAGAGGGTCAGAGAGAAAAGTTGGACAGGCTCAAGGGTTGTCTAATGGACAGTGGCTGAAACGAAGTTATTTTTAATAATGATATGTATATAAATATATGAAAAAAAAATTACATCTGATTGAACAGTGCAGTTGTGTCGCTCTAGGGGTCTTCTTTCTCACCTGACGAAAGGAACAAAGGATCCCAGAAACGTTGTTGTGTGGTATTTTATATGATCACCTCGTTGGTCTGAATTGGCTATCCTTTATTATATAACTATATGTTCTGACTATTGAGAAAACAAATAAATAAATAAATATCAGTCAGAAAAAATAATTTTTTAATGTAAAAGTCGCTTATTTGACGACATTGTCAGGTTCAATTTTTTTTTTTAAAGGAATTGTTAGCTATGTGATCCTCTGCTGACTGCAGTGGCCCCGAATGTACGTTTGTTTCATTTTACGAAGTTATTTTTATTCAGTCTTTCTTCGCTTTATTACTTTGACTTTGGCCTCTATAGATCGAAATCAGTCTTGTTTATTATGCTTCTCTTTGTTTTTGTATATTTGTACGTTCCTCTTTGCGCGTTCCGCTTGCCCAGTGTCTCTTTCTCTCTCTCTGCTCCTGCACCTACTAGGGGCTTGAGTCCGAGCTCTTTTGGCTATTCTTTGTTCCTTGCAAATTTAATATAGATACCCCTTTGAAACTCTTTTTTCCTCACTTAAGACAACGATACTCTTAGACATGTTAATATTCTCTGCCCCACAGACAAGTGACGTCACTCAGCGCCATGACATCAGCCCCGTGTGTGCAGACAGCAACATGCGTGTATCTGCGGCCATTTTGAACGGATTTTTTTAGAAACCAGATCATGCGTTAGAAAGAGAATTAAATTCTCTAAAACTTTTACCCCGTGACTAATGACGTCATTGGCGGCCATTTTGCAGATATCAGCACTAGAAACACGACAAGCTGCGTTCTCTTAGAAGATGATGTGACTTTGACGCAGGATTTCTCCCACTTTCTTGGGCCTAATTCCGTCCTCGAGTCCACCATCGTATGCAGATTTTCATTCTCTACAATTTATCTCTGAACATTATTTTCACTACAATGCTTCATTCTCTGCTACAGACAAGTTTCCCCCGTGACGTCACTCAGCGCCACAACGTCAGCCCCGTGTGTGCAGACAGCAACATGCGTGTATTGGCGGCCATTTTGAACGGATTTTTTTAGAAAACCGGTCATGCGTTGAAAAGAGAATTAAATTCTCTAAAACTTTTACCTCGTGGCTAATGACGTCACTGGCGGCCATTTGGACATATCAGCACTAGAAACACGACAACCTGCATTATCTTAGGGAAAATGTCGTGACTTTGACGCAGGATTTCACCCACTTCCTTGGGCTTAATTCCGTCCTCGAGTCCACCATCACATGCAGAATTTCATCCTCTACAATTCATCAATGATCATTATTTTCACAATATCGCTTCATTCTTCTGCTATCAGCGAAAAACTGGAAAGAGGTTCACAATTTCGTGGATTTTAAGAGGCAAAGAAATTTTCTCCCGAGGACTTTGGAATTGGTTTCTTCACTGATGCCCCACACCATGTACAATTTTTGTTTCCGGAGGACTTTTTTTTTTGGACATAGCTACTGGGCTATCAGTAATGGTAATGGAGATTTGAATCAACATGGCGGCTGCAGCACCTCGTGATCTGGCCTTCACCTTGCCGTATAACATGAAAAATCCGGAGGACGACGTTATGAATCCCCACTGCAGAGATCCCAGAGGAATAATCAGCGGATGAAATCGTTGATAAATCCAGGGAGAAAGCTGGAATGCGAAATTTAAAAAAAAGTACCACGGACGCAACGCCGCCCGGGGGGGGGGGGATTTCTTTTTTGATCAGTTCGTAAACGATGTTATTATTCCTCCTCTACACTCGAGAAAAATTAATTTGCTGGTTCTTTTTCCATTCCATTCGATTCAGAGAAAATGGAATACCCCGACCAATACTTATTATTTTTTTTTAATAAATTTGTAATTATCCTGTTGCCGTTGGAATTTTATTGTCGACATCCAATCTTGTTGTATTTTATTCAGCCTCCGCTGTGATCCCCCCCCCCCCCCGGTTTTTATTTCTTTCTGTATTGGTTGTCCCCCTATTGTACGAGTTTCCCGGAAACACGCTGACGATTGGTTGGGGCTGGGGGGAGGGGGGGGGGGAGAGTGGTGGGAATTTTGCACGCTCAGCTCGATATTCCACCAGCAGCTGGCGTCGTCTCGTCTGCGTCATCAGTGACGTAATGCAGATTACAGCAGGATCAAGCAAAACTATTATTATGTTACCGATGCTGTTTGTCTCAAGGCCGCGGCATCCGATCAACCTCCTCGACGCCAGGGTTATCTATGTCTCTATCTTCATTAGCGTCTGTTTCATTTCGTTTCTAATTTTTCTCCCCCGGGGGGGCTTCGTCGTCAATTTCACTGATTTATCATCCAATTTCCTTTTTTTTTTTTTTTTTACAAAAAAGAAAGCTATGAAAGATTCCGGCAACGTTTCTCTAATCGTTTTTTGGTTTTCTGGTCCAGAATGACCCCTGCTGCAGCGTCTCTTTCCTTTCCAGCTGCCTCCTATACTGGTCGAGGCACGGAGCAGGAAATGCTGCGTCCCCACAGCAAACTCCTCTCCCGCCATCCAGGGAAGGGCGTGGGACATTTACCCGATGCCCGACCTACCTGATGCAGGTTTTTATAGGGTTTTCCCTACATCACTTTTAGGCGAATGCCGGGTAGGATCCTTAAAATATAGTCAAGGGGCCCCTAGTTAACCCTTGGCTACCTTCCTCTACCCTTCTGCATCCCCCCTTTGAAATCCCTTCGTATACTATTAAAGGGGAGTTGTCACCATGTGGATTACCCTCTTGTAGCCTGTTACCCTAAAAAAATCGTTCTGTGTGGGAAGGAAGGAAGCATACGGTAAGAGTTGTCGGCTATTCCTATTGGAATAGTCGGCCAGCTGCCTCCTAAACTGGTCAACTCACGGAGAGGGGAAAGCTGCGACCCCACAGAAAACTCCTCTCCCGCCATCGGAAGGGCGTGGGACAAGTACCAAATGCCCGACGTACCTGATACAGGTTTTTCTAGGGTTTTCCCTGCATTACTTTTAGGCGAATGCCGAGTAGGATTTTTAAACTATAGCCCTGGGGCCTCTAGTTAACCCTTGGCTACCTTCCACTACCCTTCCACATCCCCCGTTCAAATCCCTTCCTATGCTATTAAAGGGGAGTTGCCACTATGTGGATTACCCTCATGTAGCTCCCCCCCCCCTCCCCTATGGTAAGAGATGATAATTGAAATATTGAGGACGAGTGCGGAAATGGCCACGCGGCGGCCATGTTGAAAATACTCCTCTTGTCTTACAGCAATGGACGAAGGAAACGTGTGAGTTGGAACCGTTCCTGAAATAGGCTTGTGTTCAGTCTCGATTCTCTTTGATTATTATTTTATTAGATCAGTCTAAAAATTCAAGCACACATTCACGTCGCCGCCATTTTTTTGTGTATGTTGGCGTTTTTATTTGATGTACCGAGTATGCGAAGCACTGAAGAAGGGTTTGTCGTCGTCTTACAGGGAAGGATATATTTGAAACAACGTTCAAAATTTTGAGTTTTCTCAAAAACGTCCTCTTAGACGTCGATGGCAGGTTTTCAGTTTGTAATAAATATATTAAGGTTGTGTGATTTACACTATTTCAAATAATGTCGTATTCAAATTAATGAGGGAAGGTTCACTTTCAGACTGTTTAATGATCGATGCTTCTCAAGATGGCTTACCAGAGAAGCAGACAACTTCCATTTAGAAATATAAATTTCCTTTAGTTGTTACGACGCCGGATCTGGGCGTTGAGAGTCGAGCGTTGTCGTGTAGAAGTGCTGATTGGAAGGAGAGGCTTCCTGAGCTTCCTGGTATGTTAAACGATCGTTGTAAATATTTTTTTAAGTCAGATGTAGTGTAAGACAGCCCGCGTTCTCCTGCTCGACTTCCTTTCCCCTTTTTCTCACCTCGTTTTTGGGTTTATGGTCCAGAATGACTTCGACACCTGTCTGTGGCTCCCCTGCTGCAGCGTCTCTTTCCTTTCACGTCGAGACACTTATTCCCTGGACGAATTCATTTGAATCTGAGTCAATGTGTTCCGCAAAAGTCTTAAGGTAAAAAGAGGACTTTGGAGAGGACAGAGGTGAGTTTGTGGTGGGGGAAGCAACAACGAATGGCGTGTCAAGCGAGGAACAAGAAGGGGATCGCGAAGACACGCAGGTGGCAGGGAGACTAAGTGGATGAAAGAAGCCGCAGTTGCGAGGCAGGCTACAGCCTGAAATGTGGGAGCGACACTCGTGACGACTGAAGGCTTTTAGCGGCCGTCCCGAGGTCGCCAGCAAAGGTTCAAATTAACGATTCCGGAGGAGAACCGCGGCCCGTGTGTGTGTGTGTGTGTGTGTGCGTGCGTGTTTCAGAAAAGCTCGTTATTGACGCATTGATTTGAGGACGCCACATCCATCCCGAGGTCGGCTGGAAAATTTTCAGCCCACGCCGCGGCTTCGTGTTAGATTTGCATTGCGCAACTGGAAGCAGCGCCGCGTGGGAGGTCTCGAGTCTCCTCCACTGCGCTCTACTGTCACGTCACGGCGGCGACCATTCACAGAAAGGTTAAAGAGAGGATGGTAATTAGGCAACCACGATCGAATTAATTAATATATTGTAAAAAAAATAGAAAAATACGTAAGGACAGGTTTTTAGGGTAACAGGCTACATGAGGGTAATCCACATGGTGGCAACTCCACTTTAATAGCATAGGAAGGGATTTGAAAGGGGGATGCGGAAAGGTAAAGGAAGGTAGCCAAGGGTTAACTAAGGGCCTCCGGGCTATGGTTTAAGGATCCTACCCGGCAATTCGCCTAAAAGTGATGCAGGAAAAACCCTACAAAAACCTGCATCAGGTACGTCGGGCATTTGGTACTTGTCCCACGCCCTTCCGATGGCTGGAAAGGGGTTGGTTAGCTGTGGGGTCGCAGCATTCCCTTCTCCGTACCTCGACCACTTTACGAGGCAGCTGGCCGACTATTCCAATAGGAATAGAGGACAACTCTTACCGTATGCCCAAGGTCTGTGACCCCGGAACATACACCTCTCAGAACAGGACTCGGCTTGTGGGAACCTTAGTGCAAAAAACCGGAGAGAGGAGAAGGCATCCCCAAAGGTAGCCCCCGCCAGAGCTATCTGGGAAGGTTCACCTGCGAGAGAATTCTCTCGCAGGCTTCCTTCACGTAAGGGCAGAGGGCACAAATACACAATACGAAGAACAGTCCCACGAACGCCTGTGAGGCAGTGAAAATATATCTCAGCTAAATGATTGTAGAAAACTGAAATTACGAATAATTCATCTCAATTCATTTATATGTAGTAAAACTAAATTTTATGATACGACTTCCGTTAATTTATGTTTCTTTCTTTCTTCCTGGCGGCTTAATTTTCTCCCTCATATTCCTTCGTTTCCTAGCTCCAAGTCCCTTTAATTTTTTCTTTCTGGTCTTTCTTTACATTTTTCTCTCTCTCTCTTTGTTTTATGTATTCTTTCATCCTTTCTTACGTTTCTGTTCCTACCTGATTTTAGTTCTTCCTTTCTAACATTTCCTCATTTATTTAATTTCTCTTTTTGTTTTTTCTTTTCCTTCATGTTTCTTTCTTTCTTTTTATTTAAATTAATTAATCTAATTTCATTTTTCATTTGTTTTTACAGTTACCTTCCTCGTTTTGTCTGTTTTCTTTAATTTAATTCCCTTCTTTTTCTTTTCCTTCATTTTCCTTCTTATATTTTCCATTTAATTTATTTTTGTGCCTTTCATTTGACTAATTTTTAAATATTTTTCCTTTTCCCCATTTCTTTCATTTTTGACCCATTTAATTCCATTCATTTACTTTTCTTACTGTCCAATTGTCTTTCTTTCCGTTATTTTTATTTTCTTAGAGTTCGTTGTTTTTCATTCTTAATTCCCTTCTTTTTCCTTTACGTCATTTCCCTTCTTATATTTTCCATTTAATTTATTTTTGTGCCTTTTATTTGACTATTTTTTATAATATTTTTTCTTAAATTCCTTGACCGTTTCTTTCATTTTTGACCCCTTTAATTCCATTCATTTATTTTTCTTACTGTCCATTTCCTTTCTTTCCGTTATTTTTATTTCTTTTTCAGTTCGCTGTTTTTCATTCTTAATTTCATTCTTCCGTCTTTGTCCCTTGTTTATTATTTATTTCGTTTCTCTCGTGCGCTGTTCCCATGACGTGGTGTACTGAATCAACGTAACCGACGGTCATTATTTCCCCGTCTGTATCCCCGTCCCTGTCTCTGTGTTTTCAATTCCTCACATAGTCGTCGACGTACGGAATCGTGCAGCAGGGGAAAGAATCTTTAAAACATTGGAGGGTTTCGTTTACAGCACAAGGTTACATTATCTTGCGCGCCCTGTCTCTTTAGCAAAGGCAACATCAGTTATAAGGAGAGACTGTCACAGCGACGGCTTCCTGCTTCCGCAGAGAGGAAGAGGAAGGCCACCGACCCTCAAGGTTCTGCAGAACCGTCCACAGTTTGGCATATCTCAGGGAAGGTCACCTCCTCCTCCTCCTCCTCCTCCTCCTCCTCCTCCTCTAGGCCTGAGCTGACCTCTCAAGACGAAGCCTCACAAGCGACCAAATCCCGTTCCTCGTCGTCACACACACACACACACGCACGCAGCAACACCGTGACGTCACGTCCCGCTTCCTACATTTATACGTTATCAATAACAAGGAAAGATTATGTCTTCATCAACATTAGACCGTGACACAAACGATTTTTAGTCAAGTGACCTTCATGATGGTCGTCGTTGCCGACGTGACCTTCCTTTATTTTTAGGGTAACAGGCTACATGAGGGTAATCCACATAATGGCAGCTTCCCTTTAATAGCATAGGAAGGGATTTGAAAGGGGGGATGTGGAAGGGTTGAGGAAGGTAGCCAAGGGTTAACTAGGGGACCCCCGGGCTATGGTTTAACGATCCTACCCAGCAATTCGCATAAAATTGATGCAGGGGTAACCCTATAAAAACCTGCATCAGGTAGGTCGGGCATTTGGTACTTGTCGTACGCCCTTCCCTGGATGGCGGGAGAGGAGTTTGCTGTGGGCACGCAGCTTTCCCCCTCACCGTGCCTTGACCAGTTTAGGAGGCAGCTGGCCGACGGTTCCAATGGGAACAGCGAACAACTCTTAGCGTATGCCCAAGGTCTCTGACCCCGGAACATACACCTCTCAAAACAGGTCTCGGCATGTGGGAACCATAGTTCAAAAAACCCTGAGAGAGGAGGAGGCATCCCCAAAGAAAGCCTCCGCCTTTATTGTTGTATGCGTGAACTGGTCCAAATTTATAGTCCTTAAAGGTTAAATTTTATTTAAATTTAGGAATCACCGCCCCCATAAATATGTCTCCCTTTCTTATTATAGGATACAGAAGAAGAAATACTGGTTTAAATAGAAATAAAATAACAACAACAACAAACAAAAAATTAATATCGAAGACAAAATAGTGGTGGTAAAGGGTTACCTGGTATAAATTTATGATATGTGGATGATCCAGTTGCTTCATGATGTCGACTTCTCTGTAGACCTTCTGCAAGTTGCTTGCGTCCAGTTGTGACTTGTCTATGATCTTGATGGCAACCTGCGTGTGGACAAAGAATATACCAATTAATAAAATGAGAGAATACGTAACTGGAAAAAAACAAATCAAAGCTGAAATAGGGGAAAATTAAAAAAATAGAAGATTTAAGGATTAACATCCTAAAAACAAATTGTGAGTAAAAAATTGAATAAAAGGTGGATCAAGTACAAAATAAACACAGAAGAAAAGCCAAAAAGGGGAAAACACCTGCATGCATAAAGAAAAACACGAATGAGATATTTTGAAATAAGAAAATTAATCAGAGTGAGAATGAGAAAAAAGATGAATGGGGATGCCTTCACAACTGTCTGGTTTTTTTAAGTAAGGTTCCCACAAGCCGAGGCCAGTTTTGAGAGGTGTATGTTCCGGGGTCACAGACCTTTGGGCATACGGTAAGAGTTGTTCTCTGTTCGCATTGGAACAATCGGCCAGCTGCCTCCTAAGCTGTTCGACGCACGGAGAGGGGAAATCTGCGACCTCACAGCAAACTCCTCTCCCGCTATCCAGGGAAGGGCGTGGGACAAGTACCAAGAGCCCGACCTACCTGATGCAGGTTTTTCTAGGGTTTGTCCTGCATTACTTTTAGGCGAATTGCCGCGGGGTAGGATCCTTAAACCATAGCCCGGAGGCCCCCAGTTAACCCTTGGCTACCTTCCTCTACCCTTCCGTATCCCCAGTTTCAGATCCGTTTCCTATGATATAAGAGGGGAGTTGCCACCATGTGGATTACCCTCATGCAGCCTGTCTACACCACCCCCCAAAAAATGAATGAAAAATTGAAATAGATTAAACAGAAAATTTATAAGAGGGAATAATTTAAATGTCACTATTTGAATAATATAGAATATCAAACGTTGACAGATCCGTAGATATTTAAACGTTAAATGAGGTAAAACGTGCAAAATGGGATGGTAAAAATTAATTATAGCACGCGTCGGCAACGACGGAGGGTGGCGCGCAGATCGAGGAAAAGGTTGCCGTCCTCCCAGTGCAACGTTGCCACGATTTGTACGGAATAAGCACACACACACACGCACACATACACGTCATCAACATAACGAGGTTAGGCTCTAGGCGCTTACTGGATAGTATTGTGTGGCGGTGGCACCAGGAGTGCGGGGGGCACAATGGCACAGAAAGACCAATAAAGTGGGCCGCTCTCTAGAATTACTCTTACTATAGTGAGCAGGCTATGAAATTACATCAATGGAAAGATGCACAGATGTGAGTAAATACTAATAAAAAGGGAAAATATACTTTAAAGTGAAAATGTGTTGGTGAGTAAGTAATTAAAATAAAAAGAATAGGGAAAAAAGATTATACACAGTAAGGTAAATAATGAAATGAAAAAGAAAATATAATATGCATCAAATTTAGAACTATAGAAAAATGTTAAAAATAATGAAACAAGGAAAGAATAGGAGGAGAAACGAATTTCTGGGTAAATTTGAAAAAAAAATAATTAGCAATTACACGAGGATAAAAGAAATTAAGGGAAATTTAAGACGCGATTAAAAACGAAATGAAAGAGAAAGTAAACGTAATGACGGCAGGAAGAGATGATGGAAACGTTAACTGTAAAAACATTAATATCAAAGTTCATCTTCAAAATCTTTAACCGGAAATATAAAATATTTTTTTTTTAAAAAAAAAAATAACACACAACATATTCTCTCTATGACGTCAGAGACGTTTCCTGTTACCTGAAGCAAGTGAACGTCATTTCCGGTTTCGTGAAAGGTCGCCTTCACGTCCGTATGTCGCTTATTGAAAAGAAATACCTCCCTCATGACGCGCAGGAAATTCTTTTCAAAGATATAGAGAGAGAGAAATCGTTTCCTGGGGTTACAAGTAATCTCTGGGATTTTCCTTCCAAAGTAATTCGTGCCCGGAATTTAATTTTTTTTTTATATTAAAATCCATCTCTTAAAATCCGCGCGCGCGTTCTGCGGCCTCTTTGCAAAGCTTCACGCGAGAAGGAATAAATTAGGTAGGGGGTTGAAGGGGATGAACCCCTCCCCCCCACCCCCCCGTGCACTGAAGGGAGATTTCGCCTCTTTCTTTCTTTTCTATGGTACGCGAATATTAATTCATTTAAATTTTCGGTACGTATCAGGATCGCGCCATTTTCTACCAGAACTATTTCCTATGTTTTCTTTATTTATTTATTCCCCTTGGGGCATTGACGGTAATTAGCGGAAAATTTATTTGAAAGAAATTCCGGTATAATTTTCAGCTTTACTTAGATTTGAATTTCTTTGTTTGTTTTGTGACAATTTAATTAGTGTTAATAAGTGGTAGTTATGTTCCCCTTTTTTTCGTCGTTAAGTTTTTATACTCTTCCTTTTTTTTTCTTCACATTCGATTCTTTTACAGAAAAATTGTTCACATGTTGTATATATATATATGGCTTTGGAAATTATTTTATTTTAACAATGTTTTATTTACATATTTTGGTTGTTTTTAAATTTATTTTCCCTTTTCCGATTTTTAAATATTTTCTAAATATAAGCGTGTATTTTTTTCATATCTTAATTCTCTTTTGCGTTTCCATATTAACCCCTATTCTGTATTTTTTTCTAAGTTAAATACGTCACCTTCAGCATAGTTTGTAATTTTAGTATATCTCATTTTCGGCTTTTATCTACCACGGAATATTCTTATGTTATTCAGCTGAGCTTCGGCATAAAAGCTTCTAATATTAAGGTATATATATATATATATATATATATATTATATATTGTAATACCAATTAAAGAGGCCATTAATTGTTTTAATATAATTGTATTGTTAGCGGTGCGAGTTGCCAAAGAACGACGACAATGGGCGGTAACTCTGTGTCGGCGGAGCCTTTGTTGTGAACTGCGTTCTGTACGAGAGTTTAGTCAGTCTGCGGCGAGAGGCGAAACAGATCAGTTCGGCGAAGGTTACGGGAGAGCGAGGACGCTGCTGATCTAAAAGGTACGAATAGCGCGGTCCAGGAAGTCCTACTGCGAGATCTACTGGTTTACATGAAAAGCGAGTAAACACTTTCAACGGAGAGACTCAAGTAATAATCGCAAAGGTGGAAGCTCAAGGTTTTGCTTCACACAGACTGAACTAGATTCCGCACAGAGGCACCAAGGAGACCTAGTAGGTGCGAGGGCTGCTGACTGAGGGGGCGGATGATCCCAAAGCTCCAGGTGGAATAACAACGAGAACATCGACCGTGTGTAATGTGTAGAATCAGTGAATAGCGGCCCTGTTTAGTGAGTGTTGTCCTCAAGCTCCAAGAATCAGATCTGGTACCAGAAAGACAATTCGTGAGTACAAAAACAATTATTTAAAGTCTGTAAACGAGGATTGAAGGTGGAAGTCAGATTTAGTTAATGGTTAATGCAATCCTCCTCCTCTACAAGGTAATGTGGCTTAGTTCCGTCCTGTGTCTGAAGGCACTTTACATTAATGGTGACCCTTACTTTACCTCGTAGCATCAGCAGAGGATCACTGGTCTTGTAGCAGCCCCCACGATCTCCTTCTTCGGCCTCTACGCGATGGACGTCCACACTCCTAAACTCTTGTTCTTTACAGCTCCCCAAATTTTCCACTCTCTCGCCTCTCTCACTCCACTTTCAGTCCTCTCTGGTCAGTCTCCCGCGTGAGGAGTATATACCCTTACTCCCCTCCCCAAACGATGCAAAAAAAAGGGACGCGTACCCTCGACTTCTTGGGGCCTCTCCGGCGCACGTGCATCCATAATTAATTCGCTCCCCTTTAATAGCATAGGAAGGGATTTGAAAGGGGGGATGCGGAAGGGGTAGACCAAGGTAGCCAGGGGTTAACTACGGTCCACCGGGGCTATGGTTTAAGGATCCTACCCCGCGGCAATTCGCCTAAAAGTGATGCAGGGAAAACCCTAGGAAAACCTGCATCAGGTAGGTCGGGCATACACTGCACCAATCTCTTTTATGATTCTTTAAGTAAATATCGCTATATATATATATATATATATATATATATATATATATATATAAGGCCAAGAATGAATGGTGACAGTAAATTGTAGGTAGTTAGGATAGGAATTATAAGAGAAGTTTAAACGGACAGTGGAGCAGTCACGTTCGACTGCGGAAAAAGAAATCGGTTTAGTCTTTCCACAAAGAGAAAGTAAGAATATGGAAGGTGGTGGTAGTGTTGGTGGTTGGGGGGTGAGTGTCGTAACTCTGATCTCGCAAACGGACAGTTGGGCAGCCATGGCCTGCAGCAGCAAAAGCTAGGTTAATTTTGATCTCGTGTTTTAATTTCCCGAGCACGCACGTTTCTCAACTCCGCGGGTCGGGTGTGTTTTAATTGTCTGAACGTTTCGGGCCAACGGGGGTTGTCGTCACGACGATGGGATAACGAGCGAACGGTGACACCTCATTTGATGCTGTGTGTATTAAAAGTTATAGACAAACACGGTCTGCCCTCGATAAACAAGGAGAGAGCGAATGTAGGTCGCAGAGGCCCGAGATCAAGTATCACAGTTCCAAGGATACTTATCTCTGATCCGAATGCTTCAGAAGAATCTTATTTACAAAGCCGATATTAAGCTACGACGAGATAAGAAGAAGAGAAAAGTCGTTTCCTACGTACTGGGAGACTGCAACCATTAGCGCGCAAATAAGGACGCGCAGGAGAAGATGTTACAGACTCTTTGACTTAATAATAAGATACTCTCCAGGATTCAACATAGATTAGTCAGCGGCACTGGAGAAAATAATTATTCATAATATATTATTTGCGATTTAGGGGGCCGTTGAATTTTGGGAATGAAATAGGAGAAAAAGAACGTGTAGAAAGGGGGGATGCGGAAGGGTAGAGGAAGGTAGCCAAGGGTTAACTAGGGGCCCCCGGGCTATGGTTTAAGGATCCTACCCTACGGCAATTCATCTAAAAGTGATGCAGAGAAAACCCTAGAAAACCTGCATCAGGTAGGTCGGGCATTTGAAACTTGTCCCACGCCCTTACCTGAATGGCGGGAGAGGAGTTTGCTGTGCGGTCACTACTATTCCCGTCGTGCCTGGACTAGTTTAGGAGGCAGGTGGCCGACTGTTCCAATAGGAGCAGAGGACAACTCTTCCGATGGCGTCAGAGGGGTTTGCTGTGGGGTCGCAGCTTTCCCCTCGCCATTCTTTGACTAGTTTAGGAGGCAGGTGGCCGACTGTTCCAATAGGAGCAAATGACAACTCTTCCGATGGCGTGAGAAGGGTTTGCTGTGGGTTCGCAGCTTTCCCCTCGCCATTCTTTGACTAGTTTAGGAGGCAGCTGCCCGACTGTTCCAATAGGAGCAGCGGACAACTCTTCCGATGGCGTGAGAATGGTTTGCTGTGGGGTCGCAGCTTTCCCCTCGCCATTCTTTGACTAGTTTAGGAGGCAGCTGCCCGACTGTTCCAATAGGAGCAGTGGACAACTCTTCCGATGGCGTGAGAAGGGTTTGCTGTGGGGTCGCAGCTTTCCCCTCGCCATTCTTTGACTAGTTTAGGAGGCAGGTGCCCGACTGTTCCAATAGGAATAGCGGACAACTCTTCCGATGGCGTGAGAAGGGTTTGCTGTGGGGTCGCAGCTTTCTCCTCGTCGTGCCTTGTCCAGTTTAGGAGGCAGCTGCCCGACTGTTCCAATAGGAGCAGCGGACAACTCTTACCGTATGCCCCAGGATCTGCGACCTCTCAGAACAGGCCGAGAATATTTCTCTATTAATAAATTAATGTACCTTGCAGGAGGCGCTGTGCGAGAGTAATTAAGAAGTAACAACTATAAAGTCACATTGTAGACGGTAAATAATAATATTTTTTATTTTAGTTGTGATAATTTAGCATTAATTGAAGCCTGTATTCTTAAAGTAACTCAACGCCGGCGGCCACTGCGCACTCATCCTCACGCATCTCGTGACGTCACTAGGCCATGCGGAGCAAGGGGGATGGAAACACTAAATAATGGACGCAGTATCGTTGCTCCAACGCCAAAGAACGGCCGTTTCTTGGAAAAAATGTTGTCTTTTTCACGTAATGGCCCGTGTGGGATTTCAAATATGGCCGACGACGTAGTCGCCCGCGTGCATGAGATGAAGGAAACGGTAAAATCTCGCGAACGCGGCTAAACTGCTGTCTCCCCCCCACCCCTCACCCCCTTCGACCCCCGCTTTATTTTTAATTGTTGATGTTTCCGCAACTTGATAGAAACGTGACGTGACGTAAATGAGTTTTCTCAAGCGTTTAAATTAGATCGGGTCGTTGTGACTTGGGAAAGGAACGTCAGAAGCTCGCGGCGCTGAAGGGTGGGGCACGAAGGAACCTCGGCCAATCCTAAATAAGGAGGCAGCTTTGCTCGTTTTCTCCTCAACACCGAAGACCTCGGCAGGAAGGGTGACTGGAAGTGATAATATCAACAGATGAGGAGTAAGGAGGTAGAAGAGAAGCCACGGGGGACCTTAAACCATTGGCAGCCTTATTTGAACGTTAGGGGCTACACGAGGGTAATCGACCTGAAGGCAACTCTCCTTTAACAGCGTAGGAAGGGTTTTGAAAGGGGGGATGAGGAAGGGTCGAGGAAGGTAGCCAAGGGTTAACTAGGGGCCCCCGGGCTATGGTTTAAGGATCCTACCCCGCGGAAATTCGCCTAAAAGTAATGCAGGGAAAACCCTAGAAAAATCTGCATCAGGTAGGTCGGGCTCTGGGGTACTTGTCCCACGCCCTTCCCTGGATAGCAGGAGAGTGGGTTTTCTGTGGGGACGCAGCTTTTCCCCTCGCAGTGCCTCGACCAGTTTAGGTCCTTCCAATGGGAACAGAAAACAACTCTTACAGTATGCCCCAAGGTGTGTGACCCCGGAACATACAGCCTCTCAAACCAGCCCTCGGCTTGTGGGAATCTTAGTTCAAAAACGGAGACGAGGAGGCATCCCCATAGATAGCCCCTTCGTGTCTCTCCTACAAGGTTCTGCCTGCGAGAGAACAGCCCTCTCTGACATGAGTCCTCTCCCATTTTTTTGGGGGCAAAAGGCTACAAGAGGGGGATAATCCACATAGTGGCAACTCCCCTTTAATAGCATAGGAAGGGATTTGAAAGGGGGTTTGCGGAAGGGTAGACGAAGGTAGCCAAGGGTTAACTGGGGCCCGAGGACTATATTTTAAGGATCCTACCCGGCATTCGCCCAAAGAAATGCAGGGAAAACCCTGCACCAGGTAGGTCGGGCTATTGGGTACTTGTCCCACGCTCTTCCCTGGATGACGGGAGAAGAGTTTACTGTGGGGACTCAGCATTCCCTTCTCCGTACCTCGACCAGTTCCGATGGGAACAGCGAACAACTCTTACCGTATGCCCCCAAGGTTTGTGACTCCCGGAACATGCAACCTCTCAAAACAGGCCACGGCTTGTGGGAACCTTAGTTCAAAAACGGAGAGAGGAGGAGGCATCCCCAAAGGTGTCTCTCCTACAAGGTTCTGCCTGCGAGAGAATAGCCCTCGCAGACATCAGCCCTCTCCCAGTAACCTGTATCTATATACAAGAGTAAATTATAAACGAAACAATGGGAGATAAAGATTTATTACTGAAAAAATTCAACGTTTCGTCGCTATTTATTTTAATTTTTTTTCCCCCTCCCGCCAGAGCAGTGAAGGGAGTAAATCCTTGACTATCAAACTTTTTTAAAACCTTCAGAGGCCGGAAATTACGATGAAACGTTGTATTTTGGATTTTTTCTTCAATTATTGTTATATTTTCGTGACTTTAAGAGGTTATGTTATATTGAATCTACTGCGGCCAGAGAGAGATTAAGAATGTTCCTGTTGACCGTTGGACGGTCGCGAGCTCCGACGTCACTTCCGATACATTCTTTCTCTTGCTCTTCCTTAATCTGTATTGACAAGGGTGTGCAAGGGGTGGGGTGCTGGGGGGGGGGAGGGGAGTAAGTAGGTCAGTGACGTCACGCCCCCCGATGATTCACCCACGACGACGCTGGTGGCGGGGAACCTTCAAAAATCGTCGCAGACGCCGCCGATAAAAATATTTCGTAATCAATTATCGGGGGCGAGGTATCTTAGGAGAATGCGTGTCTTTCCCGTCCTTGTCTTTGTTATCGCTGGGGGAGGGGGGGGGAGGATTCTTCCCTGAGGAGAGCGCCACGTCGTTGCCTGATATAAAGATAAAACACTCACTCCAAGGTGTTACTTCTCTGTCGACAAAGAACAAAATAAAACCCGGCTGTGGAAACTTTTCTTTGGAGACAAAGATAATACAAGTTTACAATCAAAGATAAAAGTTCCGTCTCGCGATCGATAATTAATCGTCGTCACGTGACAGAATCCCCTCTTTACTGTGTATAACACGTCACACACATGGACACACTGTGATGACGTGTCGAAGACGCCGAGGTGATTATTCCCCGGAAACGACAGCGGCTCGATTAGTAACAAGAGAAAACTAAGGGATACGTCACGCTCTCTTGTTGCTTTGCGTCAGGTGGTTTCAAAATAACGCGAAGAGGCCGAAAAAGGACGCACATCCTCGGGGGGGTTGGTGGAGTGGTGAGATCTAATATTTGACTAGGGGGACGGACTCCACCCCCCCCCCCCATACACACACTCACACACTCACACACATTTTTTATTGCAGATTCGTATTCGGCAGGAATAAATGGAGTGATTTGGGCGTCATTTTACCGATTTCATTTGTTTCTCAGACGGTGCTGCTGCAGATCACTTAATCGTGAAATCAGCAAGCCCAAAAAAATTATTTTAGCGTTGATAATTATCTACTTTTTTGGGGGGTTGGAGAGGGGGGGGTAATAGGCTACATGAGGGTGATCCACGTGGTGGCAACTCCCCTTTAATAGCATAGGAAGGGTTTTGAAAAGGGGGGATGCGGAAGGGTAGAGGAAGGTAGCCAAGGGTTAACTAGGGGGCCCCCGGGGCTATGGTTTAGGGATCCTACCCCGCGACAATTCGCCTAAAAGTGATGCAAGGGAAAACCCTAGAAAATCCTGCATCAGTTAGGTGGGGCATTGCGGTACTTGTCCCACGCCGTTTCCCTGGATGTACGGGAGAGCGGGGTTTGCTGTGGGGACGCAGCTTTCCCCCTCGCCGTGCCTCGACCTGTTTAGGAGGCAGCTGGCCGTTTCTTCCAAAGGAAATAGTGGACAACTCTTACCGTATGCCCCAAGGTCTGCGACCCCGGAACATTCACCTCTCAAAACAGGCAGAGGTGCCTCGGATTGTGGATCAAAAAACCAGAGAGAGGAGAAGACATCCTCCAAAGCTCTATGAGAAGGGTCACCTTCAAGAGAACAGCCCTCGCAGGTATCCTTTCTTAACTATAAGAAGAACAAGAAGAAGGCGTAGACAGGCTGCATGAGGGTAATCAACATGGTGGCAACTCCCCTTTAATAGCATAGGAAGGGACTTGAAAAGGGGGGATGCGGAAGGGTAGAGGAAGGCAGCCAAGGGTTAACTAGGGGGCCCCAGGACTCCTACCCCCGCGACAATGCGTCTAAAAGTGATGCAGGGGAAAAGCCTAGAAAAACCTGCATCAGATAGGTCGGGCAACCACTGCACCAATCTCTTTTATGATTCTTTAAGTAAATATCTTTTAACCAAAAAAAGAGAATAATTTTGAATATTCCTACTTGTATAGTTCTATCAAACCTAGTTTTTAATGCTCCCTTGGTTCGTCCTATGTAGCACGCGTGGCTTGACAGTCCGGACGATTAATTTCATAAATTTCATTATGTGTGTGTATAACGAGTTCCCCGGGGGTTTCCGGTCGGGTGACGTAATTCACCTGACGAAGATGGCGGTAGTTGAATACAAAAGTGTTTTCTTATTCTGTTCACCTGAAGTGTATTTCTGGAGACATCTACATTTCCCCCCCCCCCCACGTGTTTCTTTACCCATTTTTAATTCTTCTACAGCTACTGCTGCCATCTGTTGAACGAAATGGCTTCTCAATCGTAGGATTAAAAAATCCATGTCATATATATATAATTGGTGTTCCCATTTGAGTATTCTAATCTCCTCCTCCAGGGCTAGAAGGTGACGGAGTCGAGTGGATTTCTCCCCCTTTTTTTAAAGGTAGTTTTGATATGAATCGGCCAGCCAGCCCCTTGTATATTTTATATTTCCCTTAAAGCCGCTTATCACTGCCGCTGGTCCTTCTAGCTAATTCTTCCGCCCGCAGCGCCCTCTCTCTCTCTCTCCCTCTCTCTCTCTACTGCGCAGTCAGAGATAACAAATACTGGGATGCCTGTAAAGAAATTAGCACAATAGAAGAAAGGAATGTACTTCGGCGACCTTCGGAAAACCTCGGAAAACTTCGACTAACAAGTAGCTGCTCGTCTCTCAAGGGATTATTATGAAGTACCACAAGGGGGATTCTTTATTTTTCAATTTCCTTAAAATTTTTTTTTGAAAAAAATATATGTAATTACTAAAAACAAAACCATCACGACGACGCCATGTTTTCCAGTTTTGTTTTCCCGACGCCAGTTTCAATTCTGATGCGAAAGACCTTTTCTTAACCCTGAGACGGATTGATTTTTTGTGTGTGCGTGTGTAACGGAAGTGACGTCACGGTGAGTGTTTTGAGGTTTATGTTTTTTTAGGGTACCAGGCTACATGAGGGTAATCCAAATGGTGGCAACTCTCCTTCAATAGCATAGGAAGGGATTTGAAAGGGGGGATGCGGAAGGGTAGAGGAAGGCAGCCAAGGGTTAACTAGGGGACCCCGGGCTATATGTTAAGGATCCTACCCGTCATTCGCCTAAAAGTAATGCAGGGCAAACCCTAGAAAAACCTGCATCAGGTAGGTGGAGCTTTGGGGTACTTGTCCCACGTCCTTCCCTGGATGGCGGGAGAGGGGTTTGCTGTGGGGGGTTGCAGCATTTCCCTTCTCCGTACCTCGACCAGTTTAGGAGACAGCTGGCCGAATGTTCCAATGGGAACAGCGAACAACTCTTACCGTATGCCCCGAGGTCTGTGTGACACCTGGAACATTCACCTCTCAAAACAGGCCTCAGCTTGTGGGAACCTTAGTTCAAAAATGGAGAGAGGAGGAGGTATCCCCAAAGGTAGCCCCTTCGTGTCTCTCCTACAAGGTTCAGCCCTCTTCCTCTTAAGATTTATCAACACGTAACACTTACTTAAGAGGCTCATTTCGCGGGTCGACTTATATCGCAAATAATATATCGATTATTTTTTGTTGTTGTTGGTGTTTGATCGACGGAAATTTAAAAATTAAAGGGAGATGATGGAAGGTAAACGCCTGATTCCGTGGAAATCCTAAACACTTGTCTCATATAAATATATATGGTATTGTACAGACGTGTATATATTGTAATAATTACATAAAGATTTAATTAAATTATTACATAAATTGGCGTCTTAAACGTGGGGCTAATTTAATTGTCAATCTTGTTTTTAATCACAACATAAATGGTCCAACAACATTGGGGCAAATTTAATTCATCCCCTTATTTAATTATTTCAATATACTCAAGTTTTTCTCATTTACTTCCGTTTGTACGATAAAAGCAACCGACCTTTTCCTCTCCTTTTACCTTTCCCATTTCAACCTCCATCGTCGAAACCTCCCCAACGCCCCTCCCCCACCATCACCTCCACCACCTCAAATCTTTTGTCTTTTGCGGCACAAAGGCGGAATAATAAGAAAAATAAAATAAAAATCACACACACAAACACACACACACTGGAGAAAACTTAATAGCAGGCGAAGTAAAAAAAAAAGAAAATAATTATAGCGGCGGCAAGGAAGAGAGAGAGAGAGAAATATATATATATCTGGGACGTAGAACTTTATTTCCGTTTAAGTGAAATGAGGCCGGGGGTGGGGGGGGGGGGGGCGGAATAAACGCTCTTTCACTCTTCGTCGACGTCGTGATGGAGGCAAAAAAAATTGAACTAGGTGGAGTTGGATGCATGTTTTTTTTTCCCGGCCTCCTTTTTTTTTCAAGCAGACTCGACGCTGTAGCAGAGGTGGTGACGACTTCGGTGACCTTCGGAAAACGTCGGGAAGGTTCGGCAATCAGTCGGGGGGATGGGGTACTGTGTAAGCAAGTGAAAGATGTACGTACAGATTGTTAAGTACAAGTGTCCCGTGGATTAAGTAGCCACAAGGAGAAATATATATATATATATATATATATATATATATATACATATATATATATAGCCACAAGGGGGAATATATATTATAGCCATAAGAGGAAATATATAGCCACAAGGGGGAATATATATATATATATTTATATATATATAAATATATATATATGTATATATAAACACAACCACTGCAGTCACCCCCGCCAAGGGCGCTCGACCGTACCTCGCAACAATCATGTTACAATATATATATACTAGCTGGGTGCCCGGCGTTGCCCGAGATGTCATTTATCTACAACCCCCGATATGACTCCAATTTCGGCTGCTTTTGCGCAATTTTTATGTAACGCTACTCGAACCCTAATCATTATAATTAACTCTGAAAAATATTTCTTCAACGCAAATATCTGCCGTGTTTGCATGTTCCAAAATTTGCACCCCGCTACCCCTGCATCTGAGGGGGGTAAATGCCCAATTTGAATGTCGTAACTAAACACAGTGACTTCCATTACCTTTGATTTGACTCCAATCTCGGTTGTATTCGCGTTATTTTACTGTAAAGCATCTCCACCCCCAAACCCGAAGGGTGTCCTTTTCACAGGGCGTAGGGGATGAAAATTGTATTCAGATAACATTGGTAGAAACACTATCAATATCTTTGACCCCTAAAAATATTTATCCGGCTCAAATATCGGCTGTTTTAGTATGTTTAAATATTTCCACCCCCGCTTCTTGGGGTGGAAGACGCGTCTCACCCCGTCAGTGTTTGTTTCCTGGTTGCAAATAACACGTGTACGAAATTTGGTGAAAATTGCTCGACTGGTATAGATTTGTATTTTATTTAGAAAACGTTTGTATGGGAAATAGAAAAGGGCTGTTTTTAGGGTTTTCCCGGAAATTATTCGATTTTTTTCTCGCCTTTTAAACCTTCCCTAGACCTCCACGAACATTTCAAGACTAAGATAAGATAAATCCGTTCAGCCGTTCTCGAGTTTTAGTGAGACTAACGAACAGCAATTCATATATATATATATATATATATATATATATATATATATATATATATCCCCTTGTGGCTATATCGACGGGACAGTTGTACTTAACAATCTGTACGTACATCTTTCACTTGCTTGAGCAGTAACCCCCTGAGTGATTGCCGAACCTTCCCGAGGTTTTCCGAAGTTCACCGAAGTCGTTACCACCACTGCTACAGTATATAGTCTGCTTTAAAAAAAAAAGGAGGGATAAAAACATGCATCCAACTCCGCCTCGTTCATATATATATATATATATATATATATATATATATATATATATATATGAGCCGCTCTTTTAATTCATCACCAAAAAAATTGAGTCATGACGTCGCCATGTTTTCCGCGCAGTCTAATTTTCATTACCAAAGGCCTTTTCTGAAGTTAAAACTGACCTTCGCCGATGACAATACTATTCGGGAAGATGGTAAGTAAAGTAAGAAATGCCACATATGTATTGTATGTATGAATGTGTGTATAGAGAGAGGGAGGGAGACGGAGCGAGCGCGCTTCCTCGTTCGTTCGCAGAGTAATGCTAAAATTCGCGCCGCCGCGAGTACGTCATGGGCGAGTTAAATTTACACGCGCCAAGTGAGAGAGATTCGGTGCGAAAGAAGCGTGTCAACACACACACACACACACACACATGGAGGGATACAGGGACAGAGATAGGGTATTTTAATTAATCCTCTCACTACGCACTTGCTAGTGATAACGACAAACCCATCCTTGACCTTGCCATTATCGGTCTCTCTCTCTCTCTCTCTGTATCCTTGTACAGTGGCTAATTATGTAAACAGAACATACACATATATATATATATATATATACCACGTAGGAGAGACGCCTTCCTCCAACAAGGAAAGACTCCATAGCACGCACAACCGTCAAGAAAAAAATAAGTATATTATTAACAACCGCGGAATAATCCGCAATGTGAAAAAAAAATTCTCTGCAGTCCGACGCGGAATATTCCGCTCCTAGCAAAATAACTTCTTTACACTACCAACCTGAGAATATTCCGCCCAGGAGAAGAAAAAATATTTTATTAGGAACCGCGGAATATTCCGCTATCGGAAAGTAGCTTCTTAACACTACCAACCTCAAAATATTCCGCACAGTAGAAGAAAATATGTTATATCAGCAACTGCGGAATATTCCGCTATCGGAAAATATCTTCTTCACACGGAAAATATCTTCTTTACACTACCAATTTCAAAATATTCCGCCGAGGAGAAGAAAAATGTTATATTAGCAACCGCGGAATATTCCACTGTCGGAAAGTAGCTTCTTTACACTACCAATCACATAATATTCCGCCCAGGAGGAGAAAAACTGCTATATTAGTAAGCTGCGGAATATTCCGCTATTGGAAAATATCTTCTTTACACTGCCAACCTCAGAATATTCCGCCCAGGGAAAGAAAAATGTTATATTAGCACCGCGGAATATTCCGCTCACGGAAAATATCTTCTTTACACTACCATTCTCAAAATATTCCGCCCAGAAGAAGAAAAAATGTTATATCAGCAACCTGCGGAATATTCCGCTATCAGTAAATATCTTCTTTACACTACCAACCTGAGAATATTCCGCCCAGGGGAAAAAAAATGTTATATTAGCAACCTGCGGAATATTCCGCTTTCGGTAAATGACGTTATCACACTGCCGCCAACCTCGGAATATTCTGCTGTATGTAAAAAAATATTGTTCCGCTGTATCAAGGATTATTATTCCGCCCTTTGACAATCAGTCGTGCAACGTTCTTCGCTCGGAATTTTTTCTTAAAATTAAAACCGCGGAATGTTCCGCCCTCTGAAAGTATTGTAATTATTCGTGTTTGATTTTGTACGTGTGTTTATTTTTAAATTATTTGATGACCAATAAGTGGACCAGATTTTTTTAGAAGGAACGCTGCAGTACCCGTGGTACCTTCTTCAGGTCATCGTCACCTGAGCGTAAGTATTCATCACAATTAATCCCTCTGAATTTTTTTATTTTATTTTCTGTTGCAACGCTCCAAATCTTCCGATTTCTTTTCTCTCGTGTCGCGAGCCGAGTACAGGAAATATTATCCTTGGAACTGCGGGGGCTTCAGCACAGAGTGAAGGTGGTGGATGGCTCCCCCCCCCCCCCAGTACACACGCACGCAGGTGACGACGTCATCAATGTTTAGAATAGAAACATTACGACGTCGTACCGGAGGGTTTATCTTTAGCCACGGTAGTGGTAGAGGCAGTCTCTCTCAGTCTGATGAGTTGGTGGGTACTTGAGGAGGCTGCATGAGATGTGGCCTTGAGGATGTGGACCTGACAGCTACTCGGAGAGATCCCCCCCCCCCTCCTTCTCCTTCTATTGACAAGCTTCAGCTTTTGGCCGTACCCAAGATTAAGATTCTGATGTCCGACCGATCACATAATATTTTTATTTTTCGTTTATTCCGTTGACCAGTCGCGACTGAAGAGTCCCGGGTGAGTGTGGTTGAGAGAAATGGCGGTTCGGCGCGGCGAGGAGGACTTGGGGTTTATTTATTCGCCTGGTACGCGGTACAGCACGCGCCGTAGATATGTTATTTAACGCCCGGCTATATTTAGATCAGGGCCACCACCACACCTCGTCCCTCAGACACTGGCTTGTGGCTTCCTTTGCCCCCCACCACCTCCACCATCCCCATCACGCTGTGGACACTGTCGCGGACCGTTCACAATACTGATAATTCCCTGTCTTCAGGGGAACTTAGACGGCGGTTGGCAGCACTGCGCTTCATTCACCTCAATCGGAACCCTTTCAAGAAAGTTAAAGCCCCCGTCCAGACTGCCCGAGCAACGAGCCGAACGTGAGTCAGCGCAGGGCGCATGCGCAGCCTGTGTTCTGCGCATGCGCCACACGGACCACGATTGCTCGCCCCCGGGCTCCGGCTGTTGTCGGTTTTCTGACGAAACATCAAAGGAAAGTTCGGTGCTAGTGTGGACGCCTTGTATCAAAGAGTATAGTGTATCCTGTACTCTTTGCTACATTTGTAGCGTTACTTAAATACAAATGGGAAATGAAATTGAGTGGTCGCAAGAATTCACACTTCAATTTATTTAACTAATGAGGGACAGCCTGTTATATGGGATGTAGTCTTCAGTGGATCTTATTTCAGTTCATGAGCAAGCTTTCAACCACTTCGAAACCATTCTCAAAAACTGTATATATATATATATATATATATAGTGGTCAGGGTGCAAAGATTTTCCCATAGGACACACCTGTGCTAATAGAACCATATTAGTAACATGAAACATAACTCGAAAACAAACACTGCACTTCTTATGAATTCATAACACCCATAATTATTCTATTTGTTTTTTAAAAAAATTCATTTCACGAGGCAACTTGATGAGTCTCATCCTACTTACATATAATATTACACGAGGTTAGTTTCTTTATTAATTGTTATATCAGTTTTCTATTGAATATTCAACAAGCTTTCATTGATATTGAGAATAACCCTTTTTTTATTTTATTTTTTAAAAAAGTATCACGTATGTGTTTTCGGCAATCTTGAAAATGGCGTATAAGAGGCTGAAAGCGTGAATATATCCAGTAATTACTCCCGTGGATGTTAGTGATGGAGGTGTTGCTGTGTCTCTGAGCCACATCTAGCTTAGTTGTAGCAATGAGTCTCGTAGTTGTTGAATATCACAAGCATTTGGTTGACGACGCTGTATTCGAAGCACTTCTTCAAGATGCTCGGCTGGTTCCTTCCTTGCTCGTGCTCGGCTCTGCTCGGGAGTCTCCGGTTCGGCTCGTTGCTCGGCAGCTCTGGACGAGGCTTTAACGCTCGTGTGACGTCACGGCAGCGAACTAGTGACTCCCTCCCCTGCGGAGTTGGCGACAGTGCAATTTCAGTTGGCTATTGGGACGGGGGGGTGGGGGGGGGGTGAGACGATGACAATAAAAAGCAACACCCTGTGACGTCATATACCCAATCGTAGTTTTCGGCATTAAAAGAAAAATGACTCGTTTGACGTCACGACGCATTATACAGGTTGTCTTCTCTCTCTCTCACTCACTCACTGGAAAAACGAAACTAAAATATAAAAAGCAACCCTGTGACGTCATCAGTTATTCTCCCTCCCACTTTTTTTCAAAATGATAATTAATTTCATGTTATTTTACGTTTAACGCTTATATTATTATTATATTGCGACTTTTTCCCGATGTCTGACGTTTTTCCTTGTCGTGGAGAATCCATGGAGAGTGACTGTTCTATTCTTTTTTCTTATATATTGCTGTTTTCTGTTGAGTTCTATTTCGTTATTTTCAATTATGTAGACTGTTAATTTCTAGTTGGGTTTTTTTTCGTCTCTGTTCTGATATCTCCTGTTCTCTTGTAATCTGTTCTCTCTCGTTTTGTTCAATTCTGTTGTGATACCTCTTAATCTGTATTATTCTGCTGTATTTTCTTACGCTCTGTTCCATTCTGTTCTTTTGTTCTCTCCTGCTTTTCTGTATTCTGTCTGTTCTGTTATCTCATTTTTTTTTGGTTTTATTCTGTTGTGTTGTCTCGTGCCCTGTCTTGTTCTTTTCTATTCCGTTATTTCTTATATAATTTTTATTCTGTTCTATTATCTCCTGTATCTGTATTATTCTCTTCTCTTCCCTCCTGTGTTCTATTATTAACTTTTCTTCTGTCTTGTTCTCTTCTTTTCTGCTGACCACCCCTTGTTCTGTTGTGTTCTGTTTTTTATCATCTCATATTATGTTCCGTAATCTTCGCGTCTCCGGTATTCAGTTCTTTCTTGTTCTGGTCAGTGCACAGTTGCGTTCTTTTCTGTTTTAATTGAATTCTGTATTCGGTTCGGTTCGTTTCTCTCTTGTCCCGTTCTGTTGTCTTTCCGCTGTTCTAATGATGTAATAGAAAACGTTGATCCGGGGCCTTGCGAGGGCTGTTCTCTCGCAGGCAGAACCTTGTAGGAGAGACAGGAAGGGGCTACCTTTGGGGATGCCTCCTCCTCTTTCCGTTTTTGAACTAAGCTTCCCACAAGCCGAGGCCTGTTTTGAGAGGTTGCATGTTCCGGGGTCACAGACCTTGGGGCATACGGTAAGAGTTGTCTTCTGTTCCCATTGGAACAGTCGGCCAGCTGCCTCCTAAACTGCTCGAGGCACGGAGAAGGGAATGCTGCGTCCCCACAGCAAACCAGGGAAGGGCGTGGGACAAGTGCCCCAGAGCCCGACCTACCTGATGCAGGTTTTTCTAGGGTTTGTCCTGCATTACTTTTAGGCGAATGCCGCGTAGGATCCTTAAACTATAGCCCGGGGGCTTCTAGATAACCCTTGGCTACCTTCCTCCATCCTTCCGCATCCCCCCTTTCGAATCCCTTCCTATGCTATTAAAGGGGAGTCACCACGTGGATTACCCTCATGTAGCCTGTTACCCTAAAAAAAAGTGTGGATCGTAGAGGAATTATATATATTTTTTCTGTTAAGTGATTGTGAATATATATGAGACGCTTCGCCAGCGCCAAGGCGCCGCAGTGTTGCCAACTGACACAACCGCACCGTAACTGTCACTTCACCGTGTCGTATGTTACAATAATAATAAATCAAAGTTTCCCTCCCTGACACTTGCGGAGTCTTCAGACGCCCTTGCAAGTAAACAGTGATCTCCGCCACTCTCACTGGGCACGAGTGAGCGTTGCAGTCGGCCATCTTGTGTTTCGAGAGCCTAAAAATTTACGATCCAGTTAAGGAGACACGTGCGTCACAGCTACGTGAATGGGACGTGGCGGCGACTCTCGTGCCGGGATCTGACACGTACACGACGCCCTGCCCCCGCTGCTCCCTCGCAGACACGTGGAGCGGTGGCGATTTCTTTGTAGTGATTACTTCTTTCTATCATTTTATAACTGAACGAAGTAAGAGAGAAGGGAATAGAAGAGAACTGACTTGTACAGAGATAACAAAGTAGAAGAAAACACAAGGGAACAAAACAAATTGAGAGACGGCGTGAACAGAATAAAACGAGAGAAAATAGAATGGTCGAAAACAAGGCAGAAGAGAACAGTAAAGAGCAGAATATAAGAAAACAGAAGAGAATAAAACAAATTGAGACATGACATGAACAAAATAGACCAAAACGAGAGACACTAGAATGGACGAAAACAAGGCAGAAGAGAACAGTAGAGAGCAGAACAGAAGAAAACAAAAGAGAATAAAACAAATTGAGAGACGACGTGAACAGAATAAAACGAGAGATAATAGAATGGTCGAAAACAAGGCAGAAGAGAACAGTAAAGAGCAGAATATAAGAAAACAGAAGAGAATAAAACAAATTGAGAGATGACATGAACAGAATAGACCAAAACGAGAGACACTAGAATGGACGAAAACAAGGCAGAAGAGAACAGTGGAGAGCAGAACATAATAAAACAGATTATGAAATACGAGAACGAAACGAGAAAGAACAGAATACAAGTGAACAAGTGAGAATAGGAGACAGTAGAACACGAGAGGACAGGAGAGAATAGAAAAAAAAAAGTCCGTTCTGTTATCTCGTAGTCTGTAATCTCTTCCTTTCTGTCTTCTTCTCATCTATTCCGCTCTCTCTTGTATTCCGTTCTTTATCTTATTTTCAGTTCTGTTCGCTCCTGTTCTATTTTCATCTGTTTTGCTTTGTGTCACTCTGTTCTCCCTTGTTCTGCTCTATTCTGTTCTGCTATTTCATTTTCTGCTTTATTTTGCTCTGTTCTCTCTGTTAAATTCTCTGTTGTTATGTAATCTCCTTTTTTGTTTTATTTTGTTCTGTTCTCTCCTGTTCGATTCTTATCTTTTTCTTCTTCTGTTGAATTCTGCTCTGCCTGTTCTCTTGCGATATGTTCTTTTCTATTCCGTTCTCTCCTATTTCGTTCCATTCTTTCCTATTATCTCCTAATTACAGTTTTATTCTATTTGTTTCTCTTCCGTTCTGGCTTGTTTATTCTATTCTCTTGTCTCTTGTTTTGTTGAATTCTGCTCTGCCTGTTCTCTTGCGTTATGGTCTTTTCTATTCCGTTCTCTCCTATTTCGTTCCATTCTTTCCTATTATCTCCTAATTGCAGTTTTGTTCTATTTGTTTCTCTTCAGTTATGTCATGTTTACTTCTATTCTCTTGTTCTGTTACACTCTGATCTCTTTTGTTTTGCTGAATTCTGCTTTGCCTGTTCTCTTGCGATATGTTCTTTTCTATTCCGTTCTCTGTTATTTCGTTCCATTCTCTCCTATTATATTTCTCTTCCGTTCTGTCTTGTTTACTTCTATTCTCTTGTCTCTTGTTCTGTTGAATTCTGCTCTGCCTATTCTCTTACGTTCCTTTCTATTCCGTTCTCTGTTATTTCGTTCCATTCTCTCCTTTTATCTCCTAATTGCAGTTTTGTTGTATTTATTTCTCACCCATTCTGTCTTGTTTACTTCCATTCTGTTGTTCTGTTACACTCTGCTCTGCCTGTTCTCTTTTCTATTCCGTTCTCTCCTATTTACTTCCATTCTTTCCTATTATCTATTATTTGCAGTTTTGTTCTATTTATTTCTCACCCGTTCTGTCATGTTTACTTCCATTCTGCTGTGTCTTATCTCATGTTGTATTTTGTTTCGTGTTGTTTATTAAAGTTTTATGTTTGAAAGCACTCGCAACCGCAGAGAGACTGTCTCGCCGTCCTTGGCGCAGTAATGGCCGCCACGATTGTATCCAGCTGGCGGAGGAGAAGTCGCCTAAGAGCCGCGACGGGCCGAGTGACGACTGTTCCACGTATCCGCTTCTCAATTCCTCGAGTTTCTCTCATTGATTGCAAGGGTTGCGCCTCCGTGGGACTTGTGTAACGCGTCACCTCGCGTGATGTGAATCTCCTCCGTCGTCTCCTGTGCGCCAGGTCGCGGCCTCTCACCAATATTTCCTTCCCCTCCTTCCTTTTTGCTATTTGTATCCCTCGTGGCGGTTCTGTGCTCCGCCGTGACGCACACCATAGCGATCTCTGTATCGAGCGCGGGCAACGACTGGCGTCACCGTGACGTCAGGGCGACCAACTGACGTCAGCGCCGGCCGAGGCTCACCTGATAGACTGGAAACCGCAGCAGCAGCCATCGATCAAGCCTCACACACACACAATTACGAGGGATTTAATAACGCACCGACGTCTTAACAGGCTGTTCACAAAGTTCTGTGCTTTTACAAAAAAAAAACAACCTTGCGCCTCTCTCGGGGGAGGAAACGGCCGCGGCGACGGCGGCGCTGAGGACGCGTCCGGCGACGACGAGGCACCTCTCAACACAACACCGTTTAAAATAGGAAATAACCAAACTGGAAATACGGTTTGTAACCTTAATGATCAGATTTATTTCCGGTCACGAAGATATCTGCAGTTTTAAGAGCAAAAATCATTAAAATTGCTTTTATCACTTCATTCTTTAAGTGTTATAAATTAAATATAAAATAATATAAAACCCCCATTAGCAATTATAATGACATATATTAAAATTAAATATTAAAAATCAACGATAAAAAAATATTCCATTTAAAAAAAATGATATTTAATAGCCTACAACGTTTCGTCCCCGATTGGCGGACCATCTTCAGGTCTAAAAACTGTAACTCAATTATAGTTTATTATACGGAAAAAATTAGCGAAACGAATTTGCCACAATCAAAAAAATTTTTTTCTTAATTAATAAAGAAGAAAACAGAAGAGAATGAAACAAATTGAGAGACGACATGAACAGAATAAAACGAGAGATAATACAATGGACGAAGACAAGGCAGAAGAGAACAGTAGAGAGCAAGAACAGAATAAAACAGAGTATGAAATCAGAGAACAGAATAGAACAAAACGAGAAAGAACAGAATACAAGTGAACAAGTGAGAATAGGAGACAGTAAACACGAGAGGACAGAAAAGAATGAAACAAATTGACAGACGACATGAACAGAATAGACCAAAACGAGAGATAATACAATGGACGAAAACAAGGCAGAAGAGAACAGTAAAGAGCATAACAGTATAAAACAGATTATGAAATACGAGAACGAAAGGAGAAAGAACAGAATACAAGTGAACCAAGTGAGAATAGGAGACAGTAAACACGAGACGACAGGAGAGAATAGGAAAAAAAAGTCCGTTCTGTTATCTCGTAGTCTGTAATCTCTTCGTTTCTCTTCTCTTCTCATCTATTCCGCTCTCTTTTGTATTCCGTTCTATTATCTCACTTTCTGTTCTGATCGCTCCTGTTCTATTTTCATCTGTTTTGCCTTGTGTCACTCTGTTCTATTCTGTTCTGCTATTTCATTTTCTGCTTTATTCGGTCTGTTCCCTCTGTTAAATTCATTTTTGTTCTGTAATCTCCTTTTTTGTTTTATTTTGTTCTGTTCTCTCCAGTTCGATTCTTCTCCTTCTCTTCTTCTGTTGAATTCTGCTCTGCCTGTTCTCTTGCGTAATGTTCTTTTCTATTCCGTTCTCTGCTATTTCCTTCCATTCTTTCCTATTATACCCCTAATTGCAGTTTTGTTGTCTTTTTTTCTCACCCGTTCTCTCTTGTTTACTTGTATTCTCTTGCCTCTTGTTCTGTTACACTCTGCTCTCTCTTATTCTGTTGAATTCTGCTCTGCCTGTTCTCTTGCGTAATGTTCTTTTCTATTCCGTTCTCTGCTAATTTCGTTCCATTCTTTCCTATTATACCCCTAATTGCAGCTTTGTTCTATTTATTTCTCACCCGTTCTGTCTTGTTTACTTGTATTCTCTTGCCTCTTGTTCTGTTACACTCTGCTCTCTCTTGTTCTGTTGAATTCCGCCCTACCTGTTCTCTTGCGTAATGTTCTTTTCTATTCCATTCTCGCTTATTTCGTTCCATTCTTTCCTATTATCTCCTAATTGCAGTTTGGTCTATTTATTTCTCACTTCTATTCTCTTGTTGTGTTACACTCTGCTCTCTCTTGTTCTGTTGAATTATGCTCTGCCTGTTCTCTTGCGTAATGTTATTTTCTATTCCGTTCTCTGCTATTTCCTTCCATTCTTTCCTATTATACCCCTAATTGCAGTTTTGTTCTATTTATTTCTCACCCGTTCCGTCTTGTTTACTTCTATTCTCTTGTTCTGTTGAATTCTGCCCTGCCTGTTCTCTTGCGTTATGTTCCATTCTATTCCGGTCTGTCTTATTTCGTTCCAAATCACGGACGAAACGTTGTGTCTGTTTTAATTATTTTAGTTTTACCACTGTGAACCAAAAAGTAAGGTGAATTTAGTTTATAAAATGTAAAAAATTCTTTATTTATTCTTCCAAAATCAATTTCACCCCCCCCCCCCTATCAAAGTAATCCCTGTCCCGATAAAAACGCACAGTCCTACCAACCTAGGAAAAAAAATTACCTGTCTTCCTAATACCCGGGGAGTTTTAAATGACAGTTTCACCTTTGTTTTTTATCACAGTGGTATATATATATATATATATATATATATATATATATATATATATATTTAAATTTGTGATTAATAAAACTAAAAAAATATAATTTTCAAGAAGCATTTTCGAACGTTTATTGTCTACGGATAATCCGAGAGGAATTCGTTCCCACGGACCACATTGACTGACGTCAGAACACGTGTTGTTTAAAATAACGTGAAACATTTATTTTTCCTAACAAGCACCACACACGTGTGTATTACGTTGATAATTTTTATAATGTTGGCGAACCTCGACCAACGACACGTACACGCGAGATCAGAGAAGTTAACAACTGCAATTGAATGACTCGCTCGCTTCTTTGTAACGTGTAACTTTGCGAGGTTGCATCTTCAGGGGGGAAAATATATTTTTTTTTCGTGGTGGAGTGTGGCACACCTGTTAAGATAACATTTAATTGGTTTCAGAAGTTCTTATTAATTATTAGATTTAAATTTGTGGGTGAGATGTTGTAGTTTTTCCTTTGCTGTGTAGGTTAGATGTTAGTTTATAAGTGGAATTTTATTTCCAAAGGGGTAGTTTGACTTTGGTTGTGTCCCACCACGTAGGCGGTGGTTTCCCGGAGCCTGTAGGCACGCAGGAAAGGCAGGGTAATGTGGGGGAAATATATATATATATATATATATATATACTGTGGCACAGTTGATGAAAAGCATCTGCGGCCGTCCTAAAAACAAACAAGAGGAGACCGCATAGGGGAAAATTAGGGGAGAAATATTTACCCAAAAAATACAAATCGTAAGGAGTGTTTTTTCCACCTCAAAAATACACTTTATATGAAGCTAGCCCTCAATGAATTTCTGTTTGAATGTATTGTCTAAGAGTTATTAACTTCCCTGGTCTCGCTTCCACATTATATCGTTGGTCGATTTTTTTGCAATCTTTTCGAGCCCCACGTTGGGCGCCCAATTTATGTGTGGTCATTTATTCCAAGATGGATAATAGTTTATTATGTAACAACATCTGTGGGCTGTTAGTCTTTAAATACTGACTATTAAATCTCAATATATATATATATATATATATATATATAAATATATATCTATATATATATTGTAATAGTAAGAATGTGACATTGTCAAAAATATTGGTATGGAAAGGATAGAGAGATAGGTTGTGGCTTACCTGAAAGTGAAGTGCGGTGTCGCCATGAAGAACTGAAGGTTGTTCTTCAAATTTTCGGAGGCTCTCAGCCTCCTTCTTCAGGAAGGAGTGTTACACCATTCCGTGCAGCCCGCCTTCTTCAGGAAGGATTGTTACACCATTCCGTGCAGCCGGCTGGTGCACGGAATTGTGTAACACTCCTTCCTGAAGAAGGAGGCTGAGAGCCTCCGAAAATTTGAAGAACAACCTTCAGTTCCTCATGGCGACACCGCACTTCACTTTCAGGTAAGCCACAACCTATCTCTCTATCCTTTCCATACCAATATATATATATATATATATATATATATATGTAATGCCAATTAAAGAGGCCATTAATTGCTTTAATATAATTGGATTGTTAGCGGCACGAGTCTTGAAAGCAACAACCACCACGGCTCTTTGTCGGTGATAATAGTTGAAAAAAAAACCGCGCGCTGGTACGGAAGTGCAGTTCCGGCAAAGGATACGAGGAGGCTGATCTAAAAGTACGAATAGCGTGGTCCAGGAAGTCCAACTGCGAGATCTATGAGTTTTCATGAAACGCGAGTAAACAGTTTTGACGGAGAGACTCACATAATAATCGCAAATGGTTTTGCTTCACACAGACTCAACTAAATTCAGCATAAGAGGCACCAAGGAGACCTAGTAGGTGCGAGGGCTGATGACTGAGGGGCGCGACTGATCCCAAAGCTCCAGGTGGAATAACAACGAGACCATCGACCGAGTGTAATGTGTAGAATCAGTGAATAACGGCCCTGTTTAGTGAGTGTTGTCCTCAAGCTCCAAGAATCACATCTGGTACCAGAAAGACAATTCGTGAGTTCAAAAACAATTATTTTTAAAATCTGTAAACGAGGATTAAAGGTGGAAGTCAGGTTTCGTTCGTTCATCTTCATATTGTATTACGTTAGCTTCCAATGAGTTTGTTTATTAAACTGGATTGTTCTTACTGTCAAACCCAGTAATGACCCTGAGGTAAAGAGAATTTCCTCGTACTTGATTGTAAAATATAAAGTTGTATTGTTCCTAGAATATTTGTTTGTTAACTTGATGAAATACGGCGTGTAAAGTAGGGGATTACCAGTTGGTACCTTTAAATAAAACATTTTTTAAATCTTGATAATTTTGTTAATTAATTCTTTTAATTAAGACTACCTTTTAATTATTACAATATATATAAAGACTAGAGTCGCTGATAATGTAAGGGTCCCGAATATAGGAAAGGAAAAAAAATAGTAGAAACCAAGTTAGGCGCAATACGAGGGCAAGGAAATGCAGATATACTCAGATACCAAAGTGAACTCTGTTTGGCCAGAGTCATCCAGTAGCATATATATATATATATATATATATATATATATATTATTCTCATAAAATGTAGATGATTAGCTTTACTCTTGTTTAACCCAGCCGCCATGTTTATGACACGTGTTGAAAGTGAACTAAGTTTTTACTGGGTATAGAAGGGGTTATTTGTTGTTGTAGTAAGTTAATAAGCATATATATATATATATATATATATATATATATATATATATTAAAAATATATATATAGGTATCTCATTTTATTTTGTACTGTCCTTATTTTTAAATCTCGTTTATTTGTTTTACCTTTTTGCAGAAGCAGAAAGTTCGAGAGAGGGAACGGGGAGGATGGAGGAGGAGGAGGAGTGTGGGGCGAATGCTATTACTTTATGCTGATGTAGTTACGGAATAGAGGGGGAAGTTTCTGCTTCTTCTTCGTGTAGTAGAAGTGGGAGCGTGACATGACTTTTCCGAGTGCGTGGCGAGTGTGAGAAAGATTCGTCTCCCACGTCTTTTGAAGTTTTCTTGTTATTATTACCAGAAACATCACCAAGACGAAGAAGAGTATTTCCTCGCAACCACTCTAAAGAAGGAAAAAAAACGTGTCTCCCTTCAAACTAGTAGTTCACACGACCACCTATGGAAAAAGGAAGGGAAAAAAATGCCGTCTGAGGAAGTTTCAGGGTCCCCTCTAACTGCAAGAAGCACTCGTGTGTACCAGGTAAAGTTTTATTTACTAGCCCTGGTTCCAAGAACAGAAACAGTAAAGAAAAAGAGAGCGTCATCTTTTGACTGATAACGATGGCAGTGGCCACGTCAAAGGTAGGGGGGGGGGTGGACGAGCGTTACATTAAAATAACGCTAAAATAATCGAGATTGGAGTCAAATCCTGGGGTTATGGATATCGCTGACTTTATCTATTGCTTTCATCTTGCCGTTTAAGTTGTACTTGAACCATTATGTGGGGGGGGGGGACGAACGTTACATTAAAATAACGCTAAAATAATCGAGATTTGAGTCAAATCCCGGGGTTATGGATGTCGCTGACTTTAATTATTGCTTTCAACTTGCCGTTTAACTTGTTCTTGAACTATTACGTGTGGGGATGAAAGAGGGAAAAGAATGTTCTACACTCAATTCGAAACGGAACGCCGGAACTGTAAAACACCCCTGTCACCAATAGGGTGATCTAAATTACATTGGATTCTTCTTTGATTCTTACAGCGCCGGGATGTTGTTGAACATTTTTTTTACTTGACCAGGGTACGGAGGCTAATCGGCCATGTGTGCGATAAGGGACAATGGAGGAAGAGGTACAACTATATACGCTGATGATCCAGTAACAAAAATCATACGATCAGGAAGGATACGATGGGTGTAGACCATGTAGCACGAATGAAGGAGTCTGAGGTGGCAAAGAAGAAGATTCTACTTGTAACCCCAGGAGGACAAAGAGAACGAGGTAGAACCCCGAAGAAGATGGTTGGACGGAGTGGAGGGAGATCTACGGAAGTTGGGATGTAGAAATTGGAAGAGGACAGCACATGATCCTGAAGGATGGAAGAAGCTCGTTGGAAAGGCCAAGGTTCACTACGGGACTGGTAGCGCCATGGCAGAAGAAGAAGAACGGTACGGAGGCGCCTTGACGTAAAGGAACTTATTTTTGTCTTTCTGCAGTGTTTTTGATTCTCTCAGAATACCGTGAGTGTAATAATTTTGAACTCTGTCTTTAAGGTATGTCCAATAATTTTGATTCTTTTACGGTACCGGGTCGTGATTTTTATTCTCTTCAGTTACCTGGAGAAATTTTGCCTCTTAAGCATTTTTTGATTGTGTTACCCTACCAGCGGTATTTTTTATATAATATTTGTTATCAGGAGGATTTATGGTCCTCTAAAAGGCGCTGATGACATAATCAGCATTCCCTCTGCATAGGGTTTGGTTAAATAACTTCTTGACTAACAGATTAATGTAGAATTGAAATACTTTTTTCGGGATTATGTAAATAAATACCCGGGCAACGACTCATACAGAAACTGTGCAGTCTCATATTTTTTTTTTGGCTTCTAGTGTTGCAGACGGAAAGTAGTTCCACGTGGGCTACGGTTACACGGAGCGACTACTAGTATAGGTACTCGTGAAGGGCAGGTTTATGTGCTGGCACAGCGCCATCCTCAGAACAGTCATGAGGAGACCCGATAGGAAATATTTCCAGAAGAAAACAAATCATAAGGAATTTCTTCGTTGGTCTGGATTCCACGTATCGTTGGTCGAGTGTTTGCAATCTTTACGAACTCCACGTTGGGCGCCAATTTATGTGTGGTCATTTATCTCAGGATGGATAATATTTAATTATATAACAACAGCCTCTGTGAGCTGCAAGTCTCGCTTTCTCAAATCAATGGTCGAGTTTTTGCAATCTTTACGAGCCCCACGTTGGGCGCCAATTTATGTGTGCTCATCTATCCCAGGATGGATAATATTTAATTATATAACAACAGCAAGTCTGTGAGTTGTTAGTCTTTAATGACTGACCATTAAATCCCTCTCTCTCTCTCTCTCTCTCTCTCTCTCTCTCTATATATATATATATATATATATATGTATGTATGTATATAGGGTCCTCGGCCTGTTTTGAGAGGTGTATGTTTCTGGGCCGCAGACCTTGACGCATACGGTAAGAGTTGTTCTCTGTTCCCATCGGAACAGTCGGCCAGCTGCTTCCTAAATTGATCAAGGCACGGCGAGGGCGAAAGCTGCGACCCCCACAGCAAACCCCCCTCTTGCCCGCCAACCAGGGAAGGGCGTGGGACAAATACCCAACGCCCGACCTACCTGATAAAGGCTTTTCTAGGGTTTTCCCTGGATCACTTTTAAGCCAATTGCCGCGGGGTAGGATCCTTAAACTATAGCCCGGGGGTCCCGTAGTTAACCCTTGGCTACTTTTCTCTACTCTTCCGCATCCCCCCTTTCAGACCCCTTCCTATGCTATTAAAGGGGAGTTGCCACTATGTGGATTAGCCTCGTGTAGCCTGTTACCTAAAAAAAACGTCTGTTGCAACGACGCTCCGTACACCACACCCGTATCTTTGTGTAAACTGAGCCAGCAGTCGCTTTGACGTCATCGTCACTCGTGATTTAGAACGCATCTTGATAAAGAGTGCAAATATTGTTCCCCCCCCCACCCGTGCCCCTCACTTCCGCACCGTCCGACCGACCGCCCGTGTTGCAACTCTTCCCCGAGAGCCCCCCCAAAGTCACCTTTCTCAGTCCCCGCGCCATCTGCGTCATCATCCATTATTCCCCCTTCCTAGTCTCCCTTCTGCAAATAATTACCAGCGAACTGTAGCAGTGCCAGGGAAGGAGGGGGACGGGGGAGGGGACGGTGGGGGCTTTAAAAAAGGTCAGTGACTTTCGCAATAAATTCCCAAAATGTTACGCAATGCGCGCTCACGTAAGGGGGCGGCCATCTTGGTGAGGCTTCTTCATCCGTCTCTAAGAGAATAAACTCAACGGTTTCTGTGGTAATTACTAAAGAAAAACAAACGATAACATCTCGTTTTAAAACAGTTGACCAAGTGCAACACAAGGATTACAATGGAACGAATAATAATGTTAGGTTTGACGAGAGTTATTGTAATTGTAGGTTATGGAGGTCCCCAACCAAAATGTCATCAATAAGTATTAAATAATGAATAATAAAGATAGCCAATTCAGACAAAAAAAAAACAATCGGACGAAGCCTGCGAGAGGATTCCCTCGCAGGTGAACCTTCCCAGAGAGCTCTGGCGGAGGCTACCTTTGGGGATGCCTTCACATCTCTCTGGTTTCTTTGAACTAAGGTTCCCACATGCCGAGGCCTGTTTTGAGTGGTGAATGTTCCGGGCGTGTCGCACATCTTGGGGCATACGGTAAGAGTTGTTCGCTGTTCCCATTGAAACAGTCGGCCAGCTACCTCTCCTAAGCTGGTTGAGGCACGACGAGGGGAATGCTGCGTCCCCACAGCAAATTCCACCAGACAGCGAAAGGCGTGGGGTCAAGTAGCCAATGCAATGATGCAGGTTTTTCTAGGGTTTCTCCTGCATCACTTTGAGGCGAATTGCCGCGGGGGTAGGATCCTTAAACCATAGCCCGGGGCCCCTAGTTAACCCCTTGGCTGCCTTCCTCTACCCTTCCGCATCCCCCCTTTCATTTCCCTTCCTATGCTATTAAAGAGGCAGTTGCCACCACGTCGATTACCCTCGTGTAGCCTGTTAAACCCCACCGCTTAAAGAAAATTGAAATGAAAACCTGCTTCTCCGTTTTTTAAATTTATAATTTTTACGATCCTTCGTCAATTTACAATCAATCATCTGTACAAAGAATTTTTTTTTAGAATAAATTAAATTTTAACAATGATCCCGCATATAATTTTTTTTATATATTGTAATACCGATTAAAGAGGCTATTAATTGTTTTAATTATAATTGATTGTTAGCGGTACGAGTTGCCAAAGAACGACAATAATGGACGGTAACTCTGTGTCGGCGGAGCCTTTGTTGTGAACTGCGTTCTGTACGAGAGTTTAGTCAGTCTGCGGCGAGAACTGAAACAGATCAGTCGAGTGCGGCAAAGGTTACGGGAGAGTGAGGATGCTGCTGATCTAAAAGGTACGAATAGCGCGGTCCAGGAAGCTCAACTGCTCATCTGTTAGTTTACATGAAATCCAAGTAAACAGATTTGACGGAGGGACTCAAGTAATAATCGCAAAAGGTTTTGATTTCGCACAGACTGAACTAAATTCCGCATAGAGGCACCAAGGAGACTTAGTAGGGCCGAGATAACAGAGAACGAGAACATCGACCCTGTGTATTAAAAATTTAATGTGTAGAATCAGTGAATAACGGCCCTGTTTAGTGAGTGTTGTCCCCTCAAGCTCCATGATTCAGATCTGGCACCGGAAAGACAATTCGCACGTAGTACTTTTAAAGGATAAACTTTTAAATCTTAATAAATTAGTTTATTAACACCACCTTTTAATTAATATTAATTGTAGTAATTACGGAGATGTAAGTTGAGCTTTCCTTGTTTCAGACAGAGATAAAGAAGCGAAATGGCGACTGCTTCGACTACCAGGTTTACGTCATCCACTCCAGCGGAAACGCGCAGTGATCACTGACGACGTGTAACGTGGCCACTTCATTAAGATGATCCGTCTAGGATAATGATAGATTAAGTACTGCGACGTGCAGGTTGTGGAGAGGGAGAGACATCAGTGTGACCGTCGTCTTCACCCTCTGACCATCCCCGCCACACACACACACACTCACTTGACATTAAAATAGGATGAAGCCTTCTCCTGCGCTGGAGTAGCGCGAGACAGACACGAAGTGGTTCAGAAGCACAAGAGTGAGTGAAGATGAGGAACAGAGAAGAGGCCAAACTCCTCGTGAACTGCACAAAGTTACCCTTGTGACGTCATAAATATTCATACGGTGAAAGATGAACTGCAAACCTGTCAGTCACTTCTGTAACTCAAGAGCGGTTCAGCGGGCCAGGGAAGAAGAAGAAGAACAATAAGGCGTCCAGGAAAATATAAAAAAACCCTCCAGAATAGCACAAGAATTTCAAGTCGGTTTTTTTAAGGATGTAAAGGGATTGGAATTAAAAAAAAATGAATAAGAAAGTTAGACGAATACAGACCATAAAAAGAATTAGGTGATAAAATAAAGACCACACATCAACGTTTCTGGGATCCTTTGTCACCCTTTTCGTCAGGTGCGAAAAAGAGGAGCCTAGAGCGACACAACTGCAGTGGAAAGTTGACAAAACTCAGGAGCCCAACCTGTTGGTCTCTAAGAAGAGCCTAGAGCGACACAACTGCACTAGTCAGTTGACAAAACACAGCAGCCCAACCTGTTGGTCTCTAAGAAGAGCCTAGAGCGACACAACTGCACTAGTCAGTTGACAAACCTCAGAAGCCCAACCTGTTGGTCTCTAAGAAGAGCCTAGAGCAACACAACCGCACTAGTCAGTTGACAAAACACAGCAGCCCAACCTGTTGGTCTCTAAGAAGAGCCTAGAGTGACACAACCGCACTAGTCAGTTGACAAAACTCAGCAGCCCAACCTGTTGGTCTCTAAGAAGAGCCTAGAGCGACACAACTGCACTAGTCAGTTGATAAAACTCAGCAGCCCAACCTGTTAGTCTCTAAGAAGAGCCTAGAGCGACACAACCGCACTAGTCAGTTGACAAAAGTCAGCAGTTGTTGAGTGTCTGCTTGTACGTTAGTTGCTGTGATGTGTAGCATCTCTGAAATGAGTCGCTTTTGAGGTACGTCAACTGACTAATTATGTTAGAAACGTTCTTAGGATGTTGTCTCCAGGGAGTGTTTTGTAGATTTCCTCCACAGTATATTAAAACCCTTTTCGTCCATTCTTAAATATTAAAAATAATTTACCGTTATGAACGATCCGTTCTTTAAACAGTCTTTCCCTTTCTTTACCTTCACCTTCGTGAACCCCATGTAATTTTCTATTACTGCTGTTGTCCCTCTTCTTCTTCTTCCTCACAAATTAATGCAACGACGTCCAACAACTCCTTATCCCAGAAACTGCATCACACACAAGTAGAGGATACTCTAAAGAAAAACACGGTGACTGATGGAGAGATGTGGAGAGAGAGTCCACACTGGACGGTGACGTGACTGATTGTGCGCGTGTGTGTGTGAATGTGAAAGGACCTTTTCACCAGGTTCAAAGTCACCGTTGAATTGAAAATATATAAAACAACAAGCGTCTCTAAAAATTTCCTTTACGTTCATCTCATTTGTGAAGAGAAACTATGAGGGTGTTGAAACGTCACGGACCTTCGTAGGTATTTTATCTAATTTTTATCATCTCTCGTATAAAAAAAATAGGAAGAGACTCTGTGTGTGTGTGTACAGGTTTTTTTCTCTCTCTCCCCTTATCTTATCACGTTATCTCGTGCGTTATTTCTCAATCACGTTTAATATAACTGGGACACACACACACGAACACGCTTCTGGTGCGTCATTTATTTACATTGTGCCCGATACACATGTTCATTATCCTTATTTCTTCCTTATTTCAGAGGTGTATGTTCCGGGGTCGCAGACCTTGGGCATACGGTAAGAGTTGTCTGCTGTTCTCATTGGAACAGTCGGACAGCTGCCTCCTAAACCGGTCAAGGCAAGCCGAGGGGAATGCTGCGACCCCACAGCAAACCCCCTCTTGCCCGCCAACCAGGGAACGGCGTGGGACGAGTACCCAATGCCCGACATACCTGATGCAGGTCTTTCTCGGGTTTTCCCTTTATTACTTTTAGGCGATTTGCCGAGTAGGATCCTTAAACCATAGCCCGGGGGCCCCTAGTTAACCCTTGGCTACCTTCCTCTACCTTTACACATCCCCTTTTAGATCCCTTTCCTATGCTATTAAAGGGGAGTTGCCGCCATGTGGATTACCCTCATGTAGCCTGTGTACACCTAAAAAAAACCCGTATTTATCCTCGTTACTATCTTCTCTAAGCATTTCTCCCTCTCTCTAAGGGAATATATTTGTTAGTTGCGGCCGTCGTCCCCCGCCCCCAGGCTGCAGTTACTCAATTAGCGTTGTGCGGAGGAGGAGAAAGTTGATCGTGTATCTGAGATTCAGCGAACCCCAGGGGGTAGGGGAAGGGTGGATTAAAGGAATCTGAAGTTTGTTCCCCCGCTCAGAGGCAATATTGTCTGCGAGACACCGTGGAGGAATGTGCTCGGCCATTCCTCGAGCTCCTGCTCCACCCAACCCTGGGGAATGCTGCACAACAAAGACTCTCACTCCCTGTGTGTGTGTGTGTGTGTGTGAGTCCTGCCTCCACCTCGGACGAGCACGTGTTTGCCTTTTTTCCTGTCCCTTTCTTACTCGCGGATTGTTGCGACCTTGGTGCCTTTACCACGACCACAGGAGTGTCCCCCCCCTCCCCCCCCTCGCCGAGGGAGACTTTAATCAACGTCATTGTCGTCGTCACGGAACCGCTAAGGTCACTTCAGTTTGTTTTATTTTATTTTGTAGACTTTCACAAAGTAAATGTTGTTCTCGAGGAAGATGGACGCTCCTCCTCGGACAACGCACGTGGTCAGGGAAGAAAGAATCGTGCACCAGCAGCTACGGCCTTAAGTCAAGTCATTCACCTACAGAATTCTGCTTGTCAATTCATCATAAAAATCAGAAACATGATTTATTAAAGGTTTTTTTAGGGTACCAGACTACATGAGGCTAATCCACATGGTTGCAACTCCCCTTTAATAGCATAGGAAGGGATTTGAAAGGGGGGATGCGGAAGGGTAGAGGAAGGTAGACAAGGGTTAACTAGGGGCCCCCGGGCCATGGTTTAAGGATCCTACCCCGCGGCAATTCGCCAAAAGCAATGCAAGACAAACCCCAGAAAAACCTGAATCAGGTAGGTCGGGCATTGGGTACTTGTCCCATGCCCTTCCCTGGATGGCGGGAGAGGGGGTTTGCTGTGGGGTCGCAGATTTCCCCTCGTCGTACCTCGACCAGTTTAGGAGGCAGCTGGCTGACTCTTCCAATGGGAACAGAGAACAACTCTTACCGTACGCCCCAAAGTCTGCGACCCCCAGAACATACACCTCTAAAAACAGGTCTCGGCTTGATTTGACTCCAATCACGGTTGTATTCGCGTTATTCTCTTTTAACGCCCACTTCACCCCGACCCCTAACGGTGCTCTTTGAAATTATACTCGGATAACATCAATTGAAACACTATCAATATCTATGATCCCTTAAAAAAATATTTATCTGCCTAAAATATAGACTGTTACACCGTGTTTGAATATTTCCAACCCCCACCACCCCCCTATGTGTGCTTAGTCCTGATTCCGAAAGGGGTTGAAATTTTACAAACGGCCATTGACCTCAACAATTATTTATTCCACGGCAAATATCGACCATTTAACATGTTAGAAAAATTCCACCCCCCCCCCCCGTGTACCACCGCCCCCCTATGGGTTAAATGACTAATTGTATGTCATAATTGAACTCGGTTACATCCATAAATCTGTATTTGTCTCCAATGTCGATTGTTTTAGCGTTATTATTTTCTTGTATCACGCGTCCGCCCCCCCCCCCAACCCCTAAGGGTTGCTCCCTTCCCATGATTACTCCATTTATTTAATTATTTTTATTATGTTATCATCATTTCAGCCCGCAACGTGTCGGGGGAAAAAAATCCGCAAGTTACAAATTTTCTTGTAATACATTTATAATTGATTACCTGAAGGTGGTTGAAATCAAGGACGAAACGTTGTCTTTTTGACATTACGTTCAAGTATTTAATTTAAAAATGAAGTGAGATTATTATAAAATGAAAAAAAAAGTACAACGTCTGATTGAAACTAATGAATAAGACCACGCTGCAACCTTTCTGGGATCCTTGTTCCTTTCCTCAGGTGCTAAGAAGAGGAGCCTACAGCGACAAAAGTTTGAATTTTTTTTAAAAAAAACAAAAAGTTTTGTCAACTGACGACTGCAGTTGTGTCGCTCTAGGCTCCTCTTCTTAGCACCTGAGGAAACGAACAAGGGACCCCCCCCCCCCAGTAATGTTGTGTGGTGTTTATATTACCCCCTCCTCCCCTTTTTGTCGGTAATTGGCTGTCTTTCTTCTTCTTCACGAGAGGGATCAATAAGCAACACGTGGGCCGCGGCTTCTTGCCGCTGATTGGTTGAGCGCTGGGGGAGCTGACGTCGTCAACCCCCTCTCTCGCGTAACAGGTTTTAAGTTGATTCCTGCGCTGCATGCAGGTTTCTCACCCCCGCGTTTGCTGTTCACGATGTTGACGAACCCCACATACTTACACACGTGTGTGTCCGCCACCGCCGCCGCCGTGTAAGGTTAATCAGCCAGTGTGAGTTTCGCCTCGCGTGACGTCCTTGGTCAAGCTGTCAGCCAAGCAAGGCTCTGGCCCTGCGACGTAGCGCGAACATCCCTCAGCATCTCTCACACCAGAGCAAGTGAAAGTCACTGGCAGTCGTCCGTAGGCAGTAATAATGTGACTTATTGTCATATAATACGGTGGCCCCTTGTAGCCAGGAACTCTCGAGTGTCCTCCACTACTGAGGACACAGCTCAGACACGAAGACTGTTCATCTGACACGGAAAATAACCTGCTAAAAATAAAGGAATGTCTCTTCCCTCGGTCTCTTATTTCCATCAAAGACCTTGGAATTCCCCTAAATTCCTTCCGTAATTCATAAATCTACCAAGTCCCTAAATAAATAGCTCCATCAACCAGCCAAATCCTCCCATTGAGCTCTTTTACAGTAACCCACCCACCTCCTCCTTCACATCCTCCTCCCCGTAACTCTAGCCCCCTCCTACCAACTGGCACTACAGACTCCTATTTTACACTTTTCTTCTTTCTCTCCTTCACTATTTCTCTATGTTTCTCTTTCCCTCTTCCATCTTTTACTGTTTTCTTTTTTCTCTCCTTCACTATTTCTCTGTGTTTCTTTTTTCCTTCTTTCTCTCTTCCACCTTTCCCTCTTTCTGTCTTCTATCTTTTACTGTTTTCTTTTTTCTCTCCTTCACTATTTCTCTGTTTCTCTTTTCCTCTTCCATCTTTTACTCTTTTATTATTTCTCTTCTTCACTATTTCTCTGTTTTTCTTTCCCTTATTTCTCTCTTCCATCTTTCCCTCTTTCTCTCTTCCATCTTTTACTCTTTTCTTCTTTCTCTCCCTCACTATTTCTCTGTGTTTCTCTTTCCCTTTTCCATCTTTTACTCTTTTTCTTTCTCTCCTTCACTATTTCTCTGTGTTTCTATTTCCCTTATTTCTCTCTTCCATCTTTCCCTCTTTCTCTCTTCCATCTTTTACTCGTTTCTTCTTTCTCTCCCTCACTATTTCTCTGTGTTTCTCTTTCCCTTTTCCATCTTTTACTCTTTTTACTTTCTCTCCTTCACTATTTCTCTGTGTTTCTATTTCCTTTCTTTCTCTCTTCCATCTTTTACTCTTTTTTTCTTTCTCTCCTTAACTATTTCTCTGTTTCTCTTTCCCTTCTTTCTCTCTTCCATGTTTCCCTCTTTCTCTCTTCCATCTTTTACTCTTTTCTTCTTTCTCTCCCTCACTATTTCTCTGTGTTTCTCTTTCCTTTTTCCATCTTTTACTCTTTTTTTCTTTCTCTCCTTCACTATTTCTCTGTGTTTCTATTTCCCTTCTTTCTCTCTTCCATCTTTTACTCTTTTCTTCTTTCTGTCCTTCACTATTTCTCTGTGTTTCTCTTTCCCTTCTTTCTCTCTCATCTTTTACTCTTTTCTTCTTTAGGTCCTTCACTACTTCTCTGTGTGTCTCTTTCCCTCATTACCTATTTCTATTTATCATTCCTCGACAAGCTGAAGGTTTGAACTGCTTGACCATCCATATCCAGCCCCATCTTGTTCCCTCATCTAAAACTTGCGCTCGGAGGACAAAGATTTTTGTCAAATGAAGAGGCAACCGCATGTGGTAAACAAGTTAATCGGTTCCTTTGGCCTCTAACTTGGAATGACGAGGGTCACACATCCAAGACCACAAGTTCACATGTGAAACATGGACAAATTGTAAATCCTGCTGTTATATTATTATCACGACTACGAAGTCCCCGGACTAAAGTTGATTTTAATAAATAAATAAAAATTAATAAATCCGTGTGTGTGTGGGCCTAAACTCTCTAGACCCGGGGCTACGTCATCGCTGACGTCACGCGCTCCTCGGACCAGCATTGCAGAGAGAGGGACAGAGAGGGAGAGAGAGAATCTACTTCAGGAGTGAGCGAAAACGCACACGAAAAATTCTCCTCGGACGTGACCTCAAAAATAAATTCCCGGAATCTTGTTTTTCGTTACTTGATCAATCAGGCACACGCGTCGTCAGTGACGTCATCGGGACTGAAATAAACGTCGTACATGTAGGGGGGAGGGTAGATTGTTCCTGTGACGAAGCTCGGCCGGGGAGAGTTCATAATTACGTTCGTCGAGTGTTTGCGTCATCAGTGACGTCATCGACGTTGAAAATGGTGGCTCAGATTCCAAGTCACTGTCACATCACCAGGGAGAAGTTTTTTTTATATATAAGAAACAGCATGTAAGGAGAGGACGGTCAGGGGAACCCTGAACGAGTTGACAATTAAGTACGCGGAACTAAAGTGACGTCATCCTCTTGGAAGCCATGTCTAGAGATGTAGGTGGACGGGTTAAAAGCCTCCACGGACGTGACCAAAGAAAAGCCAAAAACCTGTTTTCGTTGAGTGATAATTAATAAATAATTCCTCACTGCCTCATCAAAGACATCATCGTGACTGTGAAACCTCTGGACAACTGTCACACACACACGCCTTCTTCCTCTGACGGTACGTGGAGTCCCTGAAGGACAGGAAGTAGGACCTGAGACAAGTGTTTGCGTCATCAGTGACGTCATCGAGGTTGAAAATGGTGGCTCAAGATTCCAAGTCACTAGGGAGAAGGTTTTTTTTTTAAAAAAAACAGACTGTAAGGAGAGGACGATCAGGAGATCCCTGACCGAGTTGACAATTAAGTTCGCGGAACCACAGTGACCTCATCGTCTTGGCAGACACGTCTAGAGATGTACGGGACGGCTTCAAACTTCCCACTGGTTCATCAATGACGTCATCGTGGGCTGTGAATCCCCTGGGCAACTGTCACACACACACACACACACCTCCTCTGCTCTGACTGTACGTGGAGTCCCTGAAGAACAGGGAGAAGGCATTGAGAGAAGTGTTTGCGTCATCAGTGACGTCATCGACGTTGAAAATGGTTGCTCAGATTCCAAGTCACTAGGGAGAGGTTTTTTTTTTTAAAAAAAATAGTCTGTAAGGAGAGGACGATCAGGAGATCCCAGAACTAGTTGACAATTAAGTTCGCGGAACCACAGTGACGTCATCCTCTTTGTAGCCACGTCTAGAGATGTACGGGACGGCTTGAAACTTCCCACTGCTTCATCAATGACGTCATCGTGGCTGTTAAACTCCCCGGCAACTATCAAACACACACAGACACCTCCTTCCTCTGACGGGTACGTGGAGTACTTGAAGGACAAGAATAGGACCTCAGACAAGTGTTTGCGACATCAGTGACGTCATCGAGCCGGACACACAAAAGGTAATAGAGTCAGTGACCCAACAATAAGGGGCAACCTTTAGAGGAGAAGAAAATCCTAAAAAAACATTGACCATTAAAGTGCGCGGAACTAAAGTGAGGTCATGCTCTTTGCAGCCACGTCTAGAGATGTACGGGACGGCTTAAAACTTCCCACTGCTTCATCAATGACGTCATCGTGGGCTGTGAATCCCCCCAGCAAGTGGCACACACGCACAGACACCTTCTTCCTCTGACGGGTACGTAAAGTCCCTGAAGAACAGGGATAAGGACCTGAGAGAAGAGTTTGCGTCATCAGTGACGTCATCGAGGTTGAAAATGGTGGCCCAAGATTCCAAGTCACTATGGAGAAGGTTTTTTTTTTTAAAAAAAAAAACTGACTGTAAGGAGAGGACGATCAGGAGATCCCTGACCGAGTTGACAATTAAGTTCGCGGAACCACAGTGACGTCATCCTCTTGGTAGCCACGTCTAGAGATGTACGGGACGGCTTGAAACTTCCCACTGCTTCATCAATGACGTCATCGTGGCTGTTAACCCCCCCCGGCAACTGTCACACACGCACAGACACACGTCTTCTTCCTCTGACGGTACGTGGAGTCCCTGAAGGACAGGAAGTAGGACCTCAGGCAAGTGTTTGCGTCATCAGTGACGTCATCGAGGTTGAAAATGGTGGCTCAAGATTCCAAGTCACTAGGGAGAAGGTTTTTTATTTTAAAAAAACAGTCTGTAAGGAGAGGACGATCAGGAGATCCCAGAACGAGTTGACAATTAAGTTCGCGGAACCACAGTGTCGTCATCCTCTTGGCAGACACGTCTAGAGATGTACGGGACGGGTTAAAACTTCCCACTGCTTCATCAATGACGTCATCGTGGCTGTGAAACCCCTGGCAACTGTCAAACACACACACACACACACCTCCTTCCTCTGATGGGTACGTGGAGTACCTGAAGGACAAGAATAGGACCTCAGACAAGTGGTTGCGTCATCAGTGACGTCATCGAGCCGGACACACAAAAGGTAATAGAGTCACTGACCCAACAATAGGGCGACAACCTTTAGAGGAGAAGAAAAACCTAAAAAAAACCATTGACAATTAAAGTTTGCGGATCCACAGTGACGTCATCCTCTTTGTAGCCACGTCTAGAGATGTACGGGACGGCTTGGAACTTCCCACTGCTTCATCAATGACGTCATCGTGGGCTGTGAATCCCCTGGGAAACTGTCAAACACACACACACACACACCTCCTGTGCTCTGACGGTACGTGGAGTCCCTGAAGAACAGGGAGAAGGACCTGAGAGAAGACTTTGCGTCATCAGTGACGTCATCGACGTTGAAAATGGTTGCTCAGATTCCAAGTCACTAGGGAGAAGGTATTTTTTTTTTTTTAAAAAAAACAGACTAAGGAGAGGACGATCAGGAGATCCCTGACCGAGTTGACAATTAAGTTCGCGGAACTAAAGCCACTGTGTCTCTCTCGCTTAAACAATCAACATCCTCCGCGGAGCGATGACCCGGAGGTTTTTTAAGGCTCACCAAAGGACACGACGGACGTGACCAAAGAAGAAATTTGTCGAGAAACTTGTTTCCCCTCGTCGTCACGGCATCTCTATTAGCGACACCGTGTCACAGCGTCATCGGTGACGTCATGTTGCGGCCGCAAACAGAGCAAGAACGTTAAGGTGACAAAGAAGGTAAAAGGAAGAAGACGAGGGATTAACAAACTTTTATGAAAGGCAAAAAATAAAAAAGGTACCACTGAGGCATGGAGGCGTGCAACTCACTATCTCTGCTTACATAATTAAAATAGCTCTCTATAAGTCAGACGTTTCGTCCCCGGATTGACACCGCTTCAGGAGTATAACTCAGTTACCTAAACAAAGTCTTACAAAACGATCCTTTTAGTTTACGAATAAATTGGCAGTGTTACTAAGAATTTAAGTCGACGGATTTGTAACCTTGCGACGTTGCCGCCTAAACGACTGTTATATTGGCACAGCTGTTGGGAGCGTTGCTGATGTCTAAGACAGTACAAGATGGATCGGAACCATCGTCAACACAGGACAACATCTAACATCTTTACACTGTTGCCAATATAAAATATGTTATTGTAAATAAGCATGAATAAGAAAACGAGCCAATTCAGACAAAAGAAGTGATAACGTAAGTACCAACACTGAAACGTTTCCGGGACCCTTGTTCCTTTCGTCAGGTGCTAAGAAATGGTCTTATTCAATGAGACTTAAATACTTACATTTGTAAATAAATATCTTTGGACACGACTGAATGGTTGTGGACCCTTAAATTTCAAATTATTATTATTTTTTTAAGTTCAACGACTCCAGATTTTTAAGACAGATCGTTTCGTTTGTCCGATATAACAAGCGTTACAAAGTATAAAAAAAATATTTTTGCGAAGTGTTTATTTTGTCCTCGATATTTTTAACTAAATTTAAATGATTGGAAGTAATTAATTTCTTTGCGTTGGTAATTGGTAAACTGTTATTATCGTGGTTGGTTTCAACAAATCAGGGGCGAAACGTCGTGTTCTGCCTAATGTTATTTTTGAGGTCAGTGGAAGTTCTTCCTGAGGCCGTTTTTTCGCCCAGTTCACGGACGGCTCTTTTGTCTGGCGGACGACGATGACTCAAGAGGAACTGAGGAACCGTTAGCAGAGTTCGTCGTGCGTAACCGACCTCGTCCTCTAAAACAACTCAGTCGCAGAGTTTGCTAGCGAAAATCCTGAGGCACGGTTGATGAGGCAGAGATACTACTCTGTGTGTGTGTGTCTTAAGATGTCTCTCCACCTCCCTGCGACAGTAACAGTAGTCACGGGGGGGGGGGGGGCAAAGACACGACTCATGACAGCGTCGTCAGTGACGTCACCGCTCCCGCAGTTATTGGACGGGCGCTGATACTGGAGGATGAAGGAAACGTAAGGGGCTTTTCCTTCACAGAGCTCTGGAGGAGGCTACCTTTGGGGATGCCTCCTCCTCTCTCTCTCTGGTTTTTGGAACTAAGGTTCCCACATGCCGAGGCCTGTTCTGAGAGGTGTATGTTCCGGGGTCGCAGACCTTAGGTTGTACGGTAAGAGTTGTTCGCTGTTCCTATTGGAATAGACGGCCAGCTACCTCCTAAACTGGTCGAGGTTCGGTGAAGTAAAAGCTGCGACCATGGCTACCTTCCGCATCTCCCCTTTCAAATCCCTTCCTGTGCTATTAAAGGGGAGTTGCCACCATGTGGATTACCCTCATGTAGCCTGTTAGCCTAAAAAATGGGCTTTCTCTCGCAGGTGAACCGGAGACCTTTGGAGGATGCATTCTCCTTTCTTGAACTAAGGCCTGTTTTGAGAGGAGGTGAATGTTCCGGGGGTCACAGACCTTGGGGGCATACGGTAAGAGTTGTTCTCTGTTCCTATTGGAACAGTCGGCCAGCTGCCTCCTAACCTGGTCAATGCACGGCGAAGGAAAAGCTGCGACCCCACAGCAAACCACACTATCCCGCTATCCAGAGAAGGGCGTGGGACAAGTACCCAAGAGCCCGACCTACCTGATACAGGTTTTCCTAGGGTTTGTCCTGCATCACTTTTAGGCGATTGCCGCGGGGTAGGATCCTTAAACCACAGTCCCGGGGCCCCCCTAGTTAACCCTTGGCAACTTTTCTCTACCCTTCCGCATCCCACCTTTCAGATCCCTTCCTGTGGTGTATGTTGGGGAGTTGCCACCATGTGGATTACCGTCATGTAGCCTGGTACCCTAAACAAAAAAGGGCTTTCTCTCGCAGGTGAACCTTCCCGGAGAGCTTTGGGGGATGCCTTGTCCTCTCTCTCTCTCTCTTTCTCTGTTTTTTTTTAACTAAGATGAAAAAATTTACGTCTCATAGAAATTAATGAATTAGAAAGATAGTCAAATACAGACAAAAAAAGGGTATTATAAATACCAAACAACGTTTCTAACGAAAAGGGGCAAGGATACGAGAAACGTTGTGTGGAATTTATATAACCCGCGGGTTTTGGTCCGGTCTAGGTTATTTTTCTCTTCCTTGAGATCACCTAAATTTATTTTACTGACTGTAATATTGGATAGTGAAGTATAGCGGGGTAAGAATTGAAACAGATGAACGGTTAACCTGAATATATATATATATATGTAATAATTATATAAAATGGCGAAATACGGACAAAATTGTGAGGTTGAGTCGCACTTCGCTGTCGTGCTTTTTCTCTGAACACCAGACGAAATGTACAGGGATCCCAGATACGTTATGTGGAATTGTAGCGCGATAGTTTTATAATTGGTATATATATATATATATTATTTTAATGTAATTAGATATTAGCAAGGGTTGAGAGCTTGACAAATTGGAATTTTCCCAGGCGCCGCGCCGTGGCGGATGGATAATCCCTAAGGTCTGGACGTAGGCACGTAGGATGTTGACCCTCAGGAGGCTGCCTGGACTGTCGCACCGCCGTGGGAAACGTCTCTGCAACCCCCCCCCCCCCCCCCCGCGCAGATATTGAATTAACACGTGACTGCCTGAACCAATCACATTTCTTGGTTCAGGAAAGATCGATCCCGAAAATTGGAACGAGAACATCGATATTTTTCACATGTAGCGAAGGAGGCTGTGAAGGAAAGTGTAGAGCAAGACTCCTCGACGGACCGTCGCTAGGGACGGAGGTGCAGGTCCAGAGGACTCTTGAGAGAGCGAGGGTGCCACATGACCATGGCCAGAGGTAACTGCCAAGTGTCTCAATCCTTGACGCGCCTGGGGGGGTTTTAACTTGGGATTAAGTGATCCGATTGTTTTGCCTGGGTAACACAACACGTATAATTTGTATTTTATTTTGTCCGTGTTCAGTTAAATGATTCATAAATTCTGGAAACTATCCCTTTAATTTATCATTTACTAAACCTACGACAACAAGAGAGTGCGGAGGCAACTCAGTGACGCCCGTTGACCTGAGGTGGGTATTTAACCTTCTCTGCTCTACCGTGAGAGAGGAGGAAATTTCTCTTATGAACTGCCGTGGACGGTCAACACCAAGATGGCGACGCCTTCCTGAGGAGGAAGGAACCAGACACGACGTTCCCGATGCAGGATCTTCAAACTTCGTTGTATGAAATGCCAATGAGAGGCCGTCAGCTTGGCTACCTTCCTCTGCCTGTCTGCGTCTAAAAGGTACCCGGAGTACTTTGTTGTGTCTCTTAAGGTACCTGGACTGTTCTTCACCCTCTCTTGAGGGTATTTCTGACTCCTTTATGGTACTTGTTTTACTCTACTACGGCACGGGGACTCTCTTAACGTAATGTAAGTGTTTTCTTTAATCCCTTTACTTTATCATTTACTAAACCTACCACTACAGTATTTACGTCAGGGACAAACCACGACGAGGAAGCTAATCCTGAAGGTAATAGGTCCATTACGGCGGCGGCGGCGGCGGCAACACTTGTCAATATTTCTGTGAGCTCGAGGGACGTCTGTCTGTCTGTCTGTCTGTATTTGACAAGGTTCGCCGGGCGGAAGGCAGGAAGGAGGGAAAACAGAATCAGGATTCGGCGCCCGGAAACTCCATGCAAATTTGAATTTCCTCCCCCTCCCCGCGTTCATCCTCGACTGTTGATCCTTCGCCCCCCGCCCTCCATCAACCTCTAGCATCCAGCCTCGTCGACTCGGAACCAAAGCGAGTAAAAGGACTGAGTGAGACCCCGAGTCAACGAGACCTTCCTTTCGTATAAACGAGTGACGACATCCGTAAGTGCGGCTGTCGTGACGCTGGGACGGCGTAACCGAAACGGAGCGTTGGAATAGTAAACCAGCGGGACTGTTCCACTCTTTCTCTCTCTCTCTCTCTCTAGCCAATAATGTGACGTTAATTTAATAATAACAGAAATGATACTAAATAGACAATTAAATAGACAGACAATATGAAGCAATAAGTTACACACCGCATCTGGTATCCTTGTTGCTTTCGTCAGGTGATTAAAAAAAAGCAACAGAAGGGGTTTTTGATTTCGTCTCGTGGATTCTGTGAAGGTTCTGTACGGGGCTCTTACGTTTCCCATCACCTGGTGAAAGGAACAAGGATTTACAGAACCTTCTGTGTGGTGTTTATATTATCACCCTACATTTGTCTGTTGTTTTTTTCTCTCTCTCTCGCTATTTATTTATCTAATCAGTATATTTTAACACGAATAATTGTGTAGACAGAGAAATCCTTAAAATATAGCCCGGGGGCCCTAGTTAACCCTTGGCTACCTTCCTCTACCCTTCCGCATCCCCCCTTTGAAATCCCTTCCTATGCCATTAAAGAGGAGTTGCCCTAAGTGGATTACCCTCATGTAGCCTGTTGCCCTAAAAAAAAAAAGAGAACCTGCGAGGGATGTTCTCTCGCAGGCAGAGCCTTGTAGGGGAGACGGAAGGGGCTATCTTTGGGGGATGCCTCCTCCTCCTCTCTCCGTTTTTTGAACTAAGGTTCCCACAAGCCGAGGCCTGTTTTGAGAGGAGGTGAATGTTCCGGGGTCACTGACCTCGGGGCATACGGTAAGAGTTGTTCTCTGTTCCCATTGGAACAGACGGCCAGCTGCCTCCTGAACTGGTCCAGGTACGGCGAAGGGAATGCTGCGTCCCCACAGAAAACTCCTCTACCGCCATCCAGGGAAGGACGTGGGACAAGTACCCCAATGCCCGACCTACCTGATGCAGGTTTTTCTAGGGTTTGTCCTGAATTACTTTTAGGCGAATGCCAGGTATGATCCTTGAACCATAGCCCGCGGGCCTCCAGTTAACCCTTGGCTACCTTCCTCTACCCTTCCGCATCCCCCCTTTCACTCCCCTTCCTATGTTATAAGAGGGGAGTTGCCACCATGTGGATTACCCTCATGTAGCCTGTTACCCTAAAAAAAATTGACAGGGAAATCCACATAGTGGCCACTCCCCTATTATAGCATAGGAAATGGGGGATGCGGAAGTGGAATGCAAGGCAGCCAAGGTGTTAACTAGGTGTCCGTCCCCCTTCTCCCGGCTGTAGTTTCAAGGATCCTAACGCGTGACAGATTACTAGTTACGCAGCGTAAAGCCCTAGACAAGCCTCCGTCGGGTTGGTCGCGCTCCTGGTACTTGTCCCACGCCCAGACGTATTATATTTTAATTACAGAAACGACCGAAAGTTGTCTGATATGCGGTGGTGACGTGTGAAAGTAATATATTGTAGAGGAGTCTAATCCACAGCTTTATAGCTTGCTGAGATGAGTGTCGCTCCCGATGTTGTTTACATTTAACTATTAATTGAAAAAATTGGAAGATTATAATTAATTAATACGACGATTAATTAATTACTTTGACGAGACTTGTTTGTATTGAAGGTTATGTATAGTGTATATATATATATATATATATATATATATATATATATATAGTATATTCCTGTCTTATGTAAGGTATTGGGTGTGAGCCTCCTCGAGCCAACGGTTATTATGTAACAAAAAATTAATATCACGACGTTTCGACCTCATCAGCTTTGACTAATATTGAGCAAGATTGTTATGTGGTGAGGTTAGGGAGCGCGTGGGGGCGCTGCTGCCGTGCCGTGGGGGGTCTCGATTATGGGGTTTAGCCAGGGTCGGGTGCGCAACCAATCAATAAAAGTCCACGTGGCGACGGCGATGGCGATGGTCCCGGGCTGCGACAAGCCTTGCGCCTCCGTCCGTCGCGCTTCCACCAACGTAAATACAGATGAGCAGGAAAACTCTCCGGGTTCATTTTGTTGGCTGTGGACCTCGCAGGGGCCAAAGTCGCGGCGGCGAAGGTTGGTAGTTAATTCTCAAATTAGACAGGAGGAGCGCAAGAAATAAAGACAGGAAGAGAGGATAGATGGAAAGAGACATTTGAAAAAGGTAACGAGATAAAGGGCGAATAAGGAAAAGAGATAAAAATGGAAGGAGAGAACGAACAGAAGAGGAAGAGAGAGACAGTCAGATCTGGGAAAGACAGAAAGAGTGAAAGAGATTGAGAGGAAATATATGGAAAGAGACACAGAAAGGACATTTGAAAAAGGTAACGAGATACAGGGCGAATAAGGAAAAGAGATAAAGAGGGAAGGAGAGAACGAGCAGAAGACGAAGAGAGAGACAGACAGATTTGGGAAAGACAGAAAGAGTGAAAGAATTGAGAGGAAATAGATAAAGACAGAAAGAGAAACACAGACAAAGAGTGAAGGAGAGAAAGAAAAAAACGAAGAAAAGAGCTAAAAATGGAAGAGAGAAAGAGGGAAATAGAGACAGAGTGAAAAAGAGAAAATTAAAGACAAAGAGAGAAAAGGGAAAGAGAGAAAGAAGGAAAGTCGTAAAGAAAGAAAGATAAACAGAGAGAAAGTGTGAAGGAGAGAAACAAAGAAGGTTGAAAAAGAGAAAGAGAGAAAAGGGGAATGAGAGACAGTGAGAAAGATAAAAAGAGGTAAAGAGAGAATAAAACAGAGAGAGAGACAGTGAATGAGTCAAAGAAAGAAAGGGAAAAGTTAAAAGGTAAGAGAGAAAGAGGGAAAGGGAAACAAAGAGGAAGAGTGAAGGAGGGAGCGAAAGAAAGAAGAAAAGAGTAAACGATGGAAGAGAGAAAGACGGAAATAGAGACAGAGTGAAAAGAGAAAGTTAAAGACACAGAGGTAAAAAAGGAAGAGAGAAAGAAAGTCGTAAAGAAAGAAAGGTAAACAGAGAGAAAGAGTGAAGGAGAGAAATAAAGAAGGTTGAAAAGAGTGGAAAAGGGGAATGAGAGAAAGTGAGGAAAATAGAAAGCGGTAAAAAGAGAATAAAACCGAGAGAGACAGTGAAGGAGTCAAATAAAGAAAGAAAGGGAAAGAAAGAGAGAGGGAATGATGGAAAGAGAAACAAAGAGGAAGAGTGAGGGAGAGTGAAAAAGAAGAAAAGGAAAGGTAAGGAAGAACTTATCCACTACTACACTGGAAGGAAGCAACGAGTGTATGAGGACTACGACAAGAAGAAATAATTGAAAAAGTTGACTGTGGCCGTAGTGGAGCGAGGGAGCAAGGCCTCAGCGTGAACGCAGCAAGCAAGTAGTTTCGCCCGACGATTTACAACTAGCGTGGGCGTTAACAGCTTTACAACTTCCCCCCCAGCCCGCCATCATCATCTTTCACAGTGGGCCAGAGAGTAGTTCACTTGCAACTCCGCGCAGGAGAGTGGATTAATTCCCTTTTCTAATCGGCGACCAATCGCGCGGGCTTAGACAAAGGAAAGGAAATTAAATCTATCGGAAGACGAAGGAGCTGAGACAAGCAAGCAGTCGCCAGGGGAGCTACCACGGTGATTTCCCTTAAGAATTTTATCACAAGAAAAAATCAAAATGATAGATTGGTGGAGGGGGCGGGGAGAAATAAAGGCAACAAGGAAAGGAAAAATAGGATGCGCAACAGGAGGAACAAAACAAGGCGGAAAAAATTTAAAATTACTCCTAGTTCCAACGAGAACACGTAGAATTTTTTTTAAAAAATAAAATGGAACACTAGGGGAGAGCAATAAGCGAACAGTTGGGATCGGTAATTGCTTCCAAACACTCTCGGAAATAATAATAATACTCTACGTGAGATCTTAAGTCACCGTAGCATGGCAAAGATGGCGACCTTGTAGGGGGACTCGTTGAATAATAATAATATCATAAACGTCCCGTTTTTTTTGTTCTTTTTAGGGTAACAGGCTACATGAGGGTCATCCACGTGGTGGCAACTCCCCTTTAATAGCATAGGAAGGGATTTGAAAGGGGGGATGCGGAAGGGTAGAGGTTTAAGGATCCGACCCGGCAATTCCCCTAAAATAAATGCAGGGAAAACCCTAGAAAAACTGCATCAGGTAGGTCGGGCATTGGGTACTTGTCCCACGCCCTTCCCTGGATAGCGGGAGAGGGAGTTTGCTGTGGGGACGCAGCATTCCCTTCTCCGTGCCTCGACCAGTTTAGGAGGCAGCTGGCCGACTATTCCAATGGGAATAGCGCACAACTCTTACCGTATGCCCCAAGGTCTGTCAACATGGAACATACACCTCTCAGAACAGGTCGATGTGCCTTGGCTCGTGAGAACCTTAGTTAAAAAACGGAGAGGAAAAGGCATCGCTAATGGTAGCCCCTACCTATCTCTCCTACAAGGTTATAAACGTCCCGTAATGACCCTACAGTTTTAAAGACACACACAGAGAGAGAGAGAGAGAGACGGAGAGAGAGACGGAGAGAGAGATGGAGAGAGAGACGGGGAGAGAGAGACGGAGAGAGAGACGGAGAGAGAGACGGAGAGAGAGACGGAGAGAGAGATGGAGAGAGAGACGGGGAGAGAGAGACGGAGAGAGAGACGGAGAGAGAGATGGAGAGAGAGACGGGGAGAGAGAGACGGGGAGAGAGAGACGGAGAGAGAGACGGAGAGAGAGATGGAGAGAGAGACGGGGAGAGAGAGACGGAGAGAGAGACGGAGAGAGAGACGGAGAGAGAGACGGAGAGAGAGATGGAGAGAGAGACGGGGAGAGAGAGACGGAGAGAGAGACGGAGAGAGAGATGGAGAGAGAGACGGGGAGAGAGAGACGGGGAGAGAGAGACGGGGAGAGAGACGGAGATAGAGATGGAGAGAGAGACGGAGAGAGAGACGGAGAGAGAGACGGAGAGAGAGAGAGACGGGGAGAGAGAGACGGAGAGAGACGGAGAGACAGAGAGACGGGGAGAGAGAGACGGAGAGAGAGACGGAGAGAGAGAGAGAGACGGAGAGAGAAACGGAGAGAGAGAGACGGGGAGAGAGAGACGGAGAGAGAGATAGATAGAGAGAGAGAGAATAACCAAAGGCACGTGATATTTGGCAGTTTCTTTTTTATTAATATTTAATTTAAACCATAAGTGTTTCTGTGGTAGTTAAATGAATGTCTGTGATGCTAATATCCTTGGAAAGGCTTTAACATCTTAGACCGCGCGCGTATCGTGGTCTTTAATATCCGTTACTAATATTAATTTAATTTCGATAGGTGCTGATTTCGATACGTGGAGATTTCGATAGGTGCAGATTTCGATAGGTGCATATAAAAACTTAAAAATACCGCTTAGATATTTGAATGGTTTCGATTATAATTATATATATATTTTTTAAAATTTTGTATTAACTCCCGCAAAGAGTAAATGCAGGCGCGAGATGCAGTGTTTACGCTCTCTGGACTCCCAAGCGAAGCGATTTTGTTTTGTGGACGTGCGTATTGTCACGACAGCTCGCTGGAGCTCTGTCCAGGAGGAGGATGCTTCAAGTTACAAGGAAGAGACAGGTAAAGGAGGATAATTACATATTAATTATTCCATTAAAATATACGTGCGTGTGTGTGTGTTGAACCTCCCTTTGTAATAAGCTGAATGCGCCATTAATTGATCACATTTCTAATTGAATTAATAACGGGGGGGGGGGGGGGGGCTGTAAACGATATTGCTGTAAGTCCAGCAACTATTTCAGTAATATTGCCGGGCAATGTTGCCAGCATTTCAAGTGACGTCGGTTCCAGTGAAAGCATTTCCCGGGCCACGACAGTTGGCAGACCTCAGCAGCTAGAGGACTCTGTAGTCAGTCATTATTATTACTATTATTACGGTTTGTTCTCAGTATTCTCCAGTTATGGTTTGGTCAAACGAGAAAACTGTTGAATTTATCGGTGAAGTTCGCTCAAATCCATCATTACATGGAGTCCGTAGACGGGGATTGGTCACCAACAGTTGTGACGTACCACGAAATATGAAAATAATACGAAGAAAAGTTATTTTCTGATTTTTAAAATCTATATTTAACAAATACAGAGGCACGGCCTTGTAAATTCATTTAATCTCCATACTTGTCCAACCATCGGATACTCTGAATAAATACATCAGAGAGCTCGTGTGTTGCTTTCCTCATCACCGTGACCACCTTTTTTTCTCTCAATCATATGGCACAATTTTTTTTAAAGCAAATATCTCATTTTCTCTCATTCACCTTTTCTCTTTTTCACTCTTTTCACCCTTCTTAGTTTCTCTCCTTCACTCTTTCTCTCTGTTTATCTTTCTTTCGTTACGACTTTCCTTCTTTCTCTCGTTCCCCCTTTTATCTTTTGTACATCTGTGTCTTTAACGTTCTCTAACTGTCTCTCTTCCATCTTTTACTCTTTTCTTCTTTCTTTCCCTCCCTCCTTCACTCTTCCTCTTTGTTTCTCTTTCCCTCTTTCTCTCTTACCTTTTTAACTTTTCCCTTTCTTTCTTTGACTCATTCACTGTCTCTCTCTGTTTTATTCTCTCTTTACCTCTTTCTATCTTTCTCTCATTCCACTTTTCTCTCTTCCCCTTTTTTGTTTCTATCCATCACTCTTTCTCGCTGTTTATCTTTTTTCTTTACGACTTTCCTTCTTTCTCTCTTAGTCTTTAACTTTTTCTTTTTCACTCTGTGTCTATTTCCCTCTTTCTCTCTTCCATCTTTTACTCATTTTTCCTCTTTCTCTCCTTCACTATTTCTGACTGTTTATCTTTATTTCTTTACGACTTTCCTTTTTTCCCTCTTTCCCTCTTTTACCTTTTTTACCTCTGTGTCTTTAACTTTCTCTTTTTCACTATGTGTCTATTTCCCTCTTTCTCTCTTACATCTTCTACTCTTTTATTCTTTCTTTCTTTCTCTCCTTCACTACTTCTCTGTGTTTCTATTTCCCTCATTACCTATTTCTATTTATCCTTCCTTCCTCTTTCCGTATATTCTCTTTTCTTTATTTCCCTCCTTTACACTTTCTCTCTGTTTCCCTTTCTGTATTTATCTATTTCCTTTCCCTCTCTTTCAATCTCTCTGTCTTTCCCAAATCTCTCTCTGTCTCTTTCTCTTCTGCTCGTTCTCTCCTTCCCTCCATCATTCTTTCTCTCTTTTACTTATTCACTCTTTACATTTATATATATAATTTTTTTTAAGCAAATGTCTCACTTTCTCTAATTGCCATTTCTCTCTTTCACTTTCTGTTTTTCACTCTTTTCATCCTCCTTCACTCTTTCTCTCTGTTTATCTTTCTTTATTTACGGTTTTTCTTCTTTCTCTCTTTGTCTTTACTTTCTCTTTTTCACTCTGTCTCAATTTCCCTCTTTCTCTCTTCCCTCTTTTACTGTTTTCTCCATTTTTTCTTTCCCTCCTTCACTATTTCTCTGTTTTTCTCTTTCCCTCATTACCTATTTCTACTTATCCCTCCTTCCTCTCTCTCATACCGTATTTTTTCCTTTCTTTCTTTCCCTCCTTTACTTTTTCTCTCTGTTTCCCTTTCTATCTTTATCTATTTCCTTTCTTTCTCTTTCAATCTCTCTGGCTTTCCCAAATCTCTCTTTTTCTCTTCTTCTCGTTCTCTCCTTCCCTCCATTCTTTCTCTCTTTTCCTGATTCACCCCTTTTTTCTCTCTACGTTTTTCAAATGCCCTTTCTGTATCTCTTTCTATCTACCCTTGTTGCCCTTCGACATTTGTGGTGAAGTTTTTTTTCAAATCAGTAATTGTCAAGGATTAATTCGTTGCTTCAATTGTGAAGTGTTTTTCTCGTTTGCTTTTTTAAACAAGGTAGAATCCAGGTCCTTCACTTCACTTTAATTACTTGAAAAAAAAATATTTTTTTTATCGCAATTGACGCTGCTCCGCTAATGAGCACTTCATTTCCAGCCATTGTTATTGCACCTCGTGTAACGCGGGGGGGGGGGGGGGGGGTGTGGAGGAATGCTCGAGGGGCGGACCGCAGTGTTGCCGGGATATTGCTGGCCACATAATGTTGCCGGGCCAGAGTTTCCCCCACATATTGCCGGCAATGTGCAATTGTTTACGAGCCCTTTTTGTAGAATGTAAAGTTGTCACACTGCGTGGCTTGTCTATTAATTTTTTTTTGGTGTTTTTCAGTTTTCGTAAGACGCCAAAAAGCACTCGAGCTCCATATTTTGTGTGACGTGGCACTGCTCGTGACGTCATCCGATGACGTCATTCACAAATGTGGTGAAAAACCCCCCCGAGGCTGCCGGTTACGAGTCGCTGACAGCAACGGTAAGTAGCAACAAATAATCTGTATCACTAAATACATTTTTATCCGCCCCAAATGTCAGCTTCAGCAACCCCCCTCCCCCCCCTTCCCTTTATAAACGTCACGCAACAGCCCCCTGAGATTAAGATGGCGGCTGTCTTGTTGAAATATTACAAACGTGCGTGTATGTAAATTGATCTCCGTCTCTGTGCATATTTATTTGAAATTTGATTACGTCTATATATATATATATATATATATACCGTCACTCGGGATTGCAAGCCGGGAAAGACCGTCGAAAACTCGCGACGTTTCGATAACATTCCGCGCGCACGTCATCATCTGTCGTGGTGAAGTTTGTCACGGCTATTTATTTATTTAAAGTGCCACTCTGGATATCGTCTGAGGGCGTTTTATCGGGGCCTCCGCAACGGTATAGAAATAAATTGAAACACTCGACAAGGTTTGAATTGAAATTTACAGTAATACCAACTTATGAAATAATCCCCCAAGAATCTAAACACATAATTATACGAAAGTTTACAAGGCATTTTTAACAACCATTTAAAAATAATACTTTACATACCATATTTGATCCTGATTCTAATCTCAACACCACGGTGGGCGGGGATTTTTTTATTTTTAAAAAAATAGATGATGACGCTGAATGGTATCGAAACGTCGCGAGTTTTCGACCGAACTGACCCCGAGAGAATTTCATCGACGGGGGAGGGGGGGGGGCGAAACCTTTGGTTGAGAATTACATTTTTCTCGTCACGCAGTTTAAATACACGTCCGTTGTAAGCGAGTAGGACATTAACCGATCAGATCTCTCTGAATTATTGTAGAATACTGTAAGCTCAAGTCTCAGACTGTGACTAACTGTTCACGACAAGTGCGTACTATTAACTTTACTTGTAGGCTTGGAAGCTTTTGTGTTTCACTTTTTTTAATTTCCATCATACGCCATTTTGAGGGGGGGAGAGGGGGCGGGGGTTTGTGCGCACTGCGTGACGTCATCCTCTGACGTCACGCGCCCGTGCCATTTTCCCCCGGTGAAACGATTGTGCCTTGTCCGAAGCCAAAGTGCCAAATGATAAATATACGCATGTATCAGTATATATATATATATATATATATTGTAATACCAATTAAACAGGCTATTAATTGTTTTTAATATAATTTAATTGTTGGCGGTACGGGTGGTTAAAGACGACAACCGCAGCGGGTCTTTCTTTGTTAACGATGGGAGACTGGAGACCGCGCGCTTAGAGAACTCAGTCTGCGTGGAGAACTGGGACACGGCAGTTCGGTCCATGTACAGAGAAATAGAAACAGTAAAAGTCTGCGGATCCAGAATTATGAATAGGGCTATCCAGGAAGTCCAACAGCCAGAGATATAATAGTTTACAAAACACACACGTAAACAGTTGTGACGGAGAGACTCATAAGATCACAGTTTGGAAGCAGAACTGAACTAACTGTCGCATAGAGAGACTTTGAGGAGATCCACGTCCGAGGACTGACTGAGAGGGTGAGATGATCCAGGTTCCAGGATAGCAGAGACACGAGGGCAACTACCCCGTGTGTGTGTAGAATCAGTGAGTAATGAATGGCCTGTTTAGTGGGTGTTGACTTCAAGCTGGTACCAGCAACACTGTCGTGAGTACACAACAATTATCAATGACTGTAAACGATACTTAAAGGGTTTCTTTTACTCTTAGTATTTAATATTGTGTTCCCTTAACTTCAGTGAGTCTGGATTGTTAATGTTTTAGTTCATTGTATTTGTTCTTCCTGTCAAACCCAGTGGTGACCCTGAGGTAAGGAGAAATTCAACGTCGTTGATTGTGAAGCTGTATTTTCATAGAACGCCACGGATTAATAAAATAAAAAATAGAAATATTTGTTTGTTAAATTGACGGAAATCAGCAAGGCTTATCAGGTCTAATTAGCAACAGTAAATTCTTAAATACATAATAATTTTGTTAATTATTCCTATTTAATTAAGACCACACCTTGTTAATCATTACATAAATGGCGCCCAACGTGGGGCTAACTATCATTCTAATTTTAATTATTTATTTTTGGTTTAAGAATTTCTTTTAATTTAAGACTTTTTTTAATTATTACAATATATATATATATATATATATATATATATATATATATATATATATATATATATATATATATATATATCTATCTCAGGCAGACTGTACAACATTTTGTAGACCCCCTCAAGGCTCCATACAACACAAAGTAGTTAGTACATTGCAATCGGATTATATATATATATATATATAGTGATTATATATATATATATATATATATAGTGTTAGAAATCTGTGGAGTAAAGTTAAATAATCATTCTGAATGTAAATATTAGAAAAAAAAACCATGCGCCCATCTAAAGTGAACTTTGTCTGTGTCTTCGTTTATTTATGATGACTGACCCCGGGGTTCGAGTACCGTCGCATAAGTAGCGAGGAACTCGAGTTCTAGTACCGTCGCGAACTGACAATTATGGAAGCTCAAGGGGGGGGGGGAACAACGTCAAAGTTTCTGACGCGGGACGATCCGAGTTTCAAAGTTGCCGCGCCCCGCCGCACGAAGCAGCAGCAGCAGCCGTAACCATGGCAACGGAAGCCTTGCGTGTGTGTTGCTGCTGCTGCTGCTGGATGCGCAAGGACGCGCGCACTCCCAACCTTGGGACATCCGTGACATCTGACGTTTGCAGGTCGTCCGCCGCCTGCCTTCAGGAGTAAACGACGACGAGCAATAGTTAATGCAGAGAGAAAAGAATGGCGCCGGTGCCGTCGGACTGCGGCGATTGTTACGAAAGAGGGAGATGGCGGCGGCCACCAAGCGGCGTCGTCGCAGGATGGTCTACCCCTGCCTGCCAATGTGTCCTCGGGCTCTTTCTACGGCCTCTCGACTACTGTCTCCCCCCTTTTATTATTGGACTAGCTGGGGGGTGCCCGGCGTTGCTCGTGTACTTATTTATATAAACTCGAAAAAGCATTTAATTGAATACATAAATATATTCCTTGAGTATTTCAGGATATAATCGTCACTCAGTCTTCATACATTACGAAATATTACATTGATGAAATTGTTAGCTAGACTCACAACTAATTAACTTGCATTTTCCCCCCCAAGGATGGTAAAGTAGTTCGTATTCTTCTTTATTATCATTCGATGGAGTATTGCTGTATAAAATTATACTTTTTATTTAAAGAACATATTTCTGCTTTTGTTCATTCCTAATAAAGGAGATATTTCCTTTGTTCGTTGCGTAGTAACGTCTCTCTCTTGCGTGACGTCATTGTCTCTTGGCGTGCAGTAATTTAATATTTAATGTTCACGGTTTTTAATTATAATTCTTTCCACATGTATGCTAGGGGTTTCTCACCCTCACAGCACCGTTTCTCGTGTTTTGAAGAATATGTGTACCAATTTTTGTTTCATTCTGCCCACGCGATAAAATTTGTATAAAGAACAACGTAAATACATACATACATACAAATATACAAACATACATACATACCAATATACATCCTTTTTTATTATATAGATTAATCACTTATTAACAACTTATTCTTCACTCCCAAACATGTATTATTGTCATACATGACCCCAAACAGGGTTTTGTTAAAACAGTCTCCATAGTAATAATTCATTACAATGTACAAAAATCTGTATTTGCCAAACGTTTAAAAATTAATTATAATTAAAAATATTGAATTGTTAAGGGTTGACAAAACTACAAAATTATAGATTTTGGTTACATTGGAATGGTTTATAACGTTAATTTTGTTTTGTAGATGATGATGGACGGCTGTTTCGGCTAAAAAAGCCCATTGCAAATATTAATATTTATAATTTTACAATTAAATAAACTGGAAATAAGTGAGGCAAATTTTTTTTTAATAAACCGAAATTGAAAAAATATGTATATATATATATATATATATATATATATATATATTTTGGACGTTTCGTCCTTAATTTAGGACGTTATCAGGTATAAAAATCAAAGTAACTAAGTAACTAGGATCATTGCCACGTTATTCCATTAATATGTGTGTCTGATAAATAAGGTGTTCTATAAATCAAGGCTTTTCGGTGACTTTCCCTGCACGCAGAGTACACCTGAGAATGTCGTAAATTGAGAACGAAACGTTTTGTGAAATTAATATAATACTTTATTAATCCATCGATGTGTTCTATTCTTTTCTGGCTTATTTATTACTAGCTGGGGGGTGCCCGGCGTTGCCTGAGTTGTCATTTAACCATAACCCCCCCCTCCCCCCCGAATTGACTTCAATCTTCTAGGTATCTTTTATGTTATTTTTATGCAACGCAACTCGACCCCTATCATTAAATGTGTTGTCCCCCGGTTACATTGTTTGAATATTTCCACCCCCCCCCCAACCCCTCTATGTGTGCTTAACTCTCATAGTGAAAAGGGGGGTTGAAATTTTTACAAAAACCATTGGTAGATATATTTATTATAAACGTCATTGACACTCAACAATTATTTATTGCACACAAATGTCGACCATCTATTTAACCTGTTAGAAAAATTTTACCCCCCCCCCCGTGTAGCCCCGCCCTCTGAAGGGGGGGGGGTAAATGGCGAATTGAATGTCATAATTAAACTCACCGACATCCAATCTCGGTTGTATTCGCGTTATTTTATTGTAACGCCCTTCCACCCTCACCCCCTAACGTTTCTCCTTTCCAATGCTGCAAGGGGGTTGAAAATATACTCCTATCACATCTCGTTGACCCCCCAAAAAATATTTACGCGACTCAAATATCGGCTGTTTTAGCATGTTTAAATATTTTCACCCCCCGCTCCTGGGGGGGGGGGTGGTAGACGCGTCTCAACCCCGACAGCGTTTGTTTCCTGAGCGTAAAGAACACGTGTGTGAAATTTGGTGAATTTTGCTCCACCGGTCTAGATTTGTATAAGGAACATACAAATATACATACATACATACAAACAAACACTCTGCTTTATTTATTAGAAGATTATAAAATTAACATACATGTCATTTATCATATATTTTATAATTAACATCGTCTCACCCTGATGGAGTCCCCCAAATTAGGGGAACGAAACGGGATAGCGTGAGTTGTTTTCAGTTCCTTTTTTTCGCCCCCCCCCCCCTTTAAAATAATTTACTTATTTTCTGAGGTATTGAGACAATCAATATATACATATATATATCTATATTTATATATATATATATATATATATTTATTAAAAATATATTAATTTATCTGAGGCCCATCCATCCCCTTCTCCGGTGGTAGGGGGTGAAAAATAAGAGTGTTTGACAGTTTCAAAGAGTGACATTATGAATCTCAGTGGGAAAACCCCGTAAAATCATATTGTCTTTACACCCCCCTTTTTTCCCCCCAAAACAACCCTTGCCGGCCGTTAAAGGATGTGTTTAAGTACATCGAGAGTGACACTGTCAATGGTCAAGCGCGACCCGGTAAAAAAATTATTTATGCGACACTCGGATATGTAGATCGTTAAATTACAGCCCCCGGCCCCCCCGTACACACAATGTGTTTGTTGCTAGATCGTTAAATTACAGCCCTCCCCCCGTACAACGTGTTTGTTGCTAGATCGTTAGGTCACTCTGCAATATATATCTGTACACGTCTACCATATTATTACACATGGGGGTAATCAGCGTATTTTGGTGTCGTTCGCTGCTCTAAATTCAAGGGGGGTGAGGGTGGTTACTTAATTGTACTAAGAGATTAGTAAAGTAATGTTAAATGCTAAGGAAGCAGGTACTCACCTCCGTCTTGGTTATCCTGTGCCTCGCGAGCTTGACGACGGCGAAGTTGCCCTTGCCGATGGTCCTTTCGATGTCGTAGAAACCTACCCTTATCGGGGCTTTCTGGCGTTCTGCCATTACCATAATATTTCGTACGGGGACGACACTCGCAAAAAATATTAAAGCAACAACCAAAGAATAAAATAAACAGCACGCACCCGTATGTTAACCTATCGAAGGAGGGGTGGTGTGTGAGGGTGTGGGGGATGAAATAATGATAAAGGGAGGTTGTTCTTCACTCAGGTCATTTCACTCTCCTTTTCTTCATAGCCGCTTCCCCCCCACTGTTGCGTCCTCGTCTGTCTCTCCCCTCAAAAGAAACTCACACGATCACGACGCGAGCCCGACAAGAGGAAGAGCCTCTAGCAAAGGTGGACCATGTGACGGCGCCCCATCAACGTCCAGCCGGCAGCGAGAAGCACGGACCCACTCGTTTCCGTTATTATAACTCCTTATAACCTAACCGCGAGACGTTGAACTTGAGGAAGCCGCAAGCTCGCGTGACGAAATCATAACGAGAAAGAAAAAAAAAGCTTTTTTCCCTCCGGTGTGATGCGGAAGGAAAACCCGTAAAATAAATAAAAAAGTCGGGAGGGTAAAAAATAAGATGTTCGTTGGCAGCGCAGCCTCGCCTGGCCCCTGCCGTGCCGTGCCGTGCCCCGTGTCCGTGTCCTCGCCTCGCCTGCCTGACTGCGACTGGCGCGCCGCCACCCGGCGCTCTGCGGAAGTGCGCGCCGGCGTGACGCAAACCCCCCGCGATGACGTCAGCGGCAGTGGGCGGGGCCAACTCATCGGCACCCGTCCGTCGGGTATTAATTGCTGCGTTCGCTGTGTCAACAGTTGCGGACTTTGTTGAAGGGGGGGTCCAATACGAAAAGCTTTGCGGCGCAAGAGAAACAACCCCCCCCCGGCCCCCCTCCCCCGCCCCCCTCTGCGAAGAAAAGCGAAACGTCTGCCGAGGTTCTGCGGCAACTTTCGCCACAGTTTCCCTGCTTCCGGAGGATTAAGCCACATTGATCAGTTTGCCCCCAGGGGGTGGGTCACACACACAGATACACGGATCCACTTCTTAATATGGAAATATATTTAATAACTATTTACAATTTACCGTAAAAACAGTTACAGCTGTTCGCAGAAACTCTGTAAGGTTTCAACTCTGTTTACATGAGGCTAATCCACATGGTGGCAACTCCCCTTTAATAGCATAGGAAGGAATTTGAAAGGGGGGTTGCGGAAGGGTAGAGGAAGGTAGCCAAGGGTTAACTAGGGGCCCCGGGGTGAACTTTTAAGGATCCTACCCGGCATTCGCCTAAAAGTGATGCAGGGAAAACCCTGGAAAAACCTGCATTAGGTAGATCGGGCATTTGGTACTTGTCCCACGCCCTTCCCTGGATGGCGGGAGAAGAGTTTGCTGTGGGGACGCAGAATTCCCTTCACCGTGCCTCGACCAGTTTAGGAGGCAGCTGGCCGACTCTTCCAATGGGAACAGAAACAACTATTACCGTATGCCCCAATGTCTGTGACTCCGGAACATTCACCTCTCAGAACAGGTCTCGTCGTGTGGGAACCTTAGTTCAAAAACGGCGAGAGAGGAGGAGGCATCCCCATAGGTAGCCCCTTCCCGTCTCTCCTGGGAGAGAACATCCCTCTCAGACTAATCTTTACACTCTTGTTTTTTGTATTGCATATTTTTAAATATATACTGTAAGAAAGCCTGTGAGAGCTGTTCTCTCGCAGAACGGACAGGGCTACGTTTAGGGGATGCCTCCTCCTCTCTCCGTTGTTGAACTAAGCTTCCCACAAGCCGCGGCCTGTTTTCAGAGGTGTATGTTCCCGGGTCGCAGGCCATGTGGGAGCATACGGTAAGAGTTGTTCGCTGTTCCCATTGGAACATTCGGACAACTGACTCCTAAACTGGTCGAGGCGCTTAGAAGGGGAATGCTGCGTCCGCACAGGAAGCCCCTTCTCCCCGAACGGGCGTGGGACAAGTACCCAAGAGCCCGACCTACCTGACGCAGGTTTTCTAGGGTTTTTCCCTGCATCACTTTCAGGCGAATTGCCGTGGGGTAGGATCCTTTAAAGTACACCCCGGGCGCCCCTTGGCTACCTTCCTCCACCCTTCCGCATCCCCCCTTTCAAATCCCTTCCTATGCTATTAAAGGGGAGTTGCTACCATGTGGATTACCCTCATGTAGCCTGTTACTTTTTTTAAAAAATAAACAATATGGTTCTTGAGACTTATTTTATAATTAATTGTATACTTTTCTTATATCAAAATTGTTTCATTTATTTATTTGTTATACTTTTGTTTATATATTTGTTTTTAAACTGCCACCGGGAACGATCTGGATCGCAGACGTTTGCCTTTGGCAGGGGTTGGGGTGGTGGAGGTCGTGGTGGGAGTTGCAGAGATCTTTTATGAACTTCCCCCATCCTCTTCTCCCCGCAAGTTCGCAACTTGAAACAAAAGAATCTGCAACTTCCTCTTGTTCTTTATTTTTTAGCTGATTACTTTGTGACCTTGAACGGCTTCCTTTTAACAAGTTTCTCAATCCCTTCATTTATCTCCCACAATCAACATCCTGCCTGCTCAGTCTGTGAATTTTATCCCGCCGGACATTTAAATTATACACACACACGCACACACACACACACACACACACGCACACAACCAGCAGAGAGACGTATTTCCATCCGCCAGTATCTCGTACGCTACTAATTTACTAACACTTTGCGTCTTCTTTTCCGTGATGAATGTTTTTTTGCAACGGTCGGTGTCTAATTTAAAATGGCTTCTGCGTGACGTCACGTCATCTTATTGTAACTTTCATCTGTAGACGTTGAGATTAAAAAGAGAAATTGTCCCTAAACAGAACCTTGAGGAATATCACTGGCAGGTTCTTGTTCTTAAAGACTTCCGAGGTGTTTCAACTGTCAGACATTATGTAATTTTTTTCACATAAATATAGTTTGATATTTTCATCACTTTGAAAGGAGTCTGCGAGGGCTGTTCTCTCGCAGGCAGAACCTTGTAGGAGAGACAAGAAGGGGCTACCTTTGGGGGATGCCTCCTCCTCTCTCCGTTTTTGAACTAAGGTTCCCACATGCCGAAGCCTGTTCTGAGTGGTTGCATGTTCCGGGGTCACAGACCTTGGGCATACGGTACGAGTTGTTCTCTGTTCCCATTGGAACAGTCGGCCAGATGCCTCCTAAACTGGTTGAGGTACGCAGAACGGAATGCTGCGTCCCCACAGAAAACTCTTCTCCCGCTATCCAGGGAAGGGCGTGGGACAAGTACCCCAATGTCCGACCTACCTGATGCAGGTTTTTCTAGGGTTTTCCCTGCATCACTTTTAGGAGAATTGCCGGGTAGGATCCTTAAACTATAGGCCGGGGCCCCTAGTTAACCCTTGGCTACCTTCCTCTACCCTTCCGCATCCCCCCTTTCAGATCCGTTCCCATGCTATTAAAGTTGCCACCATGTGGATTAGCCTCATGCAGCCAGTTACCTAAAAAATATCTTCACTTTGGATTTCATTTCTCTGGCCAACATGTCTTGCACTTTCCTTCTTCTTTGCCATAATACCAGGTCATCCACATATTTTATTGTGCTCCATTGATCTACCTCCTCTTCCTAGATTTCCCGACACCTTCTGGACTTAATAAATAATGTAATCTTTCTCTGTGTGTGGCGAATGAATAAAGTCTTATCGGGCTTCTAACAGAGTGAAGAATTCAATTCCCGACGTTTCGACGACGTTCACGTCGTCTTCTTGGAATAGTGTTACTCCGCTGTTATCTGGCCTGGAGGAACGTAGGTTACCCGCAGCGCCTCCCTGTCACAGCCCGCCATCAGGTGACTTGTAGTTACTCAGCGCTAGCGCGTGCCTCATCACGTCCTCCCCTTGCTTATTACCTGGTGGAAGACGATGCCAGTTAACGTATTCTAAACGTCGCGAATACAAATGTTGGCCCGATAAGACTTTACTCCTTCTGGACTTCTTTGATTAACCATCCACCATAGAGGTTGAACTGTGTGGTAGAAGTAGAACAACCTCGTTTCACTCATCTTCATGTTTCCATGACTCCGATTCAAATTCTTGATAACTCCTTTATCCTTCTAATCAAACCCAGTTTCCTCAAGCACCTACTGAGAATCATCAAGCTTATGTGTGTGTTGCAGTTAATGTTTAACAGTCAGTAAAGTTGTTAATTGCTTTCCTGTGGTCTGTTTTTGGATAATCGCCTACTTCAGCGTTTGTCGTTAATCGGAGATAGTTTAATGCCACAGATTGTCTGAAGTACAAGCATGACTCGTAGAACATATTAAATACAGAAATGGTCCCAAAATAGAACCTTGCGGGAATCTGCTAAGCTTTTATTTTTGGTCGACAATCGTAATGAATGCAATGGCAGCAACTACAGCATAATACACACAACATACGCATTAAAAAAGATAAACTGACCCAAAGTAGAGCGTTGAAGGGAGTATCACCATCACCTTTGTTATTTGCCGCTAATCAGGGTGAACTCAATGGCAACATGAAAGCGACAAGTGGTCCGAATATGTAACCTTGGGGAATCTCCTATCACCTTCTTCGTCAGAGATTGGAGTGAATTCATTCTTGTCAACTGCACAAAAAGAGAAATTGTCCCAAAATAGAACCTTGGGGGACCATCACATTCTCTTTCATCGTTTGTCGCCAATCAGAGTGAATTTAATGGACATCTTAAACTTCCTTAACCTACAACATAACAGACATAATTTGAGATGGGTCCTAAAATCGAACCTTGGGGAATCTCTTACCATCTTCTTCGTCAGAGATCGGAGTGAATTCATTCTTGTCGACTGCACAAAAAGAGAAATTGTCCCAAAATAGAACCTTGGGGGGCCACCACTTTCTCTTTCATCGTTTGTCGCCAATCAGAGTGAATTTATGGGCATCTTAAGACTTTCTTAAACTACAACATAACAGACATAATACGAGATGGGTCCTAAAATCGAACCTTGGGGAATCTCTTACCACCTTCTTCGTCAGAGATCGGAGTGAATTTATTCTTGTCCTCTCCACAAAAAGAGAAATTGTCCCAAAATAGAACCTTGGGGAATCTCCTATCGACTTCTTTGTCAGCGATCGGAGTGAATTTATTCTTATTGACTGCAGAAACAGAGAAATTGTCCCAAAATAGAACCTTGGGGGGGGGGGGGGACCACCACATTCTCTTTCATCGTTTGTCGCCAATCGGAGTAAATTTAATGGGCATCAAACTTCCTTAAACTACAACATAACAGACATAATATGAAATGGATCTCAAAATAGAACCTTGAGGGGTGAACCTTCGCAATCGGAGTAAATTTACTGGCAAGAAAAAAAAAAAACTGCCTTTACATGTGGTGCTGTGTCACATGTGTTAACACTACATAATAACAGGAAAATAATAAAATATTACAAGTACAAAGTTTATAAAGGGAAACATTGAATATAACAGTAATTAACTATATTAATCCTCAATTTTCGTTACGTCGTAGTTTCCAACAGCAAATGTCACTTCCATCCATTCCCGTCCATGTTTGCTTGAGTAATATTATTATACGCTAAGTGTTGGAGCCTCCAGTAGTCCAGCAGCTGGAACCCTTGTTCCTTTCTCTTATGCAATCTCTAGTCTACTCTCCTTAGAACCTCTTCATATTTTCTATCCTGATGTTGTTCTTTTTTCAATTCTTCAGCAACAACTCTGGAGGGTATTTCCATAACTTGCACGTAATCTGGCGAGGACTTGCTTGACATAATTTTAATGCGCTGCACACGACGCTTTTATCTTTGGTCCCGTAAATGAATTCAGCGTTGTTGTGAAGATAAGGAACGAACCGGCGGTGGTGACGTCACGTCAAAACTGACTGCGACGAAGGCTTGGCTCGCGTCTATCCATGGCTGGTTATTTTCCCCTTTATCAATCGCAAACCAAGTTACGTAAAACCCCACACACGTGGAGAATGCATTAACATACATTACATTTGCTTAATATAATTATTTCCCTCTCCTTTAAATGTGGCGTGCGCGTCAAACACACAACGTGTAATCATCTGACAAAGACGTTAACACTTAGGCAACGTGCGGAGTAGAGAGACACGTGACGTCACGACAGGTTGAACGTTCCCCACACGTTAAGCGCTAGATTTATGTTTTGTAATCAAATTAAATTCATTTTTTTTAGGGTACCAGGCTACATGAGGGGTAATCCACATGGTGGCAACTCCCCTTTAATAGCATAGGAAGGGAATTGAAAGGGGGGATGCGGAAGAGTAGAGGAAGGTAGCCAAGGGTTAACTACGGGCGCTCCCGGGCTATGGTTTAAGGATCCTACCCCCACGGCAATTCGACTAAAAGTGATGCAGGGGAAAACCGCTAGAAAAACCTGCATCAGGTAGGTCGGGCATTTGGTACTTGTCCCACGCCCTTCCCTGGATAGCGGGAGAGGATTTTGCTGTGGGGTGCCGTCTGTCTCGACCAGTTTAGGAGGCAGCTTGCCGACCGTTCCAATGGGAACAGAGAACAACTCTTACCGTACGCCCAAGGTATGCGACCCCGGAACATTCACCTCTCAAAACAGGCCTCGGCATGTGGGATCCTTACTTCAAAAAACCAGAGAGATGCTCCTCATATTCACCTACGTTTACAGCTTGTATATATATTTTTTTAGGGTAACAGGCTACATGAGGGTAATCCACATGGTGGCAACTCCCCTTTAATACCATAGGAAGGGATTTGAAAGGGGGGATGCGGAAGGGTAGAGGAACGTCACCAAGAGTTAACTAGGGGGCCCAGGGCTATAGTTTAAGGATCCTTCCCCCGCGGCAATTCGGCTTAAAGTAATGCATGGGAAAACCCCTAGAAAAACCTGCATCAGGTAGGTCGGGCATTGGAGACTTGTCCCCACGCCCTTCCGTGGATAGCAAGGGACAAGAGTTTGCTGTGGGGTCGCAGCATTCCCTTCTCCGTACCTCGAGCAGTTTAGGAGGCAGCTCTGGCAGACCGTTCCAATAGGAACAGCGAACAACTCTTCTCGGCATTCTTTTCTTTAGTGTTAAATTCTCGTATAATATTTGAGTCATTTAACATTTATTTCCAAGTCCACGCTAGGGTCCGAATCTCTTCGTGTTAAGTCAGACAGCCCCAAGTATTAACGTTGATGTGTTCTTTTCGGTCACCGCCACACCAGAGACGTACTTCAACAGAACCAAATCTCCCCTGGGCCAAGGACGTTCTAACCAGTGAACTACCCTTGTTCAGGGTCTAGGCTCCACAGTCCTGTCCCCCTGAGACGCTTGTCCTTGCTTTCCTTCTCCACCATCCCACTTTCAACTCTCTTTTTCCATCTCAATTTTTGGCAACCTGTCTCCGATCCTCACCTTGGTTTTACCGTCCTTAACCTTCTACTAGAGTCTATTCTCATCTTGTGTGCCCCAGTCTTCTTAGTTTATTTTTATACTTGCTGCTATTGCTAAGCCTTTACCGGTCTCGTAGCTCCGTCTTAAAATTCTTCCTTTTCGCAAAAGTTTCACAGTATCATACTCTCCCTGCCTCGCTTGCTCTCCTACCTATATTTACTTCAATATTTACACCGTACAACCGTATATATATTTCCACAATATTGAGGAATAATATAACACTCTTACTCTGATATGTAGTGTTGCTACATCCGGCTTATAATACGGAAGATGGACAAGTACAGACCAAAGAAGTGATGACATAAACACCACACGGCGTTTCTGGAAGCCTTGTTCCTTTCTTCAGGTGCAGAAAAAACGCAAGAGCCTAGAGAGAACTTGGAGAAAACTTCAAAAGTGAACTGACTAGTGCGGTTGTGTTTCTCTAGGCTCTTGCGCGTTTTTTCCTGCACCTGAAGAAAGGCACAAGAAAACCAGAGACGTCGTGTGGTATTCACATTATGACTTGTTTTCTCTGTATTTGGCTGTTTCCCTTATCATTAATTTTTATTTTGCGACCTCACCAGTTGCTCGTTAATCCCTTAATTAATTTTACCGCAATTTATTCTTTTTTGGCGTACTTAAAATTTGGCCGATGTTTATTTTACTTGTTTTCTCCTACTTAAATTTCGTAGCAGTTCCTGTCGCTGACCTTTCATGCTGCCCGCGGTGTTGCTTGCCCCTGTCATGGCAGGGGCAGACTTATGCAACTACACTGCACCCTAGTTCTAGCAGTAGACTAGTTAGTTCCAGACTCCTCCGCCGCTTTCAGCTTCACTTGAAAATAGCTCCTCAGCAGTCCCAAGGTGAAGGTCGCGCTCTCGCTTCTTGTCTATTTACCGACGCCGTCCGTAACATTCTCCATCTTGCACGCGGCCACGTCACGACTCTTGTTGCCTCAACACCATTCTTCTCACATACATGCAGCCTGCGACTGGACCTTGATACATATTGTAACGAATAATTACCGATTAAATAAATGAATTGCCCCACGTTGGGCGCCATATTGTAATGAATAATTAATGATTAAATAAAAGAATTGCCCCACGTTGGGCGCCAAATTGTAATGAATAATTAATGATTAAATAAAAGAATTGCCCCACGTTGGGCGACAAATTGTAATGAATAATTAATGATTAAATAAAAGAATTGCCCCACGTTGGGCGCCAAATTGTAATGAATAATTAATGATTAAATAAAAGAATTGCCCAACATTGGGCGCCAAATTGTAATGAATAATTAATGATTAAATAAATGAATTGCCCCACGTTGGGCGCCATATTGTAATGAATAATTAATGATTAAATAAAAGAATTGCCCCACGTTGGGCGCCAAATTGTAATGAATAATTTTGATTAAATAAAAGAATTGCCCCACGTTGGGCGACAAATTGTAATGAATAATTAATGATTAAATAAAAGAATTGCCCCACGTTGGGCGCCAAATTGTAATGAATAATTAATGATTAAATAAAAGAATTGCCCAACATTGGGCGCCAAATTGTAATAAATAATTAATGATTAAATAAAAGAATTGCCTCACGTTGGGCGCCATATTGTAATGAATAATTAATGATAAAATAAAAGAATTGCCCCACGTTGGGCGCCAAATTGTATTGAATAATTAATGATTAAATAAAAGAATTGCCCCACGTTGGGCGGCAAATTGTAATGAATAATTAATGATTAAATAAAAGAATTGACCCACGTTGGGCGCCAAATTGTATTGAATAATTAATGATTAAATAAAAGAATTGCCCAACTTTGGGCGCCAAATTGTAATGAATAATTAATGATTAAATAAAAGAATTGCCCCACGTTGGGCGCCATATTGTAATGAATAATTAATGATTAAATAAAAGAATTGCCCCACGTTGGGCGACAAATTGTAATGAATAATTAATGATTAAATAAAAGAATTGCCCAACATTGGGCGACAAATTGTAATGAATAATTAATGATTAAATAAAGGAATTGCCCAACGTTGGGCGCCAAAATGTAATGAATAATTAATGATTAAATAAACGAATTGCCCCACGTTGGGCGCCAAATTGAATGTGAATAATTAATGATTAAATAAAGAAATTGCCCCACGTTGGGCGCCAAATTGTAATGAATAATTAACGATTAAATAAATGAATTGCCCCACGTTGGGCGCCAAATTGTAATGAATAATTAATGATTAAATAAACGGATTGCTCCACGTTGGGCGCCAAATTGTAATGAATAATTAACGATTAAATAAACGAATTGCCCCACGTTGGGCGCCAAATTGTAATGAATAATTAATGATTAAATAAATGAATTTCCCCACGTTGGGCACCAAATTGTAATGAATAATTAATGATTAAATAAATGAATTGCCCCACGTTGGGCGCTAAATTGTAATGAATAATTAATGATTAAATAAATGAATTTCCCCACGTTGGGCGCCAAATTGTAATGAATAATTAATGATTAAATAAATGAATTTTCCCACGTTGGGCGCCAAATTGTAATGAATAATTAACGATTAAATAAATGAATTTCCCCACGTTGGGCACCAAATTGTAATGAATAATTAACGATTAAATAAATGAATTTCCCCACGTTGGGCGCCAAATTGTAATGAATAATTAACGATTAAATAAATGAATTGCTCCACGTTGGGCACCAAATTGTAATGAATAATTAACGATTAAATAAATGAATTTCCCCACGTTGGGCGCCAAATTGTAATGAATAATTAACGATTAAATAAATGAATTGCCCCACGTTGGGCACCAAATTGTAATGAATAATTAATGATTAAATAAATGAATTGCCCCACGTTGGGCGCCAAATTGTAATGAATAATTAACGATTAAATAAATGAATTGCCCCACGTTGGGCGCCAAATTGTAATGAATAATTAATGATTAAATAAATGAATTTCCCCACGTTGGGCGCCAAATTGTAATGAATAATTAACGATTAAATAAATGAATTTCCCCACGTTGGGCGCCAAATTGTAATGAATAATTAACGATTAAATAAATGAATTTCCCCACGTTGGGTGCCAAATTGTAATGAATAATTAACGATTAAATAAATGAATTGCTCCACGTTGGGCACCAAATTGTAATGAATAATTAACGATTAAATAAATGAATTTCCCCACGTTGGGCGCCAAATTGTAATGAATAATTAACGATTAAATAAATGAATTGCCCCACGTTGGGCACCAAATTGTAATGAATAATTAACGATTAAATAAATGAATTGCCCCACGTTGGGCGCCAAATTGTAATGAATAATTAACGATTAAATAAATGAATTGCCCCACGTTGGGCGCCAAATTGTAATGAATAATTAACGATTAAATAAATGAATTTCCCCACGTTGGGCGCCAAATTGTAATGAATAATTAACGATTAAATAAATGAATTGCTCCACGTTGGGCACCAAATTGTAATGAATAATTAACGATTAAATAAATGAATTTCCCCACGTTGGGCGCCAAATTGTAATGAATAATTAACGATTAAATAAATGAATTGCCCCACGTTGGGCACCAAATTGTAATGAATAATTACTGATTAAATAAATGAATTGCCCCACGTTGGGCGCCAAATTGTAATGAATAATTAACGATTAAATAAATGAATTGCCCCACGTTGGGCGCCAAATTGTAATGAATAATTAATGATTAAATAAATGAATTCCCCCACGTTGGGCGCCAAATTGTAATGAATAATTAACGATTAAATAAATGAATTGCCCCACGTTGGGCACCAAATTGTAATGAATAATTAATGATTCAATAAATGAATTGCCCCACGTTGGGCGCCAAATTGTAATGAATAATTAATGATTAAATAAATGAATTGCCCCACGTTGGGCGCCAAATTGTAATGAATAATTAATGATTAAGTAAATGAATTTCCCCACGTTGGGCGCCAAATTGTAATGAATAATTAACGATTAAATAAATGAATTGCTCCACGTTGGGCACCAAATTCTAATGAATACTTAACGATTAAATAAATGAATTTCCTCACGTTGGGCGGCAAATTGTAATGAATAATTAACGATTAAATAAATGAATTGCTTCACGTTGGGCACCAAATTGTAATGAATAATTAATGATTAAATAAAGAATTGCCCTACGTTGGGCACCAAATTGTAATGAATAATTAATGATTAAATAAATGAATTGCCCCACGTTGGGCGCCAAATTGTAATGAATAATTAACGATTAAATAAACGAATTGTCCCACGTTGGGCGCCAAATTGTAATGAATAATTAACGATTAAATAAACGAATTGCCCCACGTTGGGCGCCAAATTGTAATGAATATGTAATGATTAAATAAATGAATTTCCCCACGTTGGGCGCCAAATTGTAATGAATAATTAATGATTAAATAAACGGATTGCTCCACGTTGGGCGCCAAATTGTAATGAATAATTAACGATTAAATAAACGGATTGCCCCACGTTGGGCGCCAAATTGTTATGAATAATTAATGAATAAATAAATGAATTGCCCCACGTTGGGCGCCAAATTGAATGTGAAAAATTAATGATTAAATAAACGAATTGCCCGTCGTTTGGCGCCAAATTGTAATGAATAATTAACGATTAAATAAACGAATTGCCCCACGTTGGGCGCCAAATTGTAATGAATAATTAAAGATTAAATAAACGAATTTCCCCACGTTGGGCGCCAAATTGTAATGAATAATTTATGATTAAATGATTGAATTACCCCACGTTGGGCGCCAAATTGTAATGAATAATTAAAGATTAAATAAATGAATTGCCCCACGTTTGGCGCCAAATTGTAATGAATAATTTAGGATTAAATGAATTAATTGCCTCACGTTGGGCGCCAAATTGTAATGAATAATTAATGATTAAATGAATGAATTGCCCCACGTTGGGCGCCAAATTGTAATGAATAATTAATGATTAAATGAATGAATTGCCCCACGTCGTGGAAGCAAAAAATGTAATGAATAGATAAAAAATTAATTAAATGAATTATTTAACAAAAAAATATTTAGTGTTACAATTAATTTGCCCTACATTCGTCACGCCGAATTTTAATTTAACAAACAAATATTTTATTTATTTTTTTATTTGGTCTTCTAAAAAACAAAACCTTTATAAAACAAATTCCTTTGTTGAATATAAATTTACGACATGGGCTATGTGGTTAATTACATTTAAATCTTAGCAATTTGATAATAATTCTCTCTATATGTTCTAAAACTTCCTACTCCTAGTAGGTCTCCGGACAGAGTCTACCCTTCCGCATCCCCCTCTTTCAAATCCCTTCCTATGCTATTAAAGGGTAGTTGCCTCATGTAGCATTTTACCCCAAAATATACCATTCAAATTTCGTAGCCTTAATTTAATATTTGACCTTCCCTATTAAAATACGGCAGTAATTTAACATTACTAACGAATACGTGCTTTTTAAAGACGTTTAAACAACACGTGAGCTACACGCGGTCTGAGAGGTTAGACTTCCCATAGAGGTTAGCGTCACAGACGTTGACATTAAACGCGAGGAAGTAATTAGTATTTTATTTGAATAAAAATAGTGACAGCCGAAATATCACGGAACACGTCATCAATCAGAAGACTGAAGCAGTCACGTCGGTTACAGGAAAAAGGACGTCACATCAACAGCTCAGGTTAATGGCGACTAATTAAGGGAACACAATTTGTCTTTTCCGGGGGCCTGAGTTGTCAAGGGTTTCTCTCGCTCACACCAACATCCCAAGCCCTCGCCGAGATTCTAACCCCGGGACCTGTGTGATGCGAGGCAGTCACGCTTACCCCTGCACCTCAGGAGGTCGGCGCTGGCGCTGACGGGTAGGCCGGTTTCTCCTTCCTTTTTACCAGTCAGAGGGTTTTTTCAACGCGTTCTTTATAGACTTTATTTTCCTTAAAAACTTGCCTCCCGATATAACCCTATCTTTGGACTATTTTACGCCCCTCGATTTATCCCTATCTTTGGACTATTTTACGCCCCTCGATTTATCCCTAACTTTGGTCTATTTTACGCCTCTCGTCTTAACCCAATCTCTAGACTATTTAACGCCTCTAGGTTTAACCCTATCTTTGGCCTATTTTACGTCTCTAGGTTTAACCCTATCTTTGGGCTATTTTACGCCTCTAGGTTTAACCCTATCTTTGAGCTATTTAACGCCTCTAGGTTTACCACTAACTTTGGGTTATTTTACGTCTCTAGGTTTAACCCTATATTTGGGCTATTTTACGCCTCTAGGTTTAACCCTATCTTTGGGCTATTTAACGCCTCTAGATTTACCACTATCTTTGGGTTATTTTACGCCTCTAGGTTTAACCCTATCTTTGGGCTATTTAACACCTCTAGGTTTAACCCTACCTTTGGACTATTCTACGCCTCTCGATTTAACCATATCTTTGGACTATTTTACGCCTCTAGGTTTAACCCTATCTTTGGGCTATTTTACGCCTCTAGGTTTACCACAATCTTTGGGTTATTTTACGTCTCTAGGTTTAACCCTATCTTTAGGCTATTCTACGCCTCTCGATTTAACCATATCTTTGGGCTATTTAACGCCTCTAGATTTACCACTATCTTTGGGTTATTTTACGCCTCTAGGTTTAACCCTATCTTTGGGCTATTTAACACCTCTAGGTTTAACCCTACCTTTGGACTATTCTACGCCTCTCGATTTATCCCTATCTTTGGACTATTTTACGCCCCTCGATTTATCCCTAACTTTGGTCTATTTTACGCCTCTCGTCTTAACCCAATCTCTAGACTATTTAACGCCTCTAGGTTTAACCCTATCTTTGGCCTATTTTACGTCTCTTGGTTTAACCCTATCTTTGGGCTATTTTACGCCTCTAGGTTTAACCCTATCTTTGAGCTATTTAACGCCTCTAGGTTTACCACTATCTTTGGGTTATTTTACGTCTCTAGGTTTAACCCTATATATGGGCTATTTTACGCCTCTAGGTTTAACCCTATCTTTGGGCTATTTAACGCCTCTAGATTTACCACTATCTTTCGGTTATTTTACGCCTCTAGGTTTAACCCTATCTTTGGGCTATTTAACACCTCTAGGTTTAACCCTACCTTTGGACTATTCTACGCCTCTCGATTTAACCATATCTTTGGGCTATTTTACGCCTCTAGGTTTAACCCTATCTTTGAGCTATTTAACGCCTCTAGGCTTACCACAATCTTTGGGTTATTTTACGTCTCTAGGTTTAACCCTATCTTTAGGCTATTTTACGCCTCTAGGTTTAACCCTATCTTTGGGCTATTTAACGCCTCTAGATTTACCACTATCTTTGGGTTATTTTACGCCTCTAGGTTTAACCCTATCTTTGGGCTATTTAACACCTCTAGGTTTAACCCTACCTTTAGACTATTCTACGCCTCTCGATTTAACCATATCTTTGGGCTATTTTACGCCTCTAGGTTTAACCCTATCTTTGGGCTATTTTACGCCTCTAGGTTTACCACTATCTTTGGTCTATTTTGCGCCTCTAGGTTTAACCCTATCTTTGGGCTATTTTACGCCTCTGGGTTTAACCCTATCTTTCGGGCTATTTAACGCATCTAGGTTTAACCCTATATTTGGGCTATTTAACGCCTCTAGGTTTACCACTATCTTTGGGTTATTTTACGCCTCTTGGTTTAACCCTAACTTTGGGCTATTTAACACCTTTAGGTTTAACCCTACCTTTGGACTATTCTACGCCTCTCGATTTAACCATATCTTTGGGCTATTTTACGCCTCTAGGTTTAACCCTACCTTTGGACTATTTAACGCCTCTATGTTTAACCCTACCTTTGGACCATTCTACGCCTCTAGGTTTAACACTTTCTTTGGGTTATTTTACGCCTCTAGGTTTAACCCTTTCTTTGGGCTATTTACTCCTCTCGTTTTAACCCTATCTTTGGACTATTAACGCCTCTAGTTTTAACCCTATCTTTAGAATATTTTACGACTCTCGATTTACCACTATCTTCCGGTTTCCAAAACGTGTTCATTACCGATTTTTATTTTTCTGTTGAATCCTGGCTCTCAATAAAATGTTAGCTTTGAGCTACTAAATGGAAACACATGGAACGCCTGTGAGTACTTACGGGCAGACCGGTTTCTTGTTGTTTTGTCTTGTACCTGAAAGGATTTCGTTTTCGGTCCACCTTCGTGGTTAATTTACTTTTTCGGTAAACTTGGCTTTCAATTAAATCGTGTTACTGTACAACAGAGAACACCTGAGTGCATTTACGGCTTGTCTTTCCTTCTTACTAGAGGTTGAAACCGTGACTGATTCCCCCTCCCCTTCCTCCTCCCCTCACCTCTGTAGCGTTGGCTTTTCATTTTCATCCAGTCAGAAGTTTCCTCTTGTAAAATTCTGTATTTTCTCCTTGGATCAGGGCTGTTATTGACCTTCCATGTCCTGTTTGAATGGTCACTGGCCCGCCTCCAGAGCAGAGCAGTGCAGTTGTGGCTTCTTAGTATGCTTCAGCACCTGCGACTTTCGACACTGGCTGCGTTGCGTGTGAAGCCTCTCAAAACAACCACGCAAGTGAGTCAATGACGTCAATTACGACCTATTCCACTCCCGCAAGCTTTGCTCAATAATATATTCCTTCCACCTACACCCACGGTAATTACACAGGGACGGCGCCTTCTTGCTTTCAACATGGCCGCACCCTTCCAACTGTCGCGGAACGCAATTAAATCCATCTTGTACAATATTTAACTGTGAACTGTTTCGTAATCTCATTGCGCTGCTGCCAGTCCGTGTGTCAATAAAACAGAACTTTCGTCGGAATATTTTCTCACAATGGAGCGGCTTTATCTTTATGACTTGATGCACGAGGCGCGACGCCATCTCAGGTCGTGGCTGTTGCGTCACGCTGACTTCCCTACGAATTGTCACGAGACAATTCCAATAAACTGTGTACGGTTGCTGTACAGAGCCGAGCGGAAGGTTCTTAGCGATATAAAGTTATGTCATCCGCCATATCCTTGGGGGACAATCTTCCAGCCAGTGAGTTTAATTACAAAAACACATATAGAACAGAGATCATAAGGAGAAAAGGGTCCCACATTAGAACCTTGGGGGACTTTCTTCCAGCCAGTGTGGTTAATGACAGAAAAACATATAGAACAGAGATCATAAGGAGAAGAAGGGTCCTACATTAGAACTTTGGGGGACAATCTTCCCGCCATTGAGTTTAATGACAGAAAAACATATAGAACAGCGATCATAAGGAGAAAAAGGGTCCCACATTAGAACCTTGGGGGACAATCTTCCCGCCATTGAGTTTAATGACAGAAAAACATATAGAACAGAGATCATAATGAGAAAAAGGGTCCCACAATAGAACCTTGGGGGACAATCTTCCCGCCATTGAGTTTAATGACAGAAAAACATATAGAACAGAGATCATAATGAGAAAAAGGGTCCCACAATAGAACCTTGGGGGACAATCTTCCCGCCATTGAGTTTAATGACAGAAAAACATATAGAACAGAGATCATAATGAGAAAAAGGGTCCCACAATAGAACCTTGGGGGACAATCTTCCCGCCATTGAGTTTAATGACAGAAAAACATATAGAACAGAGATAATAATGAGAAAAAGGGTCCCACAATAGAACCTTGGGGGACAATCTTCCCGCCATTGAGTTTAATGACAGAAAAACATATAGAACAGAGATCATAATGAGAAAAAGGGTCCCATAATAGAACCTTGGGGGACAATCTTCCAGCCAGTGAGTTATATGACAGAAAAACATATAGATCCGAGATCATAAGGAGAAGAAGGGTCCCACAATAGAACCTTGGGGGACAATCTTCCCGCCATTGAGTTTAATGACAGAAAAACATATAGAACAGCGATCATAAGGAGAAAAAGGGTCCCACAATAGAACCTTGGGGGACTTTCTTCCAGCCAGTGTAGTTAATGACAGAAAAACATATAGATCATAGATTATAAGGAGAAAAAAGGTCCTACAATAGAACCTTGGGGGACAATCTTCCCGCCATTGAGTTTAATGACAGAAAAACATATAGAACATAGATCATAAGGAGAAAAAGGGTCCCACAATAGAACCTTGCGGAGAAATCTCCCAGCCATCGAGTTTAATGTCAGAAAAACATATAGATGATAGATCATAAGGAGAAAAAGGATCCCAGAATAGAACCTTGGGAAATAATCTGCCAGCCAGTGAGTTTAATCACAGAAAAACATATAGAACATAGACTATTAGGAGAAAAGGGTCCCACAATAGAACCTTGAGGGACAATCTTCCCGCCATTGAGTTTAATGACAGAAAAACATATAGAACAGCGATCATAAGGAAAAAAAGGGTCCCACAATAGAACCTTGGGGGAGAATCTTCGAGCCAGTGAGTTATATGACAGAAAAACATATAGATGATAGATCATAAGGAGAAAAAGGGTCCCACAATAGAACCTTGGGGGACAATCTTCCAGCCAGTGAGTTTAATGACAGAAATATTTTTAAACCACAGAGTTGAAGAGAGGAATATTCCGCGTCTAACTGATTAGCGACTTGTGTTTACTTTCGTTGCCAACTGTTACATTTTCGTCGTATAAAAGGAATGTTGTTTTTTTTTTCTCGGCGACCAACTGGTTCTTGGGATATTTCCGCTCCTTTATAGGAAGACCACATGACGTCGTTGCTAGCGCAACCTTTTTCGGAACTGAAAGGCGGGGGAAAAAATTTTTTATTCTACGTTGGCCGCATTCCAATGGAAAATTTTTCCTGTGCCAAATTAACCTCGTTGTTGTAGAAGGAATCGTCCTCCGGAGGAACATTTAAGGTGCAAACTCTGGACACACACACTTGCCCGAAGCACGAAGCTCCGGACGACAAAATCCCAATTGACGTATTTTTCAGGAAAGTAGCGTTTCCGCCCCCCCCCCCTCAAAATATTAACATTGTAGAACACTTCACATGGTAGTTATCTTATTATACATGATTATTAACGTAAATTAAGTTACTCATTAACGCGAGGATCAATTTCAACCATACTTGGTGCACGTGTCACCTACGATCCAGGAACAAACTCCGTGGATTTAAGATAAATCTAGCACCAATATGGGGTGCGGGTGGCAATTTTCAAAAATATGGGACAACGACCCTATATTAATGACTAAGAAATACTTTACGGGGTCATTCACATTAATAATGCCCCTCTCGATGGTTTTAGTGTCCATTTTCAAACCCGTTAAGGGCACGATGACATTTCTAGGGGTGGGGGGGGGTGTTTTTTTAAATTTTTTATTTATTTTATTTCACTAGTCCTTGTATGAGGAAATAAGGACACGTCAATACATAAAACTACAATATAATAATTGGACGCTACTTATAATTATATATATATATAATTATAAATAATTAGAAGTTAACATAAAAATACAAAAATTCCGGAACAGCAAATTTCCCCTGTCAAACGTAAGTAAAATATGTTAATATTATAATAACAGAAATAATAATTCTTTAATTATATACAAAATTACCCCCTTACGGGGTTAAACAGACCTTCTGAAGAAGGTACAAACAGCTACTGAAACGTTGTTGTAATTTTATACTCTAATTTTTTTTTATATATAAACTGTGTTGTGAAAAATTTACTTCCGATTTAAAATTAATAATAAGGAAGATAGACAAGTGCAGACAGAAGAAGTGGTGATGACATAAAGACCACGCAGCAACCTTTGTGGAACCCTTGTTCCCTTCTTCAGGTGCTAAGAAGAGACCAGAGCGACACAACTTTTTTTTTTTTTTGGGGGGGGGGGCTGTAACAAGCTACATGAGGGTAATCCACTTGGTGGCAACTCCCCTCTTATAGCATAGGAAGGGATTTGAAAGGGGGGATGCGACAGGGTAGAGGAAGGTAGCCAAGGGTTAACTAGGGGACCCCCGAGCTATAATTCAAGGATCCTACCCGACATTCGCTTAAAATTAATGCAGGTAAAACCCTAGAAAAACCTGTATCAGGATGGTCGGGCATTGGGTACTTGTCCCACGCTCTTCCCTGGATGGCGGGAGAGGGGTTTGCTGTGGGGTCGCAGCTTTCCCTTCTCCGTACCTCGACCAGTTTAGGAGGCAGTTGGCCAACTGTTCCATTGGGAACAACGAACAACTCTTACCGTATGCCCCAAGGTCTGTGAACCCCGGAACCTACACCTGTCAAAACAGGCCGAGGTGTTTCGGCTTGTGGGAACCTTAGTTCAAAAACGGAGAGAGGAGGAGGCATCCCCATAGGTAGCCCCTTCGTATCTCGCCTAGAAGGTACTGCCTGCGAGAGAATGGCCCACGCAGACCTTGCTCAAAACAGGCCGAGACACTCGTCAGCTGACAAATGTTTTTTTTTCTTTTTAATTCAACTGAGAGTTGTGTCGCTCTAGGCTCTCCTTAGCACCTGAAGAACAACAAGGGTCCCAGAAACGTTGTTGCGTGGTCTTTATGTCATCACTTCTTCCGTCTTGTATTTGTCTACCTTCCTTATTTCCTAAACTGTCTCCTGATTGGTCAGGAACTGCGCTTTATCCTGGGGCTATTATTATTATCAAGTGTTGTGCCCTGGTCCTTGGCAATCTACTAGTCCAGCCCCCATCCATGTGGTGTCCTTCATTCCTGTCTCGATTGAAATTCGGTCCAGCAGCTTTCGGTTAATTTTAACACTTGCATAGGCCAACGGATTACGTATGAGAATGTTTATAAAAATATTTATATGTGACTTTTAATAAAGGGGTTTTTAATATTTATAACAACTCTGCCCTTATCCTTTACTCGTCTTAGAACCTCTTCAATTATTTTGTCCGCCATGCCATTACCACTTTTTCTTCCAAATTTCCTTCCAACCTCACCTTTCCAGGGTATTCCTACTCACCCCTCCCCTTAATTTCTTCTTTAATGTCCACCCTTCTGATCCACACACACATACGCACACACACACGCATCAGGAATTGTTACGTTGTTAAAGAGGATCCCACCTGAATGACGGGTGAGGCAGGTTTCAAGCGTGTGAGTGGGTATCTGGGGGGATACGACGACCCCCCCCCACCTTTCTACGCTCTACTTCACCACCCGCCCGCCCGCCCACGCCCCTGTTAACTCGGCGAACGGGTACATCAATCTCTTTCACTTATACATGGTGGAACGGATCGAAGCACGCAAAAGGAGAGAGAGAGACCCCGAGGTTCTATTTATATCCCCTCAAAGTACAAAGGTAGACAGACACACCCTTCCTTGGCGTTCTCGGGGTCGGCCACGGTTCGGCTTCGGGGGGTGGAAGATCATCCACAACCATCATTATCACATCGGCGGACATTCTTAACCTACTTTAGGTATATATTTAATCATTTCCCGCACTGAAATCAACCCCCACCCCCTTGCAGTATATAACGATTTTATTTTCTACTTCCTCAACACAGAGGGACACACGGATCACTTTTACAGCCAACGATACTCCAAAATTAGCATCCTTTATAGAAATAATCTCCTCAGGTACTCACCGCCATTTTAATAGGGTTACCTTCTTCCTCTTCTTCCTCTTCTGAATAACTTCCAGTTCATTCCCGAAGAATAATTCTTACTCGGTTCATCAGTTACTTGTGCGAGTTTTTATATATTCTAATTTTTAATTTTTGGAGGAGTGTGCTGTGATCTACAAGATCAAATGCCTTCGAGAGATCAGCAAAGCTGCGACCCCAGAGCAAACCCGCCATCCAGGGAAGGGACGTGGGACAAGTACCCAAGAGCCAGACCTACCTGATGCAGGTTTTTCTAAGGGTTTCCCTGCATCACTTTTTAGGCTCCCTAGTTAACCCTTGGCTGCCTTCCTCTACCGCCTTCCGCATCCCCCCTTTCAGATCCCTTCCTATCCTATTAAGAAGGGAGTTGCCACCATGTGGATTACCCTCTACACAGCCTGACTACACCTTCTTCTTCTTATAGTTAAGAAAGGATGCCTGCGAGGGCTGTTCTCTCGAAGGTGAACAGTCTTGGTGGGGGCTACCTTTGGGGATGTCTTCTCCTCTCCGTCTGGTTTTTTGATCGACAAGCCGCCACCTGTTTTTATAAATACTGTGACGTCAGAAATTAAATCGTGGACGGCGGATTAGGGAGGATTCCAATTTTTTTTAACAAAAGAAGACAGAGTCGAGTTCTATTCCTGTTTTGTTATTTTAAAATGGCGCTGGAGTCTACGCGGAACGTCAAGATCATCCACAACGGAATTTTTTTTTATGTATTTCTTATTTCACCAAATGCCCGAGGGAAAGACCGACGCTCGTGAACCTTCTTCGGTAATTGTAGGACGTTAAGAGGTCAAAAATTGTTATTTCCGGGTGGGGGGGGTAAAGTTTCGTTTCCGTTGACCGGAATAAAATACGGTGAACTTTCAAACCAAACAGACGTGGAGGACGCTAGCCCGGTTCCAGAGGGTGGATGTGGTTGTCACTTCTCATCGGCCCATACTCCGTGAATGCCCTCACTGGGAGGGATCTCGTCTGAGCTCCGGCGACGTCACCCGACTTTAGTTAGTTGGCAAGTAAAGACACAAAGCGTATGAAAGATGGCAGGTTGCTGAATAATAGTCAGAAAATTAAACGAATTAACACAACACTTTCCTCTCCCGTCACCAGCTCCAGAAATATACATATATTTAATATAACAGTTTAAATACGTTTGTCGACGTTTTTTGTAGTTTCACCAAACGTATTTTTTAGGGTAAAGGCTTCATGAGGCTGATCCACATTGTGGCAACTCCCCTTTAATAGCATAGGAAGAGATTTGAACGGGGGGATGCGGAAGGGTAGAGGAAGGTAGCCAAGGGTTAACTAAGGGCCCTCGGGCTATGGTTTAAGGAACCTACCCCGCGGCAGGTAGGTCGGACATTTGGTACTTGTCCCACGTCCTTACCCGGATAGCGGGAGAAGTGTTTGCTGTGGGGTCGCAGGTTTCCGCTGGCCGTTCCTCGACCAGTTTAGGAGGCAGCTGGCCGACTGTTCCAAAGGGAATAGCGGACAACTCTTCCCGTATGCCCCAAGGTCGGTGAGCCCGGAACATTCACGTCTCAAAACAGGCGGCGGCTTATCGATCAAAAAACCAGAGGGAGGAGAAGACATCCCCAAAGGAAGCCACCACCAAATCTGTCTGAGAACAGTCCTCGCAGGCATCTTTTCTTAACTATAAGAAGAAGAAAAAGTGTAGACTGGCTGCATGAGGGTAATCCACAAGGTGGCAACTCCCCTCTTAAAAGCATAGGAACGGATTTGAAAGGGGGGATGTGGAAGGGTAGAGGAAGGTAGGCAAGGGTTAACTAGGGGGCCCCTGGGGCTATAGTTTAAGGATCGTACCCCGCGGCCATTCACCTAAAAAGTGATGCAGGGAAAACCCTAGAAAAACCTGCATCAGGTAGGTCGGGCTCTTGGGTACTTGTCCAACGTCCCTTCCCCGGATAGCGGGAGGAGAAGAGTTTGCTGTGGGGTCGCAGCTCTCCCCTCGCCGTGCCCTCGGCCAGTTTAGGAGGCATCTTACGCGACTATTCCAATAGGAACAGCGGACAACTCTTAATTGCCATAATTAATTAAAGCAGTCGATAAGACAATTACTTATTAGACTTTTTCAATTGGTAAATTGCTGTTATCGTACTTAATTTTTATTCATTCTAAAGTTTTGTAATATATATATATCGAAATTGACAATTCTGTTCGTAAAAAAATACCCTTAACTTTATTTGTGGCTTCGTAATTACGTTTAAAATGTAATGAAAGTGTCCCTGAGGATTAGTGTGGGTACGTACAGGGTGTGCCAACAGTAGTAGTCGCCCCCGAGGCAGCCTGAAGGACGTCGCCGAGTACGACTTCCTCGCGTGTGTGTTTCTATTTCAGGCTGACGCAGCGGCTAATCGCGTAATTCGCGGACGTCACGACCCCCCTGGAGCGGGGGAGGGTCGAGGGGAGGAAAGGGGGGCATCGCCCAGGAACGGAAGGAACAGGCCAGCAGGACACGGACGGACGGACTGACTTGACGAAATGTCATTGGCCCTCGCCACGCCAGGCTGAATCAGAGAGACTCTCTGGTGTTGTCGGACGAGACTCCCCCTGGGGGCGGGGGGGATCCTCAGGGGCTGACCTATCAAACGTTGTTGTTGGCATTTGAAACCCTCCCCCTCCCGGCCCAACCCCGCAATTAAAAACGATTTAACCGTTCCGGGCTGATGCTCTTAGATAATGCAGAGGAATCTTTTCCCAGATAGTTTCCAGACAGCTCCAGATTATAATAAGAAAAAATTGTCTGCGGCTCCCTCACACCTCTAACTATTTTTTTCTTGAACAAAAACTTGGTGATTTCCTCAGGTTTATATAATGAGCTGAATTTCCGCAAGCGTCACGAGAACGACGCAGAGCCAGGCGCTTATAAACGGCCGCAAGGTTCGTACGTTAAACCATTTTCCATCCGCATTTCCAAGGTCCAGGTGTTAAAGTGATTGTAACGTGCATTTGTGTGTGTTAACTACTCATATCGATAAACACACACACATGGAAAATGTTATTTATCGTTGGCAGGTTTCAGCGAGGGCTGTTCTCTCGCAGGCAGAACCTTGTAGGAGAGACACGAAGGGGCTAGCTTTGGGGATGCCTCCTCCTCTCTCCGTCTTTGAACTAAGGTTCCCACAAGCCGAGGCCTGTTTTGAGAGGTTTTGAATGTTCCGGGGTCGCTGACCTTGGGGCATACGGTAAGAGTTGTCCGGTATTCCCATTGGAACAGTCGGCCAGCTGCCTCCTAAACTGGACGAGGCACGGAGAAGGGAATGCTGCGTCCGCACAGCAAACTCCTCTCCCGCCATGCAGGGAAGGGCGAGGAACAAGTACCCCAATGTCCGACCTACCTGATGCAAGTTTTTCTAGGGTTTTCCCTGCATCACTTTTTAGGTGAATTGCCGCGGGGTAGGATCTATAGGATCTATAGCCCCAGGGGCCCCCTAATTAAACCTTGGGTGGCGTCCTCTACCCTTCCGCATCCCTCCTTTCAAATCCCTTCCTATGCTATTAAAGGAGAGTAGCCACTATGTTGATTATTCTCATGTAGCCTGTTACCCTAAAAAAAATTTCTTAGTGACCTGCGAAGGATATCCTCTCGAAGGCAGAACTTTTTAGGAGAGACACGAAGGGGCTACCTATGGGGATCCGTCCTCCTCTCTCTGGTTTTTTGAACTATGGTTCCCACATGCCGAGGCCTGTTTTGAAAGGGGAATGTTCCGGGGTCACAGACGTTGGGCATACGGTAAGAGTTGTTCGCTGTTCCCATTGGAAAAGTCGGCCAGATGCCTCCTAAACTGGTCGAGGCACGGACAAGGGAATGCTGCGTGCCCACAGCAAACTCTTATCCCTTCATTCAGGGAAGGGCGTGGGACAAGTACCCAATGCCAAACCTACCTGATGCAGGTTTTTCTCTAGGGTTTTCCCTGCATTTCTTTAGGCGAATGCCGGGTATGATCCTTAAAATAGAGCCCGGGGGCCCCATAGTTAACCCTTGGCTACCTTCCTCTACCCTTCCGCATCCCCCCTTTCAAATCCCTTCCTATGCTATTAAAGGGGAGTTGCCACTATGTGCATTACCCTCATGTAGCCTGGTACCCTAAATAACAAATGTTGTTCAGTGTACCGACCGATGTGAAATGCAGCAAGGTTCAGCACAGGCCGACTGTCATGTTACAGTATATGTCGATGTTATTATAAAATTGGCTTCGTTTTTTTTAAGGCAACAGGCTACATGAGGGTAATCCACATAGTGGCAACTCTCCTTTAATAGCATAGGAATGGGATTTGAAATGGGGGATGTGGAAGGGTAGAGGAAGGTAGCCAAGGGTTAACTAGGGGCCCCCGGGCTATGGTTTAAGGATCCGACCCGGCTTTCGCCTAAAAGAAATGCAGGACAAACCATAGAAAAACCTGCATCAGGTAGGTCGGGCATTGGGTACTTGTCCCACGCCCTTCCCTGGATGGCGGGAGAGGATTTTACTGTGGGGACGCAGCATTCCCTTCTCCGTGTGTCTCGACCAGTTTAGGAGACAGCTGGCCGACTATTCCAATGGGAATAGCGGACAACTCTTACCGTACGCCCCCAAGTTCTGAGACCTTGGAACATGCACCTCTCAGAAACAGGCCGAGGTGCCTCGGCATGTGGGAACCTTAGTTCAAAAACGGAGAGGAAAGGCATCCCCAAAGGTAGCCCCTTCGTGTCTCTCCTACATGGTTCTGCCTGCGAGAGAACATCCCTCGCAGGCTTGACCTGCCACGCCCTTGTAGACGTCTTTTCTTGTTTGCTTCTCCCTGTAGAAGAGACAGGGACAGCCGTGTGGTCGTAGGCCACTATGGGGGATTAAGGCTTACCGGTCAGCTACAGCTTTAGCAAGCCTCTCCGTCCCCAGACCCTGACTCACCTGCGAAGTTATGCTAATGGTGACGTGTACAAGGGCAAGAAGAAGAAATTTACATAAAAGGAACTGCTATTGTATTTTTCAAGAACGTGGGAAAACCTTTTTTTCTCTCTCTCTCTCTTACGTGAAGACAAGCACAAGAGTTCTCACGTCGTCGTAATAACCTCAAACCTGCAGAGAGTTTCATAACGATCCGGATATTTCTTTTCCACAGGTATAATGTAGTTGGTACTACAGCAACAACAAGAAGGACGAGGACTGAATTTCCACGCCGCCATCTTGGTTGAGTCGTACAACGTGCCACGGGTCGTATAAATGACCCAATCCTTCCCGTTACCAACGTCAGAGAGACTCTGGTATAAAAACATTATACCAGGAACTATTAATCTACTGCGATTAACTTCCGGTATTTCCCCCCCCCAAATTGTACATGTTGTGGGCTTTAGAAATCTGAAAGACCTCGGGAAGAGTTGCTGTGGCCGTGGAAACTACGAAATTTTGGCACATCCTTTCAGTTTTTCGCTGATAGCAGAAGAATGAAGCGTTATGGTGAAAATAATGTCCAGTGATGAATTGTAGAGGATGAAATTCTGCATGTGATGGTGGACTCGAGGACGGAATCAGGTCCAAGGAAGTGGGAGAAATCCTGCGTCAAAGTCACGACATTTTCCTAAGAGAATGCAGCTTGTCGTATTTCTAGTGCTGATATCTGCAAAATGGCCGCAGTGACGTCATTAGTCACGGAGTAAAGGTCGTGGAGGATTTAATTCTCTTTCCAGCGCCTGATCTTGTTTTTTAAAAAATCAATTCAAAATGGCCGCAGATACACGCATGTTGCTGTCTGCACACACGGGGCTGATGTCATGGCGCTGAGTGACGTCACTTGTCTGTGTGGCAGAGAATATTAACATGTCTAAGAGTAAGAAAGAGTCCAGCGTTTCAAAGAGCATCTACATACTTCAGCAAGGAAGGAAGACCAGGAAGCAGCACGTGACGTCACTCAGAGCCATAACTTCAGCCACATGTCAGTGACGTCACATACGACAGTTACACCTCACTCGACAACGGTGCCTTTATTCCACGCATTGTGATTGGTCACTCCTGTTACCGCCATCGGCCTTGCAATATGAAACGGACTATACACGCGGACGTTGGTCAACCCACGCCAAGTAATCCTGCAGTGGTTAAAAAATGGCGACCATTTTTCTTGTTGCTGCAGTTATACCTTGTTGTCTCACTCGTTGTCGACTTGATAGAAAGGACGCGACTAGAAGGGGTTGAGGTGGTGGCGTCTGGGGGACAGACAGGGGGGGGGAGGAGGGGGGGAGGGGGGCTACAGCAATTCTTGTAAGTGGGACAGACAGACAGACAGACGCTGTGCCGGCTTCGATCCAGCGTACTTGGAGGGTGGTTGTCGTCGCGCTGACGTCAATAACACTTCAACAGGGGGGGAATAAATCTTCCTCACGACGATCCGTGACTCTCTGGACACACACACACACGCACGCAGTATGAAGTCTCTCAGTGTGATCTTTGTCCCTTTATGAATGTTCCAACAATAACTCAAAAACCCTCCCCACGGCGTCCGGAGAAACGTAAAGGTCACGCGACGGACAAAGATCCTCCCCTCGTCTCGCCATCAGCTCCTTCTACTCCTTAAGGACGAATGCGCCGCAGTAACATCTCTGGTTTTGTTTCCCACACGAACGTTTACGCAACCGGTACAACAACAAAGGAGACGCCATTGACCGTGTCTGTTTCACCTTGCTTCCAGCGGAATGATTTTTTCTTTTTTTCACGTTTGAAACGTTCCAATATTATTGCAAAAAAAAATGTTATCTTTTCTTGTTTGTTTCTTCGTTCATTATAAAACCGGAAGAGAGAATTTTATGAGTAATTAATTTCGTGTAATCCGCAAAAGCTCAACCCTCGGCCAGTTTCGAAAGGTGACCTTGGGGCATACGGTAAGAGTTGTCCGCTGTTCCCATTGGAACAGTCAGCCAGGTGCCCTCCTAAACTGGTCGACGTGCGGAGAAGGGAAATGCTGCGTCCCCACAACAAACCCCTCTTCCGCCATCCAGGGACATCCGTGGGACAAGTACCAAGAGCGCAATACTGGTTTTCTAGGGTTTGTCCTGCATCACTTTTAGGTGAATTGCCGCGGGGTAGGATCCTTAAAACTACAGCCCGGGGGCCCCCTAGTTAACTGTTGGCTACCTTCCTCTACCGCCTTCCACATCCTCCCTTTCAGATCCCTTCCTATGCTATTAAAGGGGAGTTGCCACCCTGTGGATTACCCTCGTGTAGCCTGGTACCCTCAAATAAAAAAAAAGTTGTTCAGTGTACCAGCGCTAGAGCAGCAGGGTGGTTACGGACTTGACCTTTGGTATTACATTTTCGTAGCGCCAACTATGGAAGACTTCTCATTCTTCTTTCTTCCGTAACTTTGGAATTAGGCTCTTTTGTACCTCAAAGATTCTAAACGTTTAGAGGCTGTGAACCGAAGGCAAAAGAACGAAGAAAACCTTAAAAGACACAAGACAATACAGGGTGTCCCGAAACGTAAGTTTTATTTTTTATAGGCTACTAGGGTGATTGCTACTCTGCTACCGCGTACGTTTGTAACGTTTAAAATGAGCGGCATACTCGTATACTTGTACCTGGAGTGGGAGTAGAAAAATGTATATATTAACTACTGTGCGTAGATTTCCATAGATAAGGTACAGGCGAGCGAAGTCTTTGTTTTCTCTCTTGTCTCTGACGGAGTGCGCGAGTCAGCCTCGGGACAGAACAATGGCCGGAACAGTAGCGTAGCCAAGCGGCAACGACCAGCAGAGGAAGGCGTTTCCTCGGCCACCAAGGTCCTGAAGGTCCTCATCAGCCTCGGCCTATATTACCCACAACACCTTCACAATGTCTCCGTGAATTACACACCCAATTAATTGGTGATATATATATATATATATTGTAAGAAACAATATATTAATAATTGTAATAGTTGAAATGATTTTGCTCCACGTTGGGCGCCATAAAAGTAATAAACACTATATTAATAATAATAATTGCAATGATTTTGCCCCACGTTGGGCGCCATAAAAGTAATAAACACTATATTAATAATAATAATAATTACAATGATTTTGCCCCACGTTGGGCGCCATAAAAGTAATCAACACTATATTAATAATAATAATTGCAAGGATTTTGCCCCACGTTGGGCGCCATAAAAGTAATAAACACTATATTAATAATAATAATTGCAATGATTTTGCCCCACGTTGGGCGCCATAAAAGTAATAAACACTATATTAATAATAATAATTGCAATGATTTTGCCCCACGTTGGGCGCCATAAAAGTAATAAACACTATATTAATAATTATAATAATTGCAATGATTTTGCCCCACGTTGGGCGCCACAAATGTAATAAACAAAATAAAGTCGTCAATTATTAAAACGATTTAATTGTCCACACGTCAAAACAGCAAAATGTGGTTACTCAAGATAATTAAGTGAATTAAATAAATGTTATTATTTCATTTCATTAGATAATTTTCAATGATCAGTTCAATTTACTTAATTATCTTGAGTAAAAAACATTTTGATGTTTTAACGTGTGGACAATCAAATCATTTTAATAATTGACGACTTTATTTTGTTTATTACATTTATGGCGCCTTAATGTCGGCGAAATTCAGTTAATAAATAAATAATAATTAATTGTTCATTACATTTATGGCGCCCAACGTGGGGCGGAATCATTTCAATTATTACAATTAATTTTTTCCTTATTATTGGGGAGAAAACAGTGGCCAAGATGGCGCCCTGACGTCACACGAGTCTCACGTGAGGCTGAGTTGGTTGATTTTTTTTTGTTTTTAGAACAAACTTTCTCGAGGAGGAGGAGGAGGAGGAGGAGGTTTCGTGACTCTACCAACGTCACTGTTGACGTCACGCGCTGTTGCACGGAGGATACTTGGAAAATGCGTCCAAACCGTTATTGACGTACGTTCGGGGGGAGGGGAAAAAAGGTCCCCGTCGTCGTGGATAATGATTTTTTCCATCATGACTCTGGAAATAGAAGAGTCTATTGTGTGTGTGTGAGTGACGTGTGTCTTCCTGGGATATATATATATAGTAATGATTAGCCTTTATTACCATATACAAAAAACATTATACATAAAATACAAAAATTCATAAAAAAATTGATTGGGCGCCAGCAGCTATATATATATATATATACATATAGTCTGCAAAAAATTAACAATAATTATCTCCGGCTTGGTTAATGCAATCCTCCTCCTGTACAAGGTAATGTGGCTTAGTTCCGTCCTGTCCCTGAAGGCACTTTACAGTAATGGCGACCCTTAGTTTACCTCATAGCATCAGCAGAGGATCACTGGTCTTGTAGCAGCCCACACGATCTCTTTCTTCGGCCTCCACGCGATGGACGTCCACACTCCTAAACTCTTGTTCCTTACTTCTTCTTCCATCATGGCGCTACAGTCCGTAGTGAACCTTGGCCCTTTCCAACGAGCTTCTTCCACCCTTCACGATCATGTGCTGTCCTCTTCCAATTTCTACATCCCAGCTTCCGCAGATCGTTCCTCCACTCCGTCCAACCATCTTCTCCGGGGTCTACCTCGTCCTCCTGGGTTTACAAGTCGAATCTTCTTTGTTCCTTACAGCTCGCACCCACTCGCCTCTCTCACTCCACTTTCAGTCGTCCTCTCTGTCTGTCAACTTTCACCCGGGTGCAGAGTATATACCCTTACTCCGCCGCCCCCCCAAACGATGCAAAAAATAAAGGGACGCGTACCCTCGGCTTCTTGGGGCCTCTCGGGCACACGTGCACGTTTAATTAATTCCCTCTCAGGCCCGCGGACACAAGGGCGGCCACTTACCGATGTTATTCACTACAATATTGTAACACTTAATTAGGAAACAATTTTAATATTATTTGCCACACGTTTGGTGAAGCCATAATGTAATGTAAACAGTTATACTACTTAACTTTTTAATATCCTCCCGACTATTTGCAAACACGGCCACTAGCGGTCACTCCTGATCGCTGCTGCCTGCTATTTAACTTTACTTTTTTAAATATTTTTACAAATTGTCTCGACTAACACGACCCCACTCTCTGTCCTTTATGGCCGCCGACTGTCCACTTCGCCAACTGACGCGCGCGCGCCATGTCTAAACAATACCTTGTCTGTTTTGTTATCGTCTTTTATTGTGTCTTTGTGTGTGTTTGCCGGTAACAATTCCAGTTCCACAGTTTATAATTATTAACTCTTAATTGCCCTTAGTTATTACAATATATATATATATATATATATATATATATATATATATATATATATTGTAATATATATATTACAATATATATTTAATTATATTACAATATATATATATATATATATATATATATATTGTAATATATATATATATATACATATTACAATATACATTATATATATATATATATTACAATATCTATATATTACAATATATTATGTACAATATATTATATACAATATATTATATTATATATATTACAGTATATATTGTAATATATATAAATAAATAATTGATGTGTGATTGAAAATAATGAATAAGGAAGACAGCCAATTCAGACAGAAAGGGTAATATAAATACCACACAACGTTTCTGGGATCCTTGTCGTCAGGTGCTAAGAAAGTTGTCAACTAACGACTGCAGTTGTGTCTCTCTAGGCTCTTCTTTGCACCTGACGAAAGGAACAAGGATCCCAGAAACTTTGTGTGGTATTTATATTACCCTTTCTGTCTGAATTGGCTACTTTTCTTATTCATATATATATATAAACTTGTGGTTATGAATTTTGTAGCCTTCAGTGTATGTTGTATTGACCTCGCAATTGGACGTGCTGGTGGTGAACCTCGGTAGATTGGCGCACTCTGCATGACGTGTCCACTCCTGGATTTTGCGGTCCCGCCACAGTTGAACTCTGTATTTCACCGCCACCTGAAAACCGCGCGTAGATTTCGGAACGGACTAGTTTTGCCTCGTGTGTCAGTTGAGGCAGAGACAGCCCCCAGGCTGCTGCTGCTACGTAACAATGTCGTCGTGGCGGCCAGCGATTATTAACAGCTGATTCTCCAATCGCCTAATAATAATGTTCAAAACTTTAATAGAACATTACAATAAGTTCATTTTCAATTAAATTCGAATAAACCCATTTATCAATCCGTTTTTCATTTTAAGCCATGTGATTTGTAATATATATATATATATATATATATATATATATTGTAGGTGAGTCTGCATCAGGTCTAACGGATGGAGGAGTTTAGTACCGCATCTGGAGTCGTCACGAGGATAGCTCACATGGTGGAGCGTCCACCCCGGTCCGATCTAAATTTTCCCTTCCTCACACTTTTAATAAATGATTTTTAAAATGCAAATGTCAATATACATAACAGGCAGGGAATTATCGAATATATTAACACCAGAAATATATATATTGTAGTGAATAACAACCTTTAGTGGCCGCCCTTGTGTCCGCGGGCCTGAGGAGGAATACATTAAACGTGCACGTGTGCCTGTCCGAGAAGCCAAAAGAAGCCGCGGGTACGCGTCCCTTTTTTTTGCATCGTTTGGGGGGGGGGGCGGAGTACGAATATATACTCCGAACCCGGGTGAAAGGGGACAGACGCAGGCAGACAGACAGATAGAGGACGGAAAGTGGAGTGAGAGAGGTGAGAGGGTGGAGAATTTGGCGAGCGGGAAGCAAGAAAGTTTTCGGAGAGACGTCCATCGCGGGGAGGCCGAAGAAGGAGATCGTGTGCTGCTTACTACAAGACCAGTGATCCTCTGCAAGTTAAAGTAAGGGTCACCATTTCTGTAAAGTGCCTTCAAAAGTTGAATTATTTTACACAGTGCGGAAATAGGCTCTGTTCTTGAACAGCTACGGAGCCGCCCACATTACCCTGTAGAGGAGGAGGATTTTTTTATAACCAAGCCGGAGGAATGATAATTTCTTTGCAGACCAATGCTGGCGCCCAATAATATTTTTTAAATGTATTTTTGTATTTTCATGTAATAAAGATTTTTTTAATATTTAGTAATAAAAGCCTAATCATTACAATATATATATACACTCTTTTTATTAGGTTTGTAGTAAAAACTTCAAGAATGACGCTAATGAAGAGTTACGGTTGGACAGGGACCTGGTGAGAGGAAACGGGGTCGCTGAGGAGGAGGAGGAGTCCTTGTAACAGGCTAATCACTGCATCCGCAGGCAGCGACGCAGGGGGGCCGCCCCCATTGTAACCCGCTACGGCCGTGGCAACGTTCGTTTCTCCCCGTCGCGTTGCCAAGGCGACCGCCATTCATTTTGCCCGCAAACGCTGAGGTTATCTTTGCGCGCCGGAAACCGTCGGGCGTCTCCTCCTCATGCCTGGGAAGACACGATCGCCGCGCTCGCTAATCCTTCCAGTCTGGCTGCGCAAAGTGCGTCATCCGCGGGAGGTACATTACGGGCCGAAAGGCACTGCAACAACCGGTCCTTCTACCTCGGCACGAACCGAAATAATAAAAGAAAAACAAAGGACGAAATTTCATGTCCGTTTGCTTTACAGCGCCTTGGTCCTCCGATTCGAACAGTTCTTGGTAGGCTTCTGGCACTAGACCTCACGAAATTTCATTTAATTACGTCACAAGGACAGGCGTTTTTATTTTACACAGGGGACTAGCGTCCCTGATGTGTTGCATTGGGAAGGGTTGATTTGGTGGCCAAGTCATCAACGAAAGGGCTGGTTCGGGCTCCTCAAGGAAGTCACTGGAGGCTCGTGACGCGGCGCAGGTATCCTTCTGTCATCTGGCATCGTGAAAATATGTTCATCTTTGTGCTGTGGAACACTAGCAGCGTAGATCGGAGTTCGTCCTGCTTTACAGCGCCTTGGTCCTCCGATTCGACAAGTTCTTGGTAGGATTCTTGAAGTATCTGGCACTAAAAGTCACGAACTTTCATTAAATTACGTCACACGGATCGGCGGTTTTATTTTACACAGAGAACTAGCGTCCCTGATGTGTTGCATTTGGACCGGCGGAAGGTTTGATTTGATGGACAAGCTATCAACGAAAGGACTGTATCGGGCTACTCAAGCAAGTTACTGGAGCCTCGTGACACGGCGCAGTTATCCTTCTGTCATCTGGCATCGTGAAAATATGTTCATCTTTGTGCTGTGGAACACCAGCAGCGTAGATCGGAGTTCGTCCTGCTTTACAGCGCCTTGGTCCTCCGATTCGACAAGTTCTTGGTAGGTTTCTGGCACTAGACCTCACGAACTTTCATTAAATTACGTCACACGGATCGGCGGTTTTATTTTACACAGGGAACTAGCGTCCCTGATGTGTTGCATTTGGACCGGCGGAAGGTTTGATTTGATGGACAAGCCATCAACGAAAGGACTGTATCGGGCTCCTCAAGCAAGTCACTGGAGCCTCGTGACACGGCGCAGGTATCCTTTTGTCGCCGGCATCGTGAAAATATGTTCATAGTTGTGCTGTGGAACACCAGCAGCGTAGATCGGTGTTCGTCTTGCTTTACAGCGCCTTGGTCCTCCGATTCGACAAGTTCTTGGTAGGCTTCTGTCACTAAAAACCGCGAAATTTAATTAAATTACGTCACAGGGACCGGCGTTTTTATTTTACACAGGGAACTAGCGTCCCTGATGTGTTGCATTGGTAAGGGTTGATTTGGTGGCCAAGTCATCATCGAAAGGGCTGGTTCGGGCTCCTCAAGGAAGTCACTGGAGCCTCGTGACACGGCGTAGTTATCCTTCTGTCTTCGAGATAATGAATATATGTTCATCATTGTGCTCCGGAACACCAGCAACGTAGATTGGAGTTCGTCCTTACTTACAGCGCCTTGGTCCTCCGATTCGACAAGTCCTTGGTAGGCTTCTGGCACTAGAAGTCACGAAATTATATTAAATTACGTCACACGGCCCGGCGTTTTTATTTTAGAGAGGGAACTAGCGTCCCTGATGTGTTGCATTTGAACCGGGGGAAGGTTTGATTTGGTGGCCAAGTGATAAACGAAAGGGCTGTATCGGACTCCTCAAGCAAGTCACTGGAGCCTCGTCACACGGCGCAGGTATCCTTCTGTCATCTGACATCGTGAAAATATGTTCATCATTGTACTTGGGAACACCAGCAGCGTATAACTTGGTTCATCCTGCTTGACAGAGCCGTGCAATGTCTTGTCGATCCTTCAACCACTTACCAACGACGGTAGCACGCGAGTAGCCGACCCCGCCCCCCTCAATCTCGGCAGATTTCGACACGGCTCCGGGTCACAACAATCTGTCAAAAGTCAGTTAATCCTGTGGATTTACCCATTTTAGACACGTGTCGTCGTTGGCTGGGATTCGTCGTCATTTCTCTGCGCCGCTTGTATAAACTTTCCTTACCATGTCACGTGGACGTGACGTCACCACGCGTTACGAATTCTTCTCCAACACCACATGTTCCGGGGTGTCATAGACCCCGGGGGGCATACGGTAAGACTTGTCCTCTGCTCCCGTTGGAACATCCGGCCTCCTTAACTGGTCGAGGCACACGGGTAAGGTAATACTGCGTCTCCACAGCTAACCCCTCTCTCTCGCCATCCAGGAAAGGGCGAGGAACAAGTACCCTAATGCCACGACCTACCTGATGAAGGTTTTTTTCTAAGGTTTGTCCCTGCGTCACTTTTAGGCGAATTTCCGCGGGGTAGGATCCTTAAAACTACAGCCCGGGAGCCCCCTAGTTAACCCTTGGCTACCTTCCTCTACCCTTCCGCATCCCCCCTTTCAGATCCCTTCCTATGCTATTAAAGGGGAAGTTGCCAACTATGCGGATTACCCTCGTGTAGCCTGTTACCCTAAAAAGAAGGATGTATATTTGTATGTATGTATTTACGTTAAACTCTATACAGATTTTAACCGCGTGGACAGAATGCAACAAAAAATCGTACACGTATTCTTAAAATCCCGAGAACAGGCACTGTAGGGGGTGCAACCCCCCTCCCCCCAGCATAAATAGGGAAATAATTATTATTTTAAAACGTGATCATTTTGTGTTAAATCAAGAGATCGTGACGTCACGCGAGAGAGAGAGAGAGAGAGAGTGACGTTGCTACTACGCGACGAAATCAGGAAATAGTTCCTTTTTCCGGTAATGAACCAGAAATATTTTCATTGAATAAAAAGTAAAATTGTATCCAGCGATTCTCCGTCGAATGATGATGATAAGACAATACGAAATACTTTACGAACCTTGCGTGGAAAATCTAAGTTTAATTTTCGACGCCATGTTTTATTGACTCCAACATGGCGGCTGTTTTGTTTACACTGTTGTGAATCTAGCTACGAATTTCATCAAATTTAATCTTTCGTAATGTCCGAAGGACTGAGAGGGACAGTTAGTTGCGTCCTGCAGTAGTCAAGGAGTATATTTAAGAAGAAACTCAGAGGGATTACTGATGCGATACAATTCAATGTATTTCACAGCTGTTCACCAACGGTCGAAAGTTGTGTACGGAGCTAGGGAACAGGTACAACACTCCTTGACTGAAGATTAATATAGAATTAACTACTTTTTCGGGGTTTATATAAATAAGTACACGTGGCAACGCCGCGGCACCCTGATAGTATGGTATGAAAACCTATTCAGTTGACTGTCCCTCGACTCCTTCAACTCTACTAACCTACAAATATATAACTATTATTATTATTATAATCACTTAATGCTATTCAACGCCCGTCTTCAACGACCTCAACAAAGTACCGTCGAAGGTTACAGAACCATCACCACCAACGTATTAGTCCAACTGCTTCGAACGTCACTGAGACTGATAAGTGACTCACTGAGCGAGTGTGAAGTTTACCTAAAATATCAACGGAAATGTAAATAACACTTTTAAAAGGAGGAAAGAAACCACCTCCCCCCCTTGCCCCCCCCCCGCCGCCCGCGACGTTGAGGAACGCCATTGACGTCAGCAAACATTGTTCCTGGCGAAAAGGAAAAATAATAATAAAAAAAAACAACAACCCGGCGCCGCTCATGTGACGTCCGAGTTATTCTTCACATGCAAATAACACTTGTCAACAACGGTGCTAAATATTCCTGCAACAACAGGAAGAAGAGAGAATGTCCTAGGGGTGAAGAAACCCCCCCCCCCTCTCCAGGGGAAAAAAAATACCCAGTGTTGGTGTTAAAAAAAGAAATATTAATAGATTCTCTCAGCTCCATCAAAGTCACTTACCCTAACAGTTTGGAATAGGAAATTAAAATGGCCATCGTCCTAACCACTGAGCTATCCATTTCATTAACTCATTTAAAAAATGTTACTGGTTGTCTGATTGTTCTCTAAGGTCCTTGTGACTGGTTTTTTTTTGCTGGTTGACTTCAAAAAGGGGGCAGAAGCTGAGGACAGGTAGGGCAAGGAAGCAGCAGCACACTTCATGTACATCAACTATACAGCACATGAGAGTCACTTACTTACCCTAACAGTTTGGGATAGAAAATAGAAATGGCGATCATTGTAACCACTGAGCTACCCATTTTTACACCATTCCTGATTATTCGAAGAGAGACACAAGTCACTATTCTTCTCCAGGGTGGGTTGTTATAAAATAGGATTTAAAAAACATGGCGGCTGTCGCATTGCTTCTCGATACCAGAAGAATACAATTCAACTTCTTCTTGGTCAACGTGATGACAAATTCAGTTGGAATGGAAGATTTACGTCTGTTTTGAAAATTGATAGTAAGAAAAATAGACAAAATACAGACAAAAGAAGTGATCGTGTAAATACCACACACGCCTTGTTCCTTTCTTCAGGTGCTAAGAAAACTAAAAAATAAAAATAATAAAACCGCAAGAGCCTAGAGTGACACAACTGCACACAAGTCAGTTGACAAAACTCAAAAGCTTCAGTTACATGTTCCACATTATCTCGATGAATCCTTTATTCCTTATATTTTGAAGAAAACAGAACAATAAATCAACCAGTAATAGTTTGATTTTAATGCAATTGAAGTAGAGAAGCTCATGGAAATACAGAATAAGAAAGTTATACAACGTTTTGAGTCAAATTTGGGAATTCATCAGGGTATTATACTTGTAACAAATGAAGAAGGAGACCTACAGTAAATCCACGGAACTCAACAAAAATACGTCATGACCTCGTTTATGCCAAATTAAGGTTTAAAGAGGTGTAAGAAATTTCAATTACCAGGTTCCAAACATGTTAAAAAAAAGGGGGGTTTCAAAAAGGGGCAGAAGCTGAGGACAGGGCCAAATGTGGGCAAGAAAGCAGCACACTTCATGTACATCGACTGTACAGCACATGAGGGTCAGTTACCCTAACAGTTTGGGATAGAAAAATAAAATGGCAGTTGTCCTAACCACTGAGCTGTCCATTTTTACTCATTTAAAAACGTTACTGGTTGTCAGATTGTCTTCTGAGGTCCTTGTGACTTCTTTTATTGCTGGTTGACTTTAAAAAGGGGCAGAAGCTAAGGACAAGTGGACAAGGAAACAGCACATGAGACTATGAGAGGCAACAGTGACCTAAACGATAAATTATATTAAAATGGAACTGGTGGGGGTGGGGGGACTTCAGATTTAAATTTCAAGTTTTTTCAGTCATAAAATTGAAGCAGAGGACTCATTAAAATCAAGGGAAAACTGTGGGAGCAAAGACAGAAGCAAATATTCAATATATATGTAGATGAGTAACAAAAACCCAATGTTATATAAACAGTTTTAACAAAAATTAACTTCTTGACTGGACATAATCAATAAAAACTCTGGCCGATATTTACCTGATGTTAATTGAAATTAAATAGACAAACTGCCAAATAAAGTCACACAATAATTTGATTTACATGTCATGAAACTACAGTAATAATGGGAGTACAACGTTTAGAACCCAACTCTGGAACATCAACAGGGTAATATATTAATTAAAAAATATTTTTAGAAATAATTGGACCTGTTCAAGCTTAATAACTTAATTAGCAGCTTCCAAGTCTTTGTTTTTAACAATATTTGTGTCGCTAACAGATTTAAAACCAATTTTAACTCCATAATTAAAATGTTAATTGACCGATCTGTTAAGAACAATGCGGTTAAAAATTTTTTTAAAAAAAATCTTCTAATAACACAAATTTTGGTTTAATAAAAGACTTTTTTTGGAACATGCTTGGAAGCTGCTAATTAAATTTTTACACCACTTTAAATCCAAATTAAGCTTGAAGAGTGAGTATGTTGTATTATTCCAGAGATTTACTTTAGATCCATTTTTTTCTAAAAAAAAAATGTTAATGATGTCCCAAAGTTGGGTTCAAAACGTTGTACTCCCATTATTACTGTAGTTTCATGACATGTAAATCAAATTATTCTGACTTAATTTGACAGTTTGTCTATTTAATTTCAATTAACATTAGATAAATATCAGCCAGAGTTTTTATTGATTATGTCCAGTCAATAAGTTAATTTGTGTTAAAACTGTTTATATAACATTGTGTTTTTGTTACTCATCTACATATATATTGAATATTTTGGTTCTGTCTTTGCTCCCACAGTTTTTCCTTGATGTTAATGAGTCCTCTACATGAATTTTATGACTGAAAAAACTTGAAATTTGAATCTGAAGTCCCCCCCCCCCCAGTTCTATTTTAATATAGCTTATCTTTTAGGTCGCTGTTGCCTCTCATAGTCTCATGTGCTGTTTCCTTGCCCATCTGTCCTCAGCTTCTGCCACCTTGTTGAAGTGATCCAGCAAAAAAGAAAACAGTCACAAGGACCTCAGAAGACAATCTGACAACCAGTAACATGTTTTTAAGTGAGTAAAAATGGACAGCTCAGTGGTTAGGACAACCGCCATTTTATTTTTCTATCCCAAACTGTTAGGGTAACTGACCCTCATGTGCTGTATAGTTGATGTACATGAAGTGTGCTGCTTCCTTGCCCACATTTGGCCCTGTCCTCAGCTTCTGCCCCTTTTGAAAACCCCCCTTTTTTTAACATGATTGGAACCTGGTAATTGAAATTTCTAAACCTCTTTAAACCCAAATTTGGCATAAACGAGGTCATGACGAATTTTTGTCGAGTTCCATGGATTTACTGTAGGTGTCCTTCATTTGTTACAAGTATAATACCCTGATGAATGACCAAATTTGAGTCACAACGTTGTATAACTTTCTTATTCTGTATTTTCATGAGCTTCTCTACTTCAATTGCATTAAAATCAAACTATTACTGGTTGATTTATTGTTTTGTTTTCTTCCAAATATAAGAAATAAAGGATTAATTGACAAACTGAGGAACACGTAACTGAAGCTTTTGAGTTTTGTCAACTGACTTGTGTGCAGTTTTGTCGCTCTAGGCTCTTGCCGGGGGGGGGGGGGGGGTTAGTTTTCTTAGCACCTGAAGAAAGGAACAAGGTGTGTGTGTGGTATTTACACCATCACTTCTTTTTGTCTGTATTTTGGCTATTTTTCTAGTTATCAATTTTCAAAACAGACGTAAATCTTCCATTGCAACTGAATTTGTCATCACGTTGACCGAAAAAGAAGTTGAATTGATTATTCCTGGTATCGAGATGCAATGCGACAGCCGCCATGTTTGAAATCCCATTTATAACAACCACCCTGGAGATGAATAGTGACTTGTGTCCCTTCGAATAATCACGAATGGTGTAAAAATGGATAGCTCAGTGGTTACAATGTTCGTCATTTTAATTTTAACATGTTTGGAACCTGGTAATTGAAATTTCTTACACCTCTTTAAACCCAAATTGGGCATAAACGAGGTCATGACGTATTTTTGTTGAGTTCCATGGATTTACTGTAGGTGTCCTTAATTTGTTACAAATATAATACCCTGAAGAATTCCTAAATTTGAGTCACAACGTTGTATAACTTTCTTATCCTGTATTTTCATGAGCTTCTCCAATTTAATTGCATTAAAATCAAACTATTACTGGTTGATTTATTGTTTTGTTTTCTTCAAAATATAAGAAATAAAGGATTCATTGACAAAATGTGGAACATGTAACTGAAACTTTTGAGTTTTGTCAACTGACTTGTGTGCAGTTGTGTCGCTCTAGGCTCTTGCGGTTTTATTATTTTTATTTTTTAGTTTTCTTAGCACCTGAAGAAAGGAACAAGGTGTGTGTGGTATTTACACCATCACTTCTTTTTGTCTGTATTTTGGCTATTTTTCTCGTTATCAATTTTCAAAACAGACGTAAAATCTTCCATTGCAACTGGATTTGTCATCACGTTGACCGAAGAAGAAGTTGAATTGTATTCTTCGGGTATCGAGATGCAATGCGACAGCCGCCATGTTTTTGAAATCCCATTTTATAACAACCCACGCTGGAGAAGAATAATGAATGGCTTGTGTCTCTCTTCGAATAATCACGAACGGTGTTGAAAGCTCTCTGGCCATTGTTATGCCGTAGCGTCTCTGGTTGCTGGAACGGCCCCCAAAAAAGACAGACCCCTCATTGTTGTCGTAAAGGGGAATCTTCAAACATGGCTGCCGCGCGCGCCGGAGTCACGATCTCGTGAGAATCGGGATCGGTTCCCCTCCGGAGCGATCCAAAGAAAAAAATACCGGTTATTCCCGCTTTGGTAAATATATTTTATAATACAATATTGTATTTTATGGAGCTTTAGAGGTTCACTGTGAGAGTTGATTTAACGGAAGTGCACACTACGTATGACTTTGCATTTCCCGTCCGTAGGAATCGCCAGACACCGGGGGGTGACGTCATGATGTTGAAAGAGTGCAAGGAATGGCCGAAGTGGCACAATTCCGCGACGAGGTGACGCGTGAAGGTCCCCTAAAGTTTGCTGTCAGCACTTCCCACTTTAGCACTCTCTCTCTCTCTCTCTCTCTCTCTCACACACACACAAAAGTAGCTTCGTCGACAAAGCTGCATCAGTGAGTCAACTAAGGTCTGCTGAGCATAAATTTTTATTTAAGAGAGCAAAAAAAAAATCCATGTCTCTAAAAATGGGTTGTTAAGGAATAAAATGACACAAGTAATTAACAAACCCCCATATAAATTAAATTTTGAACAGTGTAATTTAAAAGTGAGTAGACGTTTCAATCAACTTGTTGTGACCTTTGGCAATACTTGAGACAGACTGAAATAGTGTGGCCAAAGGTACAACAAAGAATATGAACACTAGATATAAATTAACAAAGATTATTTAATAAGTCATCATAGATAGTGTTTAAATGACGATGGTCATTCCAAGACCCCAAGTTTGCATGTTAAGTGTTTACAGATAGTAAACTCTTTTATTATGTTAAATTATCAGGACTGTAAAGTTGCTTTACATTTAAAGAAAATTTGTTGAACTTAATATGGAACATTTCTGAGATTAACATTTTTTTTAAAAAAAATAAATTCCTTATGTAGAATAACAGTATTATAATATATTGGAACCGCACACATGCCGTGCGTTACATTACAACCTTTTCTTTGCCATAAGCTACGATAGATTACTGTCTATTCCTACATGTTACAATATGATATCTCTCGCAGGCTTCCAAACACAACCCACACACACACTCGTCAATTGGTTCATGAAATACTTTGTTGCAGCACACTTTATGGTGAAAGCCATGGATCACCAGTCTCGTCTTCGTGTGGCGAAGTTGATGGTTGGTTTCCATCCATGTCCTGTCCTGCATAGAAGCATGTTCCTCTTCCTCTCATACAGATCCTGTAAACGCTGTCTGAAGCTGGAACCAGCTGGTAGTATCAGCTCATATCTTAAATCCTCTATTAGGAAGGTCGTACACTAGCCTCGATCTAGCCTTTACTCGCTCCAGTTCTTCCAGTTGTCTGTACGTGAGGTATTCTCCTACTAATTCTAGGCCATACAGGTTCATCGCTGTGCTGATCGATAGTTGTGTAATGTTTTCTGATTTCATTCACAGCTCTAGTGGCCGCCACTGCTCCAGTTCTTCCAGTTGTGTGTACGTGAGGTATTCTCCTACTAATTCTAGGCCATACAGGTAGCAACTTTAGCCTAAACAGGTCGATTGCTGTGCTGATCGATAGTTGTGTAATGTTTCTGATTTCATTCATAGCTCTAGTGGCCGCCACTGCTCCAGTTCTTCCAGTTGTCTGTACGTGAGGTATTCTCCTACTAATTCTAGGCCATACAGGTTCATCGCTGTGCTGATCGATAGTTGTGTAATGTTTTCTGATTTCATTCACAGCTCTAGTGGCCGCCACTGCTCCAGTTCTTCCAGTTGTGTGTACGTGAGGTATTCTCCTACTAATTCTAGGCCATACAGGTAGTAACTTTAGCCTAAACAGGTTGATTGCTGTGCTGATCGACAGTAGTGTAATGTTTCTGATTTCATTCATAACTCTAGTGGCCGCCACTGCTCCAGTTCTTCCAGTTGTGTGTACGTGAGGTATTCTCCTACTAATTCTATGCCATACGTCAGAACAGGTCCATCGCTGTGCTGATCGATAGTTGTGGAATGTTTTCTGATTTCATTCATAGCTCTAGTGGCCGCCACTGCTCCAGTTCTTCCAGTCGCCTGTATGTGAGGTATTCTCCTGCTAATTCTAGGCCATACAGGTAGTAACTTTAGCCTAAACAGGTCGATTGCTGTGCTGATCGACAGTAGTGTAATGTTTCTGATTTCATTCATAGCTCTAGTGGCCGCCACTGCTCCAGTTCTTCCAGTTGTGTGTACGTGAGGTATTCTCCTACTAATTCTAGGCCATACGTCAGAACAGGTCCATCGCTGTGCTGATCGATAGTTGTGGAATGTTTTCTGATTTCATTCATAGCTCTAGTGGCCGCCACTGCTCCAGTTCTTCCAGTTGTGTGTATGTGAGGTATTCTCCTGCTAATTCTAGGCCATACAGGTAGTAACTTTAGCCTAAACAGGTCGATTGCTGTGCTGATCGACAGTAGTGTAATGTTTCTGATTTCATTCATAGCTCTAGTGGCCGCCACTGCTCCAGTTCTTCCAGTTGTGTGTACGTGAGGTATTCTCCTACTAATTCTATGCCATACGTCAGAACAGGTCCATCGCTGTGCTGATCGACAGTAGTGTAATGTTTCTGATTTCATTCATAACTCTAGTGGCCGCCACTGCTCCAGTTCTTCCAGTTGTGTGTACGTGAGGTATTCTCCTACTAATTCTATGCCATACGTCAGAACAGGTCCATCGCTGTGCTGATCGATAGTTGTGGAATGTTTTCTGATTTCATTCATAGCTCTAGTGGCCGCCACTGCTCCAGTTCTTCCAGTCGCCTGTATGTGAGGTATTCTCCTGCTAATTCTAGGCCATACAGGTAGTAACTTTAGCCTAAACAGGTCGATTGCTGTGCTGATCGACAGTAGTGTAATGTTTCTGATTTCATTCATAGCTCTAGTGGCCGCCACTGCTCCAGTTCTTCCAGTTGTGTGTACGTGAGGTATTCTCCTACTAATTCTAGGCCATACAGGTAGTAACTTTAGCCTAAACAGGTTGATTGCTGTGCTGATCGACAGTAGTGTAATGTTTCTGATTTCATTCATAGCTCTAGTGGCCGCCACTGCTCCAGTTCTTCCAGTTGTGTGTACGTGAGGTATTCTCCTACTAATTCTAGGCCATACAGGTAGTAACTTTAGCCTAAACAGGTTGATTGCTGTGCTGATCGATAGTTGTGTAATGTTTCTGATTTCATTCATAACTCTAGTGGCCGCCACTGCTCCAGTTCTTCCAGTTGTGTGTACGTGAGGTATTCTCCTACTAATTCTAGGCCATACAAGGTAGTAACTTTAGTCTAAACAGGTTGATTGCTGTGCTGATCGATAGTTGTGTAATGTTTCTGATTTCATTCATAGCTCTAGTGGCCGCCACTGCTCCACTTCTTCAAGGTCCATCGCTGTGCTGATCGATAGTTGTGTAATGTTTCCTGATTTCATTCATAGTTCTAGTGGCCGCCTCTGCTCTAGATCTTATATGCAGTCTGAAACTCCTTCCCGGTGTTTGGACAATAATAATAATAATAACAGTATTATCAAAATTAGAGGAATTATCAAGATCCAAACAATGTGTTAGTAGTGGGAGAATGTTTATAAGGGGGGGGCGGAAATTTTAACATTAGTTTCATGTTCATTAATTCTAGTTAGTCATTTAGTCTCGCCGATATAACAATATGAGCAAATATTTAATAAACGTTAGGGAAATCCAAAGTATTAAGACAATCATAAGGTTTTTTTTAAAAAAACAAAACAAAATTAGATTTGAAAATTATGGAGATGATAGAAGTTTTTAACAGTCTAAATTTTGTGATTAAACAACTAATATGATAAAACAATAAAATTGCTTGTATTGTTTTTTTTAAAAAAAATGTATTTTTATTGTTATAAATGTAATTAATTCTAAGATCAATGGATTTGACAATAAAATTAATAGGGTGATAATTAGCTGTTAATATTTTGAATGCACAGTTTAAGGTTATCAGTATGACGTCATAAATAAGGACAATAACAAAGCTTTGTCAAAGATTAAGAAACCATCATCTTTAAGGAAGATGGGAGAAGGAACACTCCTGGAGTTTTTTGAAACGGTCAGCCTGAATGGTGACATTCATGTACATTTACAGTTTCAAAGGCTTTAAAAAATGCCAAACTGGTTTAAATTATATTGGAGTGGTGACGTATAACAAAGCAACAGCTGATATAAAGGGGGCAGCCTGCTTCATTTAGATACAGTGAGCTAATATCAAACAAACGGCAATGGAAACGATTAAAATATCAGCCATCCGTAACCACCTTCTGACCATTTACAATTTGATTTGTTAATTAACTTTTTTTTGTGTATGTGGAAACATATACTTAGCTATTAAGTTATCACTTGGCTTGTCATATTCTTGTACATCAAGATTTCTGGGTTAAATAAGTATCATACAATATTAAACCAACAGTTCCGAATATATACAGATGACTATGATAAATTGAAAGCTCCTTTGAGAGAGATATTGGACGACCGTGATCAGGCCATTATTAATTAATTCAGTTACCATGAATCCTGGTCCACTGTAGTTACTAATCATTAATTATTCTTAGATCTACATAGTTTTTTTTTTAGTAATTGTAATTGTTGTGTCCCATTTTATGGACTATGTATAATAATATTTATGGGTGAATATAGATTAATTAAATCTAATTGTACACATTTCTATGTATTGATGATACAGCACCCTCATTTTTCAGGCCTTGAGGCCTATTATTATTTGTGCAAAAGAAACAAGTAAAAAATGTCGACAAATGGTTTAATTACCATGGAAGTCACTGTGATGGCCAAGGAAACGAAGGCCTACCGACAAGGATCTGTTACATCTGGAGCACAGCTTTGTCTGAGGATCAGAAAGATGGACATTAAGAAAGACAGAGAAGAAAATACCCTGGAAAGGTATGAAATGTGGCGTTGGACAGAAATGGTAAAAAATGAAGAGGTATGAAGAAGAGTAAATGAGGGATTAATCTCGACTACAGCTATTAAGAGAAAGACCAAACTGGATCACACACGTTACAAGGAGAAACTGTTTGTACTGCTCAGGGCTATTAGAGGAAGGAGTTTTACAGGTCATCGTGCAGCTGTTAGCGGACTAGAAGCTGAGGACAGGCACAAAAGAATAAAATGTGGTTTATGAGCAGACAGGTTATTCTAAAAATTAGGTTTGAAATGACAGCAATGTTTACGTTCGTACTTGTATATTCTTCTGGGTTTGTCACCTGACTGAAAAGTTATGTCAGTAAAATTAGAGAGACTACTTGAAAATTATAAATTTACACTCAATTTTGATTGTGAAGGAAATTTGTTTTGTTTACATGGTTACAGGATGAGGAAATTTGCAGACCAAATCCAAGGGCTTATTAATAATAATCCTTCCAAATTTCTGATACTTTACACTGAAAGTTCTAAAGATAATTTCTAATAATTCAATGCAAAAAAGCAGGTTTAAATCAATTTTTTTTAGGTAACAGGCTACATGGTGGCAACTCCCCTTTAATAGCATAGGGGGGATGCGGAAAGTTGAGCAAGGCAGCCAAGGGTTAACTAGGGCCCTCGGGCTATGGTTTAAGGATCCTATCCGCCATTCGCCTAAAAGTAATGCAGGACAAACCCTATAAAAACCTGCATCAGGTAGGTCGAGCATTTGGTACTTGTCCCACACCCTTCTGATGGTGGCAGAGGGGTTTGCTGTGGGGTCGCAGCTTACCCCTCGCCATGCCTTGGCCAGTTTAGGAGGCAGCTGGCCTACTGTTCCAATAGGAATAGCAGACAACTCTTACCGTATGCCCAAGGTCTGCGACCACGGAACATACACCTCTCAAAACACACCTAGGTGCCTCGGAATGTGGGAACCTTAGTTCAAAAAACCAGAGTTGTGAAGGCATCCCCCGCCAGAGCTCTCTGGGAAGGTTCACCTGCAAGAGAATCCTCTCGAAGGTTTCCTTGTACTATGTGAACAAGGTTGGGGAGAATATACATACACACCCACATAATTGGATAGTGAGAAAATATATAAATATGGGAGAAATGTGGAAAGACACTCTAAAGAAAGCATATGCTCAGGCAGACAAATACGGACCAAGGAAAGAATGCGTTCATAGTGTGGAAAGAAAAGGAAGATGAACGAAAGACTGCAAACATGGCTAGAAATTGAATCTGGGACATTTGATCTGTATGCAAACCACTGAGCTATCCTGGCCGAACTTAAGTCAGTCTTATTACAGGTGTGGAATGGATAGATGGGAAAGAGAGACAGTGATGTCGACTTACCTTGAAATCAATTGTTGGTCCAGTTGTACGTTTAAAAGCAAGTAACGTTGATCTGACGTTGTTCTCAAAATTGACATGTACAGAAACTTTACCCGACTGATATGACATCGTTTTAAATTTTTTTACTTTACACTCATCACCTTTGCAAATATGATATACAAGTGCAATTAACATCAATATGTTTACATTAAGTTATGACAGTGTGAAACTCCCGTCCCTTTGGTTCTCGTGGAAATCTAAGCACAATGATTCAGCGTTTCCTAATATATTACCTTGAGGTGTTACAGATCGTTTAACATTCTATAGGTTACTCCTTGGGGGGATATTTATCTAATGTTTGGCTGATATTTTAGTTTCTTATTTATTAAAATAATTGTTAATTTCAAGCTAGTTTTTAATTTGTCTTCAAAAAACAAGTATTTTTTGACAACTGACAGACATTTATTTAAGAGAATTTTATTCGTAATATAATTCAGATTTTAGTATATATTTTTTGTAACTTCATCATGGATGTTGCTATTAATGCTCAACACTTTGGGTCCGATTTATGAAATAATTACATATTTGGAAGCACTATTATGGGTAGTCTCTTTTGTTTTTATGCAATTAAAGCTTTAACTATATTTAATAAATAGTTTGCAATTTTGCTCACATAACATGTAAAAGAATTTAAAACAATAATTTTTATAGTTTTCCCATTATCAGTAATAAAGGCGGATTTGACGATTCTTTGCAAAGATGGTTTAAAACTAGAAAGTCTGAGCTTTAAATTGTTTCAAAATTCAACTCATTTCCCCATTTCGGCAAGATAGCTAAAAACAGCTTAAATCAAATACTAACTTGGAAAATGCCAGCAGAAAGTGTTTCTCCTACCACAAATTTTGGTGAATTTTTGAAAACAATTAATCAGATTTTTAAAAAGTGTTTCCGCTTCAAATTAGGTAACAGATTTTGCTTTTGGTGAACAAATTGGTATCAAGTTTGTTGAAACAGTATTTAAAAATGATCTATTTGTATTGAATACATCTGTGATTTTTAAATCTAATGACTCATCGACCCAAATTGGTTGATTGGAGACACTATTGACCATCAAGTCGATGTTAACTTTTACTCATTAGTGACAAGTTTGTTCTCTGGGTGACGTTACTTGACAAATATTCTGAAATGTATTATCAAATTTGGATCAAATTATTCAGTAGTGTGTAGAAACTGAATTACACGCTGAAACGTGTACGGTTTCGAGGGCAAAGTAAACCGTCGGCAATAATTTTTTTTATATATAAAGATTGTCCCGTGAAAAATATTTAATCCCAAAATGTGTTAAAGAGTCAAATAAATGTCTGATATATTCAGTATTAGAATAAAAATTGCAACCGGATCCAGTATCAACCTCCTGCTTGGTACATGGGTGCTCTACCATCTGTGATATCAGAGTAGACTCCAGACCAGGTGCGAGACTTCTCCATCCCTTGTATAGCCACCGACAATTAACCAATCACACTCTTCACGGCCTGACTTTAGGACTTCAATAAAGCGTGGAAATTGATCAAAGGTGAAACAAATTAATTCAAGAACAGAAGAAAAGCTTTCGACAAAGGTCATCCATATAATTGATGTAACCTAGTTAAAGGATCAGGATGGAAATATCTCAACGAGACCTGGAATCGTACCCAGTACCTTCACCTTGCTATGTTGGCGATCTAATCAACCGAGAAAGAAACTGTACTACGTTCTGCAAGTTTTCACAGTGAAAATTTTGTTCAAATTGTTCTCTTGTTTCCAATTCGGCGGCATTGATTAAACGACATTTCACAAACTTGGATCGTAGACATCATCTGGGTAAAGTTGTCAATGGCGCGAGTCAAGGAATACCATTTAAACAACGCCACCTGGTTGGAAAGCAAAAAAAAACCTTTCCAACTGCTATGCTCTTTTCTTTAAACATATCGCCAAATTATTGTCGGACACCGAGCACACTCGCGGAAATGTTGTTTGCAAGTAATTTGAGCTGAAATGGTCGAAAAAGGAACCTGTTACAATTCCACAAACATTAGGAAACATGTATATAGTAAAACAAGCTATTATAATTTTATTGGAACAGATGAAAAATTTACATTTATATGACATTACAATGACTTTTGACCTTACTTGAACCAGGCTTTGAAAATGTCGATAGAAAATATAAAGAAACAAATTAAGTACAAATTGATGGCAGCATTAAATTTTTTTCCAAGTCCTTTCAAACCAGCCGGGCAATTCCCCATACGACTTTCAACACATTCGTTACTTAAGTGGCAACTTTCAGAAAACCCACAAATAATGATTAATGTCTTAAATTTTTTTCTCTTTTAAAGAATATTGCAACATGTATTCAGGGTTTTCCTTGTTACAATACTGATACTTTTTTTTACCTACGACACCAAATTCTACTCACTTTGTACCTACGAAACTGCCTGTCCAAGCTAAGTTGTAATATGTTGATACGCTATTACTATCTATAGTGATGATACTCTCAATCACGGCATCAAACAGAGTGTACTTTGTACTAAACACATCTTTTCATCATGTTCAAAATATGAATGTATAACACTCAATAATCATTTACAAAATATTCAACAAATAAATATCTTAAGCTTGTTCAGATGAAACTATCACACATTTTGCTCAACAAATATATTGTACATTATATTTAAATCTCAAATATGTAAATAAAAAAAGAGGAAAATACAGAGTTCAAAAAAAATAATTTTGTGCTTTCAGTTCATTACAATCTATATTTTAGTTTCCAAGGAAATGTGAATTGCTTGCAAGTATGTAATGTAACACCGGCAACGTAATGGGAAATTCCTAGCAGGAAATCGTCAAACGTTGAGTTTACGGGTAACTCGGCGACCACGATATTATGTCGATAGACTCACCTTAACAAAACTTAAGTAATATAAATATATTAGTTATATAGTTTTAACAGTTTAACAACAGGAAAATTAATAATTAAGGGTTCAGGGGGGGCGGAAAGTTTTAGTTATAGCAAAACTAACAGCTCTTCGTGACGGGTCAGTTACTTATCCCGTCACCGAGATTGAACATACTGTTTCCGAATGAAGTTATAAATATTTCGGTACCACGTCTACGTACAACTGTATGAAAGATCACAGTTAATATTAAGTGCTGGATGTGAATGATGAATCAATGGAAGTGTCTGAACATTTTTTAAAATAGCTTTCGTAAGCACATGCAACATGAAATCCTGTACATTTTTAAAATTTGTAATTCAATCTTAAAGCTATTTAGTAATAGAAAGTTAGTGTATATAGAAAAATGACATCCTTTAGTACAAGTTTCTTTTTTTTATTATTTCCCTATTCTAACACGAAATGGAAACTGTGTTCAGAGTATTAGTATATAAAATAGGTGTGCTCGGGATCGCCTCAATCGTAATATAAACAGGCAAATGGAAAGACTTTTCAAGAAAAACAGGATATATCCACAAATATAAGAAATGATGATAAACTTCAACATGTTAGATACATTTCTTCACTTCATTCAGTGTTTGTGAGAGGAAATGAAAGGTTACACATCAACAACCATCTTCTTGTGAATGTCCGTATTGCCTACAACCTGAAAAATAAAAAAAACAAATTGATAAAGAAAAGTCAACCTCTCTCCATTCGAGCCGACAATGAAATGCAGCACAGATTCTGCGGAGGACCAGATGTTATAAACTTACAGAACAAAACTCTTCAAAATTAATTTTTCCGTCCTCGTCCTTGTCTGCAAAGAGGATAGTTTTGTCTACAATCTGCTGCAACTGTGTATCTTTAAGGTTATTTCCCACCATCATTTTTAGAACCTGTAAATTAAAAGTTAAGTATTTTCATACAAAACAGCTACACACACATTAAAATCTAACATTTAAATAAATTAACGATAAACGATAGAGAGCGTTATGAACAATGGCAGGCGCCACATGTTGAGGGAGGGGAGAAAAGTCCGCACAGAATAAACACACAGAGGACAACACTCTAACGACTAAAGCACACCAAGTCTCATTTCATAATTTTTATTACAAGCAGTGCTTTGCCGTAATCTTCAGGTGAACATTTAACCTGTTTCAAAACTCGAGAACGTTCTATTCATAATTGGATCTCTTATATGTAAATAAATTGCCAGTAATAGTCCTGTTCTACAAGCCCCAAAAAAATTTGGCGTTGTCATTACTACCTAGCCTGGTGGCAGAAACTATTAATTTAAGGTAAGCCAGCCGCTCGCCACTTCTCTTCCCTGTCCAAGTGGGTCAGGAGAATATATATATATATATATATATAATGTGACTTCATCCCCATATTAGTTCCTAATCTTGTAATTATTCCTTAATGGAATTAATTATTAATATCCATTCCTTCTCTAAAATAACCAGTTATCCATAATCAAACTGTATCTATTCGCCTGGTCAGATTGAGGCGTCTGTGTACTGAGCAGATGACAAAGGTTCAAGTCCTATCTGGGCCAAATTCCTTCTTGTTCCTTCTCATATGTATTGACCATAAACTGGTCAGAAAATTTGATAGTAGAAATGGGCAAGCGTGGAGTTGGTATAATGAGAATATGTGAGGTGAGGTAGAAAGGACAAGGCGAACAAACACGACTGATAAAAAAAGTTAATGGAAGTGTGAAGTGGCCAAACAAGTTTTCTTGACATTGCTACAACACTACTCAAAAGGAAACAGCAATGTGGCACAGAACCAACAGTTTGATCTCGCATACTCAAGAGAAGACCAGAACATAACATAGACAAAGTAATTGGAGATCAGTTTGGTTTCAGTAAAGAAAAGAAAGAGGAACCAGAGATGCTGAGGATTATCACAGAGAGAGACAGTTCTCGCAGTAAAAGAGTTTGCTTCATTGTGTGGCTAAAGGTATTTGACCAGATAACTTGGAAAAATTTGATGGAAACATGCAAGGAAATTGGACTTGTGTGGTGTGATCGTACCCTCTTTCATGACTTCAGCATATAGAAAGTGCGCACCAACAGAAAAGAATTTGCTCGTGTAAACAATGGTATATGCCAGGTAGCGGAAGGCACCGTTATTTTTGTCTTGACGCGGAGAAGCTGAAGGGATGGTCAGTCAGATGAGAGGAGAGTCGCTCAGAGGACGGCAAAGGAGGAAGTATTTGGAAAAGTAACGGGACGGACGGAGAGCTGTCGATTGAACAACTAAGCAGGACCCGACAACTGGCTGGCGACGTGGATTCCGGGATACCTGCAGGAAGAGAAGTGACGCTGCTTGCTATTCACTGGAGGAACATGTGCGTGAGCAAATCCCACGTTTAGCTTCTTTTACAATTTTTTAAGCAAGATTTCAATTGCTATTTAAATTTTAGTTTGTTCGGATTCCACCCCTGATGTGAAATAAATGTGCGCACTTTGCACATGACGGAAAGGCGTAATATTTGTAATAAATATAAATAAATGTTTATATGTATAATTTATAATAAATTAAAAATTCTCATCAAGGAGTTTCAGTAAAGACCTTACCACACTTGATTTGAAGGATAGAAGAATTATCAAGAAAGTTTGTCTGAGAGCAAAGAGGATGAAGCTGCCTCTGGATCACTGAGAACATGGCTGTAGGAAGAGGCTGTTGTAATGTCAGCCATTAGTGTTCAGTCTCTACAGTGAATGGTTAAGCAAATAAGCATTGCAGGTGAGGTGGTATTATTGGCGAAGAAGACAGAAACACTGTGGAAGACATATTGGACAGGCTCGTCATTACAGGAAGGAATAGAGACAAATGTAGAAAAGTGCAAAGTGACACAAATACAAAGGAACACTTGTTTAAGTCTCCAAATTAAACTAATCTGGAGATAAATTTTCAATACCATGTATTGTGCTCAATAATATCTGAATTCAGATCTGTGTACACTTTCTTCTTTTTGTCACAATGTCGATCCATATGTACAAATACAGCTGCGAAACATTGTTAACTACAAATACCGAGACAACAACTTACCTGAAACAATTCCCCATTAGAAATGAAGCCATCGTTATCCATGTCGTAGATCCTGAAAGCAAACCTTAACTTTGATTCCTTATCGCCTTTCACGCTGAACTGGGAAACGCCTTGTATGAATTCTGAAATAAAAAAAGGAAGCCTAATGAGCAAGTGTCATGTAATAACGATTGTGTGTGTGTGTGTCTATTAGATAATTTAGATTTTAAGCATTTAGTGGAGGGACGAGGCATTCAAACATTGCTACGTTAATAATTAAATTTCTTCAAACCTTTTTTTATCTATCGGCTAAGAATCAAAATTGATAATTACAGATCTCGAATTAGTGTGTTCACGTCAATAATTTCTTGTTATTATTCACCTATTTTAAATTGGCTACTATTTCATTGAAATGAAATAAAATGTTTACTCAATGCTTTTGTGAAATAAGGTGAAAAAATTATTAAAACCACACACAATTGATAGTTATATTTACCTGACACCAAATGAATCAATATAAGTAAATAAATAAAAACCGGCCAACCTTTCAAAAACAATTTAATAAAAGAATAATGTGTTTTGTTACTTTCCTTTCAACATCCTTTATGTGAAAAGACAATTTTTAGACACGATAAAAAAATTATAATATAAAATTGCATGAACATAAGTAAAAAAATTACTTACAACTTATTTCATGTTACATCGTGTATTTTAAAAAAATGATAAAAATCTGAAGACAAACATCTAAAAATGAACGCTTTTTATGCACAGTGCAGCCGAAATGAATGTCGCAGACAAAATACCATCGAGTGTCATTTTTCTGGAATTGCAAATATGTTATTTTATACTTGAGAACCTGAGACGGGTTCCGAGAAAAGATATAACATGTTGTGTTACTTTTTGTTAATTTTTTTCTGACTTATGGGCCGGTTTATTTATTTATACATAATTTATCTTACATTCTTAAATGATACAATTATCTTACTAATAATTTGACGTTTTACAGATACTTTTTATTTATATTGTAATGACATTTCGATACCTACTTGTATCTTCTTCAAATTAATACAAAAAACTAACACAAAAACTGATTAACAAGTTATTTAAGTTCAAACTGGTTTGAAAGACGGGTTTGAGGCACACAATTCACATAACAATACTAGATTGTAGCACAACTGAAAAATAAAAAGTGTCTGTATAAGATCAATTGTCCTGTTAATTCCAAAACAGACTTTTTTTTTAAAGTTTTGTACCTTTTCAGGTTACATAATTAATTGAGCTTGCTTAGACCTGAATATCTTTAATAAAAAATGTAAGAAAAGTGAAGATATTTAAGTTCAATGTAATCCATTTGGCAACAATTCATCACACACAATTTTTTAAATTAAAGAATAAGGTAAGCTTAACTAAGCATTGGGCTTAAGGCCATGTTAAGTTATTTATTTTAAGCGAGAGGAAAAAAGTTGATCGGAATGGGAATAAAACATTGGGCTAACGCTTACCGGGCGGCCACTAACCATTTAGCCATCCTTGTCGACTCCTGTTCCGGTTCAAAATTCATCCATAGACCAAAATTTGGCTCAAGTCAATTTTTCTTCATGGCTTAATTCTATGACCTAATGACGAAGGGACTTTTTTGTACACATATTGATCAGAGGTTTTTAATTGAATAAGGACAAGGATAGCCAAGTGGTTAAATTGTCTGCCCAGTAAGCAGGGAATTCGAGTCCCAGTCCGTCGACATTTTCCCTCGTTTTCTAAATTATTATTTTTTTTAAAGAAATCACGAGGGTCAAGAATACTCTAGTACTGTGAATAAACCTAGGTTTTTGAGGTGTACTTGCTCCATATGCAACTCTTGGGCTTACAAACAGGTGAGAGTATGTCTGGGCCACAATTTTTCAATGTCGGTCACTGCCGTTACTATAAAGTTATCATGTATTGGAAGGCGAGGACTTTACCAGTGTAAATTATGGGGAAAAGCACTCTGGAGTTTCTGACTGGGTTAAATATTAATGGGTACATGAAGTTACAATGACATGCCCCGTCATTGACATCAAATGGATTGCAGGTACAGATTACGATTAATTAAAATGCCGAGCAGGTCCATGGAATTTTATGGCTTTGATCGAAATCCGTAACTGCAAATAATTGTGATGGCATGGCAGCCTGTTGAAATGTAATGTATTAATAAATATTTAACCGCATAATAAGAAAAATAGCCAAATACAGACAAAAGAAGTGACGATATAAATACCAGACAATGTTTTTGGAAACCTTGTTCATTTCTTCAGGTGCTAAGAAAACTAAAAACACAAGAGTCTAGAGCAACACAACTGCAGAAGTCAGTTGACAAAACTCAAGAACTCGTTTAATATTCGACGCCTAGCTGTATCTTTGGCGTCTTTATATTTCATTGACCATCGAGTTTTGTCAACTGAATTCTGCAGTTGTGTCACTCTAGGTTCTTTAATTTTTTTCTGAAGAAAGGAAAAATGTTTCCAGAAATGTTGTGTGGTTATTTGTATATCATCCCTTCTTTCACCTGTAATCAGCTATTTTTCTTATTAGTAATTGACAATAACAGCTGTAACTTTTTCATTTCAATATTTAACCTTGTTAGAAACCCAAGATTTCTTCATTTACAAGTAATCATTTGACGTCAAGGCCCAAAACCTATGTTCACCCAGTTCGAAGCCCAAGGGAATTTATTATTCGTTAGTCTGAACATAAAAGGTCTAAAGACGAGTTCAGTAACACCAGTGACGTCGTACTTCTCTGAGCCTCGAGAATATAACCCTTATTATTTGAATTTTATAATATAGCATTTATAACAGCTGCATGTTTATAAATAAGTAAGAACAAACTAAATAATACACATTTTCATGTATATTGAAAATTTTCCTTCAGTGGCTCTGAGGGTGAGGGGGGTGGGTGGTATGACGTCAGTGGCACTACTAAACTTGTCTTGTTCCCAAAACTTCTGGAAAGTGTCAGTGACCTCCATCTGAAATGCAGTGTCGTAAGTCCACTTTCACCCTGTCCGACAATAAAGTTACTTAATTACCGTTAATAGTCGTGGATTCAACATTCTTGGGTTCTTCTTACAGAACAAAATAGTGTGAACTGGATTGTAGTACTACAGATTCATTAAATTACATTATCGCCCTTCGAAAGTAGTTCACAGTTTCCATATTTGTTCATCCAAACACAGAAGTATAAACCCATCTTCAAATTTAAATTTAATTGAATTTCAGAAACGCTACATACGATGCAGACAGAAATTAATATCCACGATAAAGTGTGTGAATTTTCGGTGACTTGTCTTCTGTTGCAACAGGTCGCAACTTGACCTCATTTCAGAACTTTCCTCGTTACAGACTATAATTGACACCTCCCTGGTTCACAAAGAAATTAACTATGGTTTCATGATGTTTTAGTGTTTTTGTAGATCACCGTGACATTATACAACACTTTCCCTTTAAGCTGAAATTGATTAAATGTTAACCTTCAATGTCTGGGGAAAAAAAATGCAATGCACACACACACTCAACATCCTTAAGTGGACCACCTACCTTTAAAATCAACCTCTCCGTTCCCATCCGCGTCGAATATGTCTATAACACGTTGTACTAGAGGATTTTGCTGTAACTCTGGCAGCGACATAAATTCGTCAATACTCAGAGATCCGGAATTGTCCAAATCTAATTTCCTGAAACGTTTCCCAAGTCTCCTAATTTCATCGGCATCGACTGTGAACAAAAATATAAAAAGGGGGGCATATGTAATATTTCCTGTTCGCCTCCTCAACAACATACGACGATGAGGGCAGGGAGAAAAAATAAATAAAAACGAACATAAATAAAGCCAATTTACTTACAATTGGAGCACAGCTCCATAGGGAGAGAGCTTTCATTTCCCTGCAATTAAAAGAAACTTGTGTTACTAGGTCAAAAATATATATAGTTCATTATAATTTTAATTGCGAGCTGAAGTAGGCTCAACTGCACGACCCACAGCAGCTCTCTTTTTAATAACAAACAACGTTTACTGTAATTTTATTGTTGAACATGGCACATATTATCGGTTACTCTTACCATATTGACTTTGTTTGCACCGAGACTTTATAAATACTTATGTCAAAAACTATCTTGCAGCTCCGTATATCATCTGTTGCCTAGACTGTACAATATGTAGACGCTCGACGCTCACTTTCTCGCCTGCCTCTTCCCCGGCCGACCAATCACGCGTAAGACGCACCAATGGCGGCGCAGAAACGTCTACAGGTCGACACAATCAATGACAATCGAGAAAAAATCGCACTCGCACAATCGAAATTATACCAACGATAATAATAATTCGGAATGCTTTAGTAGAATGGTTTCAGCCGAGACAAGAGTTAATATTTACATATATACAGATTTGAAAGTATATTTTACGAACAATATATATATATATATATAACAAATAAACTGTGGTGTACAAACCAATGCAATTTAAAAGCAACGTTACAGTATTTTGGATGCATGTATTAAAGATACAAATAACAACTACGGTAAGAGAGAGGAAGGTTATTTTTGAAAGTAGATGCTGATCTTATTCTGTACGAGGCTAGTGGTCTTGAGAAGTTTCCGACCCATCACCGATGGAAGACCCAGTCAGTCTCATTGTAACTTCTCCCAGCGTCGATGCTGCTGCTGCCATCTCTGTGACCCGTCCAAAAAGTACTCGGCCCTTTTCACGAAAGTGGTTGCCTCTTCATTTGACGAAAATCTCTGACCTCCGAGCGCAATTTTTAGATGAGGGAACGAGAAGAGATCTGGATGGTCGAGCAGTTCAAGCCTTCAGCTTGTCAAGTGATGATAAATAGAAATAGGTAATGAGGGAAAGAGAAACACAGAGAAATAGTGAAGGAGAGAAAGAAGAAAAGAGTAAAAGATGGAAAAGAGAAAGAGGGAAAGAGAAAAACAGAGAAATAGTGAAGGAGAGAAAGAAGAAAAGAATAAAAGATGGAAAAGAGAAAGAGGGAAAGAAAAACACAGAAAAATAGTGAAGGAGAGAAAGAAGAAAAGAGTAAAAGATGGAAAAGAGAAAGAGGGAAAGAGAAACACAGAGAAATAGTGAAGGAGAGAAAGAAGAAAAGAGTAAAAGATGGAAAAGAGAAAGAGGGAAAGAAAAACACAGAAAAATAGTGAAGGAGAGAAAGAAGAAAAGATGGAAAAGAGAAAGAGGGAAAGAGAAACACAGAGAAATAGTGGAGGAGAGAAAGAAGAAAAGAGTAAAAAATGGAAAAGAGAGAGAGGGAAAGAGAAAAACAGAGAAATAGTGAAGGAGAGAAAGAAGAAAAGAGTAAAAGATGGAAAAGGGAAAGAGGGAAAGAAAAACACGGAAAAATAGTGAAGGAGAGAAAGAAGAAAAGATTAAAAGATGGAAAAGAGAAAGAGGGAAAGAGAAACACAGAGAAATAGTGAAGGAGAGAAAGAAGAAAAGAGTAAAAGATGGAAAAGAGAAAGAGGGAAAGAGAAACACAGAGAAATAGTGAAGGAGAGAAAGAAGAAAAGAGTAAAAGATGGAAAAGGGAAAGAGGGAATGAGAAACACAGAGAAATAGTGAAGGAGAGAAAGAAAAAAAGAGTAAAAGATGGAAAAGAGAAAGAGGGAAAGAGAAACACAGAGAAATGGTGAAGGAGAGAAAGAAGAAAAGAGTAAAAGATGGAAGACGGAAAGAGGGAAATGGAGACAGAGTCAAAAAGAGAAAGTTAAAGACACAGAGGTAAAAAAGGTAAAGGGGGAAAGAGAAAGTAAGAAAAGTCGTAAAGAAAGAAAGATAAACAGAGGGAAAGAGTGAAGGAGAGAAACAAAGAAGGGTGAAAAGGGGAATGAGAGAAAATAAGATATTTGCTTAAAAATATTAGGCCATATGATTGAGAGAAAAAAAGGGGTCACGGTGATGAGGAAAACAACACAGGAGACTCTCAGATGTATTTAATCAGAGTATCCGATCGTTGAACAAGTATGCGTTGGTTTCATGCAAAGATCAAATGTATTTACTAAAGTATGTACGAGGGTGGTCTTGAGATGTTTCCGACCCCACCATGATAGAAGACACAGTCTCCTTGTAGCTTCTCCCAGCGATGCTGCTGCCATCTCTGTGACCCGTCGGCGTTTTTCTCTGCAAAGTAAGTGTTGACGAAGGTGGTTGCCTCTTCATCTCTGTCCTTTAGATGAGGGAACAAGATGGGGCTAGATCTGGATGGTCGAGCAGATCAAGTCTTGAGCTTGTCAAGTAACGATGATCCTGTAATGGTTTCCGCCCTTTACAATAACTCAATGACAGTCGCCATCACTTTCCCAGTCCACTGTCTGCACTGATGTGTCCATCCACAGTAAGTAACTTCGCCAACAGAGCGCTGGAAACGTTGAAACGCGGCAGCCAACACGCTGACAGCTTCCTCACGCCTAAATGCTGACATGACCCCTGCTGTGTCTCTCTCACTTCGTGTAGCGCCACCATTGCTTTAGTCGCAGTTCATCAACGTTCATCGTCTCCCAAGCTCCCTTACGGCCACTGTGATTGTGCAGTGTCATCTCTGATTTGTTGTAGGCGTATTGCCTTTCAAAAACAAAAATATTTAATAACAGCTCGATAGTCGATATTCTCCATTTCCACTCATAAACGACTGTTACACAACAACTACAACTGCGCGTCCAAACATGGCCGAAGTGAGTAACAGTCAACGAAATTCACTAGCCTTTTATTTACTAGTGCTGCCATCTTCACACGTTGAGGTCGGAACCTATTTCAGACTACCCACCCTCGTAGCTTGATGCCAATGACGTATGGGGGTCTCTGTCGTTTTTTTTGTTTCAGCCCACTGGTTTTCTTTCTAGTATTACAATTGTGCTTTCCTTCATTTGCCATGGTCTTACTCTCTTTGAAGAGGTGTATGTTCCGGGATCGCGGGACAATGGTTTGCTGTGGGGTCGCAGCTTTCCCCTCGCCGTGTCTTGACCGGTTTAGGAGGCAGCTGGCCGACTGTTACAATGGGAACAGCGGACAACTCTTACCGTATGCTCCAAGGTCTGTGACCCCCGGAACATTTGCACCTCTCAAAACAGGCCTCGGCTTGTGGGAACCTTAGTTCAAAAGACCCCTGAGAGATGTGAAGGCATCCCCCAAAGGTAGCCTCCTCCGCCAGAGCTCTCTGGGAAGGTTCACCTGCGAGAGAATTCTCTCGCAGGCTTCCTTCTGGTTTGTGAAAGAGGGAAAAAAATCTATCTCTGTGTGGAGGACTGCAGCTGTGAGAGTGTTGGGACCCCCACACGTGGTGACGTCACCAGCCCACCGTCGCTTTTTTTTTCCCGGTCGCGTGATGACCTCTGCGGCCGTTTTCCCCGTCTGCTGCTGAGAGAGTCACAACATTGGGCCAGCAGCTGATGCGACGTCACTCGAGTGCTCCCTCGTGTGTTTATCTGCCACACTTGAGGTCTCATATATGGGGGCGATAGCACACGCCAGTCACGCGTACGGCGGCCCATTCGTTGCAGATAAACATCCAATTACACCTGCTCGTGGCCAAGCGAGGAAGATCCTCCGGGCCTCGGGGGGTCACGCGGTGATCATGAGGAAGGGACGGCCGGGGGGGTTGGGTGGGTATTTATAGTCCCTCTGCGGACGGTCCGGAGCCAAGTCAGTCAGTCTAAAGCGAACGACGATGGCAGTCACCACCAGCACCACCGTGGCGCTCCTCCTCCTCGTCGTCGTCGTGGTGGTGGTGACGGCGTCCGACTGCCAGGAAGACGCTCGGCGAGTCATCAACTACATCTACGGCGGGTCGCTGGCGATGCCGTGCAAAGTCAACAGGCCTTGGGCCAAGCACCAGTGTCCTCAGCTGCCCGTGGACGAGGTGAGACCGTCGAGGACCTCTGCAACCATTTCCCTAAACTAAATTTATTAACAAGGATTTTTTTTTCTTCTCAATACAATACGGTAAAAATAACACGGAAAATATTTTTATATTATTATTTGAACATGTGGTGACGTCACGCACGTCTACGTCACTAACCTGTAACTAGAAGCATTTGTTTTGGTAAATAAAATTTGGCTGCAGTAAAATTAAATATAATATAAAGAATAATAAACCCAAATTTTGTTTATCAAAAGTCAGTCGGGTATATTACAATATAATTACACGTAATCACAGTTCTATATATATTAAATAATTATAATTAGGTCTGATTTATGAATGATTCACATTAATTGGTTAATTATGATCTTGGTGTAATTAGAATAGCCTTGAGAATGACGCTTAAATTCTATTAAAAAAACCAAACCACACAATATATATATATATATATATATATATATATATATATTGTGAAGTTTTCCGAAGCAGGGTAGCAAATTCTGTCCCTTGAGGGGGTTGCCTCACAGAAAGCTCGGACAGGGCATGTTGTAACGTTTAAGTGGCACGTTGTTTCAATCTCTTAGAAACCAACAGATGTAACTGGAGGAGTGGTGATAGTAAAGGGTTATGTTGCATATATATATAGCTACACTAGGGCACTATAGGGGAGGGGGGGGGTTAATATACAGGTCGCAATCTCGAAACGTTCCCGTGAGAGACAACAGACACACACAGAGACGGAACCAGAAGATGATGACAGAGAACAGAAGATTTTTCAGAGTTCCTAGTAGAGGGGGGGTTGTAAAGGGGACTTAGTAGACACGCTTGATAAAGAAAAATGGTGTTTCTCCCGATGTTATCTGACTATAATTTCAACCCCTTACTGAATGGGAAAGGAGCACGCTTAACGGTGCAAGGGGGGGGGGGCGTTATAAAGAACATAACGCGAATACAACCGAGATTAGAGTCAAATCCAGGGTTGTGGATGTCGCTGAGTTTAATAATTATGACATTCAACTAGTCATTTAACTCCCCGCACCCCCACCCCCAGGGGCAGAGGTAGAAAAACATGCAAACAGGTCTGATATTTGCGATAAATAAATATTTTTCAGGGTTTAATTAGATTGATAGTATTATTTTTTTTACCGATATTGTTTGTGTACAATTTCAACCACTATCGGTCATAGGAGTTAGCACCCTTAGCGGAGGGGGGTTGAGCGTCGGTATTATAAAAATAACACGAAAAAAGATCGAGATTCGACAGAAATCGGAGTTATGGATGTCGCTGAGTTTATTTATGAGAATATGGGTATCACGCGGGGTGGGGGGGGGGGTGATCTGGTGTGGGAGGTGGTTGGCCGGGGGTACAAATTTTGCGTCACGGTTTTTGCGTCGAATTAGTATATTTCTGGATCAATCAGATTCCTAAAATTTAATTTCAACCTTTTTCTGGCTTGGGCGTGAAGCACCATCAAGGGTAGGGGTGGAGGGGCGTTACAAAAAAAAATATAACGTAAAAGACAACCGAGATTCGAGTCAAATCCGAGGTTATGGAAGTCGCTGAGTTTAATTATGACATTTAATTATTTGTTTAAGCCATAGTTGAGGGGGGGGTGTAAGGGGTGGTAAATTTCAAACATGTTATAACGTTCGACATATTCGTGGAAACAAATATTTTTTGGGGGGTGAACGAGTTCAACCTTTTTCTGTACGGGTGCGTGGACACATGTGGGGGTTAGGGGTCGAGGTGCGTTATATAATAATAATAATAACGCAATGGGAGTCATGGGGGTTAGGTTGCGCATATATAGATAGCTACACTAGAGGGGGTCAAGAGAATAATAAAATAAATAACTAGAGTGAAGGACGAAATTGGATTCATTGTAGAGGAGAGTCTCTGGTCCTGTGACGCTCCAAGGACTCCAAGTGAAATATCTCTGATCGGCTGCAGGGGGAGGGGGGGGGATCAGAAGGAAAGAGCTAGAGTAAATCCCTTCAGCTTTTTCCTGGAATTTCCAGACGATCCTTCACCTCATCTCTTTAACCTAACTTGTTTCTTGCACTCTGTCGGTTTCCTTCCGTTTCTCTTGTTTTATTTCCTTTTCCCCCCTTTTCAGCCCTTTTCTTGCTCACCTTCCTTTCTACCCCCAGAAAATGATGGAATACCCGGAAAAAATCTAAACTACAGTAATTATTTTCATAGTTATCCTCGTTAAAATGGTTGTTTGAGGGCGGTGTAGCACTTAACTTAAACGAGGCATCACTGATAATCTTCTATATATATATAAATGAATTGCTGTTCGTTAGTCTCACTAAAACTCGAGAACGGCTGAACGGATTTATCTTATCTTAGTCTTGAAATGTTCGTGGAGGTCTAGGGAAGGTTTAAAAGGCGAGAAAAAGTCGAATAATTTCCGGGAAAACCCTAAAAACAGCCCTTTTCTATTTCCCATACAAACGTTTTCTAAATAAAATACAAATCTACACCAGTCGAGCAATTTTCACCAAATTTCGTACACGTGTTCTTTGTGACCAGGAAACAAACACTGTCGGGGTGAGACGCGTCTACCACCCCCAGAAGCGGGGGTGGAAATATTTAAACATACTAAAACAGCCGATATTTGACTCGCATAAATATTTTTAGGGGTCAAAGATATTGATAGTGTTTCTACCAATGTTATCTGAATACAATTTTCATCCCCCTACGCCCTGTGAAAAGGACACCCTTCGGGTTTGGGGTGGAGATGCTTTACAGTAAAATAACGCGAATACAACCGAGATTGGAGTCAAATCAAAGGTTATGGAAGTCACTGTGTTTAGTTACGACATTCAAATTGGCATTTACCCCTCAGATGCAGGGGTAGCGGGGTGCAAATTTTGGAACATGCAAACACGGCAGATATTTGCGTTGAAGAAATATTTTTCAGAGTTAATTATAATGATTAGGGTTCGAGTAGCGTTACATAAAAATTGCGCAAAAGCAGCCGAAATTGGAGTCGTATCGGGGGTTATGGATAAATGACATCTCGGACAACGCCGGGCACCCAGCTAGTAATTACTAAAAATTAATCTACTAGTGATCGCTTCCCTAACCCCCCCCCCCAAGTCTTTTTGTCCTCAACTGTTAATTGTGCAGTTGTGTCGCTCTAGTCTGTAGTGTTTTTCTTTTCAAAGTTTTCTTAGCACCTGAAGGAAGGAACAAGGCTTCCAGAAAACGTTGTAGTGTGTGTGTGTGTGTGTGTGGTATTTGTATCGTCACTTCTTCTTCTTCTGTCTGTATTTGGCTATTTTTATCTTATTAAATAAATTATGTAAAACCTTCCGCACGGACAAACTTGGAAAACAGAGAAACGAAAAACCTAAGAAAACGCGGGTTGGAGCCTTTCTCCCCCCCCCCTCCTCCCCTAAGTCTAGGAAATTAAAATTTAACAACTAAAAATCAAAGATAAAAATACAGCGGGCCCAAAGAACTTTTGAAATCATCACATAACTTATTTTCCACCGTGTCTTGTTTAATATTAACAGGTATTAGGGGTTGGTTTTTTTTTAAATAATTGATACAACTTTTCAGAAAAATTAATCTTTCACGCACTGTGATGTGGTTCACTGGATAAAGCAGCGTTTCGGGCCAGGGACTGTGTTTACAAGTTGACAGTTGGAAGAAAAATTAATTTAAGGCTCTTTTAGTTCGGTCCCATATAACAAGCGTCACAATTTGAACAGTTAGTTTTGACAAACAACGTTGATAGTGGTGGGGAGGTGGTGAAGAAAACCCCTATTAATAGTACCTTTGGCCTTCTTTGATGAAACAAGATGATAAAGAAAGATTTACACAAATAAAATAAATTACAGAAAATGATAATCAGGAGGAATGACAACAGACCACAGGAAGGTAAAACAATAAAATGGCGTTTTGTGTATTTCCCCCCTTGTAACATTGTTCATGGATTAATTTTAGTTGGGGGCGGTTAATTCCAGAGAAGGGGGATGTTTAAGCAAGGCTGCGTCCATCTTCTCGACGCCAGAGCGTAGTTTGTTCAACGCTCAAGAGATGGCAGCTCAAAGAATTCTGGGATACAGGATGATGTGAAGGGAAAAAAGCTGAAGACCCCGTGGACATTATCTCAAATAGGTTCAGTTAAAAGGGGGGGGGGGGGTTTGAGGCCCACCCTGGCGTCAGCCGCCTCAGTTAATCTAATGTTTGTGTACTTAGAAATAAATTAAAATAAGGGTGGAGGCTAGGACACAGAAATATGGCTGACATAGATAATAACAACATGATATTCTGTAGAGCAGCTTAGCTTCAAGGATGAGTCAGAGCGTGTACTATGATAATACTATCTTCTATTAAATAAAACAGCCATTGTATGTATGTATGTATGCGTGCATGTTCCTTATACAAATCCACACCCGCGAAGAAAATTTCAACACATTTCGTAGACGCCTTCTTTGCGACCAGGAAACAAACACTGTGAGGGGAGAGGAGGGTGAGACACGTCTATAAACCCCCCACCCCCCAAGGAACGGGGGGTGAAAATTTTCCAACATGCTAAAACGACCGATATTCAAGTCGGATAAATATTTTTCGGGGTCATGGATGTTATCTGTGTATAATTTCAACCCCCCCCTTACAGCATGGGAAGGAACACCCTTAGGGGTGAGGGGTGCAGTGGCATTACATAAACATATAAACGCACAAATAAATAGTGATCGGAGTCGAATCCAGGGGCTATGGTTGTCACTGAGTTTAATTATAACATTTAAAATTTTCGCGTTTAACTGCCCCTCCCCCACCCCCCAAAGGGAGGCTGGAAATTTTCAAACGTGCTAAAACGGTCGATACTTAGTCTGAATAAATATTTGTCGGGGTCAACGAATATTGATAGTGTTTCTTCTTTTTAGAGCAACAGGCTACATGAGGATAATCCACATGGTGGCAACTCCCCTTTAATAGCATAGGAAGGGATTTGAAAGGGGGGATGCGGAACGGTAGAGGAAGGTAGTCAAGGGTTAACTAAGGGCCCCCGGGCTACATGTTAAGGATCCTACCCGGCATTCGCCTAAAAGTAATGCAGGGAAAACCCTAGAAAACATGCATCAGTTAGGTCGGGCATTGGGTACTTGTCCCACGACCTTCCCTGGCTTGCGGGAGAGGAGTTTTCTGTGGGGACGCAGCATTCCCTTCTTCGTGCCTCAACCAGTTTAGGAGGCAGCTGGCCGACTATTCTAATGGGAATAGCGGACAACTCTTACCGTATGCCCCAAGGTCTGTGACCCCTGGACATTCACCTCTCAGAAAAGGCCTCGGCTTGTGGGAACCTTAGTTCAAAAACGGAGAGGAAAAGGCAATCAAAAGGTAGCCCCGTCGTACCGATGTTGTTTTTATGTATAATTACTACCTCTTTCAGGCATGCGAGTGGGAAACGTTTAGGGATGGGGTGGAGGGTCGTTACACGAAAGTAACGGAAAAAACAACCGAGATTGGAGTCAAATCGGGGGGTTATGGGTACATGACAACCCCGGGCAACGCCGGGCACCCTGATAGGCAGTTAATAAAGAATAATAACATAAACTTTTATGAATAGCTCATGCTTGCTTTTTACAGTCCAAAAAATTAACAGTACTGGATTATGTAACAACAAACGATGGACAGGATTGGAGAATAATGATAATAAGACAGCTTGTGTGCAAGACGAGATGGTCAGGACATGTTGCCTTGTGGTACCCAGTGAACGTTAACAAGAATCCTCTGAGAACCGTGATGGAATAATTTCCTTCAGAATGAATAATAAAGAGAGACGATTAAGACAAAAAAACGTTATAATAGAAATACCACACAACAACGTTTCTGGGGATCCTTGTCACCTTTCGTCAGGTGTGAAGAAGAGCCTGGAGCGACACAACTGCACTAGTCAGTTGAGAAAATTAAAATGAGAACAATACGCAACGACAATGGGAAACAGAAGGTTCAGCGTGTAGTGATAGGTTTATTAAATGATAAAATAAAGAATATATTAATTATTTTACTGAACATGGACAAATAAAATTAAAAATACAAATTATGCGTGTTGAGTCAGCCGGGCAAAACCATCGGATCCCTTAATCCCAAGTTAAGCCCCCAGGCGCGTCAAGGATTGAGACACGTGGCAGTTAGTTACCCTTGCGTGCGTCTCTGGTCGTGGTCATGTGGCACCCTCGCTCTCTCAGAGTCCTCTGGATGATGCAAGTTTGCTGGGTGTTCGTCGAGGAGTCTTACTTTACACTTTCTTCACAGCCCCTTCGCTGCATGTAAAATATCGATGTTCTCGTTCCAATTTTCGTGAACCAAGAAATGTGATTGGTTCAGGCAGTCACGTGTTAATTCAATTTCTGGGGGTTTTTTGTTTTGGAGAGATGTTTCCAACGGCGTGTCAGTCCAGGCAGCCCTTCGAGGGTCAACAGCCTACGTGCCTACGTCCAGCGCCGAACGGATTATCTATCCGCCACGACGGCGCCTGGGCAAATTCCCACTTGTCAAGCTCTCAACCCTTGCTAATATCTAATTACATTAAAATAATATATATATATATATTTATATCCATTATACAATTATGGCGCTACAAGCGTAATAGTAAGGGATCATAGCTTCATAGTGTCTGTCTGTACATGTTTAGTCGCTTTTGAGTTTTGTCAAGTGACAAGTGAAGTTGTGTCGCTCTAGGCTCTTCTAAGCACCCGAGGAAAGGGACAAGGATCCCAGAAACGTTGCTGTGTGGTATTTATTTTTGTCTGAATTAGCTCTGTTTCTTATTTAATTGTTATCTTGTTCAATCTTATTCTGATTTTTTTGGCTTGCTGACTCAACACACATAATTTGTATTTATTATATTTTATTTCGTCCGTCTTCAGTTAAATGATTAATAAATTCTGGAAACTATCCCTTTATTTTATCATTTACTAAACCTACCACTACAAGGGAGTGCGGAGGCAACTCAGTGACGCTCGTTGACCGGAGGTCGGTATTTAACCTTCTGTACTCTAACGTGAAAGGGGGAAATCATCGTCATATTTGTCTTATGAACTGCCGTGGACGGTCAACACCAAGATGGCGACGCCTTCCTGAGGAGACACCACGACGTTCCCGATGCAGAATCTTCGTTGTAGGAATACCAACGAGAGGCCCGTCCGTCAGTCTATTATTCCTGTTGACATCTTTTCTGTTTCCCCTCTCGCGGCAGTTGCTGGCCAAGTTCCCCGGCGTGATCCCGCCGGTGCGTCCTCGAGGGATGATCTGCCCGACCAAGATCCTGGTCTCCCACGACGGCAGCGTCCGCGCCCACTGCGACGCCCGCTCCGGCGGCAGACACTGCGGCCCCTTGCTGACCAACTGCAGCGTCAGCGTCGCCTGCTTCAGCCACATTCTGCCAGCAGTTACTCCGCCGCTCCCGCGGTAACCTTCAAATACTCTCAACAACCACCACCTTCTCATGTAAATAACGTGCTTGTGACGACTTTTCAAATAAAAGCAAGAGAATCTCAGTAGAATTGTCCGTGTGGTTCCCAAAGTTCCCTGTAGAGGTTCCCTGCTGGAGAGAAACTCGCCGCCGTGGCGTTGCCCAAGGAGGTCACTGCCAGCCGCATACCAAGCAGGAGCCCGTCCGAGCAGGGAATGTTAACTCACTCGCCAACCTTAATCCTTTACTGCACCATTATGTTCCAACGTCATGAACAATGGAGGTTTCTAAAATATGAAGGGTCATTAAACTAGAACTTCAAGGTTTTTTCAAACTTTTTTGGGGGTATTTATTAATAAAATCTAGCTACAGTAAAATTAAATATAATTTAAAGTACAAGAAACCACAATTTCCTTTAGTAAAAGTTAATCAAAAATTAAAAGTCTTGATGAAACTAACAAAACATTTTCAACAAGAATACAATTTTTTTATATATGCAATAAATATAATTAGGTCTCAGATTAATTTACGAATGATTCACATTAATTGGATAATTATGATCTTAGTTTAATTAGAATAGTCTTGAGAATGACGTTTAATTATATTAAAAAACCAAACCACAGAAAATATATATTGTGAAGTTGTCCGAAGCAGGGTAGCAAAATCTGTCCCTTGGGGGGGTTGCCTCACAGAAAGCTCGGACAGGCAGCTCAAGAAGCATGTTGTTTCATATCTGAATCACAATCTCTTAGAAACCAACAGATGTCTCTGGAGTGGTGGTAGTAAAGGTGATGTGTCACATATATATTTATTGCTACACATAGGGCACTAGAGGAGGTTAAGATATAGGTCACAATCGGGAGAGAGAACACACACACACAGACAGAAACGGAAGATGATGACAGAGAACAGAGTTATTTCAGAGTTCCTAATTGAGACTTGTAACACACTTGATAAAGAAAAAATATTGTTTCTCCCGATGTTATCTGACTATAATTACAACCCCTTACTGAATGGGAAAGGAGCACACTTAATTGGTGGGGTGTGCAGGGGGTCGTTAGAAAAACATAAAGCGAATACAACCGAGATTAAAGTCAAATCCAGGGTTGTGGATGTCGCTGAGTTTAATAATTATGACATTAAATTAGTCATTTAACTCCCCGCACCCCCACCCCCAGGGGCGGAGGTAGAAAAACATGCAAATAGGTCTGATATTTGCGTTAAAAAATTATTTTTCAGGGTTTAATTACATTGATAGTATTATTTTTTACACCGATATTGTTTGTGTACAATTTCAACCACTATCGGTCATAGGAGTTAGCACCCTTAGCGGAGGTGGTTGAGCGTCGGTATTATAAAAATAACACGAAAAAAGATCGATATTCGGCAGAAATCGGAGTTATGGATGTCGCTGAGTTTATTTATGAGAATATGGGTATCACGCGGGGGTTGTCTAATGTGGGAGGTGGTTGGCCGGGGGTACAAATTTTGCGTCACGATTTTTGCGTCGAATAAGTATATATCTGGATCAACGAGATTCCTAAAATTTATTTTCAACCTTTTTCTGGCTTGGGCGTGAAGCACCGTCAAGGGTAGGGGTGGAGGGGCGTTACAAAAAAAATATAACGTAAAAACAACCGAGATTCGAGTCAAATCCGTGGTTATGGAAGTCGCTGAGTTTAATTATGACATTTAATTTTTTGTTTAAGCCATAGTTGAGGGGGGGTGTATGGGGTGGTAAATTTCAAACATGTTATAACGGTCGACATATTCGTGGAAACAAACATTTTTTGGGGGTGAACGAGTTCAAACTTTTTCCGTACGGGTGCGTGGACACATGTGGGGGTTAGGGGTGGATGTGCGTTGCATAATAATAATAATAATAATAACCCAAATGGAACCGAGATTCGAGTAAAACCGGAGGGGGTTATGGGCATATGACAACCCGGGCAACGACGGACACCACGACAGTTGGAAATAAAGATTAATTTCTGAAATACGTTGTGTATTAATAATCAACCCTAATACCGTCGATATTAAGCAAAGACACGGTAAAGCTTTTTGGTGATTTATTTTAAGTCCTTGGTTTCTTATATATACATATCTCTGATTTTACGAGTCTTTTCCCCAATCCGCGACGAGATTTCTTAGTTTTCGATCCTCTACTTTTAAGTTTGTCTGCACGGAGGTCGTTAATTCCTGTGTGTGGAAACGTTTCCACCCTCCCCCCCCTGAATGTTCAGGAAGAATAAAACAGGGTCGTTGATATTTAATTTGTGTGTGTGTGTGTGTGTAATAAACGTCGTTGCCGAAGTTATTTGTTTGGGTTTTTAATCTTTGGTTCGTCGACCGAGGCAGCTGTTGTAATATTTCCAGCCAGCGCGCGAGTGTGTGTGACTGTGTGTGTGTGTGTGTGTGAAAGTTTCGGCGGTCTCATGTGTGCCGTGGAGATTAAACATGTCACGACGGTTGGCAGACGTGTGCAAGTAAGTCATTAGTGTGTGTGTGTGTGTTGCCGCTCCTGGCCACGAGGAACACGCCGCAGACGCAGTAGCAATCAGGCACCAACGCCCCGCCCCGGTGTGGCGTTGCCCGGGTGTTTACTCCTATAAACATTGAAAAAGTATTTAATTCTAGTGAATAAGAAAGAAGGTGATGATATAAATACCACAGCAACGCTTCTGGGATCCTCGTCCCTTTAAGTTTAAATGTTTGTCACGGGGGGCTAGGGGGGCATTTACCTACGTCATGTTTAATCCTCAAGAAGACGTTCTCTGGTTTCTCACTCGGGTAAAACAGCGACGTTTCGACGACCGAATGCACTGACGTCATCTTCATAACTCCCCCCAGGGAAAAGCCTCGATATTTTGATGCTTAATCCTGTCGAGGGAGTGCGGCGGCAACTCAGTGACGTTCGTTTTATTCTACTCAAGCAGTGATTTAACCCTAACCCTATGCAGAGTTGGAAAGATGATTACGTCATCAGCTCCTTCAGAGGAGCAGAATTGCTCCCGGCACGGGGAGTTTGGTCAAGTGACCAGTTCAGTTGTGTCTCTCTCTGTCGACTCCGACATATTTTTCTACACCTGAGGAAAGGAACAAGGGCCCCAGAAAGTTCACATCACCACTTCTTTTGTCTGCATTCTTATTATTAGACATTAAAGTACCCTCAAGAGCTTCAAAAATACTCCCAGGTACCTTGAGAGAGTCAAAAAATATACTCGGTACCCCTAATACAGACACCTGCAGAAAGTTAATTACACTACCCGGTGTCCTGAGAGAGGCAAAATACCTTAAGAGGGTCAGAAATAGTCCCAGGTACCTTGAGAGAGGCACAAATACTGTAAGAGAGTGAAAATTACTTTAGGCTACCTTAAAGAGAGTTGGCTGAATCACCTTAAGAAGGACAAAATAAAACGTTAAGAGAGTCAAAAAAGAGTCCCCGTGCCGTAATCGAGTAAAATAAGTACCTTAAAGAGTCAGAAATAATCCCAATACCTCAAGAGAGGGTGAAGAATAGTCCAGGTACCTTAAGAGACACAACAAATACTCCAGGTACCTTTTAGACGTATACAGGCAGAGGAAGGTAGCCAAGAAAACAGTGCGGTCGATAAAGCTGGTCCACGGCTGACGGACGGCCTCTCATTGGTATTTCTACAACAAAGTTTCAAGATCCTGCATCGGGAACGTCGTTTCTGGTTCCTTCCTCCTCAGGAAGGCGTCGCCATCTTGGTGTTGACCGTCCACGGCAGTTCATAAGACAAAAATGACGATGATTTCCCCCTTTCACGGTTGAGTAGACAAGGTTAAATACCGACCTCCGGTCAACGAACGTCACTGAGTTGCCTCCGCACTCCCTTTAGTAAATGATAAAATAAAGGGATAGTTTCCAGAATTTATTAATCATTTAACTGAACACGGACAAAATAAAATACAAATTATGTGTGTTGAGTTACCCGGGCAAAACAATCGGATCCCTTAATCCCAAGTTAAACCCCCCCCAGGCGTGTCAAGGATTGAGACACTTGGCAGTTACCTCGCGTGCGTCTCTGACAATGGTCATGTGGCACCCTCGTTCTCTCAGAGTCCTCTGGACCTGCACCTCCGTCCCTGGCGACGGTCCGTCGAGGAGTCTTGCTCTACACTTTCTTCACAGCCCCCTTCGCTGGATGTAAAAATATCGATGTTCTCGACCAAATTTCAGGATCGATCTTTCGTGAACCAAGAAATGTGATTGGTTCAGGCAGTCACGTGTTAATTCAATATCTGCGGTGTTTTTGGAGAGACGTTTCCCACGGCGTGACAGCCCAGGCAGCCTCCTGAGGGTCAACAGCGTACGTGCCTAAGTGCAGACCTTAGGGGTTATCTATCCGCCACGGCGCGGCGCCTCCTGGTCAAATTCCAACTTGTCAAGATCTCAACCCTTGCTAATATCTAATTACATTAAAATAAAATCTATATATATATATATACCAATTATAAAAGTATCACGCTACACCCTTCACAGTATTAAACATTAGGTCCTCTTCCACAAATCCCCCGTAACAAACATTTAAACTTTTATTGTTTTCTCAAGTCACCACAGCCTGCGTCCCTTTGTACGGTCACGGGGCCGCAGAGGGCGCGAGCTTTATACGTTCCTGTTTGTATATACGTTGAGACTTTGCTCGAGCTCCCGACTGGATTCGTGTATTGACTCTCACGGCGGGGGAGGGTTGTTCATTATTTTAATTCCCCAATTAACACGCTGATAAAAACTGCAGAGCGAGAGAGAGAAAAAAAACTCTAATTTGCTTTCACGTGAAAATAAATTAAATTCCAGGATACAAGCAGACGAGGTTCCTCCTGAAAGGGATTCCCTCTTTTTTTTCCCTCTCTGTCTCTCTACCTCTATCCTTTTCCTCCCTAACACTCACTCACTCACACACGCGCACACAAAAAGGGATTTAATGAAATTTCTCTGGCCAAACACGATATCGCAACAGCGTAGTCGCTTGTTTGTGCTCCTATTTTGGCGCCCGGGGGGCGGGGGGGGGGGGAGGTTAGGGGGTAGGAAGGGGCTGGGGTCTTCCCCGCGCGATACCAAGCAATTACAACAAAGCAAATTGAATATTATTGACAGCCAGTTCCCGATATACCCGTTTTATCACAGACAAATATGTTAATAGCTGACTTTCTCTTTGCGCCTGCTCTCCATTTCCCCCTCCCCCCTCTTCCCAACCATCCTGACTAACAAACGCTATGGAGGGAATTAATTAGGTCACTGGGGGGGGGGGGAATTTTTCCGGTTTTACTCGAGAACCGCGAGACTGGGAAAAATCGGACGGAATCGGAATAAAGGATGGGCGCAGTTGGCGGGAAAGGCCGGTTATATCAGGGCGACTGTACGGACATGAGGTGGCACAGATTACTAAAACATGCATTTATTTTTTGTAAAGTGATGAATGGCCGGAAGTGACGCGTCCAGGCACCAACACAAAAGAAAAATGAGACGCATGAAAAAATAAATACATCTGATTGAAAATAATGAATAAGAAAGAGAGCCGATTCAGACAAAAAATCCCTGATAATATAAATACCACACAACGTTTCTGGGATCCTTGTCCCTTTCGTCAGGTGTGAAAAAGAGCTTAGCGTGACACAACTGCACTTTCCAGTTGACTAGTTCAGTTGTGTCGCTCTAGGCTCTTCTTCACACCTGAGGAAAGGAACAAGGATCCCAGAAACGTTGTGTGGTATTTATATTGCCGCCCCCTCCCCCCCAAAAAAATCGTTGTTTACTTACAAACATCGTCCCCCAGTGTTTCTTTCCAGCAGTTTTTCTTTAAACTAATTTTTATGTACAATCGCGCCAACTGCTGAAGCCCTTCAGCGACCTTCCACACCACAGTCCTACACTTTGTGATACGGAGACGCGCAACGACGCACGCAACGGAATTCGAACCAGAGACCTGTGTAATGCGAGGCAGTGACGCTGACCCTCTACACCACACGAGGTCGGCATTTACAGCCGATGTTTATAATAAGCGCTCAGAAAAATAAAATTTGCGAACTCCGACTGCATAAACAGACCAGGCAGCTTGTTATTGGTTGGAAATACTTTGGGCAGAGGGCGGTAGTGTGTGTGAGTGTTTGTCTGTGCCTGGCCCATCCGTTATCTCAGGAAAATTCGGGGTAAACGTAAGTAAGTATTTTATTTCCATGAATTGCAAATACAATATGGGAAAATTAAATTAAAATAATTACAGCTCTGTTTATATATATATATATATATATATATATGTATGTATTATAGAGATTACTAAGGAATTTACTTTATTTAAGATCTTCTGGCCTCATTTCGGCAATACAAGTGATGTATTACCATTACGCCAAATGTTTACGAACATTCAACGCTGGTTCAAAATGTGTTCCGAGGTAAAGCCTTGAGAACAAGTCAGTCAGTCGAGCGCCAGGGCAGAATTCGGTTGAGCAGTCGAGCGCCAGTCCGAGGGCAGTCTCAGTCGAGTGGCCGTTGGTGTTGTTTACGTTGTGTCGAGCGGCAGTCGAGTGTTAGTTTTTGGTCTGAGCAGACTAAAGTGGGACATTCCATCCAGTTGCGTCATTGGTTGGTTGTTTTGTTTGAGTGTGAAGGCATTCTGATCCTGGGCAATTTTCTTTGCGTTTTAGTTGATTCGACTTGTAATTTTTTTTTGAAGGACGTTGTTTTTTTTCTTGCGGATTTAGTATATAACGAATCCCACTCGAGGTTCAGATAAACTTGCCAAAGGTTGGTAAAAGGCCACGGGAGATGGTAATCCTGTGTAAATGCCGTCTACCTATGATAGCTCGGCACAACATACCGTATCTCCACACCTCCAATGATGGCACTGGGGAATACTGCTTGCTGTAGCAAAGTGGAGAAGGGTGTTTAATTTATGGTTGTGAGATCGTTACAACCATGCAAGTGCAGCTACAGTTTTGCTCGTCGGCTAGACGATGCATTCAAATTGATTCAATCAATTTCCTGAACTCCGATGTTCGTTCCGAGCATTAACAAACTGCGAAGTCACAAGTATACGTTGAGATGTGCTGGGGGTCACTTGAGAACCGTTTTGATGTTCCAAGGTATTTGTATAGTTTTAGTTGGGCATAATAATTGAGCGTTAGATTTCTATAGTTATACTATATATTATATATATATATATATATAAGGTCTACCTTTGTAGGCTCTGGAATTTCTGAGTGAGCATTGGAAACAGAGTGTCTTTGTGGTTGGTCACTCACGAGCTTCTGAGTAACCTTCAGAAAACAACGTGTCTTTGTGAGCACTCAAGAATTTTCGACTCAGCAACAGAGATAAATAAGACCCCCACGTGTCCTTCTGAGTAAGAGGGGCACGTGTTGACAACGAGGCTCTGTGAAGAAGGTGCTTCCTCCTACACAGAGCAGGAGATCTTTGAATGCCATTGGTGAACACTTGTATAAAAAGGGCCAGACTTCTCTGACGTAAGCAAGTCTCTGTGGTCCCTATGCCACTCTGTCTCATTTTTTCATGTTATTGTCTTTGCTTTGGCAAATGAGGCTCTTGTGAAGAAGGTGCCGCCTCCTACACAGAGCAGGAGATATTTGAATGCCATTGGTGAACACTTGTATGAAAAGGGCCAGACTTCTCTGATGGAAGGAAGTCTCTGCATATTACTTCAACGTGGTCCCTGTGCCACTCTGTCTTCTGTATTCATGTTATTGTCTTTGCTCTAGGCTGTAGACTAAGGTTAGTAAAATTTCTTTCTTATTCTAATGGACTAAAGCCTCATGTTATTTCTCTAAGTCCTTTAAGCGATAATAGAGGGACCCAAGTTTCAATTTCTTCTTAAATATCTCGTGGTAGCGAGACCAGGAGAAATGTGATTATTATACGGTGGCGGCGGAAATTTTAAACATTACATAGTTAACATTGTAAAACGTTCTATAGTTTCCTGTGTTCATTTTGTAAATTCCTATATTTTATTGGAGTCCCGTAGGTGACTCTGAGACGCATTACTTTTAATTAAGTGTTTACTACAATATTTGGCACCTCAAATGTTGAGGCAACAGTCCTCAGAAGGTAGTGTACACGACGGTAATTTGGCAACCCCAACGTGGGGCTTGTAAATTTACTACCTTTATTAAAGGTAATTTATTTCGAATATTACAATATATACAACACATATAATTAGGTCAAATTTATCAATAACTCACATTAATTGGATAATTATTATTTCAGTGTAATTAATTACAATACCCTGAGAATGACGCTTAAACTTTCTTACTCTATAAAACCACAGAAAATAAATACTCTGAAGATGACCTCATGGCGAGCAGAAAAATCTGTCCCTTGGGGTTTGGCTCACAGAAAGCTCGGACAGGCTTGTTGTTTCATATCTGCATGACAACCTCTTAGAAACCAACAGATGTCTCTGCCAGGGTGATAGTAAAGGGTTGTGTTACATATATATATATAAATATATATATATATATATTGTAATACCCCACTCATCGATAATTATGATCATAGGAATTATATTAAACACGTTATTAAATTTTACAAACAAAACAATTTTATTAATCTAGGATACATTTTATTAAATCAGCCTCAGTACCCTCAGGGTCTTTACTGGGTTGATAAGGAAACGGAACACAAAATTTACAATTAAACAATGCAGTTAAAATAAATGAGAAACGAAATCTGACTCAGTATCCTTATTTAACAATTTACAACTATGAATACAGAAAAAAAATAAACTAACAATCTCTCTGGTCCATGCAATTTGGATCTCTCGCATACCAGCACATTTATATAGGCATAAAGAGCACCAGGTTGCGCTCACACTCTACTTTCACAGCCACCTCTTCTTGATGACGTTACCCTCAGGACGAATTCAACCAACTCTGCTGGCAGACAGATTTCCACGATGAAACTCCTACCGACTGCTGATGACTGCTGTCCAACTGTCGGCCACCTAGCTTGGCTTACCATCCGATGATCACTAAAACTTTCTCTTGAATGAATATATAAAATTGTCTCGGCCCCCTTAACTTGGCCCTGCGGACCTCCACCAACGCTCTCTCCCAACTGTCTGCAGTCCAACTCGTTTCTGCTGTCTCCAGTCCAACAACTGTCCTTTTATCTGCTTCCCCCCTCTCCAGAATATTCCCTTGTTTTCACAGTTTTTCAGTTTCCACGTTCGCCAAACAAACACCAGCAGTTGCCTTTCTCACGCTCCGAGAGCCACTCAATACAATTAAATAAATATTTCCCTTTAATATAATTGTATATCCATAAAACTTCTGTCATCATGCATTTAGGGTTCCGACCAGATGTCTGCCAATACCATTAGCTCTAAGCCGCTAATCGTCCAATTATAGTCCTCCCCTTCTCTAAAAGCCATTTATCCATCACTATATTATTATCTTTTTTTTTCTACAAATCACTCAAGAATCCCCAGTCTGAGTTGGTAAACAATTCGGATCAAATAAGAACAAAATTCATGTCCTTAACTGGGTATTACAATATATATATATATATATATATATATATATATATATATATATATATATATATATATAGCTACACTAGGGCACTAGAGGGTTAAAATGTAAACTAACCGACTTATTTGAGCTGTTGGTTTTGAGGAAGCGACGTAGGAGGTGATAAGGGGGTAAAGTATTCATGTGCGGGGTTTCCCCCGATTGGAAAGTCCCCACACAGCACCTGATTACAAGATTACAAGGTCCAGAGGTAGCCACGATGGCGCTCAAATATTCACGACCTCCCCGGTCCCTCTTTCATCAGACATTGGGGGGTGGGTGGTAAATTAATAATGAGTGCGTCAACACGATTCTTTCTCTGCCCGTGTGTGTGTGTGTGTGTGTTACCACTCCTCGTTTTCCGATTCAATGCCGACAGACCGACTCTGGGAAAAGTCAACAACATGAATGATGATTCTGTCTTTCTCTCTCTAATTGGCCCTTCAGTTGTGTCTCGATTACACAAGGCAACCATGTTGGACACGCCATGGATTATCTGAGGACAAATGTTTACGATTTGAGAGCGACGTGAAGGGTTGCTGTGACATAAACTGAATGAAAAGGGAATAACACAGGAAGAAGCTTCTGTGAAAAGTATTTCATGTCACAACTCAAAGCAGTATTTAATAAAAACAATTATGGTCTTTATCAGTAAAATAAAGAGTTTTGTTTATAGACTAGGAAACAATGTCCACAATATAAGGGAATAAACGAATCAATTAACTTAAATCTTAATTAACTTCAGAAGACAGAGTCAGAAGTACAAGTTTATTCGTAATTAAGCCTTTAATTAAAATAAAAACAATGTTTAGCAGCAGGTTAATATACATCATTAAGGGAGAATATTAAAACAGGATTCTACAATATTCTTAATTGAAGCACAACTATAAATGGCCTCAGCCTTTAGTTAAATTTAAATAAAATATGTACATAATTAATATAAATCATAATTTGAGAAAAATGGACGCACTGGACTCGTAGTGATGTGGAAATACTTGGGTCATCATTTTGCGGAAATCAGTTAAACAATTAATTTATTTTTGCAAAATTCTTTTAGGTAAAATATATCATAATTGATATAAGAAGAAGGTGACAAATCAATGAAGGCAACCTGCGAGGGCTGTTCTCTCGTAGACAGAATCTTCCCAGAGAGCTGTGGAGGAGGCTACCTTTGGGGATGCCTCCTCCTCTCTCCGTATTTTGAACTAAGGTTCCCACAAGCCGAGGCGTGTTTTTAAAGGTGAATGTTCCGGGGGGGTTACAGACCTTGGGGAATGCGGTGAGAGTCGTCCGCTGTTATTCCCATTGGAACAGTCGGCCAGCTGCCTTCTAAACCGGTCAAGGCACGGCGAGGAGGAAAGCTGCGGCCCCTCAGCAAACTCCTCATCCCGCTATCCAGGGAAGGGCGTGGGACAAGTACCCAATGCCCGACCTACCTGATACAGGTTTTTCTAGGGTTTGTCCAGCATCACTTTAAGGGGAATGCAGGGTAGGATACTTAAACTATTGCCAGGGAGCCCCTAGTTAACCCTTGGCTACCTTCTTCTACCCTTCCGCATCCCCCATTTCAAATCCCTTCCTATGCTTTTAAAGGGGAGTTGCCCAACGTGGATTACCCTCATGTAGCCTGTTACCCTAAAATAATGGCGTCGAAGATGGGAATGACGTCACGTTCTGATTGCTATTATTTGTTCCTTGCAAAAGTATATACATTCTCTTTGCAACGCTGGAGTCTTTTTCCTCTTTGAACAACGATGCTCTTAGACATGTTAATATTCTCTGCCACACAGACAAGTGACGTCACTCAGCGCCATGACATCAGCCCCGTGTGTGCAGACAGCAACATGCGTGTATTTGCGGCCATATTTAATTGGATTGTTAAAACCAGATCATGCGTTGCAAAGAGAATTAAATCCTCCACGACCTTTACTCCGTGACTAATGACGTCACTGGCGGCCATTTTGCAGATATCAGCACTAGAAACACGACAAGCTGCATTCTCTTAGGAAATTGTCGTGACTTTGACGCAGGATTCCTCCCACTTCCGTGGACCTGATTCCGTCCCCGAGTCCACCACCACATGCAGAATTTCATCCTCTACAATTCATCACTGGACATTATTTTCACTAGGACGCTTCATTCTTCTGCTATCAGCGAAAAACTGAAAAGTGGTGCAAAATTTTACGTGGCATTACGTAGCCTGTTGCCCTAAAAGAAAAAAAAACCATTAGGCACCTTACCAAGTGGGGGCTGGAGGTCTGCGAGGGCTATTCTCTCGGAGGCAGAACCTTGTAGGAGAGATACGAAGGGGCTACCTTTGGGGATGTCTCCTCCTCTCTCCGTTTTTGAACTAAGGTTCCCACAAGCCGAGGCCTGGTCTGAGAGGTGTATGTTCCGGGGTCACAGACCTTGGGGAATACGGTAAGAGTTGTGCGCTGTTCCCATTGGAACAGTCGGCCAGCTGCCTCCTAAACTGGTCGAGGCACGGAGAAGGGAATGCTGCGTCCCCACAGCAAACTCGTCTCCCGCTATCCAGGGAAGGGCGTGGGACAAGTACCCAAGAGCCCGACATACCTTAAGCAGGTTTTTCTAGGGTTTTCCCTGCATTACTTTTGGGCGAATTGCCGCGGGGTAGGATCCTTAAACCATAGCCCGGGGGCCGCTAGTTAACCCTTGGCTACCTTCTTCTACCCTTCCGCATCCCCCCTTTCAGATCCCTTCCTATGCTATTAAAGGGGAGTTGCCACCATGTGGATTACCCTCATGCAGCCTGTTGCCCTAAAAAAGAATTCATACAGTTGAGTAAACATGATGCATAAAGATCGTGCAAGTGAACTAATAAGATGAAGAAATAGGGCAATTAAGTACATTAAATTGTCTTGGATGTTAAACAGGAGAAATGTTGAGCAGATTAATGGTGGACGCTGATGTGGAAGCTGGTTGCTGGTAGCCGCCATTCAACCAGAAAATCCATTAGAATTAAGTTTGCCTCCATCGCTGCTGCAGTAATTCAAAGTTTCGTCGCGCGGCCTCGTCGTTAATCTGTGCCTCGTCTGCGCCCCAATCAAAATACAAACCTTTATTATGGGGGCTTCATAAACACTCGGAATCGTTTAATGTGTCGCTGGGAATTTAGGGGAGGGCGGGGGCGGGGGCGAGGGAGGGAGGGAAAAAAAGCGCGCAAAAATAATACTTTGTGTCAAAACAGATTGCGGATCGTTTTGCAACGTTAATTTAGCACAGATAATTTATGAAACGCGCGTCATTAATTAGCGACACTCGTAGGTTATCTCTGGGACGCAGTTATAAACTCTCTGGAGCGAAACTTTCACGTTACCGCGGAAAATACGGCTTGTTTATTATTTTTTTTTTTTTGGTAAAACTCCAAACGCATCCTCACATCATGTGTCCGCCATTACAGATTATTCAGTATTAACTTCTCTGGGCAAAGAACAAAAGGGAACTGTGGCAGGGTGGAAGCAGAAGGGAATAAATGGTTGGGAATTTATCTTTTTTCTAAGTAAATAAGAAAGGAGTGGGAAACATAAAGTCAGAATAAATGTTCTAAACAGATAAATAAGAAATAAAACAGAAAAATGTCTGACTGGAAAGACGCAAGGCATATTAATTATTTTAGAAAAGAAAATATAAAACTTCAGATAGAAAAAAAAATGGGACCAAGTTAGAGTGAGAAGCTGAATGGCGAATAATTAGAATAATCTATTATTAATGTTTTTTAAGAAAACAGAAAAGGAAAGACAGAAAAAAAAGAAAACTATGGTAGACTGGGAAGCAGAAAGTCAGAATAAATTATTAAGTGTTAATTTTTTGAAAACAAATAATAAAGGAAAGATAGAAAAAATGGGACTAAGTTACAGTGAGAAAATGAATGGAGAATAATTAGAATAATCTGTTATTAATTTATTTTTAAAAAAAGAGAAAAGGAAAGATAGAAAAAAAGGGAACTATGGTAGACTGGAAAGCAGAAAGTCAGAATAAATAGTCAAGTATTAAATTTTTTGAAAACAAATCATAAAGGAAAGATAGAAAAAAATTGTTTTATGGTAGAGTGGGAAGTAGAAAGATCCCTGCACAATTAATTTCTATAAGCCAAAGTAAAATTAAAGATAGAAAAGTAAAGAACTATGATGGATTTGGAAGCAGAAAGGTAGAATAAATGATAAATAATTATTTTTTTAACGAAAATAGAAAAGGAAAGATAGAAGAAAAAGAACTATGGTAGACTGGGAAGCAGAAAGTCAGAATAAATTGCTAAATATTAAATTTTTTGAAAACAAATAATAAAGGAAAGATAGAAAAAAATTGTTTTATGGTAGAGTGGGAAGTAGAAAGGTTGCTTCACAATTAGTTTTTATAAGACAAAGTAAAATTAAAGATAGAAAAGTAAGGAACTATGATGGATTTGGAAGCAGAAAGGTAGAATAAAAGGTAAAGAATTAATTTTTTAAAGAAAATAAAAAAGGAAACACAGATACATAAATGAATTGAGTACGAATTTTTATAAGCAAATGAAAAAAAAGGTAGATATAAACTTGAAAGTGGAGAAATTAAGTCGGAATAGATGATTGAGTATTAATGTTTCTAAGTAAATGAAAAAAGAAAACTACAGTAGAGTGGGAATCAAGACGGAGAGTACATAATAATTAAATTTTTAATGAAACAGGAAAGGGAAAAAAATAGAAAAGAAAGGATTTATGATAAAGAGGGAGCAGAAAGACAGAATAAATGATTGACAATTAAATTTTTTTAACTAATAGAAAAAGGGAACTATGGTAGTAGTGCGAAGAAAAATGGAGAATAAATGATTGAATATTAATTTTCCTAATTCAATGAAAAAAGAAATTCAGAAAAATTGGAAATATAGTTGAGAGAGAAGCAGAACGGAGAAAAACTAATTATCAATTATTTAACGCAATAGGAAAGCAAGAAATAGAAAATTAGGGAATTTGGATAAAGTGGAAGCTGAAAGACTGAATAAATTAAGAATAAAACCTTTTTTAAAAGAAAATAAAAAAGTAAACATAGAAAAAAATGTAACTATGCCAGAAAATTCAGAATAAATACTTCATAATTAATTTTTCTAAGCAAATACTAAAGGAAAGACAGAAAGAGAGGAACTATTGTTGAGTGGGAAGCAAAATACAGAATAAATGATTCAGTATTAATTTTATAAAACAAATTTAAAAAATGGTCTCATGGTAGATTGGGTCAGTAGAAAGACAACAAATGCTTCAGAATTAATATCGTAGGAAAACAGAGACGTTACGATAGAAAAGAAGGGAACTATGATGGACTGGGAAGCAGAAAGACAGAATAAATGCTTAAGAATAATTTTTTTAAATAAATAGAAACGGAAACAGAGGGGAAAAAAAGGAGAATGATGATATAGTGAGGATAAAGGCAGATACATAAATGAATTTTTAAAAAAAAGGAAAATTGGAAGAATTAAGGCAGAATAGATGGATGAGTGTTAATATTTCTAAGCAAGTAAAAAGGCAAGATACAAATACAGGAATGATGATATAGTGAGGATAAAGGTAGATACATAAATGAATGCAAATAAAATTGAAATAAAAGGGAAATTGGAAGAATAAAGGCAGAATAGATGGTTGGATGTTAATTTTTATAAGCAAATAAAAAGGAAGTATACAGGAATTATGATTATAGTGACAAACATAAGGCAGAGTGAATGATGCAGTATTAATTTGATAAAACAATATAAAAAAGTGTCTAAGGGTAGATTGGGAAGTAGTAAGACAACAAATGCTTCAGAATTAATATAGTAAGCAAACCGAGACGTTACGATAGAAAATAAGGGAACTATGATGGACTGGGAAGCAGAAAGACAGAATAAATACTTAAGAATAATTTTTTTAAATAAATAGAAACGGAAACAGAGGGGAAAAAAGAGAATGCTGATATAGTGAGGATAAAGGAAGATACATAAATGAATTCAAATAGAAGGAAAATCGGAAGAATTAAGGCAGAATAGATGGATGAGTGTTAATATTTCTAAGCAAGTAAAAAGGCAAGATACAAATACAGGAATGATGATATAGTGAGGATAAAAGTAGATACATAAATGAATGCAAATAAAAGAGAAATAAAAAGGAAATTGGAGGAATTAAGGCAGAATAGATGGTTCGGTGTTAATTTCTCTAAGGAAATAAAAAGGAAAGATACAGGAATTATGATATAGTGGGAATCATAAGACAGAGTGAATGCTTCATAATTAATATTGTAGGCAAACAGAGACGTTACGATAGAAAAGAAGGGAACTATGATGGACTGGGAAGCAGAAAGACAGAATAAATGCTTAAGAATAATTTTTTTAGATAAATAGAAACGGAAACAGAGAGAAAAAAGGAGAATGATGATAGAGTGAGGATAAAGGCAGATACATAAATGAATTTAAATAAAAGAGAACTTGGAGGAATTACGGCAGAATAGATGGATAGGTGTTAATATTTCTAACCAAGTAAAAAGGAAAGATACAGGAATTATGATATATAGTGGGAATCATAAGACAGAGTGAATGCTTCAGAATTAATTTTTTTAAACAAATAAAAGAGGAATTTTCGTAGTGCTGGGAAGCAGGACAGAATAAATGATTGAGTATTGATTTTGTGACGGAATTCAGTAAAAAATTAAATGAAAGCATAATTGTGATATTTGCTCAGTGAGTGAAACCGTAGAGATTTTTTTAATTTTATTTAGGCCTTCGCACACTGTAAATAAAATCACTGAAAATAAACATCCTCCGATTCGAAAGCCTTTTAGAATTCTTTTTGAAAAAACGCGCGTCCTTTTCCGGATACGTAAACATCAACAAGTTTATTTCGACCCTCCCACCACCACCACCAACGTACAACGTGGAAGGTGGGGGGGGGGTGTTGTAAATAATAATATTTAACGGCTTTATCACGCATGTTGTACATTAATTTGAAGGGGGGTGTCTGTGAGCGCGTATTTATCGTGGCTATTAATTATCTACCTCGCTTTTGTGGAATATTTGAAAAGACCGACAATTGCGGCTGGTGCACGACGCGTCCTAATTAACTTTACACCCCCCCCCCCAATATAAACAAAATTATTCAACACACAGAGAGACACACGCGCACAGACACAGAGAGAGAGAGTGAGAGAGAGAGAGAGAGAGATAGAGATAGATAGAGAGAGATAGAGAGAGATAGAGACAGATAGAGAGAGACAGATAGAGAGAGATAGAGAGATAAAGAGAGAGATAGAGATAGAGAGAGATAAAGAGAGAGATAGAGATAGAGAGAGATAGAGAGAGAGGGGGGAGGGGGGAGAGAGAGATAGAGATAGATAGAGAGACAGAGAGATAGAGAGATATAGATAGAGATAGAGAGATAGATAGAGAGAGAGATAGAGATAGAGAGATAGATATAGAGATAGAGAGAGATAGAAAGATAGAGAGATAGATAGAGAGAGAGATAGAGAGAGATAGAGAGATATAGATAGAGATAGAGAGATAGATAGAGAGAGAGAGATAGAGAGATAGAGATAGAGAGATACATATAGAGATAGAGAGAGATAGAGATAGATAGATAGAGATATAGATAGAGAGATAGATAGAGAGATAGAGAGAGATAGAGAGATAGATAGAGATAGAGAGAGATAGAAAGATAGAGAGAGATAGAGAGATAGAGATAGAGAGAGATAGAGATAGAGAGAGAGATAGAGCGAGATAGAGAGAGAGATAGAGAGAGAGATAGATAGAGATAGAGAGATAGATAGAGATAGAGAGATAGAGAGAGATAGAGAGAGAGATAGAGAGATAGAGATAGAGAGAGAGATAGATAGAGATAGAGAGAGATAGAGATAGAGAGAGAGATAGAGACAGATAGAGATAGAGAGAGAGAGAGAGAGAACGAAATAAATATCGGCACAGAGCGGTGGAATATATACATGTGTAAAGACTAAGTATAATCAGCTGGAAACGCTTTGTTTATCAATGATAAAATAAGGAGCTAAATAGCGAACGCGGTCGCCAAATTCAATCAAAACACTTCAAATACTTTCGTAAACAACACGGACAATTGATTACAACAATATTTATCACATATTATACGATTTAAAATAAATACCTTCGACGATTCCGATCTTCCATGTTGAAATAACTGCCTTTTAGAAAAAAAAATAAAGAAGAAAAAGATAATATTGTACGACGTAACGAGTCCAGTGTTGCCAACTGCGTGTCAAGAAACGCCAAGACTGAGGAGAGGGAAAACGTCCATTGTTTCACGTATATAAACAACAATATTTAAATTTTTCCAGTTTAAATATTTAATTTCTGAGAGGCAAAAATCAGTTATTAAATAACAAAATTACGGATTAAATTTAGATCGCATTGGTTTATCTTTCAATGTTTAGTTGTTCCGAGGTTACCGGCACTGCAGACTGCAGAGAGAGAATAACAAAGTCAAACAGCGGGACGGTTAACATTGTTATTACCGATTTAATACAATTAATATTGCAAAATTTAGTAAATTGACGTTACTAATGGACTCAGAATCAGAATCCTGATTATTTGTAATATAAAGTTTGGTTACAACAAGATTAATTTGCAGCTGGTTCAGATAATTGTTGGTGAGTGTTGATTTACTACACAAATCCTTATTTTTCCTAGTAGAATTTTGGATATTACAGTTCTGAATTATATGTGTGGTATTTATCTGAAACTATACTCTGTAGAGGAATTATCAAGCTATTATTTTTGTGATAGATACAAAAATAATCCCTCCCTCACCCCCTTTAATGACAATGTTTTTCTTCAAACACTGAGATATTGTAACAAGAATAAGTTAATCCTTTTGTGTTTCCTTTGTATGATGTATTAATGCAAGTTTATAGGCTTGTAAGGCATGTTTTGACTTCTGGAAAAATTAGAAAAAGGATGAAAAATTCATTTCAATAACTGTGATGCTACAATATGGACATTCTGTTTACTTTCACTTTATAGAAAAGAATTTTTCATGCTTTGTAATTTTTTGTCAGAAGTAAAAACATGCCTTATAAGCCTTTAAAGTTCCATTAATAAATAAAACATGGTCCAAATAAAACAACACAAAACAATTATCTGGTCCTTCTAATATAATATTTGTGTTTCAAGACAAACATTGTCCTTAAAGGTTCTTTGTACCTATGGCAATTTTTTTTAATTGAAATTAAATGTTGGTAAACAAAATTTATATCATAAAGAAACCGATTTAACTGCTCCATCTACAGTATTCAACTATTTATTTTATTAGGCAAAACTTTTATCATAAGATTATTTGTTGTTATATAAAGTTTACAGTATCCACCAATTATTTACAATAATTTTTTTATTATTTGCATGAAATATTTGTTAACCTTTTTACTAAATAATCAATGGAACATGAGTAGTAATTATGAAGTTTAATTATCTTAATAGCTCAATGAACTGTTTGAATGATTTTTTTTATTGTAAAGAAAAATTCATCTTTATTATTCTCTTATAATTATATATTTCTTTTACACCAATGAGTAAAGAAAGATAAATAATTTATTTACTTTGCATGGTACAAAGGTTAATTTATAACCTACAAAATATAGTTATTATAAGTCACTAATATTTTTAATTAGTCGCTTAAATGATCAAAGAGTGTAAAGATTGTTAAGTCAGTAAAATGCTATGGTGGTTTTGTTTCTTCCCTTCGGTCAGTTGTGACAACAAAATAATTTGAATTATTTGTGCGTCGTTTGGGAGGAGAGCGACGACGAAGAAGCGTGATTTTTTTTGACTGAGGGAGTCGTTTTGTATATTTTAATGGAAAACCATGAAACTTGTTTTTTTTTGACTGAGGGAGTCGTTTAAGTATTTATGAACATTGGTGTAGTTTGAATACAGTCGTTTGTGTATTTTAATAACGAAGCTTGTTGCTTTTTTTTGACTGAGGGAGTCGTTTAAGTATGTATGTAGATGGGTGTAGTTTGAATATTGTCGTTTGGAGAGAGCAACGATGAAGCGTGATTTTTTGACTGAGGGAGTCGTCTGTGTATTTTAAGGAAATTTTTATTGTCCTTTTGGAGAAGCACGATATTTGTGATTTTCATTTACTAAATGAGTCGTGCAAGTATTTAGTTTTAATATTAATTTTGGTTTCCCTCAATAACATAATTTTTTTGATCAACTTAGAAGAAGCATATTTTTTTACTGAGGGAGTCGTTTGTATATTTTAATGGATTTTAATGTTGTTCGGGAGAACCACGAAACGTTTTTCTTTTAACAGAGGGAGTTGTTTGTATATTTTAATGGATTTTAATGTCCTTCGGAGAACCACGAAACGTTTTTCTTTTAACAGAGGGAGTCGTTTGTATATTTTAATGGATTTTAATGTCCTTCGGAGAACCACGAAACGTTTTTTTTTACTGAGTCAGTCATTTGTATATTTTAATGGATTTTAATGTCGTTCGGGACAACCACGAAACGTTTTTCTTTTAACAGACGGAGTCGTTTGTATATCTTAATGGATTTTAATGTCCTTCGGAGAACCAAGAAACGTTTTTTTTTTACTGAGGGAGTCGTTTGTACATTTTAATGTCGTTCGGGAGAACCACGAAACTTGTTGTTTTTTTTTGACTGAGGGAGTCGTTTAAGTATTTATGTAGATGTGTTTAGTTTGAATATTGTCGTTTGGAGAGAGACGAAAAAGAATTTTTTTTTACTGAGGGAGTCGTTTATATATTTTAATGGATTTTTTAATTTCGTTCGGGAGAACCACGAAACTCGTTGTTTTTTTGACTGAGGGAGTCATTTAAGTATTTATGTACATGGGTGTAGTTTGAATATTGGCGTTTGGAGAGCGACGAAGAAGAATTTCTTTTTTTACTGAGGGAGTCGTTTGTATATTTTAGTGGATTTTAATGTCGTTCGGGTGAACCACGCAACGTTTTTTTTACTGAGGAAGTCGTTTGTATATTTTAATGTCTTTCGGGAGAACCACAAAACGTTTATTTTTACTGTGGGAGTCGTTTGTATATTTTAATGTCGTTCGGGTGAACCACGCAACGTTTTTTTTACTGAGGAAGTCGTTTGTATATTTTAATGGATCTTAATGTCGTTTGGGGAACCACGAAACTTGTTTTTTTTTTGACTGAGGGAGTCGTTTAAGTATTTATGTAGATTGGTGTAGTTTGAATATTGTTTGCCTGACTTTAAATGATTATGGAGTTGAAAACGTCGGTTGTTTTAAGTTAAAGCAATTAGAAACATCCTCGTCGGTTGTGGGTATTTTTTAAACAGACCGGTCTCAATTTGAGGGTTTCGTCGTTGTTGTCCCTGCCGTTTGCTGCGCGTCACCGGTGACCGGAGACCTCCTGTGATCAACTGCCGTGAGTTTGTTGTACAGTGACTACCGTAATTTTTAGTCTCTTTACCATTAGTAATTTTTTTTTGTTCAATGTTACTGATTCCTCTCCCCCGCTCCTAATACAAGGAGGGGTAGTAGACAAAGCCCCCCCCCCTTTTCTGCAAACGCCGTGCAATCAGATAGTGTTATTATTATAATGATGTATTGAGAAAGATAAATAATCTAATCTAATCTCTGACTTGTAACGAACGATTGTTCGTCGCCCTTCCCCCGGGTTGGTATTTTCCGAGCTCGTGTAACGAACGATGAGCCTCGGCTTTAGTGGGGGCGACGGACTCGTAACTTCTTGCAGCGAGTTGTGAAGGGGGCGAGTAGTAGTTGGAGGTGGCAAGTTTATCGGTAGCTCTAATTGGAGAGCCCCCAATTCCAGGCTCACACAGCCTTCATTATTATCAGGAGAGACTGGAGCTGCCTCTCTGTGTCTCATCTGCATTTCTTTTCCCTAACCTCAATATTTATTATTAAATAATTTTTTTTTGGGTGTCCACCAACAAGGATTTGTTGCATTATACAATTTGGTTATTAATAATCCTTTTTTTAAAAAATAAAAAATTGCAAGCAGAGGATACAAAGTGGCAATTTCAATCTATAAACCCCCGCCCCTCGTTTACTCATCACTGTCAATTATTCATGAACTGAATAGTTTTGATTCAATATTCCTGATGACAGCGATTAGGGTAATCGCTGAAATTTTGTTCATCTGAATAATAAAAAAATAAACAATATGACCCGAGTTTCATTTATTAAATTGATTTAAGGTGAAACCCTACTACGTCCTCAGCGAGTATACCTGATGACGACGACGATGATAATCGCGGAAAATTTGTTAAGCTGCCAAAAATAAATAAATTGATCTGAGTATGATTTATTAAATTGATTCACGGGGAAACCCCTAACTCCATTACTTACTTACCTCCATATATATTGCTTGCACATCTTATCAAATACTATTTTGCACCAATATCTCGTCGTTATCGTCAGATTTCGTTTCTTTCTTTATAATATTCTATTCTTTACTTATAAGATACGTGCCAACACGTTGATGTGTCATAAATGTAATAAACAACATAACGCCAATTAAAATGGCCCCACGTTGGGCGCCATAAATGCAATAAACAAAATAGCATCAATTCAAATGGCTTCACGTTGATGTGTCATAAATGTAATAAACAACATAATGTTAGTTAAAATGGCCCCACGTTGGGCGCCATAAATGTAATAAACAACATAACGTTAGTTTAAATGGCCCCACGCTGGGCGCCATAAATGTAATAAACAACATAACATCAATCAAAATGGCCCCACGTTGGGTGCCATAAATGTAATAAACAACGTAACATCAATAAAAATGCCCCCACGTAGGGCGCCATAAATGTAATAAACATAACATCAATAAAAATGGCCCCACGTAGGGCGCCATAAATGTAATAAACAACATAACGTCAATTAAAATGGCTCCACGTTGGGCGCCATAAATGTAATAAACAACATAACAATTATTTAATTAAATGAACCTTAATTAAATTTCACCACACGCTGGCACAGCATAAATGTAATATGCGAAATGAATTAATTACTTAAATTTGACTAATCATCGAAATTAAATTTTGTTCTGTCCTCTACTGATATCCTTCACCAACTTCCAGACTCAATTACTCTGTGTATTCCACAATATCCTGTGGCTGACCAACAAAATTTCAACTCCTTCCGCATACAGCAAGGTTTCGTGGCTGACTAACTGCTGCGTCGACTTACGAGCACTAAATCAACAATGGCCTGCGTGTTCAGTGTTCTCGACCATTATTGTATCTCTGTGTGTTCGCCGGTAACAATTTAGTTCATTAATCTCTAATTATTAATTCATTTAATTGCCCTTTTGTCATTACAATATATATATATATATATATATATATATATATATATATATATATATATTGTAACATGATTATGTTACATTGTCAATCTATGACCTTTGTGGGTGTTCCTTTGCCGCGCCGCATAGAGCATTGTTGGTTTAAGGCGCGCGCCGAGACGTGGCGTGGCAATGCTTCAGTTCCGCTTAGGGGCTGGACAAGGGACGGAGGTCCCAGCGGTTTAACACACAAAAATGTAATAAACAACGACGTCCTGGTGCAGATATTAAATGTTGTCAATGCTCGAGAAATAAATAAATTATATAAAAATTTGGTTTGGTAATTTCATTAAAAAAATAATTACCTGGCGCCCGTATTCTAAATGGAGGTTATAAACGCAAGGACGAAAGGGTGTTTGCTACTATATATATATATGAATATATATATATATATATATATATATTTATACATATACATTGTAATACCTCAAATAAAACTAACAATTTAAACAAACAATTATTATTTATTAAGACACAAATAATCTAATGAAATTTTATAAACTCAAAACAATTTTATTTATTTTTAATACATTTGATAAATTAGACTCGCTACCCCAGGGTCTTTACTGGGTTGATAATGAAACGGAAACACAATTTTTTTACAATTAAACAAAACAGTTAAAATAAATGAAAAACGAAATGAAATGATTGAAACGAATGAAACGAAATCTGACTTTTTACCCTTATTTAACAATTTACAATTATGAATTCAGAAAAATAAACTTACACGCTCTCTGGTCCACACACTCACTTCATACAGGCTTAAAGAGCCTCCAGGTTGCGCTCACACTCTGCTTTCGCAGCCACCTCTTCTTGATGACGTCACCCTCACGACGAATTCATCCAACTCTGCTGGCAGACAGATTGCCACGACGAACACCCACCGATTTTTGATGACTGATGCCCCACTGATTCCTCTCGGCCACCTAGCTTGGCCTAGCATCCGATGATCTCTCGTTTTTGCAAACTCCCAACCGTTCATAACATTGTTTCGGCCACTTTAACTTGGCCTTGCGGACCTGCACCAACGCTGACACGTCCGTCTCCAGTCCACACGAAATGATAATGTTGCTCTCTCGTCCAACTGCCCTCTTATTTATATCCCGGCTCCCTTGTTTTCACAGTTTTTTGCATTTTTACGTTCGCCAAACAAACACCATCTGTTGCCTTTCTCCCGCTCCAAGAGCCACTCAATCAATTAAAATAAATTATTTCCTTTAATCTAATTGCATCGTCCAACAACCTTCTGTCATTTACGCCATTATTATTCCGTCGTCCAGATGTCGGTCACACTATTAGCCCTAATTATAGTCCTTCCCTTCTATAAAAGCCACTTATCCATCATTATATCATTATCTTTTATATGTACCAACCACTCAAGGATCCCCAGTCTGAGTTGGTAAACAAATCTGATAAAAATAAGACCAGAATTCATGTCCTTCTTTACTGGTTATTACAATATATATATATGAAAGCGTATCCGCAAAAATTAAATAATCGGCTATGTTGTTAAAAACTCGGCCGCCAGAGAGATTAATGCGTAATCTACACGTCGTTCAACGTGGCAACGCCGCCTGCTGTCTTCTCTCTGATTTTTTGGTTTCCTCGTGTGCCATTTTTGGAGGCGGGGCTGTGTGACGTCACTGGCTTCGAAGACAAAACGCACAAGATATATGGGGTTATATTACATTTATTTATGACTAAGTTGAAGTTAAACACGCTGCGTGTTAAATTACCGGCGTTTTGGTTGTAAATTTGGTCTTTATTATTATTATTTTTTTTAAGCCGTAAGATTTTCGGGAGGGTTTCGAACGCGTCTGTAAATCACATCAGGCTTCCTTATCGTTGACTCTGTGGGTACGAGGACAGACGGATAGATGGCTGCAATTATAGTAAACACACATGTGGAGCCTGACGTGAAACATAAGGGAGATAGAAAATACTCGCAAAATGTTTTGCAAGGCGTTGAGATTGTGAAGATTACAAGAAGAAGAATATCCGAAACGAAGTACAACGCGAAATGATAATAAAAAAAACATGGCAACTGTAGCACCTAACGTAAAAAAACAATAAACAGGTAGAACGCCAGGGGGCCTCAAGGTGAAGCAAAAGCCACCGAAGGCTTATCTACTAATTTAAAATGGGTGCCATGCGTTGGTCCGTGTGTTCCATATGTAATTTACACTGTTGTTGACTGCCATGTTGTAACCAGGAGACCGAAGAATAAAGCGGGTAGTAGTTGGTTTCGTTCCCCGTGTGGTATTGCGCGGTCGTATCGTGTTGGCCTGCGCAGAAGCTTCGTACGTGCTACTGCGCACTTACCCTGCCTCGTATGCTGGGTTGCGCAGTGACGTCATCCGGGCTACCGCGCACTTACCCTGCCTCGTAAGCTGGGTTGCGCAGTGACGTCATCCGGGCTACCGCGCACTTACCCTGCCTCGTAAGCTAGGATGCGCAGTGACGTCATCCGGGCTACTGCGCACATACCCTGCCTCGTAAGCTGGGATGCGCAGTGACGTCATCCGGGCTACCGCGCACTTACCCTGCCTCGTAAGCTAGGATGCGCAGTGACGTCATCCGGGCTACTGCGCACATACCCTGCCTCGTAAGCTGGGATGCGCAGTGACGTCATCCGGGCTACCGCGCACTTACCCTGCCTCGTAAGCTGGGATGCGCAGTGACGTCATCAGGGCTACTGCGCAGCTTACGTCAGTTTTAATGCAGTCAGTTCAGAATTAAATATAAACAAAGAACAAAGGGTAGTTTCGCTTCATTTTTAATATCGTAATTTTTTTTCATACAATTTAATATACATTAGTCGAAATATTTATATAAATTCAGGATAAATACTTTTGATGAAATTAATGATGAATTAAAAAAAACAGGAGGAGATTTCGGGTTTTTATTTAAATAAAAAAAAATTATACCTGGGACCAGCGCCGCACCCTGAGGGAAGTATTTTAAATACTTTGTAATTTTCTATGTAAGTAGCAGGTGAATGTGGCTAAGGAAAAATCCGAAAGCTACAGTTTGACTCGAGGACTAATAAAGGTTTTTTTTAATTTCTCATTGATTTCACCAAAAGTCTTTATCCTGAATTTATACAAATATTTCCCCGCTATTGTGAATGTTATCTGTCGTTAAAATAATTAAAACTATCTGGATATTCGTCCATGGAACGCGATGATGCTTGGATCTATTTTTTACAAACGCGTTATACAAGCAACTCATTGAAATTAAAATATAAATTGCCTATTTTTAATTATAATAATTGGATAAAGGGATCACAAATATACGATCCATTTACGACAAAAAGAGAAATATTTGATACTGAAACTGAATAATCGTCAATGATTTTTACGAAGAAGAAAAGCTCTATTTTAATCACTCAGTACCATAAAGAAAGGGACCATGGATTTTTTTAAAAATTGTTTAAGGACAAAATTGACATTCTGTGTACTTATGAGTTTTGTAAATAAATGTTTCATATATTATTTAATGGATCAACCGATTTACTTCGAGAGTGCTTGATTCGTTGTGATTCTCAGACTCTTTTAGTGAGTGATTCAGTTGGGATCAGAAGAGCGCTATCGGTTGTACCGCGGGGAGGACGCGAGCGGCTGGTCTGCTCTTGAGGGATGGTCTTGACTCAGGGTTCGCTCGCTCCGTGGAGCTCTGTGAATCAGTTCTCCTTCAGATCGACGGGCTACGGCACCGATGTTCGTGGACAGAACGAAGGAACGTCTCTGGTCCTGTCGCGACAATGGCTTGGCGTATCCGCGGAGACGCGATTTAAATTCCGTAGTTTGTTAGAATGGAGCTGAGCGTTTGCCAGCTATGGTTGGTGGTCGCGACCGCGACCGCGGCCGCGATCTCGGAGTCGCCGCGGAGGGTCGACTACAGGATCGTGGGCGGCTTCACGGGCAAGATCGAGCACTTCCCGTTCATGGTGTCGATCCACGACGTGCAGGAAGGCCACCTGTGCTGCGGCACGCTGGTGACGACCACGTGGGTGCTGACGGCGGGCCACTGCTTGCAGTCCGCCGGCGGCGCCGCCTCCGACTTCAACATCGCGCGCAGCAGCGTGGTGGCGGGCACCACCAGCGTGACCAAGATCGACCCCGACTCTGACCAGGTGGTGCGGCGCCCCGTGGCGTACGTTGTGCACCCGGACTTCCTGCATGAGCTGATGCTCAACGACGTGGGGCTGATCCTCGTCGAGTACCCGTTCCCGCTGACCTCGAGGATCGGGCTGGTGTCCGTGATGGACCACGGGTCGGGCTTCCGGTCTCGGTCGGGCGAGCGCTGCGCCGTGGTGGGCTGGGGCGAGCTCAAGGACTCGGAGGGCTTCGGCGACTTCTTCACGCCGCAGCTGCAGGTGGCCAGTCTGCCGCTGGTGGACCCGCGCGAGTGCTCGCAGGCCCTCGGAGGCGGCCACTTCATCAGGGAGGAGCTCAGCATCTGCACCTACTCGCCCGAGGGGCTGGACGCGTGCAAGGGCGACTCCGGGGGCCCGCTGCTGTGCAACGGCGTGCAGGTGGGCGTCACCTCGTGGGGCATCGGCTGCGGCGCCCGGAGGAACGCGCCCGGCGTCTTCGCGAGGCTCGACACTCACGCCGCCTGGATCAAGTTCGTCACCCACAAGGATGTGCACAGCGACGCCTCCAGAGCCTTCCACTACGGCGTCGGCCCCCTGCTTGTCGCGGTCCTCAACCTGGCTGGATTAAATTAAAATGTGTCCTGAACACTTGGTTCGTCTACGGACGCCGTCATCATTAACCAAGCCAATACGTTTATATTGTACATTCCCCCAAACAAAGGGATAGTACGCTAAAAGAATTGTTCTTTGGCTTATTATTTGCTAAATTGTTATTATCGTTTTTTATTTCAACTAACCTAAATATATTGTAACGGGCAAGAATGTAGAAGATGAAATTAGTCATGATTCACTGCCTTGTCTACTACATCATTGGTGCTTTGACATGTCCTTAATATGTGGATTTTTGATATATTATTACATGAAACTTGTGTCCAAAACATCTTTGTTCATTTCATTTCAGTCCGTCTCTAGAATCAACAAAGATCACAACAGTTGATCGAAACAACAACCAATTTCTAATTCAGAAAAAAATATATATAATAATGAGGAGGATAGCCAAACAAGACAAATGAAGTGGTAATATAAATACCACCTGAAGAAAGGGACAAGGTTCCCAGAAACGTTGTGTGGTATTTATATCGTCAAAGCTTTTGTCTGTATTATTCTATCTTTCTTGATGATAAAAGAATTGATGACCTTATACAGACATTTTTTATTTATTATTTATATTGTAACGACCTTTCTATACCTTTTTGTATCTTCAGGTATTTTGCTACAGAGGAGGTATTTTAGTTTCACCCGATAAATAAAAACAACTTAAATTCAGTACCCTTTTTCTAAAGCCATATTTGAAATATAATAAACAAAAATAAGGTCTTAAAATAAGAATGTCTGTTTTATAACTTATTTTTGGGAGTATCAAGTATATATATATATATATATATATATATATATATATATATATATATATACTTGATACATATATACTTGATATATATATATATATATATATATATATATATATATATATATCAATTCATCAGAATAACTGATTTTAATACTGACATAGAATTAAAAATAATGTTTTCAATGAAGTTTCCATTGTACGAAGTGGACATTACCCGTGTGTTATGGTTTAACCATTTTTATTTAAAAAGAAAAAAAATCAATTTGAAACTCACTCTATTTTTAGAACAGACTGCAAAATTGAGTCTATTTCCATAGCCCACTAGTCCATATAATTTTTCTTCTCCCAAATGCAATCAAACACTTACTGTCGTCAACATTCAGAGGTGACGGTGGCTTAAAATTGTGAAAAAATATTAAATATTTGGCTTTCTACCACACTCGAACAGTGTCGAGTTGTTGTTTGCCTTTTGGGAATTTGTTTAGTGATGATTTCTGCATCTGGAGGTTTTTGATCTCTCATTATTTTGCTAGGTTAGTGTCCTTGATGACTGTCTCGCTGGATGCTATTATCAGGATCTGTGTGTCGAGTTGATGTTTGCCTTTAGGGAATTTGTTTTGTGATGATTTCTGCATCTGGAGGTTTTTGATCTCTCATTATTTTGCTAGGTTAGTGTACTTGACGACTGTCTCGCTTTGATGCTATTATCAGGATCTGTGTGTCGAGTTGATGTTTGCCTTTAGGGAATTTGTTTTGTGATGATGTCTGCATCTGGAGGTTTTTGATATCTCATTATTTTGCTAGGTTAGTGTACTTGACGACTGTCTCGCTGGATGGTATTATCAGGATCTCTCATTATTTTGCTAGTTTAGTGTCCTTGACGACTGTCTCGCTTGAATGCTATTATCTGGATTTTACATCTTCCACAATGCAAATGCATGTTTGAAAATTAATTACTGGATATACACACTTGAAATTGGTTTTGTAATTATGACAATATTATTTTGAATACCTCGATTTACTGATATGTTTGAATTTTTCATTTTCCTCTCTCAAACTTATGAAATTGTTTATTACTATCCCTGATAGAGATGTATTTATTTCCCAAACATCACATGTGATGTAATGACTTACATAATGTTGATTTAAAATATGTTTTAATCAAGTATTACAGTATTAAATAGGAGTTTTTGTGCCCATAAATTATGTAATAATGCTTTATGTGTTTTTGAATAAGAGCTTATTTCATTATAATGAAAGTAGTCACAACGACAATTTCAGTTCTCCCAACAAAGTAAATGAAAACTTAAAATTACTCAGATGAGATTGGGAAAGGCTTGCTCGATAAGTAATATTGTAAATTCTGGAATTTTCCTGAATATTGAATGAGTCGCATCTGAAACTGTACAACCAAAATTCCACATTAATCTTCTTGAATCACATTTTTTTTCTTATGAAATGTACATTATATGAAATAGATATCACCCATGTTATGATATGATATAGCAAAAGGAGAATGATTAATTAGATCTAGCTACATACTAATACAAGTAATGTAGATTAATATATATTTTTATTTCAACTGTACTAATAACAATGTTATATAAATACTTCACAGGAAGACAGGAAAATTTAATTGGTTCTGAATCAGTCTTGTAGATGGTAAATTATATAAGAAAATGTGTTTACAATAATTTTACCTGAAAGGATATGAATACAAATAAAATATATTTAATAGTGGACCTTATCGTAAAGTCGTGTAAGTCTCCCTGGGTTGTAAAACAGAAATTCCACAACTTTCAGCTAATTAATTTGTATGTTTCACTGCTTATTCATGTTCGACATCATGCAGCAGTTGGAGATTTGGCTTCTAGATTAAGGATTAGTGGATCTATTAGTCCTCTAGTAAGGAAATAAGCATATTAAATGCTTCCATTATTATGGTTGTGAGTATATATGTAAATGTATTACATAAAATCAGTAATAAATGTTTGAGGAAATTTATATATGGTGAGATAGAAGAAAAAATAATGACCCATTACAAATAGAAAATTACATAAGTGAAATTATATATACAAATGAGAATATACATGGAAGAAAGGTTAATAAGAAATATGTGATGAAATAAATACAAAATGTATCTGAAGAAGAATCAAGTACAGAATGTAAATTAAATGGATGCTAACACTTAAAAAAAACTAATAAAATAAAAATTATTGATATAGAAAATTATGAATGCAAGAAAAATATAATTATGAGTATTAACTCAAGTAAAATGTAACATTAAAATAAGAAAATACCTAATGGAGTAACAGTTAAATAAGAAAAAAGACAATGCACAAGTAGGAAAAATGCTGATTCATATAACAGGATATTTACAAAGCTCAGGAAAATTTTAATATGTAATGAACTTTTCTATAAACCAGGAGAAAATCAGAAGTAGGATATGGATGAATACTCCTCAAGGTAACAATGTTGGTCAGATTAGAACACAAATTATTCCATATATCTTTTTAAAAAATAGAAAACTATGACATAATTAAATCAAAACTATCAGTTTTAATGTAAGCAGTTTTTCGGTTGTTTTTTTTAAGAAACAAAAATTAACTTTACTTAATAAGTTGGTTTTGTTAAGGTGTTACCCTGACACAAATAATCTCCATGGATTAATTGTGTCTCATTTCCCCAACTGTATCCTTATTGGTTGGTGTCACGTGGGTCAACCATTTGGAAAACTCATTTAAATTACCCACAAAATTACTTTGGTCCTCTCTGTAGCATTTTGTACTTTTTAGGGGATTTAGGGGGTTGAAATAAAATGTTAATTTGGCGATTTTAACCCAGAAAATAGGATAGTTTAACATAGTTTATTTTACGAAGTTAATTACTGTAAGGTTGTTAGAGTTTCTGACGGTCGTTTGTAAAGGTTGAAAAGTAAGGCAAAATGGAATGGAGCTAATTAATTTCATTCAGATATTCTGCGCAAGCAGATGAAGATTAGGTAGGAGCATTTACAATATCTTCCAAGGCGTCTCTCAGAGAAGAAGAAGAAGAAGTAGAGTGGAAACAAGTCCCTCCAAGAGTCTCCTCGGTGTTGTGTGGAGTTTAGTATTCACTTAGCAGACACAGTTGTTCCTCATCTCTTGAGGCGACACAAGTGCGGGGGATTTATACGAAAGTTGTTAGAGTGAGGGCAACTTTTCTCTTTAAAGCCTGGGAACCTGCTTTGTGTGAGGGGTAAAGGTAAGTTATTTGTAAGACGACTGAGAACTGCAACATACAAAAGGCTGTTTCATTCAACAAGATGCTGCTCCATATTCTCATAACCCATCCCTATAACCTTTGATATCAATTTAACAAACACTTAATAGAAAGCTGAGAAAAACAAATACAAAAGAGAGACAAACACAAGTCAAGAGAGAAAGGAAATTTCCAAAGTATTTTCATGAAATGCAAGTGAATTTTAAACGTCACAGAGCATGTTTATTTACTGAAGCAGACTTTGAGAACAAAGAAAACAACAGAGAAAACTTTTACACTGTCTTACAATCACTTAAAACAGAAACTACGGTTGTGTAAGAAATTTTCCTGTGACCTTGTGTTTAATTTGAATTCATTATGTGGTTCAAAACCCCCGCCCCCCTCCTCCCTTGTGTTTTCTGGAAACATTCCGGCTTAAATCTTGTAATATTACTAGTGGGCAGTAAAGATTGCTGTTCCACAAGGTTCCATTTTGTATCAATTACGCTTTTTATTGTATGAATTATCAGAGATTAACATTATTAGTGTTTTTTTTTAGTTTAAGATCATAAGGAAATGTGTTGTTGCAGTGAAGGATTCATATTTCCTGTCCCCCATCTTTAAATTTTTCTTGGAACCACATATACCAGTCTTTCTAATACATGTAAATTATTTACCAAAGATGATTGTTTCTTCACTTAACTTAATTTGTGAAATATTTCCATTTCCAGGTAACCTTTTGTTTATGGCCAAGAATTAATGTACTCAGGTGTTCCACAGGGGTTGCCATTTTGGACAAATTACTCTTGTAAGTGTTAAATATAATAAATACCGTCTCATGGCTTGCTATAATTAATGAAGATAAAAATATAATACCATAACCTCGAAACCAACGAACAGCGCTGTCTTAAATTTATGTCCCTGAGAGAAACAACTACAGTTTTAAGTAACTTGACTTACAACTGTTTTTGTTTATGAAGAGAATTTCTATTCCAATCTAAGCAATGTTGTGATAGGACAAACATAGTAATACACAATGGCGAAAGGCCATATAAATGCAACGAGTGTGATTATACATCCACAAACTTAATTAGACATATGAGAATTCTTACAAATGAAATTGCCATTTTAATGTGTTGAATGTTTTAAGATATTTCACAGATTCTAGTCATTTAACTCTTCATATGAGAATTCACACAGGTGAGAAGCCATACAATTGTGTTGTTGAATATTATATGACATGTGCACAACGAAGTCATGTAATTAGTCACACAGTTGAAAAGCCATTTAAAATATAATACCGTTTAATATATTACAATATATATATATATATATATATATATATTACAAGGTCGAGGCACGGAGAGAGGAATGCTGCGAGCCCACAGCTAACCCCTCTCCCACGATCCAGGGAAGGGCGTGGGACAAGTACCAAAAGCCCGACCTGCCTGATGCAGATTTTTCTAGGGTTTTCCCTGCATCACTTTTCGTCGAATTGCCGGGTAGGATCCTTAACCGTAGCCCGGGGGCCCCTAGTTAACCCTTGGCTACCTTCCGCATCCCCCCTTTCAAATCCCTTCCTATGCTATTAAAGGGGAGTTGCCACCATTTGGATTACCCTCAAGTAGTCTGTCTACACTTAAAAAAAAAGTTGGTTTTATACGTCGGACACGCTGTTTGTTGTCTGCTCTCAAATTTTTACCTCCTCTCTTGACTACAACACCAGACAGACTGCCGTTCCTGAAAGTGCTCGCGGCTCACGACAAAGCTAGCCTACGCATTGTTGTCTTTTGAAAATTGGTACCGCTAACAAATCCATCATAACTATTCAATTATTAAAATCATTAATGGCGTCTTTAATTAGTATTACAATATATATATATATATATATATATATATATATATATATATATATTGTAATGATTAGACTTTATTACCATATATAAAAAAACTTTATTACATAAAAATACAAAAATACATTAAAATATTGATTGGGCTCTATCAGATATATATATATATATATATATACATAGTCTGAAAAAGAACAATAATTATCTCCTGCTTGGTTAATGCAATCCTTCTCCTCTACAAGGTAATGTGGCTTAGTTCCGTCCTGTGTCTGAAGGCACTTTACGTTAATGGCGACCTTTACTTTACCTCGTAGCATCAGCAGAGGATCACTGGTCTTGTAGCAGCCCACGATCTCCTTCTTCGGCCTCCACGCGATGGACGTCCACACCCCAAACCTTTTGCTCCTTACAGCTCGTCAAATTTTCCACCCTCTCGCCCTCTCTCATTTCACTTTCAGTCCTCCTCTCTGTCTGTCCACTTTCAACCGGGCGCGGAGTATATACCCTTACTCCGCCCCCCCCAAACGATGCATAAAAAATGGACTTGTACCCTCGGCTTCTTGGGGCCTCTCGGACGCACGTGGTCGTTTAATTAATTCCTTATCAGGCCCGCGGACAAAAGGGCGGTCACTTACCGGTGTTATTCACTACAATATATATGTTTAATATTTTGTGTAAGATTATCAGTTCCTGCCCTTACTTAAGTAACGAAGAGTCAAATTGAATTTTTCCAATTTCCTGGAATATCCTCTAATTTTTCTGCGGTTACAGCTTTCGTTTGTTAACATTGTTATACACTTACGTTGTTTAGAAAGGACTATTGGTTACAGTCGCGGGTTTACCCTAACTTAATGACTTTCAGGAAGAAAATAATCTTTGAAGAAATAAAGATTAATGACAGAAAATTTAGAGACAAGTCTTCCACAGGGTTCTATTTGGGATACACCACTTTTCTTTTTTTTAATACGCATAGAAGTGACTTAACGAACATTATCTATCCAGTTCCGAACTACAAACGATGAGTAACTGTGAATAATTCTCCAATTTTCCTGGTCGCACTTGTCTAATTTTTGGCTGGGTGTGGCACAAGGGTCAAAGTCAGGCCTCATTCCTCTTTCGCCTCAAAAGACTGGAAAAATAGGGGTTCGACAGAGTTAATCAATGGTTGTCATAATATATTTAATCAAAGATTATAAATCCTTTAAATTTTCCTCCAGGTGCAAATAGAGATCGACGTTCCACAGGGTTCCATATTGGATCCAATCAGGTTGTTTTATTAACCTTATCAATCCTGTACATCTTTCACACAAGGAGTTCGTTAATTCATTCCATTTAACATTGTTACATTAAAACAGAATTGATGTCGGTGTCAATTGGTATTTATATCATGTAACATTAACCAAAAAAAACCCCAACAAAATCTGATACATCGTAATTATGGGTGTCAGGGTTTATTAACGGGAACAGCCTGAAGCTGCTGCGCCCCCCTCACCAAAAAAAAAAAAATCAGTGGAGTGGCCATTAAACAAACCTGTCACTCTTGTTTTCATTTCTCCGGGGATCGACATATCAACATCAAAAAAAATCCGTGGTGGCTCAAATTACTTTTTTGTTGTTGTTGTTGTTGAAAAAAAAAGATTTATCAGGCTGTCACATTAATTACGGGACCACTGTGTTTAGTTCCTCCTGGCTGTGATAAGGACAGTCCTCGGCTTCACATCCCCTCAGTTCTGCTTGCTGTTCTTCCTTCCTCGCAGAACGCTGGAGTGTCTCTTAGTCTTCAGACATGTTAATATTCTCTGCCACATTGACCAGTGACGTCACTCAGCGCCACGACATCAGCCCCGTGTGTGCAGACAGCAACATGCGTGTATCTGCGGCCATTTTGAATTGATTTTTTTTTAAAAACCAGATCACAGCATTGGAAAGAGAATTAAATCCTCCACGACCTTTACTCCGTGACTAATGACGTCACTGGCGGCCATTTTGTAGATATCAGCACTGGAAATACGACAAATATTGTGGCGTCGAGGACGCGGAAAAAGTTGCCTGCGAGGGCTATTCTCTCGCAGGCAATACCTGCGAGGGATGTTCTCTCGCAGGCAGAACCTTGTAGGAGAGACAGTATGGGCCTACCTTTGCGGATGCCTTTTCCTTTCCGGTTTTGAACTAAGGTTCCCACAAGCCGAGGCACCTCGGCCTGTTCTGAGAAGAGCATATTACGGGGGTCACAGACCTTGGGCATACGGTAAGAGTTGTCCGGTATTCCCATTGGACTAGTCGGCCAGCTGCCTCCTAAACTGGTCGAGGCACGGAAATCGGAATGCTGCGTCCACACAGCAAACTCCTCTCCCGCTATCGGAAGGGCGTGGGACAAGTACCCAATGACCGACCTAACTGATGCAGGTTTTTCTAGGGTTTTCTCTGCATTTCTTTAGGCGAATGCCTGGTAGGATCCTTAAAATATAGCCCGGGGAGGCATAGTTAACCCTTGGCTACCTTCCTTTACCCTTCCGTATCCCCCCTTTCAAATCCCTTCCTATGCTATTAAAGGGGAGTTGCCACCACGTGGATCACCCTCATGTAGCCTGTTGTCCTGAAATAATGGCGTCGAGGATGGGAATGACGTCACATGCAGCTTGCTGGTCTTCTTCCTTGGAGATGGATGTATAGACTCTTTGGAACGCTCGACTCTATTCTCCTCTTAGAACAACGATACTCTTAGACATGTTAATATTCTCTCCACACAGACAAGTGACGTCACTCAGCGCCATGACATCAGCCCCGTGTGTGCAGACAGCAACATGCGTGTATCTGCGGCCATTTTGAACGGATTTTGTTTAAAAACCAGATCACGCGTTGGAAAGACAATTAAATCCTCCTCGAGCTTTACTCCGTGACTAATGACGTCATTGGCGGCCATTTTGTAGATATCAGCACTACAAATACGACAAGCTGCATTCTCTTAGGAAAATGTCGTGACTTTGACACAGGATTTCTCCCACTTCCTTGGATCTGATTCCGTCCTCGAGTCCACCATCACATGCAGAATTTCATCCTCTACAATTCATCACTGGACCTTATTTTCACTACAACGCTTCATTCTTCAGCTATCAGCGATTAACTGAAAAGTGGTGTAGAATTTTACGTGGCTTTCAGGTTCACAAGTTTATCCAGGAGGCGCTTTCGAATTGGAAAACTTGAGGTTTTTCATTAATGATCACAAGAAATAAAATACCTGAACCTCTTCACGGTAATATATATATATATATACATATAACTACTGGGTTATTTATCTTTTTGCCTGACGAGGAAGATGTTTTTCGGCCACTTTCCGATGCTTTGAACCTTTTCCATGGCCGCCATTTTTTATTTGCAATTGGTTACGGATGTCGTCAATCAAGTGGTTGGTCCTCAACCTTTCTCGGGCTGATTTTCACGCTTCTTGTGTCGCTCAGGCCATAATTGCCCGTCTTTGATCCGGATGAGACCACGTGGCCTCCCTCCACAAGCATCGCTGACTCTTGTTGACAGAGGACGAGCTCAATATTGTCTCTAACGCCATCTACGAGCAAAGACCCGCCTTGTACGCCTGGTAATTGTATTGGTTATCGTCGGGTATTTTTCTATATCAGCTTTCAACCTCAAAATGGAGCCTTCGCGGCATGGACGACGCCCTTGACGTGCAGTTACGAGACTTTCCAAGTCCCCACGCACGCCATTTTTTTATAAACCCCTTTCTCGCTTTTTAAGCCTTTGAATCTGAGAGCGCTCACAACAACAATGGGAGGGACGTATTTATGCAAATGTTGCTTCTGGTTTTCGCCGCCAAACCATTTCTGTTTTTGCCTCTCTTCCGCCGCGCGCCGCGGCGGTGCCGGCGCCATATTTACATTATGCAAACAGCGCTGAATAGTTTCGTAGGGGGGCAAAAAAAAGCAGCCCTGGTTCTTGCCATGTGTGTGTGTGTGTGTGTGTGTGTGGACAACGTGGTTTGTTCCACCTTCGCAGGTAACAGTCTACGCCATTAAGATATATATAGTCCGATGAAAATTAGAAGGGCGAGTGTGACCTTGTATCAAGCCAAATGAGAACGCCTTAAAATGAAAGTGGACGGACGGAGCGACGACATGCAACGTTGCCGAACAATCGCAGCTGTATTTAATCCATTTGAAAGTTTTACGTCGCTGTTTGAAAATAAAAATAAGACAATACCCGACAATCGTAAAAGTGTTTTATTAATTAGTTATCAACTTGCGTCATGTTTCAGCCCTTAAACCATAGCTCGGGGCCCCTAGTTAACCCTTGGCTACCTTCCTCTACCCTTCCGCATCCCCTCCTTTCAAATCCCTTTCCTATGCTATAAGAGGAGAGTTGCCACCATGTGGATTACCCTCATGTAGCCTGTTACCCTAAAATAAAAATGTACCTGATGCGGAAGCTGCCAGCGAGGGCTATTCTCTCGCAGGCAGAACCTTGTAGGGGCGACGGAGGGAGATACCTTTGGGGATTCCTCCGCCTCTCTCCGATTTTGAACTACGGCTCCCACAAGCCGAGGCCTGTTCTGAGAGGTGTATGTTCCGGGGTCACAGACCTTGGCGCATACGGTAAGAGTTGTTTGCTGTTCCCATTGGAACAGTCGGCCAGCTCCCTCCTAATCTGGTCAAGGCACGGAGAAGGGAATGCTGCGTCCCGACAGCTAACCCCCTATCCCGATACCCAGGGAAGGGGCGTGGGACAAGTACTCAATGCCCGGCCTACCTGATGCAGGTTTTTCTAGTGTTTGTCCTGCATTACTTTTAGGCGAATGCCGAGTAGGATCCTTAAACTATAGCCCGGGGGCCCCTAGTTAACCCTTGGCTACCTTCCTCCACCTTTCACTCCTTTTCCTGCGCTATAAGAGGGGAGTTGCCACGACGTGAATCACCCTCGTGCACCGTGTTACCCCCAAAGCCATCTGATGACGTCATGATCGTTTCTGAAACCTTGTCTTCCCCCCTTTCAAATCACATCCTATGCTATTAAAGAGGAGTTGCCAACATGTGGATTAGCCTCATGTAGCCTGTTACCCTAAACAGAAAAGTAGATACCTTTGGGGATGCCTTCTCCTCTCTCCGTTTTCGAACTAAGGTTCCCACAAGCCCTGCATTACTTTTACGCGAATGCCAGGCAGGATCCTTAAACCATAGCCCGGAGGCCCCTAGTTAAACCTTGGCTGCTTTCCTCCACCCTTCCGCATCCCCCCTTTCAAATCCCTTCCTATGCTATTAAAGGGGAGTTGCCACTATGTGGAATGAAACTCTCGTATAGCCACATCTATTATCATATATCGGGTAATTTCCAGGCACCTTCGCTACGTTGCTCTCCATTCCACATCCCCTCTGTCCGTCCTTGAAGGGGAGAGACCACAGCGTGGAAGAACCTCATGTAGACTGTCACACAAACAAAAGAAATTTTATATTCACAATATAATAAGTCTAATAATCCGTGAATACATGGAAACTGTGTGGAAGTGTCACTTAATCTCCCTCGCAGTCTATTATCGTAAATAACTGACTCAGTTTAAAGGTGATGCTACTTGGGTGACGTCATTTCTGTACCTTCATGGTGGCCATAAACGGACAGAGAAACGTTTCGCTGTAGCTTTGCATATTTTATTTCTGAACTAGCTGGGTGCCCGGCGTTGCCCGGGTTGTCATACATCCATAACCCCCGAATTGACTCCAGTCTTGGTTGCTTTTGCGTTATTTTTTTATGTAACGCGACCTCGAAGCATATCCCTAAATCTTCTCACCTCCCATGCCGAAAGGGGTTGATATTACACAGAAACAACGTCGGGAGAAACACTATCAATGCCATTGAACCGGACGAATATATCTTTCACAGCAATGTCGACCGTTTGCCATGTTTGAAAATTTCCAGCAACGACCACACCCTCCCCGCTGGGGGGTTAAACGGCAAATTGAATGGCATAATTAAATTTAGTGACATCCATAACTCCGGATTCGACTCCAATCTAGGTTGATTTTTCGTTATTTTTGTTGTAATGCCACTCCACTGCACCCCAACCCTTACAGGTTCTCCCCTTCCATTGCCTAAATGGGTGGAATTTATACACAGAGAAATATTATCAATTTAATTGGCCCTGAAATATATTTATTCGGCGTATATATCTCGGCTGATTGACACGTTTGTAAATTTCCACCCCTGTTCACCCCCGCTCGTGGGGGATTAAACTGCAAGTTGACTGTCATAATTAATCTCTGCGACGTCCATAACCCCGGATTCGATTCTAATCTAGTTTTTTCGGCGTTATTTTTGTTGTCATGCAACTCCACCCCTACCCTCATGGATGCTCTCCTCCGAAGCCGATAGAGAAAATCGGTGGAAAAACTATCAATATTTTAGACCTTTTTTAAAAATATTTATCTGAGTTAAATATCGGGCGTTTTAGCAAGGTTTAATATTTCCACCCCCCACTCCTGGAGGGTTGGTAGACGCGTCTCAAGCCAGACAGTGTTTGTCTGCTTCCTGGTCGCAAGGGAACACGTGTACGAAATTTGGTGAAATTTGCTCCACGGGTGTAGATTTGTATAAGGAACATGCACGCACTTACATACAAACATACAGACATTTATTAATTAGGTGCTGCCACTTCTCCAAGTTTCAAAGATATTGTTCTGTTCGGTAGAGGACGGCAGCACTTGGGTTGTCTCCGACTGCCGTTGTGCCGTGGAAGGAGACTTTGGCTCCCAAGGACGAGGCCACGGACGTGCATTATCTCTGCCCGGCGTGAGCTGCAAACAGAAACCACTCTCTTGGCGGACGACCAACTCAATCACAGAAGCTCCACACCGCGTGAACACTCGAAATAAGTCAACGGACGGACGGACGGGGGCCCAATTAATCCTTACAAGTGTTTCGGGTCCTCCGGGTCCAGACCAGGTTCCTTCAATGCAGCAGTTTCCAAGAGCCTGTGTTTACACCATTGCGACTGTAAGATATTTTTTTTACCCCAACCATTTTTTAAATACACATAGCTTATCATTCAAGTATGATTAAGTGACGTCATCAGCGACGTCGACGACCGCAGACTCACACACATGCACCTAGACGGATCTGCTCAGGATCACGAAGCGTGTTACTTACAAAAAAAATGTTTTATTGTACATTTTTTAAGGGTAACAGGCTACATGAGGGTAATCCACATAGTGGCAACTCCCCTTTAATAGCATATGAAGGGATTTGAAAGTGAGGATGCGGAAGGGTAGAGGAAGGTAGCAAAGGGTTAACTAGGGGCCCCCTGGCTATAGTTTAAGGATCCTATCCTTCATTCGCCTAAAAGTAATGCAGGGAAAACCTTAGAAAAACCTGAATCAGGTAGGTCGGGCATTGGGTACTTGTCCCACGCCCTTGAGATAGCGGGAGAAGAGTTTGCTGTGGGGACGCAGCATTCCTTCTCCGTGCTTCGACCAGTTTAGGAAGCACCTAGACGACTGTTCCAATGGGAACAGCGAACAACTCGTACCGTATGCCCCAAGGTCTGCAAACCCCGGAACATGCACCTCTCAAACCAGGCCTCGGCTTGTTAGAACCTTAGTTCGAAAAACCAGAGACATGCGAAGGCATCCCCAAGGTACCTCCGCCAGAACTCTCTGGGAAGAGAGAATTCTCTCTCAGGCTTCCTTTGTTTTAGTATACAATATTTCCCCTAATTTGATTAAAGAGTTGTTTACTGTTCCCATTGGAACAGTCGGCCAGCTGCCTCCAAAACAGGTCGAGGTTCGGAGAAGCGAATGCTGCGTCCCCATAGCAAACTCCTCTTCCGCTATCCAGGGAAGGGAAGGGCGTGGGACAAGTACCCAATGTCCGACCTACCTGATGCAGGCTTTCTAGAGTTTTCCCTGCATAACTTTTAGGCGAATGCCGGGTAGGATCCTTAAACTATAGCCCGGGGGCCCCTAGTTAACCCTTGGCTACCTTCCTCTACCCTTCCGCATCCCCCCTTTCAAATCCCTTCCTATGCTATTTAAGGGGAGTTGCCACCATGTGGATTACCCTCATGTAGCCTGGTACCCTAAAAGAAATCGATTTCTCAAATGAGGTACTAGTAATTTAAATTTATCCATAATTATTATTGAAATGGTTTTTAAAATTTACCCTCAACCCCAGAGAATGTGAATATTTAAAAACAATGGAAATTGATCTCACTGGGAAGTGTCTATTTTTTTATTTTTCCCTCCTGGACAATATTGAAACATTTTTCACCAGTTTCTTTGTTTTTACTGCGGAGAAAAAGAGGAAATAAGGGTAACTTCCCTTTACGTGCCATGGAGTATTGTAAGAGACCAATTTTCTTATTCTGACGTACCTTTAAAGGGATCCGGATGGACCGGATCGAATATTGATCCCAGAAGCTTCGTCCTTATGGGGTACGTGGTGCTCCTGCCATCTGAGCTTACCACACGGTTCGAGGTTTCAGGCAGCCATCTACTAAACCCTTCACTCGCCTAATTTACCACGGTATAAATCAGACGCATAAACAAAGCGCCGGGCTCATCCGACGTCGTCAGTGATCGCCGATAAGGGACGCGACGACGTTGCCAAGTCGACAGCACCTGCTGCTGGTGGCGGTGGTGGATTGATTTTCTTTAAAAAAATCCCTAAAAGAATCGTTTCTCGCTACACCTGAATTTAATTTCTCGTGACTCGGCTCGATGGGAGCTGTGGGTGACGGGGGTGGGGGTGTGGGTGGTGGTGGGGGGGTGGTATTGATTTAAAGGCAGCGGCGCCTTCTAGCGACATTTCTGGAAGCCGAGGCGACGCGGTAATAAAACGCAGAGCCACTTTACTCTTGCGTCTCCGGCTGTTATTAAAATCCGATAGAAGGAGGCTTCCGTTTCTCAGCCCCGCTTGAAGCCTCTTTTTTTTTTACACGGTTTCATAAAAATAATAATAAAAAATATCACGAGCAAGAGGAAGAAGATTGCCTCAAAGTGACGTCTGATGCTTATAAAGATATTGAAATAACGTGCCAGGAAAAATGGAGTACTTGTGTGTGTGTGTGTGTGCACTAGATTCTCTGACAGTAATAAAAAGTTTATAAAATAAAGTCCGTATCAGTCAGAAGAAGAATATCAAAGGGGATGTTATAAGAGAAGGACGAGGGTTGTTCGAAAAGTACGCGGCCTGGCGAGCAGAAGTACCAACCTTGTAAAGTCGGAGCTTCTTTAGTGACAGCCGTCGCCAGGGAATTTGCCACGGTGACGCGCTGTTGCCTTCTTACCAGTAGTAAAAGGTATTGGGGGGGAAGAATCAAGGGACCACACTGGTCGAAGTGACCACGCACGTCACAAAATGATAACGGACAATCCAACGAAACGGCGAATGTGCGAGGTGTCAGACAAGGTAGTGCCTGGACGTGAGAAAGCTGTGGGTAAGACGAGCGCCGCGTTTGCTTTAACAAAACATGACGGGGGAAAACAAAAACAGGGGGATGCTTTGACGACGTTTCCAGGCAGACCGAGTTTCAACGCCTTACAGCATGGCAAAGGAGCACCCTTAGGGGTGGGGGTGGAAGGTTGAGGGACGTTACCTAGAAATTAACGTGAATGCAACCAATATTGGAGTCAAATTCGGGGTTATGGATGTCGCTGATCTTAATTATGACATTCATCTTCCACTCCCACCCCTCAGGGGCGGGGTTGAAAATTTTAAAACATGCAAACTCGGTCGATATTTGCGTTGAGTAAATATTTTTCAGGGTTAATTAGATTGATAGTAGCTTTACCGATGTTGTTTGTGTATTATTTCATACATATTTTTTTTCTCACGGGAGGGAGGACGTTTATAAGTGGTGGTAGTGGTGGAGGGATAATAAATAAAAGTAACGCAAAAGAAACCGAGATTCCAGTCAAAGCCGGGTTTATGGAGGTCGCTGATTTTAATTATAGCATTAAAATTTTTGTTTCACCCACAGTAGTGGGGGTGGAAATTTTGGAACGTGTCAAAACGGCCGATATATTCATAGAAAGAAACATTGTTGGGGTTTGATGAGTTCAACCCCTTTCGGCGTGGCAGGTGAGCGCCTTTATGTATAAGGGTCGACGGTCGTTACATAAATAAATACTTTTCAGGGTTAATTATTGATTTATAGTATTTTTACCGATGTTGTTTGAGTATTATTTCAACCACTTGTTTTTCACACGGGGAGGAGGACGTTTAGGGGTAGGGGTGCTGGAGGGATGATAAATAAAAATTACGCAAAACAAACCGAGATTCCAGTCAAATCCGGGGTTATGGAGGTCGCTGAGTTTAATTATGTCATTAAAATTTTCGTTTCACCGACAGTAGCGGAGGTGGAAATATTGGAACGTGTCAAAACTGTCGATATATTCGTCGAAAGAAACATTGTCGGGGATCGATGAGTTCAACCTCTATCGGCAAGGGAGATGAGCACGCATTTAGGGATAGGGGTCGACGGAAGTACTTTACAGGGTTAATTAGATTGATAATATTTTTACCGATGCTGTTTGCGTCTAATTTTAACCTCTTTATTTAGCATGGAGGGAGGACGTCTAGGGGTGTGGCTGCTGGAGTGGGTGATAAATAACAATAACGCAAAACAAACCGAGATTCTAGTCAAATCCGGGGTTTTGGATGTCGCTGAGTTTAAGTTTGGCATTCATCTTCCCCTTCCACCACTCAGCGGCGGGGGTAGAAATTTTAGAACATGCAAACACGGTCGATATTTCAACCCCTTTCGTCATGGAACGAGAACGCATTTCGGGGTAGGGGTCGACGGTCGTTACATAAAAAATAACCCCAAAATCAACCATTATTTGGAGGGGGTGGGGGTGCGGGTGTGAATATATGACAACCCGGGCGACGCCGGGCACCCAGCCACGTTAGATAATAATAATTAGCTTGTCATAAAGGGAAAACCAACGCGTGGAATTAAATTTTTAGGCACAGCAGGATCCTGGCAATTGCGATATTTGATGTAAAAATAAAAACAGTGTTTCATGACTATACCGAGCCTTGTCGCCCGTCGGACCTTGGGAGGCGGCCACAGAGGACAGGCGGTCGTCCTTGCGTAGAGACTGTCTCTCTCATAACTCTGACTTCACGGTCCCCCCGAAATTTTTTTTTTTCGTCCTTCATTTTCCGAAGCTACCAACCGCTTCGTGTTTTACTTAATTTCCATTGGTTTGCTTCTCAGTAAAATTGGGGTAAAAATGAAATCTACCGATTCTTCCGTTGAACGACAAAAAAAATAATTTCGTTTCCGTGAACCGGATGTTTGCAAAGTCTGTGACGCTTCCGGGCCCGTCCACGTCATGTGCATTCTCACCACCTTTGGTTGACCGTAGTTGCGTCCTGTTCTTTTCCCCTTTGTTCCTTGGAACAGCCAAACCCGGGGACTGATGAATTACAACCTGACTTGGCCTTGAAAAATAATCTCCTGGTGCGCCCTTAAATTACCCGAAAATTCCAGAAAATTATTTATTATTTAGAAAGTATTATTAATTAGTTTTCTTATTAAAGTGCGACAGTTTTAAAAAATATTTACAGCTCTATTTATACATGAAATAAATATAATTGGGTCTGATTTATCAGTAATTCACATTAACTGGATCATTATGACCGTAGTGTAATTTCTTTCTGGTTAAAAACACAGAAAATATATATATTTATATATTGTAAAGTTGTCCGGAATAGCAGGGGGTAGTCAAAATCTGTCCCTTGGGGGTTGCCTCTCAGAAAGTTCGGACGGGGCATGTTGTAACATCAAGTGCATGTGATGTTTCATATCTGCGTCACAATCTCTTAGAGACGAACAGATGTCTCTGTGGGGGTGGTAGTATAGGGTTATGTTGCATATATATAGCTACAATAGGGCACTAGAGGGCGGTTAAAACTAAGCGAAATCCATAACCACGGATTCGACCGCTGTTTCGCGTTTTTTTGGGTGTTATTATCTAAGTAACAACCCCGCACCTTTAAGGGCCCCACGCCTCACAGTCCGAAAGGGGTTGAAATTATTTTAATAAAAGCATCGGGATGCACGCTGTCAATCTCTTTGACCCATAAATACATTTAACCGACGTAAATATCGGCCCGTTTGAGGATGTTTGAAAATTTATACCCCCCCCCCGGCCCTGGGGGTTTAAACGGCACCTTGAAATTCATAATGTAACTCAGCGAAATCCATAACCCTTGATTTACAACCCCCCGTCCCTGGGGGGTTAAACGGCTCTTGAAATTCATAATGTAACTCAGCGACATCCATAACCCTTGATTTACACCCCCCCCGTCCCTGGGGGGTTAAACGGCACCTTGAAATTCATAATTTAACTCAGCGACATCCATAACCCTTGATTTACACCCCCCGCTCCTGGGGGTTTAAACGGCACCTTGAAATTCATAATTTAACTCAGCGACATCCATAACCCTTGATTTACACCCCCCGCTCCTGGGGGTTTAAACGGCACCTTGAAATTCATAATTTAACTCAGCGACACCCATAACCCTTGATTCGACTCTAAACTCGGTTCTTTTCACGTTATTTTTCTGTCTAGCCTCTCCATTATCCATCCGTAAGGGTGGTGGTCCCCTCCCGAGCCTAAAGGGGTTTATAGTGATCTAAAAAAATATCTGGAGAGACGCTATCAATCTCAATGACACAGAAAAATATTTATCCGGTGCAAATATCGACCGCTAGGACAGGGCTATGTTGTAACCTCAAGTGCATGTTTCCTATCTGCGTCACAATCTCACCAACAGATGTCTCTGGGGGAGTGTATACTAAAAATTATGTCGCATATGTTTTGCGGAGAGGTATATGCCGCCCATTACGACCAGTTCAATCCGTAAGAAAATGAAAGCTTTTCACTTTGTAGCTGAGAATTGGAAAATACCATTTTTCAGAAATCGCAAAAATAGCAAATAACCTCGATGCGTTGTTAAGTTACCAGTTGAAGGGGAGGGAGAAGGGGTGGGGGTGTAAATGGGTCCAAACGCGTCGATTGCGACCTCCTGTCTACCAAAGCTGCCACAGACGTGACGGTGGTAGCTTAGAAAAATAAATTAGGGGATGACAACCTAGTCACAGTCCTATGAACTGATTCTTTTTAATAAATGGAGTGTGTTGATTAAACGCACGATGACGTCAAGGGTCGACCACTGTTCACGATCCCCTTGTTGATGATATATATATGTCAGTGTGTACTTCGCCAATGGGCTTCCAGTGTGAAGGGTGGAGGGGGTTGGTTGAATGATCGTCCCGCTCACCCCAACACCTGGTCCCACCCTCAGTGACGAATGTGCGGGTTCGTCTCAACCCCCCCCCCCCCACCCACCGGTGTCTTCACTGGTCCAATGGAAAAAGAAACTGCTGCAGGGGTATTATGAAGTGCTTATCCTGAATTCCTTTTTTTTATGTGGTTTCGGATACTGTCGCCGTTTTACGGGGGATTTCCGCACCACGTTCTTCCTAACTACTACAACCCTGTCCCCTTCACTTTTTCATCCCCCTATCCAGGCTGTAGTCGTAGCCACAGTTATGCTGTCCATTTCGTTTTTATTCACCCTGTACGATTATCGGCCTTCCCTGTACTTATGTTACGTCCCTCTACTTCCACCCCTAAGGCTGCTCCACTTGTGAGACAAAAGGTGCTGCAATTATACAAAAACAAAATCGGGAGAATCGCTATCTGTCTCATTGACCCCAAAAAACTATTTATTCGGCGCAAATATGGGCAGTTTTAGCATGTTATAAAATTCCCACCCCCGTCCATCGCTACATCTGCGGGATGTTAACCGTCAAGTTTAATGCCATAATTAAACTCAGCGACATCCATAACCATAGATTCGACTCCAATCTCGGTTGTTTTCCCGTTATTTACGTGTAACGCCCCTCGACGTCGACCCCTAAGTGTACTCCGCTCCCATGTGGAAAGGGGTTGAAATTACAACATCGACAACATCGGTAGAAACACAATTCATGTCATTGACCCCGAGAAATAATTATTCCACGCAAATATCGACCGTTTAACTTCTATGGAAAGTTTCCACCCCCGGTCACCCACGCTAGGGGGAGTTAAACGGCCAGTTGAACACAATAATTAAACTCGGTGTTAACCATAACCCCGGATTCGATGCCAATCTCGGTTGTTTTTGCGTTAAGTTTAAGTAATATCACTCTACCCCCACCTAGAAGGGTTGAAAGTATTCACAGACAACATGTAGAGAAACGTGTATGAATCTTGTTGTAGAAATATATTTAATTTATCTGATTGAACCCCGAAAATTATTTATTTGACGCAAATTTGGTTCCTTTTTACATGCTTCAAAATTGACACCCCTGTCCACCAACCCATACCCTGGCAAGTTTAATATCATAATTAAACTCAGCAACATCCATAGCTCCTGAGTCGACTCCAATCTCGGTTTTATTCGCGGTATTTTTGTTGTAACGGCCCTTCCACGCCCACCCCTAATGGTGCTCCCATCACGAGGCTGTAAGGGGTTGAAATTATGTACACACAAAACACCCGGTAGAAACATTATAAATCTCTCTGACGCCGATAAATAATTGTGTGACTCTAGTATCGGCCGTTTTAGCATGTTTGAAAATTTCCAACCCCCACCCCTGAGGTTTTTTTTTTGCTGGGTACACGCGTAGAACCTACAGTCTATTTTATTTATTAGACAGATTTAACACTTTTTGAAGGGACTATTTTGTTCACCCTTTTCTTACCTTTGTATCTATTCGTCAGGCGGTGGTGGATTTATATTAGACTAAGCCTCGAGGATGCTGGGAATTCGAGTCTTCCGTCCTTCCATCTTGATCCCAGCCATCCAGAGAGAGAGAGAGAGAGAGGAAGCTGCCTCTGCTTCTCCCCAGAGGATCGCCGTCGGCTTGCGAGATTTACCGAGACAGCTGAGGACGTCGAAAATCTTCTCTCTCTCTCTCTCTCTCTCTCTCTCTCTCTCTCTCTCATCTCACACCGCACTCTTTTTTTCTCCTTCCCGACGCGTTCGTTGCCGCAAAGAAATACATTTCGTTTTTTTTTCCAGAGACTCCTCTTATATTTTTTTATTTCTCCTGCGAGCGACGGACGAAACTCTTTGCCTCCCCCCGCCCCCAACCTTTACTTACGGCGGCCTCGAGAAATGAAGAGGAAACACGCAAACGTCACTGTGAGTAATATTTATCTTGACCAATAGGATTTTTTAGGTGTAGACATGCTCCATGAGGGTAATCCACGTTGGGAAACTCCCCTTTAATAGCATAGGAAGGGATTTGAAAGGGGGGGATGCGGAAGGGTAGAGGAAGGTAGCCAAGGGTTAACTACGGTCCCCGGGTTATATTTTAAGGATGCTACCCGGCATTCGCCTAAAAGAAATGCAGGGAAAACCCTAGAAAAACCTGCATCAGGTAGGTCGGTAATTAAGGTACTTGTCCCACGCTCTTCCCTGGATAGCGGGAGAGGAGCTTGCTGTGGGGACGCAGCATTCCCTTATCCGTGCCTCGACGAGTTTAGGAGGCAGCTGGCTGACTATTCCAATGGGAACAGCGGACAAATCTTACCGTATGACCCCAAGGTCTGTGACCCCGGAACATACACCTCTCAGAACAGGCCTCGGCTTGTGGGAACCTTTGCTCAAAAACGGAGAGGAGGAGGCATCCCCAAAGGTAGCCCCTTCGTATCTGTCCTACAAAGTTTTGCCTGCGAGAGAACATCCCTCGTAAGTTACCTGCGAGAGAATGCTCTCGCAGGCTTTCATTCAGGTTGACCAATAGAGATGTAGGGAGAGTTTATCAATTTTTATTTTTCCTTTTCACGTCCGGTGGTTGGAAGACAGTATTCCTCTGGGGGAATTATTTTGGACGTTAGAGGGGGGGGGTAAAAAGAGAATTTGAAATTGCCGACCTCCTGTGGTGAAGGGGTCAGCATCACTGAATACGGGCGAGGGCCGTGGACGTTTTTTGTGTGCGTGCGTTGTGTGGAGAAAACTCTCGGCAAGATCAATCCCCCGACTAGAAAAAAATAAAAAGATTTCCCATACTGAGTCGCTAATAACCAGAGATGTTGACGCGACTGTAAATAAATCTCAATACAATATATTTTAAAAAAACTTGAAGTAACTTGATGACCTTGGGAGGTCAAGGTTATGCAACGTTAGGATGGCAGCTGGCCGACTGTACCAATGGGAACCGCGAACAACTCTTACCGTATGCCCCAAGGTCTGCGACCTCGGAACATTCACTTCTCAAAACAGGCCTCGGCTTGTGGGAACCTTAGTTCAAAAGTGGAGAGAGGAGGAGGCAGCCCCAAAATCCTACATTTTATCTGAAATATTCCCAGTATATACAACATTAATAACGTAATTCGTCATACAGTTGTAAGTGAAATAAAATAAAATAAATTTGGATCTGTTCTTTATGTAGCTTTTTGGAAACTGCCTACGAGGGCTATTCTCTCGCAGGCAGAACCTGCGATGGATGTTGTCTCGTAGGCAGAACCTTCTAGGAGACATACGAAGGGGCTACCTTTGGGGATACCTCCTCCTCTCTCAGGGTTTTTGAACTAAGGTTCCCACAAGCCCAGGTCTGTTTTGAGAGGTGAATGTTCCGGGTTCACAGATCTCGGGGCATACGGTAAGAGTTGTTCGCTGTTCCCATTGGAACGGTCGGCCATCTGCCATCCTAAACTGGTCGATACACGAAGAAGCGAATGCTGCGTTCTCACAGCAAACTCCTCTCCCGCCATCGGAAGGGCGTGGGACAATTAGCGAGAGCCCGACCTACCGGATGGAGGTTTCTCTAGGGTTTTACCTGCATTACTTTTAGGCGAATGCCGGGTAGGATTCTTAAACTACAACCCGAGGGCCCCTAGTTAACCCTTGGCTACCTTCCTCTACCCTTCCGCATCCCCCCTTTCTAATCCCTTCCTATGCTATTGCCCTAAAAAAATGTAGCTTTATATATATATATATATATATATATATATATATATATATATATATATATACAGCTGTTATTCATTTCTAATTTATAGGTTAAATACTGTTCAATTTGAAGAAGTTCCAAAAACAGGACGAAACGTAGTAATTTTTCTTTAAAAAAAAATATTGTACTCTTCTTGCCTCCAAACCGTATTAATTATATTATTACGACGATAACACCATTATTTCCACCGTATTCTCTCTGACTACGAAACAAGGTTCGATATATTTGTATAAATGTTATCTGTGACGGATATATTCTTTGATTAAGTGAAAGATCAAACGTCAAGATTTCTGACCTTAACTGCCCGCCATTTGCTGTTCTTTTAAACGCAACTAAAACTAAACACGTGGCGCCTCTGGTGGCTTCCGCAGGTGAACTACATAAGTTGACTTAGTTTCTCTACGTCATCGGAATGGTCATGATAATTTTTAAATAAATGGAAAGAAGAATAATAGATTAATTAACTACGAATTGTGAGTGAGGTTTCAAGACCATTTAACATCATTTGATAGGGGTGGGGGTTGGTGTTGTGTGCGGTGGCGCTGGTTGTGGTGGTGGTGGTGGTAGGGAGAAGGGAAGAAACGTCGTCGTCGTCGTTGGAGCCTCTAAACTGCCTGGAACTTTTGTAATATCTCTGGAGTTGATTGTCTCCGTCTCTGTCTGTCGCACTCTTTTGTTGGAGAGAAGAGAAACGTTCTCAAAGCAGGAAATGGGATTTAGCACTTTAGGAAACATCTGTCGGAGCGTCACATAAAAGCAGTTTGTGGGTGACTAATTTATTTTCCAACCCCCCCAAACCCTTTGAAACCGTCGGGACTCTTTCCGTTCTTATTCTCCTTATACGTAATTGTGACCTCAGAAACAAAGACACACACGCAATAGACAGAAAAATTAGCGTCTGTAGAAAATTGAAATGAGTAGAACGACCTTTAGAGAGAAGAACGTCAACTTAATAAACGTGAACTTCAAAAATTTCCGGGGGTTTACGACGCGCGGATCAGCGCCCGTTGCCCCCGAGTTAAGGTTTAATTTTGTTCCACAAACCAACCCCCTTTTGAGACCGGGCTCTGTCCTTCCTGGAACACAGAAGCGTGCGACTGGCTCACAAAGCTGTGTCGTTGTTATCCAATCCTATCCATCAGGAGTTAAGCTTTAGTTGGTTCCACAAACCAATCCCTTTACAGGCCGAGCTCTGACCATCCTGGAACACAGAAGCGTGTGACTGTCTCACAAAGCTGTGTCGTTGTTATCCAATCCTATCCATCAGGAGTTAAGCTTCAGTTGGTTCCACAAACCAACCTCTTTACAGGCCGGGCTCTGACCATCCTCGAACACTGAAGGGACCGACCGTCTCACAAAGCTGTATCGTTGTTATCCAATCCTATCCATCAGGAGTTAAGCTTTAGTTGGTTCCACAAACCAACCACTTTACAGGCCGAGCTCTGACCATCCTGGAACACGGAAGCGTGCGACTGTCTCACAAAGCTGTGTCGTTGTTATCCAATCCTATCCATCATGAGTTATGCTTTGGTTGGTTCAACAAACCAACCCCTTTACAGGCCGGGCTCTGACCATCCTGGAACACATAAGCGTGCGGCTGTCTCACAAAGCTGTGTCGTTGTTATCCAAAACTATCCATCAGGAGTATCTTTAGTTAGTTCCACAAAACCAATCCCTTTACAGGCCGGACTCTGACCATCCTGGAACACAGAAGCGGGCGACTGTCTCACAAAGCTGTGTCGTTGTTATCCAATCCTATCCATCCTGAGTTAAGCTTCAGTTGGTTCCACAAACCAACCCCTTTACAGGCCGAGCTCTGACCATCCTGGAACACAGAAGCGTGCGACTGTCTCACAAAGCTGTATCGTTGTTATCCAATCCTATCCATCAGGAGTTAAGCTTTAGTTGGTTCCACAAACCAACCCCTTTTGAGGCCGGGCTCTGACCATCCTGGAACACAGAAGCGTGCGACTGGCTCACAAAGCTGTGTCGTTGTTATCCAATCCTATCCATCATGAGTTAGGCCTTGGTTGCTTCCACAAACCAACCCATTTACAGGCCGGGTTTTGACCATCCTGGAACACTGAAGCGTGCCACTGTCTCACAAAGATGTATCGTTGTTATCCAATCCTATCAATCCTGAGTTAAGCTTCAGTTGGTTCCACAAACCAACCCCTTTACAGGCCGGGCTCTGACCATCCTGGAACACAGAAGCGTGCGACTGTCTCACAAAGCTGTATCGTTGTTATCCAATCCTATCCATCAGGAGTTAAGCTTCAGTTGGTTTCACAAACCAACCCCTTAACAGGCCGGGATCTGACCATCCTGGAACCCAGAAGCGTGCGACTGTCTCACTAAGCTGTATCGTTGTTATCCAATCCTTCACCTATGTCAGGCACTGATCAACATCAACCCTATTGAATTTATCTCCACGTGACATCAACATTAGTTTATCTAAATTTAATTTAGGACCCAACCAAAACAATTTATTGTGTCAACTTTCTGTGGCAATTTTCTTCAATTTTTAAGTCTAAATCTTCATTTTCTGGTTTCACCAAAGGGACACAAAAAGGTCCAGTTGATAAGTTTTCCACCACAGATGTTTTTTTTATTAAATTAACTGATCAAATTGTGACTCTTGTTATATCGGGCCAAACTAAAAGAACTTTAAAATGAATATTTTACGTTTAATTGACAATTAATAAAAATTTAAATACCACACAACGCTTCTGTAACGTCTCTGGCTACTGCGGTTGTGTCTCTCTCGGATCTCACGTTTTTGCTGCACCTGAAGAAAGGAAACAAGGTTTCCAGAAACGTTGCAGTGTGGTATTTATACCGTCACTTCTTTTGTTCTGTATTTGGCTTTCTTTATTATTATTAACCAGCTGGGTGCCCGGTGTTGCCCGTTTTGTAATACATCCATAACCCCAGATTTGACTCCAATCTCGGTTGTTCTTGCGTTATTTTTTAATGTAATGCAATTGCACGCACACCCTTAAGTGTCCTCGCCTTCCAAGACCAAAAGGGGGTTGAAATTATTCACAGAGAACAAGTATAGAAATATTATGAATCACATCGACTAAGAAAACTATTTTTTAGAGACACATGTCGCCTGATTAAAATCTTTGAAAATTTCCACCCCCGCCTGTAAAGGTTAAACTGCAAGTTGAATGCCATAATTAATCTCAGCGACATCCATAATCCAGGATTCGAGACCTATATCGGTTTTTCTTGCGTTATTTTTTATTGTAATGCAACTTCACTCCCACCCTTAAGGTTCCTCCCCTCCCAAGCTCGGAAGGGGTTGAAATTATACACAGAGAACATGTATAGAAATATTATAAATCTCATTGACTAAGATAAAAATATTTTTTCGAGGCACTTATCGGCCGAATAAAATGTTTGAAAACGTTCACCCCCGCCCGTGAGGGTTAAACTGCAAATTGAATGCCATAATTAATCTCAGCGACATCCATAACCCAGGATTGGAGATTAATATAGGTTCTGGCGTTATTTTTTAATGTAAGGCCACTCCACCACCACCCTTAAGGGTCCTCCCCTCCCAAGACCGAAAGGGGGTTGAAATTATACACAGGGAACATGTATAGAAATATTATGCATCTCATTGACTAAGATAAAACTATTTTTTCGAGGCACATATCGGCCAATTAAAATGTTTGAAAATTTCCAACCCCGTCCGTGAGGGTTAAACTGCAAGTTGAATGTCATATTTAATCTCATCGACATCCATAACCTAGGATTGGAGTCCAATATCGGTTGTTATTGCGTTATTTTTTAATTTAAGGCCACTTCACCCCCACCCTTAAGGGTCCTCCCCTCCCAAGACCAAAAGGGAGTTGAAATTATACACAGAGAAGATGTATAGAAATATTATGAATCTCATCGACTAATAAATATTTTTTAGAGGCACATATGGGCCAATTAAAATGTTTGAAAACGTTCACCCCCGCCCGTGAGGGTTAAACTGCAAATTGAATGTCACAATTAATCTCAGCGACATCCATAACCCAGGATTGGAGTCCAATATCGGTTGTCTTTGCGTTATTTTTTATTGTAATGAAACTCCACTCCCACCCTTAAGGGTCCTCCTCTCCCAATCCCGAAAGGGGTTGTAATATTACACAGAGAACATTTAGAGAAATAATACGAGTCTCATAAAGTACGACATATATTTAGTCGACCCAAATATAGGCTGGTTAACGTGTTTTTGAAAATTTCTACCCCTGCCGTGGCCACCACCAACAAATATTCAAACATTCACTCTGTTTTAATATATAAAACTAAACTAAAAAAAACCAATCGTGATTGGAGTCGAATCCGGGGCTATGGAGGTCGCTGAGTTTAATTATGACATTCAACCTGCAGTTTAACCCTCTAAGGACGGGGGTGGAACAACCCTGGCAACGTCGATCACGCAAATAGTTTATTATTCCAGTATTTATATTAACATATTTCTAAAGTGGGGTTTATTAGTTAATCTAAATTCGTGGAAAATAACTTATAGTTTATTTTTTTTTTTAAAAAAAGTATATGTTGAATTTCCCTGACGAAGGAAACTCCTCACCCAGGTTTAAGGACTACATTCAGAGTGGCAAAGGGGTGGGTTGACCGGCCGAGGTCCGTGACGACGTCACAGTGACGTCATGCGGCGTTGTTCGGGGCCTCTGCCAGGGTCTCGCCTCTGTCCAGTGCCTTTTAACTTTACAATTATTATTTTTTTATATAAAAGGAAGTTTCAGTGAGTACGGCGAAGAGGAGAATCTTTGATTTTTCTCTCCAGAGAGGTTTAAATAAGATAGAAAGCGTAAAAGAACGCAGCCAAGGACGTCAAATTAAATACGTAATTGGCAATTATCGGAGTCGCTGCCGTCTGCTCGTTTCATTCACCTTATATATATATATATATATATATACTGCAAACTTGCCCCGCCCCTTCCGTTGACGTCACACTTGGAGTCGATCGTTTTTTTTGTGCAGAGGCTTCGATGATGAATAAATTAGCCAATAAATCAGAATTGGGGGCGGGGGGGCGGTTATTTGATGCTGAGGGGGAAAATTCTCCCATGATAACGTTTGAAGTGAAAGTAGACACACACACAAGGTCGATAATATTAATAATAAAAAATACGCGGAGTAATTAAGAGTAATTAAGAAACGCTTCAATAGCGCAGGAAGGAATTTGAAAGGGGTGGCCGAGGAAGGACTAAGGAAGGGGCCGCTCATGGGTGCAGGGTAAGGATTTTACCATGTCGCATTCATTCGTCTAGAAAAGACTGACGTGTAGGGTGAAACCAGCATCAGGGTACGTGGCACTTGTCCCAATTAGAGGTTAGGGTTGTCTGCCCGGGGAGACCGCGCGCCAATCCCGTCTCAACCCTTCCGCTGGGTTCGGAGGGGCATCTGGCCGACTGTTCCAAAGGGAAAAGCGGACAACCAACGCAACTGGCTTTTAATTGGAAACACTGAAAGAGAGGTAGGGATTTTCTCTTGCTGCTGGATTGCTCCATCCGTGTTGTTGAAGGTAACAGAAAGTGGGGATGCGGAAGAGGAGAATCTGTTACTTCCTCTGGACAGCGGCAGACTGTATGAGGGTGACATAAGAACAAGGTGGCGATGTACAGCGGCGTCCGCACACACGAGCTGCTGTGTGACGTTGTGCAATGAGGCTGTTAAGATGATCCACGTGTGCTCAGCTCACACACACACATACACACACACTCATACATATGAGGACCCGTAATTTAGTCGCGAGCAGGTTGATGAGCTTGCATTACCAAATAGCCGCCCCCCCTGCCCCTCCTCCTCCACCCTGCCCCCAGTGCAAACAGAATCATCCTTGCTGACTGACCTGCTGCAGTGCGCTTGTGTGCACGCGCAGGATTTGATGGCCGCCATTTGTTATTCAGCCTCGTGCAGCCCTAGCGGGAGGATTTCATAACCTGTGCAACACACACAACCCGTTGCTACCTCGTCACTGTACAAGCTGTGCTGGGTTGGCTCTGCGGACAAATGGTCTGGAATTTTATATTTTTTGCCCCCGTACTTGTAAACGTCGTGTCCATTTGTGAAAACACCCCCCAAGTATTGCAATTCGAATAGACCAGATGGGGAAAAGTTTCTATGAGCCTTAAAAGCAACGAAATTTTGCACCTCTTTTCATTTTCTCGGTAATAGCAAATGCATGAAGCGTTCTAGTGAGAATAATGTTCAGTGATGAATTGTAGAGGATAAGATTCTGCATGTGATGGTGGACTCGAGGACGGAATCAGGTCCAAGGAAGTGGGAGAAATCCTGCGTCGAAGTCACGACATTTCTTAAGAGAATGCAGCTTGTCGTATTTCTAGTGCTGATATCTGCAAAATGGCCGCCAGTGACGTCATTAGTCACGGAGTAAAGGTCGTGGAGGATTTAATTCTCTTTCTAACGCGTGATCTGGTTTTTTAAAAAAATCAATTCAAAATGGCAGCAAATACACGCATGTTGCTGTCTGCACACACGGGGCTGATGTCATGGCGCTGAGTGACGTCACTGGTCTGTGTGGCAGAGAATATTAACATGTCTGAGAGTATCGTTGTTCTGAGAGAGGAAGAAAGTGTCCAGCGTTGCAAAGAATATGTATATACTTTTGCAACGAACAAAGAATAGCAATCAGAACGTGACGTCATTCCCATCCTCGACGCCATTATTTTAAGGTACCAGGCTACATGAGGGTAATCCACATTGGGCAACTCTCCTTTAATAGCATATGAAGGGATTTGAAAGGGGGGATGCGGAAAGGTAGAGGAAGGTAGCCAAGGGTTAACTAGGGCCCCCGGGCTATAGTTTAAGGATCCTACCCCGCGGCAATTCGCATTAAAGTGATGCAGGGAAAACCCTAGAAAAACCTGCATCAGGTAGGTCGGGCATTGGGTACTTGTCCCACGCCCTTCCCTGGATAGCGGGAGAGGATTTTGCTGTGGGGACGCGGCATTCCCTGCTCCGTGCCTCGACCAGTTTAGGAGGTAGCTGGCCAACTGTTCCAACGGGAACAGCGGACAACTCTTACCGTATGCCCAAGGTCTGCGACCCCGGAACATTCACCTCTCAAAACAGGAGAGGAAAAGGCATCCCCAAAGGTAGCCGCTTCGAATCTCTCCTACAAGGTTCTACCTGTGAGAGAATATCCCTCGCAGGTACTGCCTGCAAGCAGTTACAAAAAATATAAAAACTGGTACGAAGTAGGCCCTCAGAGGTGCTCAGGAGAGTGAACAAGAGGAAAAACGTTTTTTAAAAAAATTATTAACAAGAAAGACAGTCAAATACAGACAGAAGAAGTGATGATATAAATATTTCACAAACCACAACGTTTCTTGAAACCTTGTCTCTTTTATCAGGTGCTAAGAAAACTATAAAAAAAACAAGAGGAGAGCCTAGAGCGAGACAACTGCACAGTTCACTTGGCAAAACTCAAGGCTTTCCAGAATCGTTGTTGTGTGGAATTTACATGACCACTTATTTTGTCTGAATCTGGCTATCTTTCTTCTTCTTCTTCTTCTTATAATTATTATTCAGAGTTGAAAGTGTTTATACCTTTAATAATTTCACTTTTACAGGTCATTTACAATAATGAAAAATTGAAAACTTTGTATGGTTTGTATTAAAGAAAATTATTTGAAAATTCTCCCCAAGTCAGAACCATCGGAAGGGCGTGGGACAAGTACCAAATGTCCGACCTACCTGATGCAGATTTTTCTAGGGTTTTCCCCTGCATCACTCTGAGGCGAATTGCCCCGGGTTAGGATCCTTAAACTATAGCCAGGGGTGCCCCTAGTTAACCCTTGGCTACCTTCCTCTACCCTTCCGCATCCCCCCTCTCAGATCCCTTCCTATGCTATTAAAGGGGAGTTGCCACCATGTGGATTACCCTCGTGTACACTTCCTTTTCTTACCTCCAAAAAAAAACTGAAGAAGAAAAAATTTACAAAGTAATAATACAATTGATGACCTTATACAGACGCTTTATATATATATATATGTATATATATATATATATATATATATTTGTATTATATATTGTAACGACGTTTCGATTCATTTATTCGGTGTCTTCTTCAAGGTATTTTCCTGAAAAAGGATGTGTTCACAAACGATTAAAGACAAAATTAACCAAAATTCTCAACACAATTTAGTTTATTAAATTAATTACCGTGAACTTAAGTGTAGAGTAGTCTACATTGGTCAGACTAAACGAGCATGAACAAGTCTTAAAAGAGCCTAAGGACAGTTACAAAATGGGCCAACTTCATCGTAGTGACGCAACCTGACATTGGAGAAATAAACTGAGAGACTTTGTTGAAGGATCCTCTTCAGATGTGTTATTATTAAATAAACAATTAAAATATATTAGAAATTTGTTTACTTTCAGCCGTCGAAGTTGATGGATTATGATTAATATTTATTCTGTCAATTTTTTTGGTTCAAATTTACTATATTTTATTAATTGTTTCTTTAATAATAAACTTGTTTAGAGCAACAAATTACCTAAAGATTTAGAACTGTGAAGTATAAAAGTAATTAGCAGAAAAGGAAGACAAAAATTAGTTTGAAATAAATATCTAATTGTTAGAACATTTTTGTTACTGTGCTATTTCATTTATATATATATATATAATTTTGAAGTGTTAATGAATGTTAAGGAGAATATAAAAGATTACTGTTTCTCTGATGCAGTTAATTTTTTCCTAAATAAATTATATTTTGTTGTTATTTTTATCTGAAGGGGTCCATGAAGAAAGGGATGAATTCTTATGTATTTTAGTTAATTGTAAATTTTAATGATTATAATCAAATTCAGACTCTTAGCCAATTTCTATTAATTTTTACTCCTCTAATATTTTATCCTTTTAGAGGAATTGTAACTGACATAAAAAAAATCATAAATATATCAAAATCATATTTTATCAAAACCATTTTATGTCACCATTTTAAGTGTTTCTCAGTTGTTTCCACAAACATTCACACTACGGTGCCATAAAGTTGATTTATTTGCTTTACTGAACTTTGGTTTATTTTATTTATGACAGTCCATAGGAGTGTTGCTGTTGCACAGGGATCGGTCACTGACCCCCCTTCCCAACGTTCCCCCAGTCTAAAGAGGCGTTGCAAATGTTTCCTTTTCCGTGGTGAGATGTTCATGAATAGATGCAACAGTTGCAGGAGGGTTAATTAGTTTGCAGGCAATTAGCTGCTGGTTCATGTGCTGTACGTGTGTGTGTGTGTGTGTGTGGGCTGGAATGGGGAGGGGAGGGGGTTTAGTGGGGGAGGGTGTGACTACAGACCTTGATGACCATCGTCCCCTTCCACACCCCCAGCATCCTGTGTATTCCCTGTGGACCAACTACATCAAATGGAACAGGGTTTCATTTAAGAGTTTCTACCAATCTCAAAGAGGATGATTCTTTGTCCCCTCATAAGTTTGTTTTCAATTGTCAACTGAAAGAGGTATTAGTTTATGTTTGGGATGGTCAGTGATCCAGTTCCTTCATAGCACAGTATTTTTTCTCTTTCATCCTGAATTCAAAACTCCCTCTACTGTAAATGTACTTTGATCGGTGCTGGAGATTTTAGTACATGTTCATTATCTGTGTACAGGACTTATGGGATCAATAACTCTATATATACTTCTAACCAACAGTTAACAGAGACACATTTAGAGTTAAAAGCTGCTCTATATAATCTTTTTTTTTTAACCACAATGAATATTTTTCAACAGTGGACAAATACCAATTCAAACTGGGAAGTATTCTTGGTCTAACAATAAAAGTGATACACTTTTCTTGGGTTGTGTTGTTCAACAATACAAATATTTCTAACTGTCATTGGCAGGTAATTGAACTGATGTAACACTTAAATAATTCAACATCAAATTATGAAACTTGGTAGGAATTTTCAGCAATCGTCCCATTTAAATGATTAGTTTACACCAATGACTCTTCAGGTTGTTTACAAATCTAATATTTTTCAATTACAATTGTAATTAATTTTATATGAATCATTAATATCTTGAAAAATTGGAAATAATAAATGTAAAAAGGTGTGGAACATGGAATATTTCTGTGGTATAAAACAAGACCTTGGGGAATTTAAAAATTTCAAGGACTTACAGTGTAACTGGAACAACAGGTAAAAATCTATAATGAATGTAAAAAGGTGTGGAACATGGAATATTTCTGTGGTATAAAACAAGACCTTGGGGAATTTAAAAATTTCAAGGTCTTGTTTTATACCTCAGAACCATTTCATGTTCCACACATTATTACATTTATTATTATTTACAAATTTTCAAGACATTATTGATTCATATAAAATTATTTTATTATTCACAGAAGCTGTGTAATTGTTTTTTTATATAAAAAAATTAATGCACTCTTTTGACATTCTCAGTAAATGGTTTTATTAACCACTTCTTCCCTAGAAATATATTACATTTTATATTTAAATTATTTATCATTATAGAAAAAACATAAATCCTTATTTTGATAAACAACTAATTAATTAAACAATTAATACACATTTTCTAATTTTTTTTCTTTAGAGTTAAACATAAAATTTAATTTAAATTAATTGATGAATTATTTTGAATAATGAATGAGAAAGATAGCCTATACAGACAAAAAAAGGGTAATATAAATACCACACAATGTTTCTGGGATTCTTGTCAGGTGCTAAGAAGAGCCTAGAGCGACACAACTGCACTGGTCAATTGGACAACACTCAAAATTCTCCCAATGAACATCGTGATTTTTCTCCAATCAACGGTTTTCATTACTACGTTGTGGTTGGCCGTCTTGTAATTTGTCCTTATGCTCTTTTTAGACTTGTTAAATGCTCGATTAGTCTGCCCAATGTAGCCTACCCAGCATCTAAGTTCGCGGCAAATCAATTTTGTAAACTAAATTATGTTGAGAATTTTTTTTTGTTTGTCTTCAATCGTTTGTCAACACCTCCTTCTTCAGGAAAGCAAAAAAAAAATTGTATCGAAGCGTCGTTACAATATATAAATGACTATGTAAGGTCGTCATTATTCCTTTCTTTTCAGTTGATGTCGCTCAAAGCTTTACTGTTTCATTTCCACATGTAGCCATTTGCGACACGAAGGAACGAGGTCGTTTAAGCTTATATGGTCAAGTCATAACGACGGTAATTGCTCAAGTACCTCGGGGGAGAATCGGTCCGCCATTGATCGCTGTTGGTACGCACGCTGAGTGTAAATTACGACACAACTGGGAGGGAGTTGAGTTGAATGGGAGGGGGGGGTGTGGATTACGCGGGCGGTAATGCACGATCACTGATCAATGGACGCTGCCAACGCATAAAGGCAACGGACCCTCGCGGACGTGTCGGTTAACAACTGGCCCGTCAATCCCTCAGGCGAGACAGGGAGAGAGAGAGAGAGATTTCTAAGTCATAGAAACTCTTACTAATTAGACTTGGCAGGCAATACCTGTGAGGGACGTTCTCTCGCAGGCAGAACCTTGTAGGAGAGACAGGAAGGGGCTACCTTAGGGGATGCCTCCTCCTCTCTCCGTTTTTGAACTAAGGTTCGCACAAGCCGAGGCCTGTTCTGAGAGGTGTATGTTCCGGGATCACAGACCTTGGGCATACGGTAAGAGTTGTCCTCTGTTCCCATTGGAACAGTCGGCCAGCTGCCTCCTAAACTGGTCGAGGCACGGAGAAGGAAAATGCTGCGTCCCCACAGAAAAATCCTCTTCCGCCATCCAGGGAAAGGCGTGGGACAAGCACCCAATGGCCGACCTACCTGATGCAGGTTTTTCTAGGGTTTTTCCCTGCATTACGTTTAGGCGAATGCCGGGTAGGATCCTTAAAATATAGCCCGGGCGTCCCTGGTTAACCCTTGGCTACCTTCCTCTACCCTTCCGCATCCCCCCTTTCAAATCCCTTCCTATGCTATTAAAGGGGAGTTGTCACCATGTGGATTAGCCTCATGTAGCCTGGTTCCCTAAAAAAATACTAATTAGACTAATTACAAAAATGTCGTTCCAGCAAAAACCCACGGAATAAATACAACAGATACGCGGTTTAAAAGAACCCAGCAATTAGACGAAAACTAGGGGTTTCTTTACAGTGTTGTTTGATGTGGAGTATTGGACGCTGGTTATTGTGAAGTTCCGTGTGGCGTAGTTTGGGGGCGGTTGGGGATGAGGCGGCGGCGGCGGCAGCGGCGGGGAAGCTCAAAGCAGAGACGACCTTAACCTCAAAGCTGCAGTGAGGATCAGAGTAATTAGCCTCGTCGACCACAAGGAAACTGGGTCGCGGGTCTCTCACAAAGAATACGAAATTAGTTTCTTGTCTCCTCCTCCGCTGACGGTGCATCTGTCTGTCTGTCTGTCCGTCCGCAGAGCGCAAGATTTTTTTTTTTGGAAAAAATACTCTTTACTTATTTTAACGATATACGTCATCAATGACAACATTTAACACGATGGACGATTTTTGAGTGCATCATATATTATTGGACAATTTCTCTTAAGACTTCCGATTGGAACAGTCGGCCAGCTGCCTCCTGTAGGCGTGTGGCGTGGAGGATAACGATGCGTCTGACGTGGGACAAGTACCCGTGAGCCCGGCCTGGATTTTCTTGGGGTTTCCCCTCTCCCCCTGCGTCACATTCAGCGGGTTTAATGTTGCCGGGTAGGATCCTTAAAAACTACAGCCCAGGGCGGACCGTCTAGTTAATTCTCGTCTACCGAAACTTCCTTCTCGTTTCACTCTGAAAAAAAAGGAGACCCTCGCTAATAGATGTCACAGAGTATGACAAAACATATTTTAATAATTATATATATATATATATAGTGACTATTGAGAAAACTAATCTAATCTTCTAATAAAGCAGTGTGTATGTATGTATGTATGTATCTGTGTCTGTTCCTTATACGAATCTACACACACGTGGAGAAAATGTCACCAAAATTGCGTACACGTGTTCTTTGCGACCAGGAAACAAACCACTGTCGGGGTGAGACACGTCTACCAACCCCACCCCCCTTCCCCACCCCCACCCCCAGGAGCGCGGAGGGTAGTCATGTGTTAAAACATTCAATATATTGTTCTCGTAGTTCAACCCGGTTTTGCATAATTATATTAGAACGCAACGTTTCGACGCGACTAAAAGCTCTGTCGTCATCTTCCAGAAGACAGAGCTTTTAGTCGTCGAAAAGTTGCGTTCTAATATAATTATGCAAAACCAGGTTGGACTCTGAGGACAACTACACCGGGAAAGGCTTGAATCTTTGATCATGTTAAAACATGCTAAAACTGGCCGGTGTTTAGGTCGGATTATTATTTTAAGGGGGTCAAAGACATTGAGAATGTTTGTATCGACGTTATCTGTGTATAATTCCACCCCCCCCCCACCCTTAGAGGTGGAGGCAGCGTTACAAGAAAATAGCGCGAATACAACCGAGATTGGAGTCAAATCAACGGTTATGGATGTCGCTGAGTTTAATGTTGACATTTAACTTGCTATTTATCCCCCCAGTTTGCGGAGCTTGGAAATTTTGAAACGTCTTAAACAGATTATGTTTTCCAAGAAATCGATAGTGTTTTTTTACCGATGTCATCTGTGTTTAATTTTCATCTCCTAACAGCGCGGAAAAAGCGGCTGCACCCTTAAGGGTGGGGGTGGATGGTTCGTTACAAGAAAATAACGCTAATACAATCGAGATTGGAGTCAAATCCAGGGTTATGGATGTCGCCGAGTTTAATTATGATATTTAACTTACCATTTGGCCCTCCGGGGGTGGGGGAGGATGTGGGTGGAAATTTTTAAACATGCCAACGTGGTCGATATTGGCGATGAATCAATATATTTCAGGGGTAATTAGATTTATAGTATTTCTACCGACGTTGTTTGTGTATAATTTCATCCCCCTTTCCGCTTGGGACGGGAGCAGGTTGTCAGCAAGGAGCTGAAGTGGCATTGCATTAAAATAACACAAAAGCAACAGAAATTAGAGGGTTATGGATATTTGACAACCCGGGCAACGCCTGCACTCAGCTGGTAACTAAATATATATCAGCCAATTTTTAAGTCAGAAAAAAGAATTTAATAACGTTTCACAGTTCATTTTTCGACATCATCAGGTTCAAGAATTTTTAATTTTTTTTATAGAGAGGTCTAATTTGTTTCTTACCTACTGCCTCTCTCTTCCTGTTTTACTTGTGTTTTTTTTTGTTTTCTTCGCTTTGAGTAAATCTCCACATATTTTTTTCTGATCCTCTAGCCGACCTTTCATATCATTTCCTTAACCTGCCTCTTTTTCCCTGTTTTACTAGGTTTATTTTGTTTTATTCGCATTGAGTAAATCTCTACATATTTTTTCTGATCCTCTAGCCAACCTTTCATATCATTTCTTTAATCTGCCTCTTTTTCCCTGTTTTACTTGTTTTCTTTGTCTTCTTCGCAGTGATTAAATCTCTACATCTTTCTTCAGCCCTACTAGACGACCTTTCACGTCATCTCGTTATACCTACTGCCTCTCTCTTCCTGTTTTACTTGTTTTTTTTTTCTTGGCTTTGAGTGAATCTCTACATTTTTTTATGATCTGCCTCATTTTTCCTGTTTTACTAGGTTTATTTTGTTTTCTTCGCTTTGAAGAAATCTCTACATATTTTTTCTGATCCTCTAGCCAACCTTTCATATCATTTCTTCAATTTGCCTCTTTTTACCTGTTTTACTACTTTGTTTTATTCGCTTTGAGTAAACCTCCACTTTTTTTTTCTGATCCTGTAGCCGACCTTTCACATCATTTCTTGAACCAGCCTATTTTTTCCTGTTTTACTTGTTTTCTTTTTCTTCTTCGCATTGAGTAAATCTCTATATCTTTCTTCAGCCCTTCTAGACGACCTTTCACGTCATCTCTTTATACCTACTGCCTCTCTCTTCCTGTTTTACTTGTTTTCTTTCTTGTCTTTGAGTAAATCACTACATTTTTTTATGATCTTCTAGATTTCTTTAACCTGCCTCATTTTTCCTGTTTTACTAGGTTTATTTTGTTTTCTTCTCTTTGAGTAAATTTCTACATATTTTTTTCTGATCCTCTAGCCGACCTTTCACATAATTTCTTTAACCTGCCTCTTTTTCCCTGTTTTACTAGGCTTATTTTGTTTTATTCGCATTGAGTAAATCTCTACATATTTTTTCTGATCCTGTAGCCGACCTTTCACATCATTTCTTGAACCAGGCTCTTTTTTCCTGTTTTAATTGTTTTCTTTGTCTTCTTCGCATCGAGTAAATCTCTACATCATTCTTCAGCCCTTCTAGACGACCTTTCACGTCATCTCTTTATACCTACTGCCTCTCTCTTCCTGTTTTACTTGTTTTCTTTCTTGTCTTTGAGTAAATCTCTACATTTTTTTTATGATCTTCTAGATTTCTTTAACCTGCCTCATTTTTTCTGTTTTACTAGGTTTATTTTGTTTTCTTCGCTTTGAGTAAATCTCTACATATTTTTTTCTGATCCTCTAGCCAACCTTTCATGTCATTTCTTTAATCTGCCTCTTTTTCCCTGTTTTACTTGTTTTCTTTGTCTTCTTCGCAGTGAGTAAATCTCTACATCTTTCTTCAGCCCTTCTAGACGACCTTTCACGTCATCTCTTTAAACCTATTGCCTCTCTCTTCCTGTTTTACTTGTTTTTTTTCTTGGCTTTGAGTAAATCTCTACATTTTTTTATGATCTTCTAGATTTCTTTAACCTGCCTCATTTTTCCTGTTTTACTAGGTTTATTTTGTTTTCTCCTCTTTGAGTAAATCTCTACATATTTCTTTCTGATCCTCTAACCGACCTTTCACATCATTTCTTGAACCTGCCTCTTTTTTCCTGTTTTTCTTTTTACCTTTGATTTTGGTTTCTTACCTTTCTATGCCTTTTTTCACCTTTTTACTCCAAGACAAGGTTAGGCCCGAATAATCTACATAATAATGTTACTTCAGCATTGTCAAATCCAGATACCGCGGTCGAAATACTGTGTGTTTTTTTTACGAGGCCGATTGTAGCGCCCCAAACGGCGGGTGTGTGGATTTATGAGGACATTATACACAGGCGTCAATCACGACGTCGATTTTTCGTTTCCCAGTTTGATTTGTGGCCGGCGCGCGACAAGAGTCGCTGTTGGCGCTGCCTGTGGATGGTCGCGGCCACTTTGTCAACGTCTCGCGCAGAAACGCGACGCAACAGCGGCTCACGTGCAGCTAATATCTGCGACACACACACACACACACACGCTTCCACCAGATGGCCCCAGTGTGGTTCAATCTACGATCCCGTTACTTTGCGTGTATCCGTTCGTTTCCTCCCATCCACCTTTACCAAATTCCTAGTCTATTTTTCCCAACCGTCACACCCTTCCATTTCCAGTTCTATCAGCAATAAATTTCCTTTCTAAATTATATTTCCTTTCTTTCCGCCATTATTCCAATGTTTCTTACAATTATTTTACATTTTTTCCCCTATCAATCTTGCATTTCCAGTTTGAAATTTCTCTCAGTCCATCATTCTTGTACCTTTCCTACCTTTTCATTACATTTTTACTGTAATTTCTTCCAACTCCTGCTTTTCCCCCCTCCTTTATTCCCTTTATTGTTAGTCACATCTTCCTTTTGACTGTCTGTAGCCAAACAATTTCCTTCTCAATTTTCCTTCCACTTTTATTCAAAGGTTTTTTTTTATTCCTCATATCCTTCTATTCACATGTCAATTATTCTCTTTTTATATACTCCACCCAATTACATTGGTTTTCCCACTTCTTCCACCGTTCCAATTCAACATTTATCTCAGTCTATAACCAATCAGTTACCTTCTTCCGTTCGGTTCCTTCTATCCACCTTTATAAAATTATTACTCTATTTTTCCCACCTTCACATCCATCCCTTTCCAGTTCTATCACCAATCAGTTCCCCTTCTTCATTATTTTTCCTTTCATTCGCCCTTTATTCCAATGTTTCACCGTTTCTTACAATTTTTTTCAATTTTTTCCCCTTACCATACTTGCATTTCCAGTTTGAAATTTCTCTCAGTCCATCAGTCTTAGACGTTTCCTATCTTTTCATTCCGTCTTTACTCTGATTTCTTCCGAATCCTGTCCTCCACTTCTTCCTTGTAATTTTCCATCACGTTATTTCATCATCCTAGTTCAACTCTTCTCTCCGTCTGTAATCAATCAGTTCCCTTCTTCCGTTCGGTTCCTTCCATCCACCATTACCAAATTCCTAGTCTATTTTTCCCACCATCACATCATTCCATTTACATTAATATTACCTATGAGTTCACTTCTTCAATATTTTTCCTTTCATTCCGCCTTTATTCCAATGCTTCACCGTTTTTTACAGTTTTTTCCTTACCATACTCGCATTTCCAGTTAGAAATTTCTCTCAGCCTATCACCAATTAATTCACTTGTGCCTTTCCAATTCTTACAATCCACGTTTACTATAATTTCTTCCAACACCTGCATTGTTTTCGTCACATTCTTCATTTTTACAGTCTATTGCTAAACAATTTCTCTTCTTCATTTTACTTCCACCTTTATTATTTTTATTCCAAGTCTTTTTGTTAATCTCTAATATCCTTCTTACCATTTCAAGTTGATGTGTCTACAACTTACTCCTTTTTCTGTTCCACCTTTATTGCAAGTCGGTTTTTAATATTCCACTTCCTCCTTGTATCATCACATTCTTCCACCGTTCTGGTTCATTTTTCCTCTCTGCTGTAACCAATTAGTTCCCTTCTTCCGTTCGGTTCCTTCCATCCACCTTTACCAAATTCTTAGTGTATTTTTCACATCCTTATATTCACAGATCAACAATTCTTTATGTCTAAGTCAATCAATTTCTCTTTTTCATTTTCTTTGCACCTTTATTCCAAGTCCTTTTTTTGGCCTCCATATCCTTCCGTTCACAGTTCAACAGTTCTCTGAGTCTATCACCACTCTTTTTTTTCTTTCCTTTCACTCAACTCCTGTCTTTTCTTCCCTTCGCATCCTTTTTGTTCCCAGTTCTACAGGCAGCTCTCCCTGTTACCACGCATCATCTTTAACTTTACAGATTTCCAACCTTTCCATGTGTTTCTTATTATATATATATATTTTCAAAAATACAACGATTTATATGAATGCAGTTTCGTCGTCATTGAACCACAACAACGGTTATCAGATGTTTTTCTCCACACATCAATATCTCTGACTCGTCCTTGAAGCTTTGTTTATGTTTATCTCCACACGTCAATATCTCTGACTTGTCCTTGAAGCTTTGTTTATGTTTTTCTCCACACGTCAATATCTCTGCCTCGTCCTTGAAGCATTGGTTATATTTTTCTCCACACATTAATATCTCTGACTCGTCCTTGAAGCTTTGTTTATGTTTTTCTCCGCACATCAATATCTGTGACTCGTCTTTGAAGCTTTGTTTATGTTTTTTTCGACACGTCAATATCTCTGACTAGTCCTAGGAGCTTTGTTTATGTTTTTCTCCACACATCAATATCTCTGACTCGTCCTTGAAGCTTTGTTTATGTTTTTCTCGACACGTCAATATGTCTGTGACTCGTCCTTGAAGCTTTGTTTATGTTTTTCTCCACACGTCAATATCTCTGCCTCGTCCTTGAAGCATTGGTTTTATTTTTCTCCACACATTAATATCTCTGACTCGTCCTTGAAGCTTTGTTTATGTTTATCTCCACACATTAATATCTCTGACTCGTCCTTGAAGCTTTGTTTATGTTTATCTCCACACATTAATATCTCTGACTCGTCCTTGAAGCTTTGTCTCTCGCAAGGACCTGTGTGGGGGGAAAAAGAATAAACCTATTTTTAAAATGTCAAAGACAATACACTCAAGTTTTCTCTGCATCGTAGTTGTTATCTATTTACGACGATTGTCTCTAAACTGACGACTCAAAGAAGTTAAAGTAAGTGTCTGTCTTATTTACAGGAGTTTTACGAATCGGCGGCCATCTTTTTTCAATCCGCTTTACCTTCTTTTGTCGGTAAATTGTAAAACACCAGAGACCTTCGTAAACGTGAAAGCAGATTTCTATTAAAATTAAGAACTTAACAAGAAGAACGTCCCGACAAGTCAAAGGGTTTATTGACAACAGAAAGTGAAAAGGCCGACCAAAGAGGCTTTGACTCGTTATATCTGGCTCTTCAAGCTCTTCCGCTTAAATTATTGTCTTTTGTTTCAAGGATAATTTACCACTTGTTAAAATTAAATCTTTACGCGATGAAAAACATTTACTTCGTCCTCGATGGGGACATCTTCAGAACGTAATTACCAGGGGAAAAAACAGAGCTCAAAGGGATTATTTAATATTGACAACGAACTCTCAATTAATTTCGGTCTTCTATTTTTACTCGTGTTATATTAAAATCCGTGTTAATTTTCTGTTCTTCGTCTTCTTCTTCTTCCTCTTCTGGGAGTAAGAAAATTAGTTTTATCGATACAATCGTAATTAAAAATACGTAATTGGAAAATAGAGAGGAATATTTCTCAAATTAAACCTCAGGACCCCCTGAAGTATTATATTATTATTATTACATATGACAACACTGTTTTTCCTCCCTGCTGCACGACAACGACGAAGCCTCCACGTCGAGATCCAGACGAGTGACAGGAAACGTCCTCAAAGCGTACTCAGTTTGCCAAATTTGAACACTCTGGCGCTGTAATCAAGCTCAGAAGTCGCTACCTCTTGAAAGGCTGGATGTCAAAGATAGGAAGATATCAAAGATAAAAAGCGAACAAATCCCTCGGCAACCCCCCACCCCCACCCCCCGCGCAAATTTTCCAAACTGTTACTTTAACTCAATCTAACCCTGGACCTGACGACTTGTGTAAGCGTTTCTCTCTATAGTCCTTCAACTGAACTTTCTAAAACCTTTTATCAATGTAAATAAATAAAACAGTGTGTTTGTATGTTTGTTTGTATGTGTGTGCATGTTCCTTATACAAATCTACACCGGTGAAGCAAATTTCACCAAATTTAGTACACGTGTTCTTTGCGACCAGGAAACAAACACTGTCGCGGGGTGAGAGACGTCTACACCCGCAACCCCCCAGGGGTGGGGCTGGAAATATTCGTACATACTAAAAGAGCTGATATTAGTCTGATAAATATTTTTAGGGGTAAAAAACATTGATAGTGTTTCTACCGATGTGATGTATGAGTATAATTTGAACCACTTTACTGCATGGGAAAGGAGCGCCGATAGGGGTGGGGGTGGACGTGCGTTACAAGAAAATAAAAAGCGAATACAACCGAGATTGTAGTCAAATCCAGGGTAACGGATGTCGGTGAGTTTAATTTTGACATTCAAATGGCCATTTAACCCTCAGGGGTGGGGGTGGACGGGGATGCAATTTTTCAAACATGTTAAATTGGTCGATATTTGCTTGTAATTAATAATTTACAGGGTCGATTACGTTGATAGTATTTCTACCTATGTTTTTTTTTGTAAATTTTCAACCCCTTTGCGGCATGAGAGGGGAAGCAAACACTTAGGGATGACTGGAACGGAGTCGATATATTCAAACATGGCAAAAATACCGATATTGGAGTCGGAAATAAAATGTTATTAGGGCTCAAAGAGACCGACAGTTGTTTCTACCGATGTTAATCTGTGTAAAAATCAACCCCTGTACGGAGTGGGAAGGTAGCAACCGTAGGGCTGGGGGTGGACGGGGCGCTACAAGAAAATAACGCGATTACAACAACCGAGATTGGAGTCAAATCCAGGGTTATAGGTAGCTCTGAGTTTAATTATGACATTCAACTGGCCAGTCAAACCCCCCAAGGACGGGTACACTCGGGGGTGGAATTTTTAAAACATGCGATTGAATATTTGCTTTCAAATAATTATAGTTATAATTAATTAGATTTCTAATATTTCTACGGCTTTATTTGTGTATAATTTCAACCCCTTTCGATGTGGGAGCACTGGTAGGGGTTCTGGGGGGGTGATTACATAAAAATAGCTTAAAAATCGGGGGGGGGGGGGTTATGGATAAATGACGTCTCGGGCAACGCCGGGCACCCAGATAGTTTTAATAAATAAAAATCCGTTCTTCATTAGAGGTGCTAAAATTTAAGACCATGTAAGAAACTGTGATTTAGTAAGAAAATAAATTGTAGGTGAGCCTGAAACAGGTTTAATTGATGGATGGATGGAACATCGCACCGTTGCTCTGGAGTCGACACTGGGGTGGTAGCTCAGATGGTAAGAGTGTCCGCCCGGGTTCAATTCCTTGGATCCGGTCGACATTTTTCCATCCTTCATACTTAGAATGGAATAATTTCACCAAGGATAATCATTATCTTGACCTGATGAAGATAATTCAGCGAATAGAGTGGAACGTAAGAGGCACAGCAGAGGTGGAGGTAGGTTTAGCAACACTGTCGGAAATTGCTGCGAGTAGGAATACCTTGAGGAAAAGTAGATTCCAGCGGAGCTCGTACTGTGGGAGATTTATACACCATAAAATCCCCATTACTCAGAATTTCGTTGGCTCCTCGGGGGTGGGGGGAGGGGGGTCGGTGAGGGGTGAGAACTTACGTCAGGGTGATTCATCACCGGCAAGGAAAGGGACCCACCATGAAGAGCGAAACTGTGTAAATAAACCACGACGCGCCTCGCAGCTGTCCTCGAGTTTATACACCCACCATCCTATTTCCCCCACCCCTAAAAATGTCTGATGATGCCAAGGAGGATTCCCAAGGATACTGCGAACCGAAGTCATCGCCAACTTGAGGAACCTTTATGGTCACAAAGACCTTCTTCGTGCCGTTGTCACAGACTTGGGCGGTAACAAACACCCAAGGCACAAAATTTTACCATGTCATGACGTAACAGGAGAGACACAAGATGGTCGCCGTGAAGGCCGTCGTCGACGTCATCGTAGAGGAGGAGGGGATGAGTCCTCAGTGGATCGACCAATAACCCCAGTATTCGACATGATTTGATTTGAGCTTAGTCGAATCCAGGGTTATGGATGTCGCTGAGTTTCTCTATGACAACCCTGGAATACGCGGGGCACCAAGACAGTATAGAATAAAATGTAGTTTATGATTAATAACAGCCATTTTATATTTTTTAAAATTTTTCACTTGATGGAATTAACGTTTCGGCTCGAATCTCCCCTCCCATGCGGAAAAGGGTTCAAAATTATACACGAAAAACACCGGCAGAAATACTACCAATCTTTTTGACCACGAAAAGTAATAATCAGACGCAAACATCGGCCGTTTTAGCATGTCTGAAACTGTATAAACCCTTCCACCTCCGTCACTGAGGGGGTTAAACGGCAAGTTGAATATAGTAAATTAACTCGGCGACATTATCGACGTCACGGTGTCGGCGGCCATCTTGTTTCTCTCCTGTACCTGTATCGGATATACGTCATCGTATAGTTAAATACAGTCGATAAAAATGTTCCCTGGTACGACGAATTAGGTTTATCATTAGAACATTGTGATCTCCGGTCACCGGTGGCGCGTAGCTGAAATTAGCAAGGAAACAGGCCAGAAAACATCTCAAGGGGGACGACGGACTGCAACATAGGAATCTGTAATAAGGGGTATGTCTTCCACTGTAGTGATAATCGAGCGTAGTGATCATACCATCTGAGCTACCCTGAGATCCTGCCTGTTTTGCGTCCTGATCTTTTAATTTAGTTTCATAGCCCCCTTACGTGCTTCTGTTTCTGAATGTGACAGACTTTTTAAGGGGAATTTTCTGCGCCATCTGTTATTTTAGCGAAGATAAATGAACGACGGAGGGGGGTTTCCTGATGCGCAGCCGCATCTATCAGCCACGTATCAGCCATCGCAGCAATCAGCTTCGGCATTGCCTCGAGGAATGGGGGGGAGGAGGGAGGAGGAGGGAAACTGTGTTCTCAGAGGCTATTATCAGTCTGGCAATTTGTCGGATGGACACGACCCCCAGAGGGGACTCGAGCAATCCATCCACCACCACCACGACGACGACGACGGGGAGGAACTGGATCGACGCGGAGACTCTACATATTTATGAGAATCACGTGGGGTTAAAAAGAAACAAAGAACAACAGCAACCGTTCTTGTCTGGAATCACATTACACGTGCTCACTTTCATCCACTTTATTTCCGTATTGAGGACTAGAGTCTCTGCAGTCGTACACAATCATAGAGACTGCAATGGGGTAAATATCCCTCAACAACCCCCCCCCCTCTGCGTTTAGGTTGATTTAATTCTCATATAAACACATAAATCATATATAATCTAATTTTCCTACTCCTTTTTCTAATAAATAAAATTTTCCCTATATTTGTATGTATGTATGTATGTGTGTGTGTGCTCCTTATACAAATCTTAACCCGTGAAGAGAAAATTTCACAAAATTTCGTACACGTGTTCCTTCCGACCAGGAAAGAAACACTGTGGGGATGAGACACGTCTACCACTCCTTACCCCCCCCCCCCGACAGAGGCCGGGATGGTGAATTTTTCAGACATGCTCAAACGGTCGATCTTTGAGTTGGAGTATTAAAAGATTGATGATTTTTGTGTATGCCTGTTTGGCATTTGAGGGGAGAACCTTTAGGGGTAGGGGTGGATGGGACGTTACAGGAAAATAACGGGAATTCAACCGAGGTTGGAGTCGTATTCGGGGGTTATGGATGTCGCTGAGTTAATTTATTACATTCAACTTCCGGTTAACCCTCCAGTGGTGGGGGTGGAAGGGTGTATATAATTTCAGACATGCTCAAACGGCCGATATTTGCGTTGGAGTATTACTTTTCCAGGACAAAAAGATTGATGATTTTTTGTGTATGCCTATTTGGCATTTGAGGGGAGCACCTTTAGGGGTAGGGGTGGATGGGACGTTACAGGAAAATAACGCGAAGTCTACCGAGATTGGAGTCGAATCCTGGGTTATGGATGACTGACTGACTCTTGGACGCTACGGTCCTTGTAGAACCTTGGTCTCCGTAACTATCTTCTTCCAAAGTTCTCTTTTGATTGCCTTGGTTCTCCATCTCCTGACTTCCATAGCACGTCGTTTTTTTCTGGGTTATCCATCCGGTTTACTCTTTTTTGCGGCTTCTCAACAATTTCTTTTTTTTACAGGATAAGGGTGTCAACCCTATGCCCAACCCCTGACCTGGAGGACCAGGGTATCTATTTTAGTCTGGATCATCACCTTCGACCATTCGGGCTTAGGAGGCCCTACCAGTAGCTAAGCTACCGTTGGCACAGCTCTCAGGATCTTTTGACCACCACCACCACGACAAGGTAAAGATACCGTCGGTGAAGGGGGTTATGGATGTCGCTGAGTTAATTTACTACATTCAACTTGCCGTTTAATTCCCCCAGTGACGGAGGTGGAAGGGTGTATAAACTTTCAGACATGCTAAAACGGCCAATGTTTGCGTCTCATTATTACTTTTCGTGGTGAAAAAGATTGGTAGTATTTCTGCTGATGTTTTTTGTGTGTGTTATTTTGAACCCTTTTCGGCATGGGAGGGGAGAACCCTGGGGGGTGGGGTGGGGGTGGAAGGGGTGTAACATAAAAATAACGCGCAAAAAATTTAGATTCGAGTCGAATCCAAGGTTATGGATGTCGCTGAGTTTCGCTACGACAACCAGGGAATACGCTGGGCACCCAAATAGTATAGAAGATCGTGTTAACGTTTCGGCACCCATTTGTGGCAATAGACAAACTTCGGACATGGCGTGGGGACAACAAATCTCGGAAGTTTCATCGCTATCGGATGTATGGCTTAAGGACGTTACATATTGTAAGGAATAATAACAAATAATTAAAAGAATTCGGCCCACGTTGAGGACACCGCAATGTAATAAACAAATAATATTAATTAATTATGACAATTATGAATGACTTAATTGTTTATTAATTACATTTTGGTGCCCATAGTGGGGCCAACTATTTAATTCTCTTAATTATTAGATGTTTATTACATTTTGGTGCCTCAACTTGGGACAAATTCATTTTAATTAAGTAATTATTACATATTGGCGCCCCACGTTGGACGCCATTTTTTATTCAATAAATGTTTATGAATAACAAATAATTAAAAGAATTCGGCCCACGTTGAGGACGCCAAAATGTAATAAACAAATTATAATTAATTAATTATGACAATTAGGAATGACTTTATTTTTTATTCATTATAATTTGGCGCCCAATTTGGGACGAATTATTTTAATTATTGGTTATTTATTACATTTTGGCGCCCAACGTGGGGCCAACTATTTAATTCTCTTAATTATTAAATGTTTATTACATTTTGGCGTCCTCAACGTGGGCCAAATTAATTTTAATTAAGTAATTATGACATATTGGCGCCCCACGTTGGGCGCCATTTTTTATTTAAAAAATGTAATGAATAACAAATAATTAAAAAGATTTTGGCCCACGTTGAGGACACCAAAAAATGTAATAAACAAAAAAATAAAGTCATTCATAATTGTCATAATTAATTAATAATAATTTGTTTATTACATTGTTTTATTACATTACAATATATATATATATATATATATATATATATATATAATTCTAGAGTCTATGGAGACAGTGGGTGTGTTTAGTTACGCCAGTGATCGTAAAATGACGTAAGATTAATTAGTTAATTACCATGGAATCCGGAAATCGTTCCTCGTCGAAGAAGATCGCTGAGGGCCCGTAGGGCATCGTTGAGTCACATGACCGATTGTTTCACGACCGCACAGCCTGGAAGGATCATATCTGCGGCTGGCTGATGTATGAGGCAAGGTCAGAGATGTCGCGAGGGAGGGAAGGAAGTGGTCGGGCCGCAGCAACTTCCTGCGACGTCTGTGGGGACGGGGCTAAAGGACGCGTCCTCACCCCCCCCCCCCCCCCCGGCAGGGACTAGACACTGAAGGGGAGGAGACCTTCACAGATCGATCATCTTGGAACAGTCTCCGAGAGAAGGTCCTGATGCTCTTTGGGGCGGGTGGAGAAGGTGAAAAGGAAAGGGGAATACCGGAGGTTCACCCGTCTTTTGCTACTAATTATTAACAACAAGACCTTGGGAACGCGCCATATTGCCGTGGCCATCGCTGTCCAGTAGTTACCACAGCGCGGCAACAGATGGCCTTGGTCGACCCGGCGTCGTCTTACTCAGTAAACTATGAAGAGTCACGTTATTTATTGTTGTGTCAGGGGAGAAGCGAGCAGCCGTGATATAGGAGAACGTTTATAATTTCATCCCTATTAAATTATTTTTTTTTAAAAAAAAAGGGGACCTGCTGACGAGTCAGTCTTCCATGTTTGGATTTTATATTATTTCACGGGGTTTTATAGTCCATCTACCTTGATTCTCTTTCCTGACAGATGGATATTTTCAGAAATCGAAAAGTTACCTCAGGCAGAATAAGAAGGGGTGAAGATACAGTACGTCCAGGAAAATCCTGCGCCGTGTCGACTTCAGCCTTGAGTCAAAGATATATACCGTAGGAAATAGGAAAATAGATGACGTTGTACGACTGTAGTACAGTATAGTCCAGGAGACTTGAACAAAGTAGTACCCGCTAAAGAAGGACTTAATAGTCCAGTATCCCTCCTTAGCCTCTAGGCGCATGACACGCGGTGATAGGGAAGCAATCAGAAGGGTGAGATTCACCCACGTGGCGATGGCGGCGGATCCCTTCCAAAGATTGTCGACACCGTGTTCGTACCAGGCCAGCAAGCAACCCGAACCCTCCGGATGGCTACGCCGTTAAATTCTCTAACAATAAAATTATACCGAGAATTAAGTGACTAAACCCTCCAGTGTAACCTTTTATCTTACATTTAATTGAATTGCTTAAACGGGAATCTATATTTATTTATACATCCTTTATATACATACTTTTTAATTACATAAAGAATCATGGTCCATCAGCCTGGTGAATTGCCCCGTTTTTCTTTTTTTTTCATATTTAATTTCGTTAGACATCATCATCCGTTACTCGTGCTGGGTCCACAGCGACCGCCTGCAAATTTAATTTCTTTCTTATCTCCGGAGTCAGGTCAGGTGCAGGGATGAACCTGTAGAGACGAATGTGGCTACAGTGTAATCTTCCAAGGCCAAAAACCGGTAGTTTCTCGGCAAAAAATGACTTTTGAATAAGGAAGTAGCGTATCTTCGGTCCAGACGTCCTACTGCGACCAGTCCCGTCAGTGTTTTTTTTCTTGGGTCCTTTCCACACCGGTAGTACGGAATGAACAGGTACTTCCCTTCCGTAAAAATCATTGACGATTATTCAGCTTTAGTACCAAATATTAATCTTTCGATACTTCAATTTTTTATTGTCATGAGTGGGGGGGGGGGGAATAGTTTATTTCAACTTTCTTATTTTTCCGTTTGAGAAAAATTTTTGGGGGAGTAAAAATATATACACAAACATTAACAATCCTCAAAGATGAACATGAAATTCGTCGTCTCCTCCTAGAAAGAAGATAATTACGACGACACCAAATCTCTGGTCCAGACGAAGAGATTGAAAGAATCGTCAGGTGAATCGCACCACTGAAGATATTATTCAGGAACGAGGCTAATGTCGCGGAGACGGATCGTGAAAAGCTGACGAACCTGACAGAGAGAGAAAGAAAATATACAGCGTTGCCACGTTCCAAAGGAAACTGAAACAACAATGTAAAACACAGTATTGATGTGGGAAAAGTGTGGAAGATTTTGCGTCTACACACAGCAACAACAATAATGATATTCCAACAATGGCCCTTCCAATAATTCAGATAAACGACGCAACAGACTCTGATCTACGTATTTATTTTATCAACAATGTAACAAAAGTTACAACAATGTCACAAAAGTTACAACAGTGTTACAAAAGTTAAAACAATGTTACAAAAGTTACAACAATGTTACAAAAGTTACAACAGTGTTACAAAAGTTACAACAATGTTACAAAAGTTACAACAATGTTTCGAAAGTTACAGAAGTTACAACAATGTTAAAAACGTTACAACAATGTTACAGAAGTTATAACATAGTTACAAAAGTTACAACAGTGTTACAAAAGTTACAACAATGTTACAAAAGTTACAACAATGTTTTGAAAGTTACAAGAATGTTACAGAAGTTACAACAATGTTACAAAAGTTGCAACAGTGTTACAAAAGTTACAGCAGTGTTACAAAAGTTACAACAATGTTACAAAAGTTACAAGAATGTTACAGAAGTTACAAGAATGTTACAGAAGTTACAACAATGTTACAACAGTTACAACAATGTTACAACAGTTATAACAGTGTTACAAAAGTTACAACAGTGTTAAAAAAGTAGAATACTTGGGGAAAAAATCATCATAAAAATTGATCATATAAATAACTGACTGCATTGTTATACAATTATTATTGTAAGCTCTCTGAAACTGTTTATCTCTCTGGCGTCTCACTGATGTTATGATTTACGTCACTAGAGTCTCAGTACATTATGATTTTAATTTTAAAGGATATTCTGTTGTTAGTAATTTTTTTTGGGTGGTGGTGGTACTACATTATAAATCAAAGTGCAAGTTTTAATTAAACCAGACTTGTAATTGGACGTGATGAATTATTTACACATGGTTGTCTAAGATGCTGTGTGTTAAATGTCTGCAAAAAGAGGAAACCAACGAATTTATTTCAGAAAAGTGACCAGCAACGGATTAGTTGACTTTAGGTCCCCCTGGACCTGACGTGTTACTTTAGGGGGCGGGCCTAACTCTCCCCCACACACACACACTATACTCCTAATTAGTTCTCTCACTACATATTTTCTTTCCTGATCCTTTCCGTGTGCTTTTCGGTTCATTCGACGCGCAACCACGATTGAAGCGTGTATTTAAGATGGCGGTTTCTTCGAAAGGCTCTTTTCTGAATTGAGAAAAAAAAATTAATTAGGAGGAATTAAAAAAAGGTGTTTATATGCCTCTAAATTAGCTTGAAAATTCCCCCCATCCGTCTTGTATTTAGTATTTGTACCTTCATTTTATGTATATTTAACATTTCCAACCCCTGCAGGATTTTGTCCAATCACAGTTCAATAAATCCATCTATATATTAATTATGTATGCGTATGTTAAATGTCTGTCTGTAAAAAGAAAATTGGATTCACAATTTTAATCGCCGCTAACTGTGGCGCCAAAACGTGGCAACGCCGCCGCCGCGTGCGTTTAAACGTTGAGGGAAATCGGAGCGCCATCGACTCTTCTACAACAGACACATAAAGACGTCGTCGACGACTACTGGGGATGAATTTGGCGGTGGCGACGACGACGGAAAGAGGTAAAAAAACCCCAACCCTCATTTCGCAGTTACGCTAAAGCAGTTAAATAGGGGTTGAGGGGTGGAAATATTAAACGAGGCAAAAGGTATTCGGAGTCGTCATAACTGTCTGTTATGCGGGGCAGCATAACTGTGAAATGAGAAATGTTGGGGGGGCTTTTCTCCATCTCCAAACTGCGGAGGGGGTGGGGGTAAGTTCATAAGGACGCCCACCCCCCTCACCTCTTCTACATGCGCGCTTTAGTCCCATTCTCCCCCAACCCCCCACACACTCACCCCTTATTCGTAAAATTAAACAGCCAAGTTTGAAGTAGACGTTCTCGAGAGTCTCCCCAACAGCTCTGCTGAGGATGGACGCTTTCCTCAACCAACGTTTCGGCTTACAATTTTTTTTTTAAAAACAACATCATAGTTTACGACCACTTTCATTATCAACCATCGGAGTGCCCCGGCGTTGCCCGGGTATTTCTATTATCCCCTGAAAAGCTATCAAACTGCATTGTCATTAGGGGTTGAAATGAGGCATTTACAGCTCAGAAAACAAATTCGTCGCTAAGAACTGTTCATTTGGGAAAAAAAGATTTTCATACGGTCGTCCCCTTGTGTCCGTCCCCACAACCTACAGGAGCTTGTATCATTTTTTTATGCGTTACCCGATTAGTGATTGTTCCTGGATCGTTAGAAACATTCGTACAAATGATGTTTGTGACGAGATTCCTCCACGCAATAAACCCCGGACGACATCGGGAGAAATACTATGAATGTATTTAACCCTTAAAAAATATTTATTCAACGCAAATGTCGGCCGTGTTTGCATGGTTTCAAATATTATAACCGCCCCACACTCCCTTTCGGGGGGGGGGGTCAAATGACAAGGTAAATGTCATAATCAAATTCAGCAACATCCATAACCCTGGATTTGACTCATATCTCGGTTGTATTCGGTTTTTATTTTCTTGTGACGCCCCTCGACCGCCCCCCGCTAAGGTTGCTCCTTTACCATTCTTTAAGGGGTAGAAAATATACACAGAAAACATCGATAGGAAAATTATCAACCTTCTTGACGCCGAAAAATATTTATCAGAGCTAAATATCGGCCGTTTTAAGATTTTTGAAAATTTCCACCCCTGACTGTGGGGGTGGTAGACGTGATTTACCCCCACCCCCTCACACAGGTTGATTGTTTTCTGGTCGGAAGGAGCACTTGTACCAAATGTGGTGAGATTTTATACTCGGGTGTAGATTTGTATAAGGAAGACTCACACATATACATACATACATACATACAAACAAACAAACGGGCAATTTTATATAATAGAAGACAACTTTCCGAAAAAAGAGGAGAAGTTCCTTAAGTATGGCAACACTTTTCTTTCTCCGCGAAACAGAACAACTGGGGTGGGGGTGGGGGGTGGAACTGAAATAGTCATAAGTTCTTTAAGTAATCTGTTCACATGAGACCAAGCAGAATGTAGAAACTTCTTCTCCCTATTTAACTTTTCCTATATTCACACCCCCACAACCTCCTCCGCCCCCCGTTCAGAAAATTGAAATAATATATACAAAAGGCCAACCCCGTAAATGAGAATCGTGACTTTGGGGAGAATCTTGGTATTATTAAGGTGTCGTTGGGAAACTTTAAGGCAGGGTTGGTTGTGGCGGTGCAGATATAATGTGAAGAGAGGGGGTTGGTTGGTTTTCCCTTCGCGGAGGCGGAAACGACGTCGGATTAATCCTGTGGATAAATAAACAAATTCATGAGGGAAACCACATTGGATAAATCATAACAATTGATGAATGAGGAAACGATTCTACATCATAAATACGTCTAATATATTAAATAGGCTTATATTTGTATGTATGTATGTATGTATGTGTGTGTTTTCCTTATACATATCTACACCCGGCGGAACAAATCTGACCAAATTTCGCACACGTCATTCTTTCGAACCGGATAAAAAACCCCTAGTGGGGGTGAAACACGTCTACAACCCCCAGGGGCGGGAGGTGGAAGTTTTCAAACATGCTCAAACAGTCCGATATTTGCACCGAATAAATATTTTTCAGTGTCATTGAGATTGATAGCGTGTCTCCAGATTTTTTTCGGGATCAGTTTCAATCCCTTTAGGCTCTGGAGGGAACCACCCTTACAGGAGAGATAATGGAGAGGCACTACAGAAAAATAACGTGAAAAACAAACGAGTTTAGAGTCGAATCCAGGATTATGGATGTCACTGAGTTTAATTATTAATTTCAAGGTGCCGTTTAAACCCCCAGGTGCGACGGGGATGGAGATTTTCAAACATGCTCAAACAGGCCGATATTTGGAGAGGATAAATATTATTTAGTGTCATTGAGATTGATACCGTTTCTCCAGATATTTTTTGAGATCAGTTTCAACCCCTTTAGGCTAACCCTTTACTACCACCCCGCCAGAGACATCTGTTGGTTCCTAAGAGAATGTGACGCAGATATGAAACATCACATGCACTTGAGGTTACAACATGCCCTGTCCGAGTTTTCTGTGAGGCAACCCCCAAAGGAACAGATTTTTCTACCCCTCCAGACAACAACATATAATTTCTGTGTTGTTTTTTTCAAAGAAAGAAAATTTAAGATGTATTCTCAAGGGTATTCTAATTACACTAAGATCATAATTATCCAATCAATGTGAATTATTGATCAATAAACCCCTATTATATTTATTTCATATATAAATAGAGCTGTAATTTTTTTTAAAAATTTTAAAGACAATTTTAATTGTTATATTTAATTTTACTGTAGCCAAATTACTCTCCTGCCATCCAGGGAAGGGCGTGGGACAAGTACCCAAGAGCCCGACCTACCTGATGCAGGTTTTTATAGGGTTTTCCCTGCATTTCTTTAGGCGAATGCCGGGTAGGATCCTTAAACTATAGCCCGGGGGCCCCTAGTTAACCCTTGGCTACCTTCCTCTACCCTTCCGCATCCCCCCTTTCAAATCCCTTCCTATGCTATTAAAGGGGAGTTGCCACCATGTGGATTACCCTCATGTAGCCTGTTACTATAAAAAAATTCTTTTACACACAACAAAATAACAAGAATAAAATCCTTATTTCTATACAAAAATTAAATTAAATTCGTCTCCATTATAAACTTGAACCTGACAAGGTCACAAAATAAGCGCTGAAACGTTGTTGAATTTTACATTAATAAATTAATTTTTTTGTGACTTAAATAATATTTATTTTTACTGTAGTCAAAATTTGGTTTACAAAGACCTTAAAAAAAAGGTTAAAATCCCTTGAAGTTCTACGTTAACGACCAATTGATATTTAGAACCTCCACGTGCACGACGTTGTGTATTACCAACGTAATAAACATGTTCAATTAATATTATAAAATGGAAAAAAAAAATTACTCCGGATTGAAAATAATGAATAAGGAAGATGGCCAATTCTGACAAAAAGGTGATGATATAAAGACTACACTACAACGTTACTGGGATCCTTGTTCCTTTCGTCAGGTGCTAAGAAGAGAGCTTGGAGAGAGACAACTGTGACTCGCGCAGTTGTGTCGCTCTAGGTTACTCTTCTTAGCACCTGACGAAAGGAACAAGGATCCCAGTAACGTTGTTGTATGGTGATTACATCATCACCTTTTTTGTCAGAAGTGGCCATCTTCCTTATTCATTATAATATTTCAAAAACTTGGACCATACATTTTTTTTGGTTATTTTTACGGTGTTGTTGTCATAAAAATTTTTGTTTTTCAAGAATATATGCGGGAAAGGGATAATAACGATTATTTATCACGTCTGCGGTGCCTGAAAGTGTTACTTAAACTTCAGGGGGAGGAGGGGTATAAAAGGTCCGCGTATGGTCGCTCAAGTGAAGTGACAATGTCGCAAAACTACCGTCAGGGACGGCGAAAAAAAGGAAAGAAGGTGAGTGAAGGCGACGGGAAAGGTAGAAGAAGAGAAGGAAGGGGAAATACGAGCGACCCCTTTCACAACGACACAGGAGGAGGATAAGACTGTTCTTTCCGTCCGGTCTCCTTCTTCTTTTATTGGCCGGACAGACGTCGACGTCGACGGACGTTAAAAACCCATCATTCAATGGCGCTATATGGAGATTCACTCAGGAGTGGCGTCTCATTTGACTGTGACTGTGACTGTGTGTGACTGTGTGTGACTGTGTGTGTGTGTGTGTCAGAGAATCGTTTCCAACTCTTAACGGGGCTCTTAAGCGTGTCTTTACTGCCGTAAGATTCACATCGGGCCCCGCAGTGTCGCCCCCAACCCCCAAGTCTGCGACGTTACAGCTCAGTCAAGCCCCGCAGTGACGTTGATTAATGACTGTGGAGGTGACTCTGGTCCTGCCCCCCCCACCCTAGGACCGTCAGTGTCGGTGACGTTACATAACTAGGGCTTCGTCCGGGCGGGTTGTCCCCTTTATATAAACCTAACCTCAACAGTTTCCCCGCGCCAAGAAGGCTCCATGGTGTCAATGGCAACTCTCTGGCACTAACCGAAGTTGACTCATCTGGTGTCCGCCCGGAATTTTTTATTTTTGAGGTTAATAATTGCAAGTATTGAGCCGGTGTAGGAGAACCACGGAAACATTGAAAGAATGAAGGAAAACCCTGTAGAGGGAAAGCAGACAAAAAGAGTTTACAATTAATAAAAAATAACTGGGATCGTTTCGAGGATTTATTATCATATTTAAATTGAAATTCCATGGAACCACTAATAAAGTAGAAGAACCACAGAAACAGGGAAAGAACAAAGGAAAACCCCGTAGAGAAAAAGCAGACAAAATGAGTTCATAATTAATTAAAAAAACAATGGTAATCATTTCTAGGATTTATTAATCATATTTGAATTGAATTTCCATTGACCGGGTAAAAGGGCAGAAGAACCACAGAAACAGGGAAAGAATAAAGGAAAACCCTGTAGAGAAAAAGGAGAGAAAATGAGTTTACAATTAATAAAATATAAAGGGGATCGCGTCGAGGATTTATTAATCATATTTGAATTGAAATTTCATGGACCGAATAAAAGGGCTGAAGAACCAAGGAAAAAGAGAATGAACGAAGGAAAAACCTGTAGAGAAAAAGCAGATAAATTGAGTTTATAATTAATAAAAATTAAAGGGGATCGTTTCTAGAATTTATTAATCATATTTGAATTGACATTTCACTGACCTGGTAATAGGACAGAAGAACCAAGGAAAAAGAGAATGAATAAAGGAAAACCCTGTAGAAGAAAAGCAGACAAAAAGAGTTTGTAATTGATAAAAAAAATAAAGGGGATCGTTTCGAGAATTTATTAATCATTTTTGAATTGAAATTCCGTGGACTGAGTAATAAGGTAGAAGAACCACAGAAACAGGGAAAGAATAAAGGAAAACCCTATAGAGAAAAGGCAGACAAAATGAGTTTACAATCGACAAAAAATAAAGGGGATCGTTTCGAGGATTTATTAATCATTTTTGAATTGAAATTCCGTGGACTGAGTAATAAGGTAGAAGAACCACAGAAACAGGGAAAGAATAAAGGAAAACCCTATAGAGAAAAAGGCAGACAAAATGAGTTTACAATCGATAAAAAATAAAGGGGATCGTTTCGAGGATTTATTAATCATGGAATTGAAAATAGACAAATATTAACACGAAAAATATAAAATATTCTGCTAACCCTGGCAAAATAATCAGGTCCCTTAAATATCAGGTTTAACCGTGGACTACGGTCCGCGTCAAGGGTTGAGACTCCCTGCGTGTGTGTGTGTGTATGTCTGGCCGGGGTCACGTGGCACCCTCAGAGTCCTCTGGATCAGGCTTTAGGTTAGTAACAAGAGGTAACATTAATGTGCAGGTGAAATGAAAATGATCGTCATTTCCGGGGCGGGGGGAGGTTGGAAATTCAACAGTTCCTACAATTTATTCCCGCGCCCCCCCTGCTGCAGACCCACCCTGTGTCGCGGGTGGCCTCAACTGATCCTCCCTCGATCGTCGAAGCTCGTCCTGCCGATCTCGTCTCCACCCAGGGTTTAGAATGATTAATAAATAATAAATCGAAATGAAACCCGACATTTGACGATCCTGAAACGTCCGGGACGAGTTTCTAGAGAACTTCTGGAACGTGGTGAAAGTCTCAAGACTCTGAGGGTGGTTCATTCCGGATTGGAAACTGCAGCAAGTAAGAATGGTGGAGATTGTATAAATGGCCGCTGACAGTAACAAGACGAGGCCACGCTGTGCAGTGATTCCGTGGCGCTCGGGACAGCACGTCCTGGTGGGGGGGGGCTGGGGGGGGGGTGTAAAGGGGGGGGGCTGAGGTCGTGGAAGGAAGTTCCTGAATAATTATTACCGTTGGCGCAGCAGCGGCACTTTACCTTGGCCTAACCCGTCGGGGAGATTCGTCCCCTTGATAAGGAGGGGGTTGGGGGTTGCGGGCTCCCTCTAATTGACGAGGGAGAAACTCACCCCCTTTCACACAGATCCTCTCACTAACGCGTACTGCATACATCTTAACCCCCCACTGTTCGCGACACAGCGGCCACGAGACTAAAATGGCCGTCAAGATTCTTCACAGTTCCTTAGAAAATAGCGATGATTGTCCCGCTGGGTCACACACTGAAGAGGCTCCCCTAAAACGGTCGGGGATGAAACGATTGTTGTGTAGCTTCTCTAAGAATTAATTCAACTCCTTTTACCCTCACTTTAATTGGCCCTAAATCATTAAACAAGAAAAAATGATGAAATAATCGGTAGAGTGAAGAGTAAACCAGCAATCATCATAACTGTTACATCCACATTTTTCTTCACTACTCGAATATCCTTAAGGGAAGGAATATTGCAATAAACCAATTCAAAAATAAGGATCTAATAAGGACAAAACTTTCGTTGAATTTTAAAATAACAAAGGAAAATAATGTAGAAAAAAAAGAGACTACAACAATGGGGAATCGTGAATTTTATTTGAATTATTGCTGTCACTTTTAAAATTAATGGCGGCCGCAACAATGGAATCGAATAAGCCGACATTTCGTACATCAATGCCTCGAAAATCTTGACACTGTTGCCAATCTAAATGGTTTTTCCTTATAAAATATATTTGCATTCTTCATTCTTTAAAATATTTACATTGTTGCCCGTTTTCATAAAAAAATATATTCGTATGTTACAATCTAAAAATCTTTACGTTGTTGCCATTCTGAATTGTTGGTTTTAAAAAATATATTTGCATTCTTCATTTTAAAAATCTTTACATTGTTGCCAGTTTTCTTTAAAATATATTTGCACACTGCATTCTAAAAATATTTACATTCTTGCCAATCAAAATTGTTTTTACTTAAAAAAATATATTTACATTCTTCATTCTAAATTTCTTTACATTGTTGCCAGTTTTATTAAAAAATATATTCGTATCCTGCATACTAAAAATCTTTACATTGTTGCCAAACGAAATTGTTGGTCTTAAAAAATATATTTACATTCTCCATTTTAAAAATATTTACGTTGTTGCCAGTTTTCTTTAAAAAATTAATTTGCCCACTACAATCTAAACATATTTACATTGTAGCCAATCGAAATTGCTGTTATTAAAAATATATAATTACATTCTTCATTCTAAATTTCTTTACATCGTTGCCAGTTTTATTAAAAAAATATATTCGTATCCTACGTACTACAAATCTTTACAGTGTTGACAAACGAAATTGATTGGTCTTAAAAAATATTTTTTCATTCTTCGTTCTAAATTTATTTACATTGTTGCCAGTTTTCTTAAAAAAATATATTTGCACACTAAAACCTAAATTTTTTTACATTGTTGCCAAACGAAATAGTAGGTTTTAAAAATATATATTTGCATTCTTTATTCTTAAAATATTAACATTGTTGCCAGTTTTCTTTAAAAAATAAATTTTGCACACTGCATTCTAAAAATCTTTACATTGTTGCCAATCGAAATTGCTGTTACTAAAAAATATATTTACATTCATCATTCTAAATTTCATTACATTGTTGCCAGTTTTATTAAAAAATATATATATTCGTATCCTGCATACTAAAATTCTTTACAGTGTTGTCGATCGAAATTGTTTGTCTTAAAAAATATATTTACATTCTTCATTCTAATTTTTTTTCTACATTGTTGCCAGTTTTAATAAAAAATATATTTGCACAATACATACTAAAAATATTTACATCGTTGCCAATCGAAATTGCTGTTATTAATAAAATATTTTTACATTCTTCATTCTAAATTTCTTTACATTGTTGCCAGTTTTATTAAAAAATATATATATTCGTATACTAAATACTAAAAATCTTTACATTGTTGCCGATCGAAATTGTTGGTCTTAGAAAATATATTTAGATTCTTCATTATAAAAATATTTACAATGTTGCCAGTTTTTTTAAAAAAATATATATTTGCTTACTACAATCTAAAAACGTTACATTGTTGCCAAATGAAAATGTATTCTTTAAAAAATATATTTAAATACTACATATTACAAATATTTACAATGTTGCCAAACGATATTTTTCTTAAAAAATATATTTAGTGTCTACATTCTAAAAGTCTTAACATTGTTGAAATTAGAAATTTTTTTCTTTTAATTAATATGTTTGGTGACAGCTGAACGTTTAAATTAGAATTATTTTTTGTTTTAACTGGTTCTTAGTTTTTTAGACACCGTGTTGTTTGCTCGATACAACAAGCTTTATTGTCTCAAATTTAGAGTCAAATCCGTGTGGTGGTGGTTATGGAGGTCACTGAGATTAATTATGACAACCCGGGCAACGCCATGACAGTATTCAGACATTATAATGACTACAGCCCGTGTCCGTAGCTTCTGAGGATGACGTCACGAGTGGTGACTCCTTGGTCCGTGAATCACTCACCACTGGCAGTAAATAATAAATTAAATGCAGATCACCGCCGCATTATCGACCCCCGGGCGAGGCCCAAGTATTTCCAGTTTCGCTTTCTAATTTGTTTTTAACAGCTCCAGCGACGCCGGGGGCGAGGGCGGGGGCGGTGCTGTCGCGCTCGCTCAACTTTTCCCCCACCCCCACCCCAGCAAGAACCCTTAAACTCTGCCCCGCGATGCAAATCAGACAAAGTCGCGGGCCCGGAATAAATTAGCAGTGGCAGGCGGCGACTTCTTCACCCCCTCAGCAACTCTCACCCCCGTGTGTGAACAACACTTCGCGCCTTCCAAGTCTCTGTCTCGTGTGGGAGGAGGGAAGGAAGGGAAAAGGCGCCGGGGTGAGAATTCAGCTGCAACCCTTGGAACTGCTCTGTACGAAGAAAAAAACTCACCTCATCGGACTCCAGTCTCAACGTTCCACCCTTTTTTTTAACTTCTCCCACTGTGTCGCGGTTACCGTAACTCGTCTAACGTTGGATTTATTGCGGAGAATGACGTCACAGCATCACAATCGGCCGTAAAGTAATCAGATAAGGGAAGAAAATTATGTTTTGCGCTGGAAGCGTCGTGTCGGTTTAACCCAGTTGGTTCTGGGGATGCCTCCTCCTCTCTCTGGTTTTTTGAAATAAGGTTCCCCGACAAGCCGAGGCTTGCTTTCAGGGGTGTATGTTCCGGGGTCGCAGACATTGGGCGTACTACGGTAAGACTTGTCTGCTATTCCCATTGGAACAGTCGGCCAGCTTCCTCCTAAACTGGTCGAGGCACGGAGAAGGCAATGCTGCGTGATTTTCTCTCCCGCCATCCAGGGAAGGGCGTGGGACAAGTACCCAATACCCGACCTACCTGATACAGGTTTTTTTAGGGTTTTCCCTGCTTTACTTTTAGGCGAATACCGGGTAGGATCCTTAAAATATAGCCCGGGGGCCCCTAGTTAACCCTTGGCTACCTTCCTCTATCCTTCCGAATCCCCCCTTTCAAATCCCTTCCTATGCTATTAAAGGGGAGTTGCCCAATGTGGATTACCCTCATGTAGCCTGTTGCCATGAAATAAAAAAATTCAGTTTTACTCGTCGTTTCCTGTTGATTAAGGACGAAGACAATCTGGAAAACACTAAAGGCCATGGTCCGAGAATAAAACCTTGTGGCACGTCTATTTTAAATTTCATATATTTTCATATATTGAGTATTTTTCGTTGTTACTCTTTGATATTTTTTGTTGGTTTTAGTAAGATGGTTCAGTCAGGAATCAATGAAGACAATGGTCCAATAATAGAACCTTGTGACACTCCTTTTTTTAGGGTAACAGGCTACATGAGGCTAATCCACATTGGGCAACTCCCCTTTAATAGCATAGGAAGTGATTTGAAATGGGGGAAGCGGAAGGGTAGAGGAAGGTAGCCAAGGGTTAACTAGGGGCCCCCCGGGCTATGGTTTACGGATCCTACCAGGCATTCACCTAAAAGTAATGCAGGGAAAACCCTAGAAAAACCTGCATCAGGTAGATCGGGCATTGGGTACTTGTCCCACGCCCTTCCCTGGATGGCGGGAGAGGAGTTTGCTGTGGGGTCGTAGCATTCCCTTCTCCGTGCCTCGACCAGTTTAAGACGCAGGTGGCCGAATGTTCCAATGGGAACAGCGAACATCTCTTACCGTATGCTCAAGGTCAGTGCCCCCGGAACATACACCTCTCAAAACAAGCCGAGGTTCCTTGGCTTGTGGGAACCTTAGTTCAAAAACGGAGAGGAAAAGGCATCCCCAAAGGTAGCCTCTTCGTGTCTCTCCTACATGGTTCTGCCTGCGAGAGAATAGCCCTCGCAGATCTACTCTATGTAGCATTCCTATTTTTATGTCTATATATATATACATATATATATATATATATAGAATTTTGCAAGTAATTTAGTCCAGGGAATTACCCAATAATTATAATTTTATTATTAGAAGCTTCAATTAATAATGGCACAAACATAATTTTTTACCCCATCCCCCCGTCCCTGGTTTGGTAATGAGGGTGACTTTACAGCGGCTTCGTTGTCTCTTTAATGGCTGGCCGGACAGTCTCTCCGGGGGTTAAGTTATTGCTCCATAAACAAGGGGGCATTGATCGTTAATTGTGCTCGAAAGGGGCTCGAGACAGCTTACAGCACTTAGAAGGGCTCGCTCTTCCTCTTCTTCTTCTCCTCCTCCTCGTCGTCGTCCTCCTCCTCATACAAGCGCGCGCTTCACGTACACGTAATACATCACTTGAGAGTCGTTTCGGACCCCCTTTTTCTCGGGGTATTGTCTATTTGAATTTTTATAACGGTCCAGACGCGCTCACATTTATTTTCCCAGACATTTTCATATATTTTCTTTTTCATTCCGTCAGCAAATTTATTTTTCATACTCCGATCGGTTAATTTTCCACTTGTACTCCGGGATAGTCTACACTGCGCCTGCTGCCCCCCATACACGAGGCGGAGAGTAAAGTAATAATTAATGGATTATCATGGAACTAAATCTCATCATAGATTCTCTTTAAATCTATCTATTACATAAAGCAGAGTGTTTGTATATATATATATATATATATATATATATATATATGTATATATGTATGTATGTATGCTGTGCAATTTCCTTATACAAGTCTACACCCGTGCAGAAAAATTCGTACACGTGTTCTTTGTGACGGGGGAAACAAATACTGTGGGCGGGTGAGCCACGTCTACCACCCCCAACCCCCCTCAGGAGCAGGGGTGGAAATATTCAACCTTATTAAAACGGCCGATATTTAAGTCGAATAAATCTTTTTAGAGGTCAAAGAGATTTTTAGTGGTTCCACCGATGTTATCTGTGTGAAATCTCAACCCCGTTACAGAATTGGAAAATGAGCACCCTTAAGGGTGCGGGTTTGAGGGGCGTTTACAATAAAATAATGCGAACACAACCGAGATTGGAGTCAAATCCAGGGTTATGGATGTCGCTGAGTTTCAATATGACATTCAACTAGCTGTTTAACCCTCCCAAAAGCGGGAGTGGTCGGGGGTTGGAAATTTACAAACATTTTAAAGTCTCTACATTTGCATCGAAAAAATATTTTTCGGGATCAAAGAGATTAATAGTGTTTCTCCCGATGTTTTTTTGTTTGTATAATTTCACTTTGTCTGCTAATTAACATTAATGCTAGTGTGTCATTTTAATTGGGATAATACCTGAAGAAGATACGAACAAGCATCGAAACGTCGTTACGCTATAAGTAAAAAAAATGAGGTGTCTGTATATATAAGGTCAGTAGTTGATTTATTAATTAAGTCTCTTAAGGTGTACCTTTGACTGTATTACGGGCATCGACTACATTTTAAAGTCTCTCAGGGGCACGGAGTAGAATATCTCTGACTCAGTCTCGACGCGCCGAGGGTATTTCTGCGTTCCTCTAAAGACTCTGATGACGTAATGAGCAGTCCCTCTGCACAGGGTTAGGTTAAATGACTTCTTCGCTAACAGATTAATGTAGGGTTTTAATAAATAAATACCTCGGGCAATCCAGAGAGTATGAGATAAAATAAAGGCGAACTCCGATTCGTGAGATTTTTATCCTTCACTGTACTTTTTATTTTTGTATTTTAAAACGAGTCCGGGGATGTTGGAGAAGAATAAGAAAAAGGACTAGAATAATCCAGGGTGAGTAGTGTGAAGTCGAGGATGAACTTGCCGAGGATTAGGGTAACGAATTGACACTGCGCGCGACGCCGAGGCGCTGGAGAAGAATAAAGGCCGAGCAAACACAATTTCCGCCTCTGTCTCGTAGTTAAGGGAAAGAAAAGGAATATATATATATATATATATATATATATATATATATATATATATATGTAGACGTGTGTAGCAGCTCGACGGAGAGGCGGCAGCATGGGACAGGGATTACTGTAGCGGGGGAGCGTCTCCGCCGTGATGAAGAACCGTGGCCGCCTGATCCGTGTGACGTCATCAAGCTTAGGACCAAGCGTGCAAGGGACGTGACACGCCGCCATCACTGTCACGTACTGTCACGTGATTTAACGTCAAGTCACCAAAAGTCTGCGACGCCGCCTGCCCCAATGTTGTCTTGTGGACGAGAGACGCTCTTGTACCACGGTCATGTCACGTCACTGCCCTGTCACGCGCTGTCACGTGTCAGCTCACTGACGTGACGCCACGTCAGAATCTATATTTTCTATTCGACGCTGCCTGCCCCAATGTTGTCTTGTGGACCAGACGCGCTCTTCTATTCCGGTCACGTCACGTCACTGCCCTGTCACGCGCTGTCACGTGTCAGCTCACTGACGTCACGCCACGTCAGAATCTATATTCTCTATTCGACGCTGCCTACCCCAATGTTGTCTTGTGGACCAGAGACGCTCTTGTACCACGGTCACGTCACGTCACTGCCCTGTCACGTATCAGCTCTGTGACGTCACGTCACGCCAGGTCAGAATCTCTATTCTCCATTCGACGCTGCCTGCCCCAATGTTGTCTTGTGGACCAGAGACGCTCTTGTACCACGGTCATGTCACGTCACTGTCTTATCACGCGCTGTCACGTGTCAGTGCTCTGACGTCACGCCACGTCAGAATCTCTATCCGACGCTGCCAGCCCCAATGTTGTCTTCTATCTCGGTCCCGTCACTGCCCTGTCACGCGCTGTCACGTGATCTAGGCTCTGACGTCACGCCACGTCACCATCTGTGTTCTTGTTCTCGACGTCCCTACAGGCGCCTGAGGATCCCTGGTCACGTTGTCCCCCGTAGAACAGAGGATTACGTCACTTAATCACCCTCAAGTGTTATTATTTACTGTTGAAACCTCAGCATTATGAAGGCGTGACTCCTGATGTCTCCACAATGGCCGCTGCCGCACTAATTTCTCATAGGAGGAAAGTTGTGGAGAATTTAATCCTCTTCCTAACGCACTTTTCAGATGAAAAGACAAGAGTCATCATCATGTGGCTGAACCTGACATCTCTCAGCCCTACTCAGTCACGTGCCTTACTCTCTCCTAGGCAGGGCCTGTCACTGTTATTTAACAACGCCACACGAGCCTTGAGTGTGATATTTAGAATCCCCCACACACGTGACAGCAGCATCTGTGGAATACTTTACATTCCACCAAGTCCAGTTTACTTGGTATCAGACTAGAGGCGTAATGCCCGACTGACTGTTTTCTGGCCGTGACGTGACAGTGATAGCTCCACCTCAGCGGCCTCCTGCTACTAGAGGTGGCCACGGGGCGGCGCGGAGGGATACAATCTCTCTCTCTCACACACACACTGCTCTGCTGTCTGTGGAGCTGAGCCCGCGAGTTATGGGAGCTGACAGCCTCCGGGAGAGGAAGGGAGGTTCGGACGTGAAGCCCATCCCCGTCTCCTGTCAAAAACACTTCCTCCGCTGCCCATCTTCTTCCTTCATATAAGTATCCCTCCGCGTCTTCATCGCAAACGGAAAACGAGGAAGCCGTTTCCCATTAGTGTGACGTCACCGCCCGTCTGG